>OY720638.1:55523815-56723815 GCA_963169105.1 Ceriagrion tenellum
AGAGGTCCAAAGAAAATTATTTCAAACTGTTTTGTTTTATCTTTGGTATTATCGGGCGACAAGGAACATAATTTTATGGAGATTAATTGTCTGGATTTTCTATTTAAAATTTTGATGATTGTATTGTCCAGCCGATCTTTTGAACTATTTCTCTAATGGATTGAAATTCCAAGTAAAAGGTTGAGTTCGAAAAATGTAGGTAAATCAGGCAAAGGAACATAGAGTGAAAGAATGCAAGTTTATGGGAGTAAGGGTGAAATGAATTGTAAGGTATTATAGTATCGGTGGGAATGGGTTTCCTATAGACGGAGAACTCGCGCTTAATTTCTTATTAGTGACTATTAAGTCTAGAATCTAGACTTAACAGTCTTAGTCTCTACTAAAAAATAATCACGTGTGAGTGATGTGATAGCGGTCAGTGATTTTCAAAACTAAAAAGAAATATTCAGAAAAATAAAAGAAATTCCTTTTTCTCCTCGTACCGTACAACGTTGTGATATTGAGAATTCGAAAATAGAAATATTTTTAATTGGAAGAAAAAATTATTTTATTTCACAACTGATGGGGCTCCAGCAATATTAGGAAAACATGCTGGCTTTGTACACCTACCTATTCAGAACATATAACAGAAGGAACTTGGAAGACCACTACTTTCATTCCACTGTATAATTCATGAAGAAAATTTATTTTCAAGAGCCTCCTCAAAACAGTTAAATGAAGTGATGAGCGTAATGATTAAAATCACTAACACAATTATAGCTCGTTCTGCCTTGAATCACAAAAAATTTAAGATATTTTTAGAAGAAATTGAATGTGAATATATAGATTCATGAATGCAAACTGAAGTTTGCTGGTTAAGCAGAGGAAAGGTTCTTAATCGCTTTGTGGAATGCATTAATGCAATAGAAATATTTATGAGTTAAATCTGTAAAAGTTTCCCTCAGCTCAAAGATAAAACTAGCTTCTTACATTAAAATTCTTAGCAGACATTACTAATCATTTCAATGATTTCAATTTGCGCTTACAGGGCAAGGAAATGACATTTTTCAAACATTATGAAAAATGGAAAATTTGTTGTCAAAAGATAGTTCTATTCCGGGTTGGCTTAGTGAAACAAATAATTAAATATTTTCCTTTATTGAAAACTCGTAAATTAATTACAAATGCGGAAGTGGATACGCTTAAAACTTACGTAGATGCCATTCAAACCGAATTTAAAATCCGATTTCAGAACTTTAAAGCCCATAGTCCTACGTTGAGTTTTCAAATAAAGCCTGTTGAAATGGAGGACAATGTTTTGAACCTGAAATATTTCAGTTTCCTTGAAATTGAATATCTGGATACGGAGTTAATTGGCTTTAAAAACTCAGTAATTTGGACAGACAAGTCCAAGGCTTTAAGATGACAACTTGAAGCCACTGATAAAAATTACTTAAGCATGATAGCAACATGTTGAACATCAATTCCTCCAAAGTTTTCTTCGATAAAGAAATTTGGTTTCGCTTTACTATCAGCTTTTGGGTCCAGCTACTCATGTGAACAGGTATTTTTGCAAATAAAATTCATTCTCAATCGATCGCGAAACAGGTTAACTAACGAAAATTCAGAATCATGTGTTCTTTAAAAACAACAAACCACTACCAAAATATCTCAAAACTTACAGAGATAATGAAACAGCATCAAGGAAATCATTAAAATGATTAAATGTTCCTTATTAAATAGGGGTTCATTTTATTTACATAGTGTTTACTTTTCTGCTAACATTTTATGATTTCTTACAAGTTCCTAATATAGATTTGATGACAGTAAGTTTGTAATTCTATACTTAAGGTGTATTGGATTAACGCATCAGTATAATGCTTTTATTTTCTGTATTATAAGATAATACGTAATCTAAAATAGAAGTGTTGTGACCCTCCAGTAAAACTGTTTGTGGGAAAAAAATTGGAAAATGACCCACTTGAAAAAAGTTGACAACCACTGGTTTAGATAATTCAAATCGGTCCACTAATTTTAGAGGTAAGTTTTATTAGTTGGTGAAGAGTGTAGAAAAAGATAAAAAGAACATATAACTGTATTTGCTTCCCGTCCGTAGGCATAAAATATCTAGTGCGTGTTTTTACCGGTATGAAACATTATTAAGTAAAAGATTTCGTGGGTTAAAAAGTTATATTTCGAAGTCATCTATAAAAATATCAGCAAAGAGATGTGCAAAGGGACATTCCATGGCTATTTCATTTTCTTAACGGTATATTTGCCAGTTTAGTAAAAAGTAGTCTTTATGTGTGCTAAGCTTCATTAAATTTTAAACTTGGATGGCTTCGGAAGTATTCGGAAGTATAAGAATGACTAGGAAGTTTTCCACCACAATAAGGACTCAGTCAACAGGCACACATGTATTAAGATTCGGCATATCAAATCGACTCATTTGCCTTCGCCAGACATCTAATGGTGTTGGGCCGTAGGAGCTATTTACTCCGGATGTATTGTTCTACACCAACAAATGCGAAATACTGGATGCCGACAAATAAAGAGCGATCGGCTTTCAAATTCCTTTTAAATAATTTGGCCGTCGTTAATTCCTTTATTTTTCTTTATCCAACCCATGATGACACCCCGGCTTTTCTGTCCATATTCAACCTTTACCCTCCTCCCAGGCAACTCATCCACCACACCAAATTTCCCTGCAGAATTAAATTAGTATACCCTGATAACCAATATAACTCAGAGTACCTGAAGTATCTGCCGCAACTAATTGTACATTCTACAATGAATTTTGTAAGCTACAACGTTTTAATTACAACAGTATTAAACATTTCTTATAACTGCTAAATCGCCAGTCATCACTAATAAAAATGCTAAGTAGTTCCATGGCCGTTTCATTTTTAGCCTAACTTACGAGCACGCAACTGCTGAGAGAGCACGCAATTGCTGAGAATATGAGTTAGCCTTACGGCCTAGGAATACATATTTTATCCGACGTTGGTTTTTGGTTAAAATTCATATCATAGGGATGTGGAACTTAAGGAATATGAGGAGGGGAGGGAAGCTGGAAAATACTCAACGGGAAATGGATAGAGGGAAAATGGATGCCTTGGGGCTGTGCGAGGTGAGATGGAAGAACATCGGGGACTACTGGAGTGATAGTTACAGGGTAATCTATAACTATGGGGCTGAGAATGAACGTGGGGTAGCTATAGAATTGAAGTAGTATAGTAAAAAATTGTGGACGAAGGTAGAAAATATTGAACAGGTGAGCAACAGAATACTAGTGATACAGATAAAAGCACGCCCTAGAAATTTTGTATTGCTTCAGGTGTACATGCTCACAAAAAAAATCATAGGGAAGAAGAGGAGGAAGGGGTTTATACGCAGCTAGAGGAGATATTTAGAGGAGTCCCGGGCAAGAAAAATGTAATTGTAATGGGTCACTGGAACGCAGTAGTGGGGATAGCGGAAATGGCTATGAAGTGGGAGGGTAAAAACGAGAAATGACCACGGAGAGAAGACATTTGAATTTTGTAGGAGAAATAAATTAATTGTAGTAATTACTTGGTTTAAACACCATTGTTGGAGGAGGTACTCATGGAAATTCCTGGAGAAACTGGTTATTATCAAATTAAGAACATCATGGTTAGGCAAAGATTCAGAAACAGTGAGGAGAACTCGCGGAGCTATCCGGGGGCTAATAGAGATTAGAATCACAATTTAGTAATGATGAATTGAGAAGCTAGATTCAAAAAGCTTAATAATAGTAGACAAACAGGGCTCCAAGCACAGTTGATTCACGCAGTAAGTTCTCTGAAACAAGCGCTTAATAACCCAAGTATCTGACGATTCGCATCACAAATCCCAATCCACATCAAAGGCTCGAGGTCGACGATGACGCACGACCTAAAAAGGGCGTCTAAAAGGCTTGATTCGCTAATGACAGTGTTACATCATATAAAAAAGCAAATATCTATTTTATTAACGATTCCAGTGAGAACAGTAAAAAGTGAAAAGCGACTTCCGCACTCGTGCCAAGGTTACCTCCTGCATTCCATTCCGTATACGTAAACAACTTCGACGTCACATGATACAACCTTCTGAGACGCAGCACCTCATCCCCTTTCAGGGTAGTGCACGTGTCAACTCCCAAACACCTGCGTTGCATTATTTTCTCTTCCAAGTGAGCGTCCCGGGGAATGAAAAACTGGATCAAACGCGTTCGAGGTTATAAGAGAGTGCATATAAGAACTTGCATGTAAATTATTAATCATTCGCGCGAAAGCAACCGATAGAATGTCTCGTATTATATTCAAGCCTCTAATCCACAACGGGAGAGAGAACGTGAGTGAAGCGCACGAGTCAGTCTCCCCCGTATTGCTCCTAGAAGATACTAATGATGTCAAATAGTATGGCGTCGTCGATTACCAACGTGGATAGTATTTCCTTGGCTTCGCTAATGTTCCCTTCCACTATCTCTTGGTATTCTCTCCTTTTTTCCTCTTCAATATTTCCAAGATCCATCCCTTCATTCTCCTTCTCTTATTAAGTGTAGTTGACAAACATGGCTCCAAGGACAGTGGATTTATGCATAATTTCCTATAAACAAGCGCTTAATCACCCAAGTATATAACGAATTGTATCACAAAACACAACCACTCAACAAAACTTAACGTGTAGGGTTCATCAATTGAACTTCCTCCGTGGAAAAACGCCGGAAGCTGTGACGTAACAGATTGTGCAGCAGCACAGTCTGTTACGTCACTGGCCACTCTTAAGGGTCCCTTGATATACGACCATCACGTTCCACTAGTGATCCTCTTGGTAATGATAGTATGATAGGACCATCACTCACGATGACATCATCATGACATATTTTGTACACGTTGCATACGAGTGATGTTTCTTGATTCATGGCTTTCTCCAACAATGCACCTGTCAGTTTCAACTGTTTCACTGTGGACAAGTTAAACCGCTCAATAACTTGTGTATTAGGATATCTAAAATCGGAAAAGATAATACACCGCCCCACGAGAGCAATTCTTCTATTCTTATCTTTCACTTCAACGTTATATCTATTGTGGAACTCCATATATAGGATAAGATCGTTTTGGGTGATTGTCCTCCAGCAGCGATGAGGGAAAATGCACTCCGTCCACATTGGATAGTATTTCCTTGGCTTCGCTAATGTTCCCTTCCACTATCTCTTGGTATTCTCTCCTTTTTTCCTTTCTAGGAAACTGCGATGAGAGAGTACGAGAAAGAAGCTATTTTACACTTGTCGGGCCTCATTTAGAATATTCCGCTAGTATATGGGATCCGTACGAGAAAGGTATGATAAAAGAATTGGAGGGTGTGCAAAGGGGATCCGCTAGGTTTGTTAAAGACCGTTATGATAATTGTATTAGTGTTACGAGTTTAATAGAAGAACTAGAATGGGAATTACTATCAGAACGCAGGTTAAAATTTAGGTTAAATCTTTTAAGTAAATTCGAAACCGATTTGTTCACAGATGACGTAAGATATATATTGAGAACCCCTGCGCATTATGCTAGGTTTGATCATATTAACAAGATTAGACAGATAGATTGTCGTACCGATAGATTTAAAATGTCATTTTTCCCGCGTCCCATAAGAGAGAACAATAGGCAGCGTAGCAGAGGGATAGGTAGGTGAAATATAGTTAGAGGAGTCTGTAGTGCATGATGCATGTAATAACAGCCATTAATCCCTTTCTTATTATGTAGATACTAACCATGTGACCCTATTATCTAGCCTGCCTTCATTAAATATCCTAGTTGCATGTCAATAGTGCATATTTGGTGATCTTCACCCCCTGCCACACACCCTCGTGGTGGCTCGCAGGGTATTATGTAGACGTAGACGTAGACCCCAGCAAAAAGTCCTATACTAAGGATGCATGACATACTGCTATCTACAACTGCCAAACTCGGTGGTACGCACCAGGTCCTCATCCGCAAAGGGAAGGAGAACGTGAGCAATGTGTACGGAGTGCATTTTCCCTCATCGCTGCTGGAGGACAATCACCCAAAACGATCTTATCCTACATATGGAGTTCCACAATAGATATAACGTTGAAGTGAAAGATAAGAATAGAAGAATTGCTCTCGTGGGGCGGTGTATTATCTTTTCCGATTTTAGATATCCTAATACACAAGTTATTGAGCGGTTTAACTTGTCCACAGTGAAACAGTTGAAACTGACAGGTGCATTGTTGGAGAAAGCCATGAATCAAGAAACATCACTCGTATGCAACGTGTACAAAATATGTCATGATGATGTCATCGTGAGTGATGGTCCTATCATACTATCATTACCAAGAGGATCACTAGTGGAACGTGATGGTCGTATATCAAGGGACCCTTAAGAGTGGCCAGTGACGTAACAGACTGTGCTGCTGCACAATCTGTTACGTCACAGCTTCCGGCGTTTTTCCACGGAGGAAGTTCAATTGATGAACCCTACACGTTAAGTTTTGTTGAGTGGTTGTGTTTTGTGATACAATTCGTTATATACTTGGGTGATTAAGCGCTTGTTTATAGGAAATTATGCATAAATCCACTGTCCTTGGAGCCATGTTTGTCAACTACACTTAATAAGAGAAGGAGAATGAAGGGATGGATCTTGGAAATATTGAAGAGGAAAAAAGGAGAGAATACCAAGAGATAGTGGAAGGGAACATTAGCGAAGCCAAGGAAATACTATCCACGTTGGTAATCGACGACGCCATACTATTTGACATCATTAGTATCTTCTAGGAGCAATACGGGGGAGACTGACTCGTGCGCTTCACTCACGTTCTCTCTCCCGTTGTGGATTAGAGGCTTGAATATAATACGAGACATTCTATCGGTTGCTTTCGCGCGAATGATTAATAATTTACATGCAAGTTCTTATATGCACTCTCTTATAACCTCGAACGCGTTTGATCCAGTTTTTCATTCCCCGGGACGCTCACTTGGAAGAGAAAATAATGCAACGCAGGTGTTTGGGAGTTGACACGTGCACTACCCTGAAAGGGGATGAGGTGCTGCGTCTCAGAAGGTTGTATCATGTGACGTCGAAGTTGTTTACGTATACGGAATGGAATGCAGGAGGTAACCTTGGCACGAGTGCGGAAGTCGCTTTTCACTTTTTACTGTTCTCACTGGAATCGTTAATAAAATAGATATTTGCTTTTTTATATGATGTAACACTGTCATTAGCGAATCAAGCCTTTTAGACGCCCTTTTTAGGTCGTGCGTCATCGTCGACCTCGAGCCTTTGATGTGGATTGGGATTTGTGATGCGAATCGTCAGATACTTGGGTTATTAAGCGCTTGTTTCAGAGAACTTACTGCGTGAATCAACTGTGCTTGGAGCCCTGTTTGTCTACTATTATTAAGCTTTTTGAATCTAGCTTCTCAATTCATCATTACTAAATTGTGATTCTAATCTCTATTAGCCCCCGGATAGCTCCGCGAGTTCTCCTCACTGTTTCTGAATCTTTGCCTAACCATGATGTTCTTAATTTGATAATAACCAGTTTCTCCAGGAATTTCCATGAGTACCTCCTCCAACAATGGTGTTTAAACCAAGTAATTACTACAATTAATTTATTTCTCCTACAAAATTCAAATGTCTTCTCTCCGTGGTCATTTCTCGTTTTTACCCTCCCACTTCATAGCCATTTCCGCTATCCCCACTACTGCGTTCCAGTGACCCATTACAATTACATTTTTCTTGCCCGGGACTCCTCTAAATATCTCCTCTAGCTGCGTATAAACCCCTTCCTCCTCTTCTTCCCTATGATTTTTTTTGTGAGCATGTACACCTGAAGCAATACAAAATTTCTAGGGCGTGCTTTTATCTGTATCACTAGTATTCTGTTGCTCACCTGTTCAATATTTTCTACCTTCGTCCACAATTTTTTACTATACTACTTCAATTCTATAGCTACCCCACGTTCATTCTCAGCCCCATAGTTATAGATTACCCTGTAACTATCACTCCAGTAGTCCCCGATGTTCTTCCATCTCACCTCGCACAGCCCCAAGGCATCCATTTTCCCTCTATCCATTTCCCGTTGAGTATTTTCCAGCTTCCCTCCCCTCCTCATATTCCTTAAGTTCCACATCCCTATGATATGAATTTTAACCAAAAACCAACGTCGGATAAAATATGTATTCCTAGGCCGTAAGGCTAACTCATATTCTCAGCAATTGCGTGCTCTCTCAGCAGTTGCGTGCTCGTAAGTTAGGCTAAAAATGAAACGGCCATGGAACTACTTAGCATTTTTATTAGTGATGACTGGCGATTTAGCAGTTATAAGAAATGTTTAATACTGTTGTAATTAAAACGTTGTAGCTTACAAAATTCATTGTAGAATGTACAATTAGTTGCGGCAGATACTTCAGGTACTCTGAGTTATATTGGTTATCAGGGTATACTAATTTAATTCTGCAGGGAAATTTGGTGTGGTGGATGAGTTGCCTGGGAGGAGGGTAAAGGTTGAATATGGACAGAAAAGCCGGGGTGTCATCATGGGTTGGATAAAGAAAAATAAAGGAATTAACGACGGCCAAATTATTTAAAAGGAATTTGAAAGCCGATCGCTCTTTATTTGTCGGCATCCAGTATTTCGCATTTGTTGGTGTAGAACAATACATCCGGAGTAAATAGCTCCTACGGCCCAACACCATTAGATGTCTGGCGAAGGCAAATGAGTCGATTTGATATGCCGAATCTTAATACATGTGTGCCTGTTGACTGAGTCCTTATTGTGGTGGAAAACTTCCTAGTCATTCTTATACTTCCGAATACTTCCGAAGCCATCCAAGTTTAAAATTTAATGAAGCTTAGCACACATAAAGACTACTTTTTACTAAACTGGCAAATATACCGTTAAGAAAATGAAATAGCCATGGAATGTCCCTTTGCACATCTCTTTGCTGATATTTTTATAGATGACTTCGAAATATAACTTTTTAACCCACGAAATCTTTTACTTAATAATGTTTCATACCGGTAAAAACACGCACTAGATATTTTATGCCTACGGACGGGAAGCAAATACAGTTATATGTTCTTTTTATCTTTTTCTACACTCTTCACCAACTAATAAAACTTACCTCTAAAATTAGTGGACCGATTTGAATTATCTAAACCAGTGGTTGTCAACTTTTTTCAAGTGGGTCATTTTCCAATTTTTTTCCCACAAACAGTTTTACTGGAGGGTCACAACACTTCTATTTTAGATTACGTATTATCTTATAATACAGAAAATAAAAGCATTATACTGATGCGTTAATCCAATACACCTTAAGTATAGAATTACAAACTTACTGTCATCAAATCTATATTAGGAACTTGTAAGAAATCATAAAATGTTAGCAGAAAAGTAAACACTATGTAAATAAAATGAACCCCTATTTAATAAAGAACATTTAATCATTTTAATGATTTCCTTGATGCTGTTTCATTATCTCTGTAAGTTTTGAGATATTTTGGTAGTGGTTTGTTGTTTTTAAAAGAACACATGATTCTGAATTTTCGTTAGTTAACCTGTTTCGCGATCGATTGAGAATGAATTTTATTTGCAAAAATACCTGTTCACATGAGTAGCTGGACCCAAAAGCTGATAGTAAAGCGAAACCAAATTTCTTTATCGAAGAAAACTTTGGAGGAATTGATGTTCAACATGTTGCTATCATGCTTAAGTAATTTTTATCAGTGGCTTCAAGTTGTCATCTTAAAGCCTTGGACTTGTCTGTCCAAATTACTGAGTTTTTAAAGCCAATTAACTCCGTATCCAGATATTCAATTTCAAGGAAACTGAAATATTTCAGGTTCAAAACATTGTCCTCCATTTCAACAGGCTTTATTTGAAAACTCAACGTAGGACTATGGGCTTTAAAGTTCTGAAATCGGATTTTAAATTCGGTTTGAATGGCATCTACGTAAGTTTTAAGCGTATCCACTTCCGCATTTGTAATTAATTTACGAGTTTTCAATAAAGGAAAATATTTAATTATTTGTTTCACTAAGCCAACCCGGAATAGAACTATCTTTTGACAACAAATTTTCCATTTTTCATAATGTTTGAAAAATGTCATTTCCTTGCCCTGTAAGCGCAAATTGAAATCATTGAAATGATTAGTAATGTCTGCTAAGAATTTTAATGTAAGAAGCTAGTTTTATCTTTGAGCTGAGGGAAACTTTTACAGATTTAACTCATAAATATTTCTATTGCATTAATGCATTCCACAAAGCGATTAAGAACCTTTCCTCTGCTTAACCAGCAAACTTCAGTTTGCATTCATGAATCTATATATTCACATTCAATTTCTTCTAAAAATATCTTAAATTTTTTGTGATTCAAGGCAGAACGAGCTATAATTGTGTTAGTGATTTTAATCATTACGCTCATCACTTCATTTAACTGTTTTGAGGAGGCTCTTGAAAATAAATTTTCTTCATGAATTATACAGTGGAATGAAAGTAGTGGTCTTCCAAGTTCCTTCTGTTATATGTTCTGAATAGGTAGGTGTACAAAGCCAGCATGTTTTCCTAATATTGCTGGAGCCCCATCAGTTGTGAAATAAAATAATTTTTTCTTCCAATTAAAAATATTTCTATTTTCGAATTCTCAATATCACAACGTTGTACGGTACGAGGAGAAAAAGGAATTTCTTTTATTTTTCTGAATATTTCTTTTTAGTTTTGAAAATCACTGACCGCTATCACATCACTCACACGTGATTATTTTTTAGTAGAGACTAAGACTGTTAAGTCTAGATTCTAGACTTAATAGTCACTAATAAGAAATTAAGCGCGAGTTCTCCGTCTATAGGAAACCCATTCCCACCGATACTATAATACCTTACAATTCATTTCACCCTTACTCCCATAAACTTGCATTCTTTCACTCTATGTTCCTTTGCCTGATTTACCTACATTTTTCGAACTCAACCTTTTACTTGGAATTTCAATCCATTAGAGAAATAGTTCAAAAGATCGGCTGGACAATACAATCATCAAAATTTTAAATAGAAAATCCAGACAATTAATCTCCATAAAATTATGTTCCTTGTCGCCCGATAATACCAAAGATAAAACAAAACAGTTTGAAATAATTTTCTTTGGACCTCTGTCCTATGCTGTCCGCGATGTCCTTCCCGGTTATAATTTTAACACCTCTTTTAAAATAAAAATCCCTTGGGACGACTGCAACATAATTCTTAAGGCATTGTGAATATCAAATCAAAATGTGGTTAAGATAAGGAATACTAGACTTACTTCAACGATAACGATGACTTTGATGAAGTAGGAGTGATTAAAACCTAGAAGAATTTTCTGTACCAAAAATGGCAATAGCTGGCCGCCCAAGAACAAAGAGCGAAAAGCCTTCAAAAGGTCATTGTTTCCTTTTAAATAATTAAAATAATTTAATATTCATTCATCCCTCCCTTTGTTTTAGTTACCTTACCTCCAAACCCAAGATGACACGCTGGCTCTCCTTTCCTTATTCCTCCCTCTCCCCCTTCGACTCAAACCATCCCAACCGCACAAATTCCCCTCGGACTTATATATCCTGGAAACCGATATAAGTCAGTGGAATGGGTTGTACTGAAGGTGGCGTAACTGCCGCAACTAGTTGGACAGTCAGGAAAACAATCAGGAAAAATAGGAGAATATAAAAACAGGCATTGGAAGAGGGGCCTAGGATAATAGAAGCAGCGGAATTGTGGAGGGTAAGAAGCAGTGGGTCACGGAAGAAATTATTAGGAAAATGGAGGAGAGAAGGAATTGGAAAAACGTCAACACCGACGTAGTTAAGGCAAAATACATGGAGATAAATATAAGAAAATTCGAAGAATAACCAATCGGGCGAAGGAAAATTTGTGGAAAAGGTAATGCGAGGAAATGATGAAGCGGATTTGATACGCAATACGCTGTACCAAAGACTAAACTGTTAAATCATTGATTGTAGTTTTTGTGCAGATTTCTAGAAAGACGTAAATTATAAATAAAATAAAGTTTTAAAAACCTTAAATATACCCTTTTTCTTTTTTCAAGGATCTAAAATGAGGCTAAAGTTAGCTCCTGCATGCGTATCGGATTCAAATGAATCGTTCGTGTGTGAACATTAACGTTTTTCATGGATTTTTTAGGAAAACACTTGGAGATCAGTTCAGAATTACCCAAAACCATTTTGATCGTACGTAAGGGAAATGCAAAGCAAAAGATCTACAGTTAATCCACCGGAAAATGATAAAGTCGAATAAGTAAAAAACAGCTCAAGAAAGGTAATTCATTTCTTTCCTCTTGAAAAGTGTGTTTACCAAGTATTCAAAGATTCAGCCCCCCACTTGCAGATAATATTTTAAAAATTCTATCGAGGAATACGTAGTACTCAAGTACTGGAAATTTGCCAATGAAACGACTATATTTTAGAGTGGTACTGACAAACAGCCGTCGATTTACAAGCCATTATCCGTAACACATATTTAATGCATAATTCTGTAACATATTATTTATATCTCAATTATGTAACATCCTCTTAACAACTATTTAGAACTTGGTAATAAAAACGCCACTAGGATTCAGGAGGGAAAGTTCTTGCGAAACTCAATTAGCATTTTTTTCCCATGATATTTTAGTCTCCAGTGAATATGACGTTCCAGTGGACGCCATATTTTTGTACGTTGATTTTTCACGATTTGCTTTTGTTAGTATCCCATGGAAAATAACTACTAAAACTAAAATCTGACGGCAAAGACGACGATCTATTTTCCAAGATTAGAAAATTCCTAAGCGATCGCGAGCAGAGGGTTGAATACATATTTGGGTTAAAGACATATTTGGCGTTCTCAATGTGTACAGTGGTTTCAAAAATATAAGTATCCCATTTATAAAGTATGTAAAGTATGTAGATTACATAATTTCTAAATTTTTATTTGGATACAGTTGAAATCGTGGGTTAATGAGTACATAACTCACATAACTCACAACATAAGTATGACACACTCCCACAATACCTAAACGGGGCTCTCTTACTCTCTACCGGCTAGTGTTTTTCTGACGTGGAGATAACCTACTTTAAGGGAAACACTAGTTGGACATATACAAATAAGTGGATTACGGAGATTACTCCCACACCAGGGACGAACTTACTTCAAGCACACACACCTTGCTTTGTTGCTCACGGGGCTTTTGGATCCGTTTGCTAATACCATAAAGGACACACGCACTCACACACAATCACTTATAGAATGAAATTAGAATGAATGGCTTATCCCAAGTCAGTATGAAACAGGCCGGTGGTTGAGATATTCACGGGGTTTTTTAACCCTCGCCGGGAATCCACTCAACAAACAAACCACACATTCACTCTGTTTCATTTTCTTTGCACTGTAAATCTTTAAATCACTAATCTCTTTCCTCTCAACTATTTCCCTGACATGTTTTTTTTATGGATATTGGAGTATTACCCTTATTATATTATTACCTTTTGTCCTTCTACACTTGCATTTATGCCTAATCTTTGATTCTCAGCACGTATTCTAATAACCCTAGATTGTATTCCTCACACAGTTCTGTAGCTATCACAAGCCCACCATTACCTTCTCAAAGCATTGCTATTTCTCTTCTAATTTTCCTTTCTATCATCTACTCTCCCGTTCTAGGACATATTAACGATTGGAGGTCCATTTATTTTCTATGGTCTTCTTCTTTTACCCATTCTCACTTCACCTCTATGGCTGTGGTTAGAAGTTGGCATACATGTTAGTGTTGTTGTGGTACATATATGGTACCTTTACTGCTCTTACCCTTTTATTGCCTAATATTTTAACTCACCTTAAGTTTATTTACAAAAATGGAGTTTAGAGAAATGCTCTTATGATGAATATTCATCGAATGAGGATTGCTGGGAGGTTAGTACTTTGAATTTGATGAGAAAATATATATCGAAAAAGTAAAACCCTGGTTATTGTACTCTATTAACCCACCATTGACCTCTATCTTATTCCATGCACTGCATCACTCAGTGTTATCCCTTACCTAGTCTAATTAACAAAAAGCGTGACTAATTAGATTTTAAAAGTGAAAAAGATTTTATATAAGTTTTAAACGTGGCTATTGACATCGATAATTGACCCATAATATTTCAGGATATTAATCGCAAAAAAACAATAACTCAACTTTGCAGTAAATGGCAACGTAGTATGGTAGCTAAATCCTCAGTGTCCCATTGAAAATACATCCTCTCCTTATTTCTCCTCTCCCCTCGCGGTCCCCGAGATATTAAACAATTTGGTGGAACTAGAGCTTTAGTCTGAACCAAATTGTGACCGTGCTATTCGCCAAATTTCGACTTAAGTGGTTTTTCCCAAGATTAATTTTCCAATAAGTACTCAGTCGCAATTCATTATCTGAATGTAGATAAATAGCTATCGGAAATTGTTATTCTAATCTGGGTCGTAATTTGGTGCACCAATTAGCACCGGGTATGGTTAGCACAATTAAACAGCTTGGTGCCAGAGGCAGAGCTATTCTGAAAAACAGCATCCATTTTTTATGTGCAAAGCCTAAAATGCGGCTTTTGTCATTATTTCATATACAGTACAGAATTAAATAAAAAACTATCAAATTATTAAGATTTAAATCGCTCAGATTTTACCAACGATATTTATTAAATTAATAGTACAATCCTCTACATACTAATCACTTAAGCGTTATCTGAAGAAAGAACAAATTGAACTTAATTTACACTATTTCCTGTACAATATCAACATGAAATATTACAATATTAAACTCCTAATTACGTAGTATTACATAATCTGGCAATTTGGCAGCCACACCATCGCTATTTTATCAGGAAAATTAGTAATGTCCTACGTTTCTTCGATCTCGGCCTGATCTTAGATATTTCCATGCACTTATGGACACTTAATGAATGTATGAGGGTTTATTTACACGGAGTACGTCAATTCACACAAATGCTACATGCTAGCCACGTAGTTTTATGTAAAATATCGGCAAAAATCAACTCGTAATAAGTAGAATGTCAACCCATGACACGGGAAATGACATTCTCCTTAAGGTCATATTGAAAAGTTTAAATGCTGGCTGTCCGGTACGCCCACTGCTTTTCTTTTTATCTTTTACATTTACCTAAACAGCCGCGGAGACCGCTGTTGGCAGAGAAGGGTGGTATGAGCTACGGTTCGGGTTGAAGGGGGCAGTTCGTCCGAGCGCTCCGTCGCGAGCGGTTTCGCGGTGTCTCGTTCTCCTCTTGGCTTTCGTTAGGTTTTGGACTCCCCTTCGGATGAGAAGTCAGGGTTTTCTGTTTTGTAGAAGTTGTTCCTTTTCCTTTTCTTTACCTTTCCCCTTATACCTACCCAACCCCATTCTCGATGATGAACAGGTGTTCGAGTCAACGAGTGGTTGACCGACACTGCCTATACTGAGAGAATTCCTAATTTTCTTTAATTTAATCTATTTCATCCCACAACCTTTCCCTCTTCCGAGTGCGGGCGGAATCCATTTCCCGTACTGGCGCCCATTGTGTCCGATCTCTGCTGAGCCCTCCCGGGAGGAACGTTACACCTATCCGTTTTTACCTCCTATTCTCCTTTTCTATCTTCCCTCCCCTCCCTTCTTACTTCCTTCTTTTCACCTATCCCAACTCCCTCACCCCTTTTTCTCCTCTTCCTCTTGCCTTTCTTCCTTCCTGTCCCATCCCTTTCCTCTTCCTCCATTTCAACCACCCTTCTCTCTGCCTTTTTTCTCCTCTATTTTTAGGCTTTCCTTCCTCGTCTCCGCTCCCTTAATCATTCATCTATTAACCCGTCCTCCTTTCCTCTCTCTTTTTCCTCCTCTTCATCTTTTGTTCTTTTTCTCCCCTCACCTCCGTATACACTCCCTTCTTATCACCCACCCCACCTCCCTCTCTCATTTTCCTCTTATTCAGTCCTTTATTCCCTCCCGTCCCCTCACTTTCTTCTCCCTTTTCAGTTTTTTTCTTTTTGCCTTTATTCCCCCCATCCCCTCACTTTCTCTCCCTTTTCCATTTCTTCTTTTTACCTTTTTCCCCTTCCGTCCTCTCCCTTCACTCTCCCTTCATTCTCCCTTCACTCTCCCTTCATTTCACCCATCATCCCCCTTCTTTTGTACTCTTGGTCTTCTTGCCTTTCTTCCTTCCCATCCCTTCTCTTATCTCTACTTTTTTCACCCATCCCTTTCTCTCTCCCTTTTTACTTCACTTCATATTGTCTTTCTTCTCTCCTCTCCCCTCTCTTTTATCTCGCTCATTTTCACCATCCTCTCCCCCTACCCTTTTTTCCTCCTCCACTTTTTGGCTTTACTCCTTCGTCTCCTCTTCCTTCCTCATACTCCTTTTCACCCGTCCCACCTCCCTCTCCGATTTTCCTCCTTGTCTTCTTGCATTTCTTCCCTCCCAACCCTTCTCTTCTCTCTACCTTCTTTTCCCCCATTCCTTTTCCTCTCCCTTTTTCTCCAGGGAAGGTAGGGTAGGGGATGAATATAATGCAAGAAGAAGTGGAGGAATAAGTGAGAGGGAGGGGGATGGGGGAAATCGAGGGAGATGGAGGGGAGGGGAGTGGAGGGAAGTGAGACAAGAGAAAGTGGTATAAAAAGGGATATGGAGAGGGGATGTGTGAGAAGGAGGAACAGGGAAGGGAAGGGAGTGGTAGGAATAAAGGCAAGAGGAAGAGAAATAAGGGAGAGGGACAGGGGAGAAGGACGGTGGAGAGGGTGTCTCTGCCGAGTGAGCCTTTATCTGCGATCAACATGTTTAATGCCAGCGGCAGCAGATTTTTCTGCAATCAAAGTGTAGTTATTGGCAATTTGGACTTATGATAAGATGTGTGAGTAAGTGTAGTTAAAGTGTTGTTATAAATCGGCAAATGTCATGGTATTTAGGGATTACTAACTACAAAATGAAGCTAGCTTATGGAATGATAAATTAGAGTCAAAAGGTAATAATATTCTTATACTTTTTTTTGGAAATCCTGTGATTTTCGCCCAAAGGTAAATCTTGATCATATGTCCGTATGCGATGTCTGAAGCTTTATTACGCAGCATTGAATTAATTGTGGGTTCTCTTGCAAGTATTTTTTAGAGTTATTTGCCTTATGATAGATAGAAATGGTTGTTTCATTATTTGAATAAAACTGAATTTAGTCCTGCAGTTTACCTTGTTTTAATTCAAGCAATTATGAAGTAAAAGTTGCCATGAGAATCTAGCGAAAGATATGATATTTGCTGCAAGAAAAAGACTTGTGAACGTGATCTACCAAGCTCTTTTTCATTTCCCTTGATGATACGCCGGTCATCCTTGAATACTGCCTTGTAGGTGGATTAGCATGTGAATGCTTTGGGGTAAGGAATTTTCGGAGTACAGTCGTTGAACATCGATGAAAATCCTAATCAATTGACGTCAGAAATTAAATTTCATATCATGTCCAAGATAATAAAAATTTAATCTATAAAGCGTAAGATTTGGACTTTGGAATTTTAAGAGAACCGACTAGCTTTAGCTTTAATTAGACAATTAAAAATATCGGCATGAATGTGGGGATATTGCATTTTTATGAGACGAAATTTCGCTCTTTTCAGTAACTTAATTTCATTGGTTCGCCGTTAGTCTTCTGAAAGAGCCATTTTCTTCATGAATAGGTTTGTTATGGATTTGTTTATGGGTATAAAACATTGAAATTCTCGAAAACTGCTGATTTTGGAGTGGAATATTATGTGCTAAGAACGGAAAGAGAATACAATTCTCTACGAATACATAACCTTTATTGGTTGTTACTGGTGAGGTCTTCATAAATTATGTTCGCCGGTTTTATCAATTTAGTCTATCATTATTCATTATTGAAAGTTAAGGTATAGCATCATAGTGAAAGATCGTATTTGCTCGACTTTACCTTTTGCGAAAAGATTTAAGTTTTAATAAAACATTGTTCACAGGCAATGGATACAAGCAATATAGATTTTCTCCACTAAAATCTAGTATAACAAGGTGTTAGGACTAAAGTTATCTAATGAATGCATTGAAGGCGATATACAGCGCTCGTGAGAGAGTATAAATCGACTTCGAATTTATAGGAATTTTTGAATCTCTTCTTAACGACCAATCAAATAGATTCAAATCAAGTGTGATCATTTAAAACTAGACTCATTCCGCATGCGTTCAAGAAATATGCCGTACATCTTACAACTGCGTAACGTTCGACGATCTGTTTTACTATTGCTCATATAAAATTAGTCGAAAGACTTCACTCGAGAGGAGTTAGCTCGCTCGAAGTTGAATGGAACCCTAACGTTTGAACATAAGAAAAGTGAAAAAATTTGCCCTCGGGACTGAGCGTCGTGAAAAGGAATTGCAGAGCGACATCCTTTAGAGAACGGACCATTTGTATCTACGGTTACCCGTTAAGAGACGCTGACTGGAGGCAACATATGCTTCACAAAATGCTGCAGTAAGGTACGGCTTCGCCTTTTTGAGTTTAAATACGAGTCATATTTGAGGAACTGCAAGCTAAAACGTCTTGGTTTCTTCGATCGGCGCCCGGAAGTAGAATTGTGGAAGAAGTAGAGGATTTGGCGGAAGTAGAGGAGTCTATTTAGTGCAGCATATATAAAATCTTCAACTTGAATTTTGGGCATCTCTTTCATTATAACTGCCACATTTACATCAGGCTCAGACTCCAAAGCTCCAAAGCTTGAGTTTTTATCGAATAATTAAACAATCTTTCTAATTAAAAAAGACAAAAAATTCACCCATCTTCCCACCTTTTCCCTTGTTCCTATTACTCTTGCGTATCATCCTTCCAATTCTTCCCTCTCCCACCTTTTCACCCATCTCCACTCCTCATCCCTTTTTCTACCTCTTCCCTCCCGTCTCCCCACTTTTCACCCGTCCTCCCCCCTCACCCTTTATCCTCCTCTTCCTCTTGCCTTTCTTCGCTCCACTCCCCTCCCATTACTCCAACCCTTTACCCATTCCTCTCCCTCGCCCTTTTCTCCTCTGCTTTTTGCCTTTTTTTCCTACTCTCTCCTCCCTTCCCATTCCGACTTTCTACCTATCCTACCTCACTCTCCTATCTTTTACTTCTTGTTATGCCCTTCTTTCCTTGTCTCTACCCTCTACCCGTTTCCTCTTTTCCACGCATCCTCCCTTCCTATCCCGCATTCCCATTCTATTTTTGCCCTTCATTTCACCCCTATACTGCTTTCCCACTCCCTTATAAACACACATCCCCTTTCCCTATGTGATGTATAATGCTGGCTCTCCGGTGCGCCCACTGCTTTTCTTTTATCTTTGGCATTTTCCTAGACAGCCGCGGAGGCCGCTGTTGGCAGAGAAGGGAGGTATGAGCTACGGCTCGGGTTGAAGGAGGCAGTTCGTCCGAGAGCTCGGTTGCGAGCGGTTTCGCGGTGAGTCTCGTTCTCCTCTTGGCTTTCGTTAGGTTTTGGACTCCCCTTCGGATGAGAAGTCAGGGTTTTCTGTTTTGTAGAAGTTGTTCCTTTTCCTTTTCTTTACCTTTCCCCTTATACCTACCCAACCCCATTCTCGATGATGAACAGGTGTTCGAGTCAACGAGTGGTTGACCGACACTGCCTATACTGAGAGAATTCCTAATTTTCTTTAATTTAATCTATTTCATCCCACAACCTTTCCCTCTTCCGAGTGCGGGCGGAATCCATTTTCCATACTGGCGCCCATTGTGTCCGATCTCTGCTGAGCCCTCTCGGGAGGAACGTTACATTTCTGGCGCCCAACGTGGGGCCTTCAATTGGCAGCTCTCAACATTTCGTAGAAAGGCGGTTTCGGCGGCATTTCGGCCACGAGGTAAGAAACCAAAAAGAAATTAGGCAGTGTAGGAACAACGTTGTTTGTCCTCTCCCAGTCCTAAAACCTTTCCGTGGTCCCCCTGTTCCTGTAGATAATTCCCGACGGACCCCGGGAAGAGAAGACTAGTTGCCCTACTTCCTTTCCCAATTTGTTTTGAATATAGAGATGGAGGGTAAGACAGGTACCTCGTGGATCTATGAGCTGTCGAAAATGGACGCCGTCTCATATTGCGAACGCTTTGGCCTCTCTTCTGAGGGCACCTTAGATGAGTTAAGGGCTAGGTTACGCGAATATTGCCGGAATTTACAGACCGGGGAAGCCTCTGCCCCTTCTCCCGAGCAAAGTGGGCTTGAAACCTTACTTAGTCGTTTCGTAGAAGCCATAACGGCTAAAGAAAATCCGCGCACAGATTCAGTGGAATGGGTAAAATTGGCCTTGCGGAAGGGGCTCTCTTTCTCGGGTGAAGAGACGGAGAGTGTCGTTTCTTTTATAGAGCACTGCGATGAATTTCAAGTTTTTAACCCTTTCGTGCCGGACGTCGGCCCGAGCCGACGAGCATTTTCATACCTAGACCACTGTTGGCAGAGAAGGGAGGTATGAGCTACGGCTCGGATTGAAGGGGGCAGTTCGTCCGAGCGCTCCGTCGCGAGCGGTTTCGCGGTGTGTCTCTTTCTCCTCTTGACTTTCGTTAGGTTTTGGACTCCCCTTCGGATGAGTAGTCAGGGTTTTCTGTTTTGTAGAAGTTGTTCCTTTTCCTTTTCTTTCCTCGGATAAAAATCCTCGCCTGCCAAACCGAAGGTCGCGGGTTCGAGTCCCGCCGGGGTAGGATATTTACACCTCCCTGGGCATGGTTGTGAGTGTTCGTCATAATTGAGTTAATTGTAAGAGAGGACTGTACTGGCCTAAATTCGCTCGAAATAAAAGACAAATTATTATTATTATTATTATTATATTTTTTTTTACTTCTGTAACTTTCTCCTCCGAGTCCCCGGCTGACATCGGGTTTCGTTTCCGTCATAATGGCCGAGAACTCTAGAGGTGCGGTGCAGAGTTCGTAGCCGCTTCCGATTAACCCATCGGATCAGTGGCTACGCTGCGTTCGGGTCGTGCGCACGAAGCAGACGGAGCGACCCCAAGAGGGCGGCCTTCTGCATGCGGGCTGCAAGTGATTCCGCCTGTGCCACGCAAGCAGGAATACACTTGATGCTCTGTATCAGCGAGCCCTTGATTCCACCAAGCACACCTATGACTAGGACTACTAGTTTTACAGAGTGTCCCGGGTACATCTGCCGAAGTTCGAACAGCAGGTCTTGATATTTCGTCCGTTTTTCCGCCTCTTTCGCGTCCAAGTTCGTATCGGCCGGAGCCGAAAACTCGATTACGAACATGGAACGAGATTGGCGGTCGAGGAGAACGATGTCAGGCTTGTTCGCTTCCAACTGCCTGGTGGTGGGGAATGAGTAATTCCACCAGATTTTTATTTTGTCGTTCTCCACGACGGACTCAATATCTCCAGGGGCATAGGGCAGCACATAAACTTCGTCGATGCCGTAATGATGTCGAAGGTGGAAATACAACACTCGCAGAGCTGCATTGTGCCAAGTTAAATACGCTGATTGCGCGTAATAACTGCAGCCGGAGAGAAGGTGACTCGAAGTCTCCGGCTTGGCTCGGCACGCTCTGCATCTCGTGTCCGTCACCTCCGCCTTGAATATCATTCGGCGGTACACGAGAGTGTTGATGACACCATCCTGGCACGCGAGAACGAAACCCTCTGTTTCGGACCTGAGACCCGTGGAACGAAGGAAGGCAAACGTCAGCTCCTTCGATAGCCCATGTTTTTCCATATTTCGGTAGAAACCTCCATGCATGGGCTTATCGGTGTGCGTCTTGAGCAAGGTCTTCTGCTCAGCCTTTTTGACCTCGAGCTTTAAGACGTCTGCCCTCAGTGACACGATTGCCGTGCCACTGTCGTTACCGTCGGATGACAGGTCAAAGCTCTGCCCTCTTCGCCGCCTGGAAGAGGAACGCCCCCACCCCTGCACCTTCGTGCTCCCTTACGAGAGTGAGCAGGGGGTCCGTGCTGTTGAACACACGGTAAACTGTACCCAAAACAACTCTGTTATGTAGACACTCCAGGCTCAACATACCTCTACCGCCTACACTGCGAGGGAGATACAATCTGGCGACGGAAGATTTTGGATGAAGACTTCTATAGATGGTCAGCATCTTCCTCGTTCCCCGGTCGAGGTTTTGCAACTCGTTGACATTCCATTTCATGCATCCGTAGGTGTACAGCAGTGTCGGAACCGCGAACATGTTCGTTATTATTATTATTCCTTCCCAACCCCATTCTCGATGATGAACAGGTGTTCGAGTCAACGAGTGGTTGACCGACACTGCCTATACTGAGAGAATTCCTAATTTTCTTTAATTTAATCTATTTCATCCCACAACCTTTCCCTCTTCCGAGTGCGGGCGGAATCCATTTCCCGTACTGGCGCCCATTGTGTCCGATCTCTGCTGAGCCCTCCCGGGAGGAACGTTACAATATAAACAGTATAGGGTCATCAACTATAAACCCATAAGGTACTTACTTAATAGCCAATTTCCTACTTTTAAATATACAGTATATTGGTATCTGTATTATTTGAAATGAGACCAGAGAGAGAAACTTTATATGCCCAACTCTCGCTCACATTGACGTCCTGTATCCACCTATAATGAGCTTAAACAACATGCAAATAGACCTCCTAGCCAGTTACTGCCGACACAAAATATCATCTCATAGTATAAAAACGTAGAATGCAATGCGAATAGGTCTGTATCAAAGAAATACCTGGAAGTGAAAGAGTATTTCTTAAAAAGTGTATGTTGACTCTTCAAAAGCCCTTCACGAAGTCTGCAAACGTTAAAACTGGGAGGAGAAGGCACTGTAAAAATGTATACAATGTACTGGGCAGAATGATTTGTAGGAAACTAAGAAGCTTACATCGAATGTCAACCAACATGGGGAATGGTCTAAGGAATTTGTAATGAAATGTTCATTTGACGGTAAGTAATATTTACGCAACCTTCCTCTGTTCCGCCTGATGCCTACCTACATCATGTTTCTTCTTATTCTGTATTGATAAAGCATTCACCCCGAGGCATTCCATCCAAATGCATTTCCGTCTTTTGATTCTCTCTAACTTCTTTCCTTGTCAACCATCTCGAAATCTTCATCCGTTGCCTACTACACACATTCACATTCATAATTGGTCGTTTAATCCTAGGGTTGGTTGCCTGTAGCCATCCACCTTTCCCTAACTAATAGTAGTTCCTTTACTTTCTGGTGTCTCCCTCTATGTACTTAATTTTATGTGGTCAATGAACTTATTCCATCGTCATCCTCTGGGCGCTTTTCCCTCTATTTGGCCTTCAATTATGTTCTTCACAAAGCCATTGTCTCAGGATGTGGTCAATCCATCTGGTTCCTCCTTTCTGTATGGTGTTCCATATGGTTCTTTCTCTTTCTACTCTTCTGTGTACTTCATAATTTCTTGTTTTTTCCGTCCATTTTATCTTCAGCATCCTCCTCCAGCACCATGTTTCGAAGGCTACTATTCTTTTCTGGTCAGCTTTTCCAATGGTCCATGCTTCCGATCTAGAGAATGCTGGGCTCTGAACGAATGTTTTCATATATTGTTTCATGGTTTGTCTTCTTTGAGCAGATCAGCTGTCTTCTTCCCACGAACGACTTCTTAGCTTGGGCCGCTTGATGTCCGTTGTACATATTCCGTCCCTTGTAATGGTGCTTCCGAGATCGGTGAAGAAATCTACTTGCTCTGATTTCTCTCTTCTCATGGTGACTTCTACACCCAGCTTCTCTCTTCCGCATACTAGGATTTTGGTCTTCATCTTATTTATTTTCATGTTATAACACACTACTTATCCAACTCCAATTTCTCCAATTAATGTACTTAAATTACCCCCAATCGAAGTACATCGTTAATCACTATGTACGGATTTAGTTTCGGGACTATTAGCTCCTTATTTTATGTTTTCACATCCTTTTGCTCTCTATATTGCGAGGAGTTTTCCTCGCCGAATCTCTATTATTCTTATATACTTTCTGAGCTTTTGCAAATTTTGCATTGTCTTTTCTACGATACCCAGTAAAATCTCGTTTAAAACACTACCTCCATTGGTAAATTGCCCAAGTATATGCGCTCATAAGTATAGCCCTACAAGTCATTTTCATTTAGGAAAATAATATCCTTCCCTTAGTTTTATTAAAATTTAGGTATATCATACCATTTATGCTACACCTCTTTTTACATAATGTAGGCTCTTGCATGATGAATGACTAAAACTTGTTCATCTGAGAAGCTAACTTAGTTTCGCCAAGATTCTTTTCAACTTTTCTGCCACTTAGGTTTCCTTCTACGCTTCTTAAACAATTTTCTGCTCGTGTATGTCAAAACGAAATTTCAAATTATTGTCCAGCGGTTTTGCCCTTGACAACCTCCGTAGGGTCTTGGATAAGAACTGGGGCCTATATGAAGGGATGTCGGTACCCTAGACACCACAATTTGCACAATTTTAAATGAAAATATATCAAACTGGCCTTTTGTTGGAAATTTCTCAAGTATTAATGCCCTAGAAAAATATCAACAATTTTTTTCTGAAACATAACGAGTTTTATTCTAAATGTGTCCATGTAAGAACTCTCTTAGATCTCTCCAACTCACCCAGATACTTTGACCTCAAATTTTTCTTTCCAATATCCACCTCCCCCGCCTTTTCTCATTTTTTAGAAAACCTTTCTCCCGTCCTTCCACCTCCCCCATCCTCTCCAAATGGTTTGAATGCTGTCTTCTTTCTTTAATGAACAGTGTTCTCGGTTGATGACGCCATTGCGTAGAAACTCACAGTAGTAATAATTATCTAATTGTACAGAACAAAGTTGTTCATTTATACTTCATCTTGATGTTCCATCACATCACCCCTAATACCGTGGAACACGGCTACTTCACCCGGTGACACAGCAGCAACGAAATAAAATTTTTTTGCCGATTTTAAATTTCTAATGCTCTGAAAACGGTTTCCGACCGGTTTTGACACAATATTTTCAATGTTAATGGTGAAAATTATGCAACGGTAGACGATGGAGTTGAGAATGGAAGATGTTGTCATTTCTAAAAACGATCATTGAATTGCATGCGTTTGGCGAAGGTTTACCGTCGTTTTTCCGATTCACTACTCAAGAATCTTCTTTGAAAACGTTTAGTTTAAGCTTTTAAAACTAAATTACCCTTAAATATATTCATGCTCTTCGAAAGATTGAAATATGAAATCAGAGGTAATCCCGATGTGACTTGGGTCCTCCATTTTCGTAATCTTATCGAAATTTTGGAGTATTTTCTAAGAGCGATAATTTTTTTACTATTCTACGTAGTGATCGATAGGTTTTGGATAGTACTTATTCTGATCTCCTAATTTCTTCCATATATCTCATGTTCTCTCATATACGTGGTCTGACATTAAAATCTTCTTAAATTTCTCATTTCGTCTCCCATTACATATTTCGTCCAGAATACCTAGCCTCCTCAACACCCCCCGAGTATTTCTCCGTCTATTACCGTCTTTAACATTCCCCATCTTTTTAAAACGTCTTCCACTCATATCTTCTGCCCCGTCGGAACCTCTGCTACTAGCTTCGTTTCCTTTCCGATCGTATGCAAAACCTATTTACTCGTGCGTCAAGCTATCCAGGACCCTCTTTGCATCCCTGCGCCTGCATCTTCAAACCCACATCCTAAACGCCTTAAGTCTACGTATACACTCCCTTTTCAGTGACTGTCTCCAACCCATACATTGCTACGATCCGTATTTGAGGTTTTACCAGCCTTTTATGTGTCTTTTCTTAGACCCCACCCTCAAAAATTACCTCCTCTTTGAAAATGCGTCTTTAGCCGTGGCTTGACTACGTCTTATGACATACCACTAAGCACATTCTTTTCCATAGACCTGCTCCATCTTGTGTCTTCTCACCCTCTAATTAGGTCTACCAGCTTACTTCTAGAGATTCTTATAACTTTCGAATTCTTATATATTATCTTGTCCCCATGCTTCTTGAACTTCACTTCTTGCGCATTCATCATTGACTGTAAGCCCTTGGATGATTAAATCTCACTGAATATTAGCTCCGCTCCTTTCTTTATTAATACCTCCATCTCTTCTCATGCCTCGCTTACTATTTCTTCTGGATAGTCGCAAAAAAGCTGCGGCGATATTGCTAACCTATTGGATCTTATTTCCTTACCACTGAGCTCTTCTACGTTTTCTTCTATGTCCCCTGTCGCAATCCCATCCCAATTACCCCGTTTTAGCTCTCCATCGGCAGCCCTGATTGCTCCGTTTGGCTCATTAGAAGTTTCCGGATGCAACGTCTATCCCTCCAATGGATCGCAAATTACTTAAGTATTTCCATTACCTCAGCCCAATCCACCCTATCAAACGCCTTCCCAAATTCTTTAAAACAATTAAACACATCCTTCTCTTAATATAGGGTTCTTTCGACATGTGTCCTCACCACTTCTATAGTATCACGCGTTCCATTCCATCACCTAAACCCTAAGTAGTCGTCACTCAGGTATTTACTAGCCAACCTATCCTGCCTGATATGAATAATTCGGTAATTTAGGCGTTTGGATAATTAACCTTACGGTCCTAAATGTTTGCAAGTAACGCTCTTGTTTGTAAGCAAGTCTTACTCTCCTGTCGTATCGAAATTCCCACCACCGCATTCCAATCTCCAAAAACATCAACTGCTTGCTCCAAGGTATTCAATCAATTATTTCCTTCGACTGATTTTATTGCTCTTCCTTTTCCTCACTATAATTTGAAGTGTAATTATAAATATGGATAGTAACTAAGTTTGTTGCATCCGTCATTAGCCCAATGACTAAAATCTTTTTACTTAACATTTCTACATACACTGCTTTTCGAAAAAATTTTCTGTTCATAGTGAATGCATTCCGACGCTGATTTTTTCCACCTCAGCCATATATCCCTCTACAGCCATCACTACAATAGTCTCCGCTTTCTTTTTACCTTACGTCACTTATACTCATGACAACTATACTGCGTTAATAAGAAAAAATACATAAAGATTTCAATCAAAGAGAAGGTTACATACGAGATAGCTGAGCCCGTTACGTTTGTCATTTAATTAATCACGAGTAACTTTATTTCAAAAAGTTCTTGTCTGAAAATTCATACCTATTTAAGTACCTATGTTAACAATTTTTTATAATAGTTTATTTATTCTCATAGAGTCATAGTTTCTGGGTTTTTCGGGAAATTTCTATGTTAACGTTTAATGAAGTTTTAACCTCTGTTCAATATTTCTACATCAACATCCTATCCACCAAAACAAGTTTTTTTATATCCATTACCTCCAAAATTTTCCTCTGGTTTTCACTGTATTAGTGGAGACAATAGCAGGAAATACCCACGTGACTAGGCTATGGACATAAAAAATTGTGGCAATGGCGAAATCCACGGGAAACATAAAACGCTAGTGTATGGGAGGTAGGTACGGGGTTTATCGCAAGGGATAAATCGAAGAAGGGGTCTGAACATGATTCACCGTCAAAGAGGGGGCCTCAGTTGTGCTCGAGACATCAGAGCGTACGGTCATCTCCACGGTACGGTGCCACCTCTCTAGAAATATCTTGGGCAGTGCGCTGACAGTTTCTAAACGTACACAGAGAAGTGTCGTGTGAGGAGCAGCGTAAGGAGTCTCCCCTGAATACCGTCGTTTTGTTGCTTGAGGATCATCGGTAGAGCGAAGGTTTTCCGGAAAGTAATCAATCAAGATGCGGATAATTCGTCTCATTGTTGCCGTCTTTCTCGTCCAGTTGCGCTTGGCAACAAGCGACCAGAATATCGCACGAGGCCCCGGAGATGTTCATGTTCTTATCAAAAACGAATTTGTAGATTTGGATGACGGAAACAAGACAACCGAGGGCAAGGTGTTTTCTGAAATCGAAGGCAAAGAAATTGAGCACCTTGCCAGATACGACAATAAGGGCCAGAATGTGGATGCATCCTATGCATATGGGAACCCGCACAAAAATTCATCTCCGGCTGCGCGTGCATTTGATGTGCCAGATGGAGCACGGTTGGATAGAAAAGTCGCTCCAGAGAACCATGGTCGGAACATGAATGAAAGCTCACCATCCGAGACAGAGCACTTGAAGGATGATTTGCTCACTGCATCATACTTCAACAGAGATGTCGACATCGCCCCTGGCAATGCAACGCTACCTCCGAGCCCTGACCAGATGGATATCGAGGGAGCGGTCACCAAAGCTCGCACTGGAAAGAATAAAGAGGTAGGTAGTTCCAAGGGTAATTCACATATCACGAATTTTCTTAAAACATGTTTTCTTCGTAAACTCGTATTATTATATCGATGACGATAGTGGGAATGTTGTAGAACTGTATTAGAAATAATGATTTGCATTTCCATCCCTTTATCCCGGTTGTGAGAGATGAATAGCCGAGGTGAACAACTATAAAATGCTGACGATAGAGTTTATCACAGTTGATAAAGATAATGATAAATCTTTAGGAATTTATTTCATTTAGGAAGAATAGATTCGTGCCATAGTCTGAAATATTTTCCTAATTCATTCCTTTAATTTTTTGTTCCAAAGTTCCTAAGTCGACTAATATCATTATAAATGCACTTACTTCCTTTAATGACGAATCCCAATTGATGGGAAAACTATTTCAAAGATTCTATTTTTGCCCATTTGAAGATGGATCTTAAGTTATTTGACCAGGATAGATAATCTACATACTATCCTACAAGCTTCCGCTTGGCGTGTGGCATATGTTTTAGGACACTAGGCGTGTAAGGTTGAAATGGATAAGGTTGTAGGGCGGAAAAATGGGAAGTGCGTTTTGTGAGAATTGAATGCTTGGAGTGGTGCTTAGTTTACACTATGGTTGCTTATAAGTTTGATGACTTATTTTGCGGGTGAAGAAATAATTTTTGTGTCTAAATGTGTGGCAATGATTCTCTTATATTTTATAGCTCAAATTGGACCAAGAGATTTAGTGCGGCGTCAAAATCATATTTTCTGGATCGTGTTGAATCATACATTTTCTCAATGTTCCCAGCAATCTAAGCAAAGGGCCTAGTTTTAAGTATCCAGCGGCTTCCAGCATAATCTCTTCTGAATGCTGTGAAACACTGTGGGTTGGTTGCAGGTACGGAGTTAAAACTGCGACTCGGACAGTTCTGTTGTTATGCGGTCAGGTTACATGCAGTCCTCCACTTTGATGAGCAGTGTTCCAACGTAGGCGAAAACAACTGTGGCCTCTGAATGTTAAGTAAATATCTGGAAACTTGGAACGCAGTTATGTGTCTCGCGGGAAAAAAAACAGAATGATAATCGGTGTTAAGTTAACATAAATAAACATCGAGAACGACGGGGTCAATTCAGCAGCGAACGAAAATGAGCCTTGGTCTAAATGTCTTTGTCCAAGGATTAATAATATCTCTTTCAGTTTTCACTCTTTGTAAAAATGTCCTACAACCCAATTTTGAATGTGCTGAATTTTGAAAGTGGTTGAGGAAAAAAATATTTCAGCAGTGTGCCCGGAAGCTACTGCGATATGTTAGTGAATCTCGTACATCATTCAAATAGGCAGATAGAGTCCAGTAGATCTATTTTAGGTTAATACGTCTTTATTATAAATTTATTTTCAGGGGTCAGCTGAAACTTTATGCTGGCAAACGAAATGTAGAGTAACTTAGAATTATAAAACCTTTTTATGTGGATATATATTTTATATTAGCAAATCAGTGAAACGAGATATTTTAACCCAAATTTATTTGGTTTTATTTACCAACAAATAATGCTTCTATGCGTGTGGTTCAACGTCATGACAAAATTAGCTGCTGTTAAAAAGTTTTGAAATTGTATATTGTCATTCTTATTTTTTACTTTTAGAGTCCAAAATACCGGGAATAAAATTTTATTACATATGTACTAAGCTTTCTTAAGTATAACAAATTTCTTTCCTGTTCGTAGTGCTCTGTATCGCAGTACATTTCTTATTGACGTTTTATGTATTAATTTACAATGAAAAGGTATTTTTGCAGCAAAAAATCCAAAAGTACTTTATTGCACGGTTGATACGATTTTATCTATGAAAATTGATCAGATACATAAAAATATTTTATCTGAATTTACATTTTTTAGAGCTAATGTTAACACTCCATATTCCAGCACAATTCAAAAGCTCACCCATAACATCCATTTACTATAAATATTACGCATAGAGCACTCATATTTTCAAGGCGTTACCTTAAAATCACAAAATTGGCACCGGAATCACCACGAAAAAGTATTCTCCATTCCCGTTAAATAACTCTGAGGCATCAATGGGAAGTCCAATATAGTAACCGTTGTAGATTAAGGAAACAAAATAGGCTTTATTTATAGGTAGCAATCCATCAATACAAAAATAAAAACAACTTTTGTTACTCCACTTTTAAGGTGTCATTGACACGACCTTGCTTTCAATATTATATGCCACCTTCAGACCACTTTAAGATGAAATGTGTCAAAGTCCGGAGCAGGGTAGGAAAATCTTCTAAGTAGAGCTTAAAAATGTATAAAATTTCATTTCCTACCTAGGTAAAAGCACAGTTAAGTTACAATAATTAGTGTGTAAACGAATGAAAAGTTAAACAAAGGCCACCATAATTGACTCTTCCGACCCACGCTTTCTTTCCCCAAACAGAATTGTGCGTGTTTAGAAACTGGCTGCGTTTCCAACTGCCACCTCTGACATTGTCTTGGAGGCACTCAATTACGCAGTTGATGTTCATTTTCCAAGTAACATTAAATGACGTTCTCTATAAAATGAACATTCCACCTAAACCTGCCTTCTCATCCCTTTGTATGATGTTGTAATCGTCCCGTAGTGCGCATGCTGCCTCACCCCGCTCCTTGCTTCCCCTCTCCTGCCTCTCCCCACTCCTGGTGCCATTAAACTCCTTTCGCCCCATCCTCAACTCAAATCCTCCTCCTATCTTTCCCCACTCCTGGCAGCCTTCGTCACTCCCTCTACTCCTGAGACACTCTCGCTCCCTCTGATCTCTCCTGCCTCTTCTCCCCTCCTGGAAACCCATCCCTGAGCTCCCCAAGCAGCTGAGGCAACGCCCACCAGTGACTTCCCGACGAGACTCCATCTCCTCCTCTCGCCGCGCGGTCGGGAAGTCAGGAAGAATATTTAATAAAATTCCTCCGGGTATTTGTACGATAAAAATTCCACAGTACTCTGAAAAGTATGTAAAGTAATTACTAGGACATAAAAAAGACGATTACAAGAATATAAAAAAAGATTACTAACAATTTCATCATTGATTTAGTGAAATATACGTATAAATGTTTCCTTTTCGAGGGGAAATACTAATACCTACGACCAAAACATCAAACATACACCAAAGCATAGTTTCGCTCTCGCATTAATTAAAATAAAAAAAAATGTTATCTCCAACATCTCATTCATCTTTATTTTAAATATCAATTTACTCAAGTCATTTTCTCGAGTGACCATATACCTTGAACATTAATAGCAATTTATAATAGAGCAATATATAAAAAATCAATACGATTTTTTATCGATGGTATTTTTTCATCTCTTTTGGCTCTATGATCTCAGGATTCAGACTATTCAACTGACTTAAAAAATGGATAATGAATATAAATATCAATTGATGAACGATAAAACACGAAGAATGATACATATCTTAGAGCAAATATTATCATATCATAAGTGCATCTGTACATTGAACGCGCCAAGCCATGCATATGGACGATTTTCCTCATGACAGTCTTTACATATCCTTGTTCTTCGCTTTTGTTCAAATTACTTGTTACTGGCGATCTGATTATATTTTTTGTGGTGATTGTGGTTGTATCTTCAGAGCTATCTCGTTTCCTGGAATGGCTATGCTCCTATGTCTGCCTCAAGATACTTTATTTAAAAATTCTTTCTCACTCCAGCCCGGTTGAGTCAATATTAACCAGATACTCAGCCACTAGTAATTTTTTGTCAGAGAGGCTGATTTCTGGTTGAATTCCCCGTTTTTTTGAGAATATTTGACTCTTTTGATTATTTCTTTTATAAATATTTCATTAAGATTTTACACTTGCTCAATAATTCAAAACATCTTACGCTTCCACATATGCTTTCATATTCCGAGATGCTATTAATCGTGCCTGGAGCAGAGGCTTGTGGTTTTCATCATCTTTGGTGTTCACTGACGGTTCATCATATTTAACTATAGGATTATTTGTTTGTGCATTGTTCATTTAGCTGACATAGAGAATGGATAAAGAATATAAGTGTCATTTGAATCGCGCTAAAGCACGAAAAATGATTCATAGTAAAAACCTCCGAAACGTGGAACAATTCTCCCGCCATTCTAAAAATCTGCTATTGAAAGGATAATACAAACTAAATGCGATCTTATAGCAAACATTGTCATGTAAAAAAATCACAAATCACATGCAAGGATCATCTCTTACAATCATGGGGAGAACTATCAATTAGAAAGAAATAGTTGTGATTGTAATTCAGATTATCGTTAATTGCATCGTTATCTAGAGCCATCGATGCAAAAAGTGATTTGCTCGATCTCTGCTGTTTGACTAGCAGTTTCATTGCTTCACCATTCCTTATGTTGTTATCCTACATGATTTGGAACATTACCTCAGGCTTCACCGAATTACTTCTATGAACTGTGTCGTACTTCATAGGTCTGTTTTTAGGCGATATTTATTTTCATAAGTAAGTACTTATTACTTGAAATAAATAAACGACTATCCTGAGAAAAGTGGAGGAATTAACAAGAACTAAGTTCTGTATTGATTTATTATCAATCCAGGTACATGAAGTGTCAATGTTTTTGCCATTAACACTTCTTTTATTCTCCAATTCTGTTCATTAGTACAATATGTTACTCTCAACGTATTAGCAGCACATCACACGCTGATATTTTATGCAACTGATACCCGAGGAAAAGTGTCGAGGTAGGCTAAATTAGGGTATAAACAGTTTGACTTGCCATATTACACAATTCCTTTGATTCAAGGTATTTACTAAGCCATGAACGCTACTTTATCTTAATTGGCCAGCGATCTTAATATTTCTCTATCACCATTTAGTTATATAAAATGCACAATATAGGTGATGAAGATAAAATTCCTGTCATTTTTCTCATTATTTTTCATTCTTGGCATTTCTATCATATACAACTATTAATGCAGCCAGCATTAGTTCATTGACCATTAATTTTCATCTCATTCTCTTCATTGCAAACTTTCTACTCCAATTGACATTGTTACATTAAGCAAAAGATGGCAAGCTACTGAAAGATTCAAAGACCACGTTCTTCAGAATAGATTTTTGAAATTAATTGTGACTACGAAAAATATGCCATTGCTCCCAAATGTTTTCTGATTCACTTCTTACATATTTATTATGCTTCGTACGACACGGTATGGGTGAAGAAGAAGATGCATGTTTTGCGTGTTTTGAGTAGGCGTGGCGTACTAACCACAAAACCTGCCATTGCGTATGCATTTTTACATAGATTTGATGAAAATCAAACGCGACCGCTGGGTACTTCAGCCGGAGTTATACCTAATGTTCATCATTAAAACAGCTGTCACATAAGTTTCTAACGCTGGGCTCTGGTCCTATTGGACATAGTCTATAGAACTTACAAAGTTCTACGTAACTGGTGAGAAAGATAATTTAGCGCTGAGGTTGAGAGAACCTTCTTATCGCTGTCGACATATTTGCTTCAAGAAGTGGGATAGCTCAACAATACCATCCGTCCCGTTATGACATAACATAATATTTGTTTCATGCAGGCGTCGATTTTTCCAATTCTTCCACTAGTCAGATAGCGGCATGGAAGACCGTTACATCGTGAGTAAAGCGGATGAGACAGCTCCCCAATCACTAACCCGGAGATTAGTTTGGTGCATCTTTGCACTACTGTACCCATGAGCCGACTTCTTCGTTCCTACATTAATTTATACACTGCCGTCCTTGTCAATTTGTCTAATATATTCTATTCTGAACCAGTTATATGCTCTTTCCCTAAGTTTTTATGCTCCACGATTGATAGAAGATAGATAATCCCGAATTTAAAATACGGTACTGTCGAAAGAAATGGTGATAGCTTGAATATTTTATTTGAATTAGCACATGGTAATATAAATGTTAGTTTTTCACATAACTTACCTCCTAATAGATCTCAAAAATTATAGATGACTTATTACAACTTTTTGAGTCACACAACCCACTAATAGGGTATCAATCTGAGCTCTGAAGATATCATTATCCCCGAACTCATCCGGACTTGGATAATCTGGATCGTCAAGCATCTACTGTATATTTTCTTTGGTGTGATAAATGAGCCATAGTAAACTTACACACGTAGCATAAAACAGCAGAGGTGTTGGAGAAAGTAATGGAAAATTTGGCTTTGTGTTTGACAATGGACAATTGACAATTATGGTTGTCATGTTGAAAAAAGGTCATTCAAAATAAAAGTGAAGGTCAATACAGAATATTCACTATCAACCCAGTTTTGAATTAAGCCCCGCGGCTTAAAACAGTAGTTTTTCATTTAAGCCTCCCCAATAAACGGTAATTTTTAAATTCAGCCCCACCAATCTTTATATCATCCACTACCTTAGTTTCAAGAACCTTTTCGAGTGGAATTTGTAAGAGAAAGTGCACAAAACGGTATGCACTTTACACATTTTCATCTGCTCTACCTGTGGTCAACAAACAAAATTATTAATACTATAAGGTCAAGATTATTGGGTATATATCGGTGAAGGAGAAAGAGAGGTTCTTTTCAACATCTACTTTTCTCATTTCGAGTAGCTTCAAGATTGTATGAGGCCACGAAACAGGTCATTTTCAATTTGATAGAAAAAACCGGTAATTAGATGCTAACTGGCTTTCTAAGCGCTTCGCTCTCTTTTTCTGCAGCCATAAGCAGTGCGAAGGAGAGCGGATGTTTGTACCCATCACTTTTGTATGTATCAAAATAAAATAAATGTTGATATTTAAATATGATAATAAACGTATAAAACTCAATATAAAGACGCGTTTGTTAAGGTTTGATTGTGTGAAAATATGAGAAGTCGATGATTAAAATTCACCAACCACGGCTCGTGACGAGAGATTGGTGAATAAGAATAATGTATCTTCAAGGAAATGATGCGAAATTGTGGAGGAACATATCAAAGGGGAGGTGATTCTATCAACGGAGACACATCATTTAAAAAAATATGTATCGAGCCACTAAAAACGCCATATGCAAATAAATACGTAAGATGCGAATATAGCGAGAAAATAAATATCATCAAATAAGTTTACTGTAAAGTTAGTTATGAAATTAAAGAGGCTCGGAATTGCATGATATACCGAGGAAAATATCGTAAGAAGCAAAAAATTGAAATGCAATAGCTAAATACTCATATATGATGAATAAATTCAAAACATATAAATGTAAAATGTTAAAAAATGAAACTACAGCTTCAGTATTGTAAATATCCCAATGTTAATATTCCCTTCTGCTCCAAGAATTTGCCCTAATTTAAATGAAAGTAAGCCTTGAAATAGAATCCTGAATAGCTTTAAAGTACAACGGTTGCTGAAGACAGTTTAATAGAAAATTATCCATCATTAATTTGGTTATAATTTTTCACATAATTTATATCACTGTGCATTTTAGTTTCTACGCAAATATCTCGTCTGTTGGAAAGGAAGAGAATATCCTTACTGGAAGTCAAAGAAACATATCAGTGCGAATATCAGCGATGTGTCTTGAATTTTGCACCAAACATTTTTGCTTGATTTTAATTATTAAATCAAAGTCCAAGAAAAAATTTCAATCCATAAAACTGTATTAATATATACATTAAAACTGATTTTAATCACTATAATAGTGATATTATATTACAAAATGTTCTTCTACAGAATTTCATACGTTTAACATTATAAAATATGTCTTACTCATACCTTAATAGCTGAAAGATAACTTTGTTCGCCATTTTACGATGTAACGCATTCATGTATACTGTATTTTTATTTACAGGAATTTATCTTGCTAATCGTCGTCGTCTTCTTGTTCGTTATCACTACTGTCATATCCCTAGATTACATAAAGCAATGTATGGGTGAACGCGGATTCCTGTGTTGCAGACCTAGACGTGACCTAGAAGTTCCGGAAAACGTCGAACTAATGAGGAGGAATTCACCCTTGTAAGTTATGTCATGTCTCTTTATTCCATTAAAAAATGGACTGCAAGGAAGCTTTAAATGAATGTTTTTAAACAAGACTACATTGCTTCCCGTTTCTAATCAATAATCCAAAATGAAGTCATGTGCAGAACAGAAGATTCGACACCTATTTAATCCAGTTTTAGGGTTCCATTTCATGGAGAATTGGCCGATAAATGTGAAGAAATTAGATAATTTGTATTCAAGTACATAGTGTTAAAATCAAAGAATCGAAAAGCTGGTGCATAATGTTTGATAATATTTACCGGATCCGTCGTAAGTAGTGCCGGATATGATAAGGTGTACGGTAAAGAACTAAAGGCTCTCCAGATATGAAGAGATAGACTAAAGGCTCTCCAGATATATTCTATGCGGGCACTAGGTACCCGGATATCGAGTTACGTTTTAAATTCCAGGGATAGCTATATGAAATAAATAGGCTTGCAAATTCATAATTAGATTTATTGCAATGTAAGTCAGAAAGATATTGATGCATTGTCTGAGGTCACAAGTAACATAAATACAGGCGACTCAACGACAGATATCTATTTCAATTTATATTATAATTTTTCATATGAACTTTAAATGACTTTGAAATGATCTATAGTTTTTCACATTTTCGTGAATAGTGTTTTAAATTACCCGTTTAACCCTCTACATTCTTTTCGATTAGGCCTCTCCACTGGTTTCAATACTTCTGGTGTAAACCAATGAAAATGTGATAGTGTGCTCCAGTCTTTATTTCCTGTGTTAACGAATGTACACTCAATAAATCCAGTTAAATTATAACGAATAATTGTCCAAATTATGAAGGACGATACTCTCACTATCAATTAGCTCCCAAGCCTTTAGAGGTACTTGCCCTTCTTACAGTGTCCAGAAATATCATGGAAAAGTAAGAGTGTAATCTGGAATTTTCCAACCCCTTGCTTTTATTCCAATTAATAGTTTGGGGAAATGATTATACACAAAATAAAAATCCCTTGCAACAAAATTATCTTCATAAAATTAAATTGTATTTAATTTGGCGTAAAGTGAATGGCACCAAATCTTATGGGCAGCATTGTTCGTTCGTTTTTAGTTCATTTTACAATTATGCATGATTTTTTCTCTATATCTTTATGCAATATCCTTCTATAATCCTTACAGGAGGAATACAATAACAGGAGAAACGATGTTCTAGGAATGCAGCTGCTGTGAGATCACTGAAATAAATCAGGAGTGAAAGAACCTTGCTGGATGACCTCCGGAATATTTGAAATATTCAGAATCAGCTCTACTGAACACAACAGTTATCCAACTCCCTTAAATCACGATTCACATCTCTTTCAAATAAGATATCAATCGGTGACTTTTGAGATCGGTGGCTATAAATATTTCATGATAAACATGAGAGCCTTAACATCTGCTTTTGAAGACAATTGGATACATACCTACGTTTCTCTTCATGTCCATTAGCCCTCAGCATTCGAATAAACCTCTTGTCTCAGCATATTGCCTATCCTAATGGAAAAATTAGTATTAATTTGATTTGCCCCTTTAAAAAACTAATTATTTGCTGGAATTACAATGATTAATCAAACAAGATTACTAGTGAATATGGATATTGTGCTCATTTATTATATGTAGGCACTAAAACTTTCAGAGAACAGTTTCACCATAATCATTCTTTATATCATATGTGATTTGTATATTTTTTATCGATGTAACTAATTAATGTTTCATTTATTTCACATATTATATAAACGTGTGATGCATTTCTGTGTGTATGGGAAAAATGTATCATCTAAAGTTAGTTTTTTCACTCGTCGTCTATTCTAATGGTACCTAATATTTCTAATGACGTACAACGATTAATATTTTAAAATATTGTAGGAATTGTTAGCATTTTTACTGTCAACAAATAGTAAGAGTTTACGCTACGATATAATAGATTAGGCATAAAATTCGTCTTATAATAGTTACACCTCTAAATATGTTCACAGCAGCTTTGACTGCTGCCCATATATTAGCTATTGTTCTCTTTTGTTCATTTACATTATGTGTGCAAGATGCAAAAAATATGCAAAATTGTTTTTTATCATTCAATCGGCACATTTTGTATTTACTATGTTGTTCAATTGTTTTATGTTCTTCATAAACTCATTTGTATTTAAAAAAAACTATAAGTGAAAGCCTTACTGTTCTTATCTACTGTATTTGCCACATTAATTTTCATCAACATTTTTCGATATTGCCGCATATTTTACAGTGTGTCTCAGGAAATATGGTCACTTGGAAGCCCAGAGGCAGAGCATGCCATAGGGTATCACCCCAATTCTTATACAATTTTTTTCCGGTTTTCGAGTTATTACGGCTTTTTCGGATTTTGACAAACTGCACGTTCCAGGAGATTTTTTTCAATAATGACAAAAGTGAGTGAGATAGACCTACGATTTTTTTTAAAATTAGCACAATGTTTTTACAATCTAATGCAAATGTCCTTTTGCATTGCGCCATAACTTTTAAATATTTTTATTCTTTTGGAAAAGCAATGTTACCTACATTTTTAAAGGTTACTTTTGAAAAGAAATACACTATTCTTATCACAAAAGAAGTTTAAACGCTATCTTAAATGATCACATTTTTATGATATAATAGTTAAAAAAATTACCTCAGTGGTATTATTCTTTAACTTAAATCCCGAATGGCTGGCGTGCTTGTCCCGCTTGGCCCGCTTTGCCGCCGTATTAGGGAACTCGTGACAGATGGTCTTCGAGGGGTACTCGGCCTCTCGACTTTCGATTATCCATATTTCCGGAGAACCCCTGTATTTAAGGACGTTGATTTTATGATTTCACTATCTCTCCTCCTCCAACTATAACTTTACTGTATGTATGCATTTGATAAAGATGCTATAGTCCAATGTCTCAATGAACACTGACGTAATGGTATCTAGCCATACTCATGAATTGAAACATGCCCTAGGAATCTTTTATGAACTTTATGCCATGCTGATATAGCAATTAATGTATTCAATTCAATAATAAAATGATAAAAATATCTAAAATTTGGACTTTCATCCTTTTTCTACAAAAGCTATTAGATTGTAGCCTGACTACTTAATTGTTAGTGTAGAATTGTAAATTTACCTTAGCCCAAAAAATCTTAGCCTCCATTTGTCAAATAGGACTTCCAATGGAGCAAAATGAATTTTCTATTAAATATAAGAATAAAAATTTTTCCATCAATCTTTATTTAATAGAAGTCGCCTTCAAATGCAAGGCAGAACTGAAAATGTACGACTTTTGCTCCTACATCACCGATACTCCTCCCTAGCTGTCTTGCTAGGAATGATATTAAGGCACAACGAAGACGTTGGACGACACTTTTTACGAAAAAATGACTTCCTTTTGATTTAATGGACGATAATTATTGAGAAACACTCAAATTTCCAACTAGGGCATTAATTTTTGCGGGTAATTTAATGAATGCCATCGATACCGGGAAAATGTAGGAAACCATCGAGCGAAACCACTTCAAATAATTAATTGTCACAACATTAGCACACGTTACACGAATAAATAATAAAAGCAAACGAATTAAAATACCTATAGATCTCTTAATTACCAAGTATCTATACATGAATGCGATAAAGTGTACCTACGTAGTTGGAATCCTCTCTTCGGAAGCAACATTCCCAAATGCCACAGGTACATAGTGCGAAACTACTCCATTTAATCACATTTGTTTATGTTCTCTTTCATCTCGTATTTCTTTTCATGTGTATGTTACCAGCATGGTATCCGGCGGCGCGACACATTTTCAAAGTTAACATCTATTTTCAGGATACTTTCACAAACCTCCTCTAAAATAAAAAAAATTGTTGTTGACTCAAAGTCATCTCAATGAAAATAGTAAGATGACTGACTTCGTAAATTTCCGACATTGGGTGAAATATGCCACTGAATATTTGATATTTATGATTTGAGCATCATGCTTGGCTCTTAAATTGGTGTATTATAAATATTTTTTCAATTGCGTACATAGAGACTGTAGTTATAATGTATATTAGTAATTTATGAACATTTCCGTAATTGACGATTTTAAAGAGATGAGGGTATATTTTTAGAGAAAATTATTTGGGAGTTTGCGAGATATTCGATCGTCTTGAGTAATTACATTTTCAGACGCTTTATGCTTAATTACGATTTCTATTTCGGTGATATATCCGCAGGATACAGCAAAATAGTAGAGCCTTGCTGATTGGTAGCACGAAAATACATCTTGTTACATAGGCATTCTCTCCTTTGATTTCGTTTATCACTACAATTTGGTAGAAATGTATTTGTAACATAAAATTTCGTTACACGTCATCTCTGAGCTCTTCCTCGCAACAAATTCCACGAAAATCAACATCATCAACTATATCAATGCAAACTGCTCATGCAATACAAGGGCGCGTGATTCCCAGAGGTGTAAAAAAATGCATGGCAATCGTAAATATATTTATATTACTTCAATATTCATAAATTTTAGGGGTGGGGGGTTTCATTATCTCATGTTTCAAACCTTATGAAGTTAGTAGTTTATCTACTATGGATCGTCTTCTACCCCATTTATGATTCCATTTTCAGTGAATAGAGGATTAAAAATAACCACACCTATTTTTTAAAGATATTTTCACTGGCTATTATTTGCATCGTATGTGCATTATTAATTGCCTTAAAACGGAACCAAAATCCGGTTTCTGGAGATAAAACACCCTGTTCTTCTCAATCACTACTTAGCACCTTAATCCAAACGGTAAAAATGTATATAGGGTTCATACTACCCGATCAAATGTTCAAGGCTTGCAAATTTGTTTTGTCGTAGCGTTTACCAGCATCGAAATTGAAAGAAAATTTCAACATCCTACACCTAATGTAAGTACAGACGAGTTAAATAATCAACTCCGGCGAATAACTAATCGGGCGAAGAAAAACTGGTGGGTGAGATAACGCGAGGAAATGGAAAAGCTGCGAAAGAAGGGGAAGTGGGAGTGCTATGCACTAAAATAAAATTGCTATAGCGCGGGAAGAGAGTGCATACGGCACAAAAGATTTGGGACAGAGCACGTGGGATATAAATTGATCAAGATGATACTCATAATCGGTAAAGGCGGAATGTGGAGGAGCTGTATAACAGCGATAGTAAACCAACTAATTTAGATATATGGGATGAGGGAACACTATATGAAAATTATCTCGAGCCAATGATACTTGACAGTAAAATAGAGAAGGCAGTGAATGAGATGAAGGTAATAAAAGTTGTAGGAGTAGATAAATTACCTTCGGAGCTGCTTACGTATTAAAGAAAAAAAGTCGGCCAGCTTTTTTCAAACTTAGGGGCAGGGGCATAAACTGGCAAGACAAGAGACAAATCCAAAAAATGTATGGCCCAAAGGACACACGTGAGAGTGACTATCGGTGAAACGGGAGGGCAACTATTAGTCGCGGGGTATCGCAAGGGTGCCCGTTGTCGCTCTAGATTTTCAACATTTTTAATTTAAGGACATAATAAGAGCGGCATTGAAAGAGCTTAACATGGGAACCAAAATAAGAAGTCAAATGATGATGTCGGTTAGGTTTGCGGTCGATCAGACGTTTGTTAGCCAATCGTCGAAGAGACTTCAATGTTGAATACATTCTTAAGAAATTCCGCGCAGAAATGTGGAAGATAAATGACAAGAAGTAATGAGATTTTATAGGACGAAAAAGCGAAGCCTGTCATAAAATTTGGAGGGCACGAACTTGAAAAAGTACTACATAAAAATTACTTAGGCAGTTCGCTAGACGAAAAAGCAAAGACAAAGTAGGAGAACAGCTTAGTAGGAGTTAAAAACAGAAGGGAGCTGATGATGTGGACCTTGGATAAGAATGTAAAGAAGCAGATAGCGAAGAGCTTGATATAGAGAGTAGTGTTGTATGGAGCAGAAACGTTTACCCTAAGAAAGGAGGACGGGAATTGGCTGCAGGCATTTGTGATGTTGGCTTGGAGAAGAATGGGGAAGTTGAGTTGGATGGAAAGGCGGACGACCGAGGAAGTGCTTGAAATTTGGGGCGAGGAAAGGGAACGTCTCAATAAAATCCAGAATAGGCAGCTTAGGTGGCTAGAGGAATTAATAAGGGGCGACGGGTTATTTGAGAGCGTGATACAAGGATGGATGTTGGGCAAGCGGTGAAGGGGTAGAAGGAAAATGGGTTTGATGGACGGGATGAAGAAGGTTAATTCGTGCGCTGAAGTGGAGAAGGAAATACTTGAGGTAGATAGGACCCTGAAAGTGTAGAAAACCTGGAGGAGATCCTCTATCTTTCAACAAAACCTACCTAATACCTGTCGAATACTTTTAAAACGTAAACCTTAAAACCTTAAAAACCTTTAAAACGTCATACACAAAGCTGAAATATACCTGCGGAGGTCACCCACCGCCTGCTGATAGGGGTCGGACTAGGGTTGCCGAGGGCGACAAAGGGTCTAAAACTCCGAGCTAAGGGACGGTCAAAATGAGGGACTTTAATGAGCTCGTAGTAGATATAGAGTTTCTGCGGCCTTCACGTTCAGCACCCTCATGCCTCGACTTCGCCTGAATTAAAGAGACGTTTAATTTTGAATCATGAAGTAGAACTTACGCCTTTTATACAGTGTACGAATAAGATTTTCAGCATAGTTTCAATCCTAAGATAGGTTGACAGATGTAGGCCGCATCTTTTTGGGAAGTGAATTCGGTGGTTTCCCCGTTGCCTTCCGCATCGTGAACTTCACTCTCCTGAAGCTGTGGCTGTTGATAGCAATCCAAACTTGTTGATCTGAGTCATTGTTGCCCCCTCGGGACTCGGAGGCTACACGCTAGGCTTAGTTTACTTGAGAAATTTATAACTCATTTCTTTCAGAGCAACACAGAATATTAGATATCATGACGCCTAACTACATCTCTAGGAATGACACGCAGGAATGGTGGCACGCAGGATAATATGTCGATGTAAATGAATGCCTTCTGATGTGACTGATGCCTCTTATGGTAGTATTGGGGTCAGATGGGGTAGTATGTAATTGTTGGATTCCGGAGTCAAGGAAATTTTTTTCCGTTGCCATTAACTATTACCACACTACATAAATATAACTTGACAATAAACTGTTAGGATACTGTTAGGATACTACATAAATATAACTTGACAATTTACTGTTAGGATATCAGTGTAACTGTGATGAGTAATATTAGGCAAAATAATTAAATGAAAAGTGAGGAGGAGGCAGCATTGATATATGTAAACAAATAAATTATCCATTCCTTCTAAGAGTGGTTTCTAAATGGCCACGTGTGACGGCGCCGCGCCGCCGACATCGGAGACCAGCGGCGCTATCGGCCGCGCGCCGCACACGATTTATCGGCGGTGGCGGCGCACAGGCACAATTCTACCGATTGTGATCCGGCTAGGGGAGGAGTTAGAGATGAAGTCTCGTAGGAATATCATTGGTGGGCGGCGCCTCAGGTGCGCAGGTGACTGTGGGAAGCGCCGGAGTGGGGGAGCTCACAGGTGGGTGGCCAGGAAGGGGGGAGAGGCTGGAAAGGCCATGAGGGGCGGGGTTGAGCAAGGAGTATTGGGAGTAAGGAAGGCTACCATGAGTGGGGGAAGATAGGAGGTGGATGTCAGTCGTGGTGGGGGCGGTAGGTGATTGCGGGGACCAGTAGTGAAGGGAAACAGGAGAGGGATGGATAGGAGAAGGGATAGGCAGAAATAGAAGTGACAAGTTGATCAAGAACGAAAGTAGAGGTTCTAAGGCAATCAGATACCGCCCTAATTCTAACCAGTTCTTGCAAAGGGAAGATTGGATGATGCCAGACTGCACCTTAACAGGAGCTTGTCAGAATTGTGGTTTGGACCCCGTTCTCGCAAGCCACCAATCGTCTTTCATAGCACTTAGAGGGATTAGATTGAGAGCTGTAAGAGAGTCGTTGGATGCACGCTTTGCTTAGATTGAATTCAAAACAAAGAATGAGAAATCAATGTTTGACTCTAATCAATATCTACATAAACAAGAATCAGTTAACCATTTTAAAAGTTTATTCCTAAGTAAAACAAATTTATGATTTTTACCATTTTTTCCCCTAGCCTTGTAATTGTCATAGAACTAGAAGCTTCTATTCCTATGCGTGATATTTCTTTGACATCACCTGCTCATATGCTTTATTGAGAATACGCGACCACAAACGTGTAGCATGAACGCATACTTAAACAGTTAGTTTTCACATTATTTCTGCATCTCAGATTGTCCTCAGCATCTCTTGAAATTGCCTCTTCTTTGACTTGAAGATTTTCAACGAATTAGGTAAAGATTTTCTCTTAACCTGAGCTTTCTAAATTATGGATCGCATAAATTAAATTTTTTTAGAAATGGACTTGTATCGAACATGAAAACCTGATGATGCTTCAAATGCCCTTCGGCACCCCAGGGTAACCAATGAATAGACCGGACAAAATACCTGTCTTGCCATTACGAGCCTCACGAAGGTAAGGACTCGTTGGACGATATTGCTACAATATAGTCTCTATATGTGTATCGCGGACTAGATCCCTTTGTTGGTGCTCTCTCGGGTACCCTTGATCTTCGTGTAATTTCGTCAAGTGAAATGTATGTTACTAGATTCTCGCGTATTGTAGTGAATTATGGGTCCCTCGTCAGAAAACAAGGGTGGCACAGAGGTTCAGAATACCAAATTTTACGAATTTTTTTCCAGTTTTGAATGAGTGAACAATTTTACCCACAGCGATACAACAGACTTCAATTGCTAAAACGGAGATGACTCATGTAAGATTTTCCCTCCCATGGTTCATATTTGGGCTAAAAAGAATGAGTAACTGCCAGAGAATATTAATGCTGTGATGATTTTTTAAGACTTCGCTACAAACCTGAAGGTCCTACACACGATTCGGGCATACAACTAAATAACTGAACTGCTTAGTTCAGTTATTTAGTTGTAACTTTTTTAAACGGTTCAAGCAACTGCTTTATATTTCGTTACCGATATATCTGTTTCATTCTCTTTGCTCAAAGATAGATTTTTCTCAAGTTTCTGCCTACATAAATCTTATATAATTAGCTTACTGAATCATTGCGTTATAATTTGAATGTACTGAGGCGCTTTTATTTTCAATATCAGTCTGTAAGAAACCGAGGCCTCCAATTTTTTCCAGACGAAGACCCACACATTGGATACAATAAAATTTCTCTTCATCACTTTTGAGCATTGTCGATCACAAGTAGCCTTTGCTTCCTTATATTACTATTGTGTAAATAACGCTTCTAGTGGAAGCAAACCCATCCTAAAGTAGTGTTTATAAGTGACAATAAATTGAATAATATCCTGAGATTTTCATGAGTTTATTTTACCTCATATGATTTTGGCTTAGCACGAAACATTTCACAGCAGTTTTCGATAAACACTGTAAAATATCCTTATCATAACAAAAATCCTAGAAAATGCATACCATACTATTTTAAATAAATCACAAAAGAGGTAAAAAGAGAGGCTACCGGTGGTTTTTAATTTGCTCGATATTAGATGAAATGTTTACAAAGAATGATTTGGTGAAATAGTTTTTTGTAGAATTTTATTAAATGGTGTTTGTGTAGTTGGTGCGTATGCACCAACGTTTGAAGTTTGCCATGGAAAAATCATTTGACTTGATCGAGATTCGAACCTGAATCTCCCAATTGCCAGTAAGATGTGTTAGCCAGTTTCACAACCAACTGGCTACTGTAAATGTTACTGGCTAACACATGAAGGAGTCGGACGTGTTTTTCGAGAGCTTTCAAGCGTATGGTTGTTTTCTGTGAGTTTGGCGTTTGACTAATGGATTCCCTGGCGATCGGCCTCGCGATCGCTGAGAATGAAGTGCTTTAAGGAAGTATTTTCTTTGAGTGGTTTGGAACTTATAGGACCCCCATTATTGACATTATGCCGATAGAAAGGAAAATACCTTTAAGATTAACCTGGGAGAATTTCAGGCGATAGCCTAGCCCTTAAGCTCCATCAGTTTATTGATGTCGAGCATGAGATGAAGACAGAAGAGATTGGGGTAATTCATTTTGGTGCCTCGAGTCGATATGCCTTTGTGAAGGGCAAGGACAAGAAGGGAAAGAAATGGACGAAATAACCAAGAGAAGCGTTGAGAAATACGGGTTTCCTACCAAAGCTTCGAGCACCCAAAAAGCGTCATAGAAAGGGAGATATCAAAATACGGGAAATTATTGACTACCTCGTCAACCGGTGGGGAGGTGAGAGCGAATTCTGTGATCTCACAAGAACGAAAACTGTTAAATGGTTCTCGAATCTGAAATCCCAAGCTGTATTGCTAAAGCAGGAGAGACGGCGGTCATACACTACGATGAATAGAAAATAACATTCATAATGTGACAGTAATGATCACGTAAGAATTAATTGTACTGATAAGTCAAATACACAATACTTAGATGCCCTCAGGAGAGGAAGGATTGATGAAACGTTCGAAGAATAGAACAGAATTATTAAAAAAGGCTACCGAGCGGATTTGGAGGTGAACTCAGTTGCCTCTTGAGACACCCATGGTAACCCATGCAGAGGCGAAGGTGCCGCATGAGGGGAGCGGACAGAGAGAATGTGGAAAAATGGAGGCGTAACACACCCAAGACGGGAGAGAGAATGTAATAATCGGAAATGAAACAAAAGGCAATAAGATGAAAAAGAGAAGGACCCACAAATCGATGAAAATCATTAAGAAAACACCTACGACTGATTTGGAAAGCTAGAGTAGAGACCCAGAGTATACGCAAAAACGACAACAGGAATATCAAAGCGAAAACGGTGAGGAGTTGACCACCATGGGAGTGGGGTCAACCAGCGCCAGATATACTACAGAGGTGATTGAACAGAATGGGGAGGGGGCAGATTGCATGGAGAAGGAGAATGAGAGAAATCAAGGAGAAATGAGAGACGGAGAAGTAAAGAAGGGGCAGGACGAGATACAGGAAAATACAATGGGGAACGGGAAACCTGCTGCCATGAAGGAGGAGGTAAGGGGCAGCGGAGACATGAAAGTGACGGAGCACGTAGTTGAGCTAACAAAGTGGAGAATACGAGGGAGGACAACAAAGGGGGGAAGGAGGTGTAACCCAAGGCAAAAGCCAACAAGAAGCATTGGCCTACCCATTGGGTGACGGCTAAGCGACCTGATGGTGAGAATGCGGGTGCCATTAATCATAAGATAAGAAAGTTCGAAAGAGAAAAGGGAGAGAGGCAGTCTCAGCCGAGTGGGGCCGATAAGAACGATGAAGATACCAGCAGTAGTTAAATGGCAGCGGCAGCGGGAAGAGAGGAAAAGGGAAAGGAGAGTCCAAAGGCAAGCAGAAAAGGAGGAAAAATAAAGAGGGAGGGGGATACGTGACTTAGAGGGAGAGAGAAGGAAGAAGAGGGGAGGAAGAATGGCAAAAAGAGGAAGAAAAAGGGAGAGGGAGGGGAATGGAAAGGAGGAAGAAAGCAGGAAGAAGAAGAGGAAAAAATGAGAGTGAAAAGGATGGGTGAAAAGGAGGGACAGGGAAGAAAGAGGATAGGCAGGAAGACAGGCAAGAAGTAGAAGAAAAAGAGTGACGATGGGTGAAAATGAAGGAGAGGGAAGGGAAGAGAAAGGGGGAAAGAATGGCAAGAAAAAGGGAGAGGTAGGTGGGACGGGTGAAAAAGGAAGGAGAGAGAAGCGAAGTGATGGGAGGGAAAAAAGGCAAGAATATAAGGCGGAAAAAGGGAGAGGGAGGTGGGACATGTAAATAGGAGTGTGGGTGAGGGAGAGTAGATGAGGGACAAAAGCCGAAAAGAATAGGAGGAAAGGGGAGAGGGAGGGGGATGGTTGAAATGGAGGGAGAGGGAAGGTTGGGGAGAGGAGGGAAGGAAGGCAAGATGAAGAGATGAAAAAAGGAAGAAGGGATTATTAACAGAAAGGAGAGGGAAAGTAAGATGGGAAAGCGGAAAAGCAAAAAGAAGAGGATAAGAAAGGGAGAATATGGAAGGATGGGTGAAAAGGAGTGAGTGAAGGGAGGGGACATGATGAAAAAAAGACACGAAGAAGAGATGGAAAAGGGAGAATGGAGAGAGGGACGGGAGGGAAGAAAGGAATTATGAAGTGGAAAACGGGAGAGGGAGGTGGGATGGATGAAAAGGAGGGAGTGGGAAGGTAGGGGAGGAGATAGAAGAAATACAAGAAGAAGAGGGGGAACAAGGGGGAGGGAGGAGGGACGCGTTAATAAGTGATTGAGGAAGGGAGGGGAGGGGATGGGAGACTCAAGAAGAAAAGGAGAAAATGGGGAGAGGGAGGTGGGATGGGTGGAAAAAAGGGAGTGGGAAGGGAGGGTGAGGGATGGAAGTAAGACACGAAAAAGTGGAGGAATGAGTAAGAGGGAGGGGATGGGGAAATGGAGGGAGATGATATTGGATGGAGGGGAGTGAAGGGAAGAGAGCCAAGAAGAAGAGGTAGAAATAGGGATATGGAGAGGGGATGGGTGAACAGAAGGAAGAGGGAAGTGAGGGGTGTGAGCGGAAGAAAGGCAAGAGGAAGAGGAAAATGGAAGAGGGACGGGGAGAGGTTGTCTCAGCCGAGTGCGGCTTTTAACACACAATCCCCTTCCCTCTCCGTATTTTCCTCCTCTTCTCCTTGACTTTCTTCCATCCCCTCCCTTCCCACTTCCTTCTTCTCACCCATCTCACCTCCATCTCCCCCTTTTCTCATCTTCCTCTTGCCTATCTTCCCTCATCTTAACTCTATTCTCTCTTCATGCATTTCAACCATCCCCTCTCCCTCTTTCCTCCTCTTCTTTCTGGCTCTCTTTCCTCGTCTTCTCTCCCTTCATCATTCACCAATTTACCCGTCCCCCTTTCTTCTCTCCTTTTCCTCGTCTACTTCTTGTTTTTCTTTTCTCCCCTCTCCTCCCTTCTCACTCCCCTTATTCACCCATCCCACCTCCTTCTCCGATTCTCCTCTTCTTCGGTCCATTCTTCCTTCCCGCCCCTCTCTTTCTTCTTCCTTTTCCATCTCTTCTTTTGCCTTTTTTCCTTCACGTCTAATCCTTCAATCTAGCTTCTTTACACCCATCCTCCCTTCTCACTTTTTTCCTCCTCATCTTCTTGCTTTCTTCCCTCCCATCCATTTTCTTCCCTATCCTTCCTTTTCAGACATCCCTTTCCCTCTCCCTTTTTTCTCCACTTCATCTTCCCTTTCTTCCCACCTCTCCCGTCCCTTACCTCTCGCTCAATTTGATCCATCCTCTGTCCCTCTCCCTTTTCCTCCTCTTTTTTTTGACTTTCCTCCCTCGTCTCCTCTCCCTTTCTCATACTCCTATTCACCCGTCTCACCACCCTCCCCCTTTTCTTCTTCATCTAATTGCGTTTTTTCCCACCCATCCCTTCTCTTCCCTCTACTTTCTTTTCACCCATCCTTTTCCCTTTCTCTGTTTTCTCCACTTCATTTTGTCTTTATTCCCTCATCTCCCCTTTCTTGCATCTCGCTCCATTTCAATCATCCTCCCTCCCTCTCCTATTTTTCTCCTCTTCTTCTTGGCTTTCCTCTGTCGTCTCCGCTCCCTTTCTCATGATCGTATACACTTGTCCCACCTCCGTCTAACTTCTTCCTTTTTGTCCCACCTCCCTCTCCGATTTTCCTCCTTGTCTTCTTGCATTTCTTCCCTCCCATCCCTTCTCTTCCCTCTACCTTCTTTTCACCAATACCTTTCACTCTCACTATTTCGATAGGAAAGGGAACGTAGGGGATGGAAGTAAGGCAAGAGGAATTAGTGAAAAAAGGGAGAGAGAGGAGGGGTGGGTGGAAAGGAGGGAATGGGAAAGGAGGGTCTGATGTACGACCGCTCATATAAAATTACTCGAAGGACATCACTCGAAAGCAGTGACCTCGATCGAAGGTAAATGGAACCCTAACGTTTGAACGTAAGCGAAGTTAAAAAATTGGCCCTCAGGACTGAGCGTTGTGAAACGGAATTGTAGAGCGACATCCTTTAGAGAACGGACGATTTGTATCTACTGTTGCCCGTTAAGAGACGCCTACTGAAAACAACATTTGCTTCACAAATGCTGCAGTCAGGTACGGCATCACCTTTTGGAGTTCAAATACGAGTCTTTTTTGAGGAAATGCAAGGTGAAACGTCTTGGTTACTTCCGTCGGCGGCCGGAAGTTGATTTGTGGAAGAAGTACAGGATTTGCAAATGATCGTTTTAGCTTGGTGCTTTGATGCTGTAAAGGTTAGTGCCTTTTGCAGAATAGTTGGGCAGTTTGGGTACTGTTTTATAAAAGTTATATAAAAGCGTTGTTTGGATACAGATTTGTGAAAAAAGATCCTTAAAATGGCGCATTTGGTCAGAGCCACTCGAGATATCTTTTTCCAAAATTGAATATGAGGTAGAAACTGACGTGAGGGAGGAAGCTATTATCATATAGTACACAACTAAATAGTAAATACTATGACTAGAAATTTTGTTACAGAAATACTGAAGAGTTTGACAGAAGAGAAAAATTGAAACGAGAAACAGAATAGAAAAGATTGGAGCCAGAACGGGATTCAGAAGAGAAAAATTTAGAACAAGAAGATGCTGAAACATAGGGAAGATTAAGGTTAATTCAGAGACTAAACATTTCCCAAACCACCTTTAACTGCGAAAGCGACTAACTGAAAACCGCTCAGAGGGTAACGCCGAAAATAGTTTTCACCCTGCATATGGGTACATTTGACCCTCATGGGGAAAATATTAGCTTATACCTTGAATGTTTTGAAAGGCACGCTGATAGGGTGGGTATGGTGGAACATTGACGAGTTTTTTGTTTAACGGAGTAACTACCAAACGAGGTCATTGGTGCACTATACCGGGAACCTAAAACATAAGCTTATAATAATGAAGTCATGAATAATTTATTTCTTAAGGAATACAAATTGAGTACAGATTTGAAAGATTTAGACAGTTGTTTTTCAAGCAGTTTTAATTAGGTGGTATTATGTAATGTAGCATATAAATTTACTAATTACTGCATATGCTGGTTTTATGGCATGAATGGGAATTCACTTGAGGTGTTACAAGACTAATAGTGACCGATTAAATGAAATAGAGGTACAAGATCCCTTAATAGACGAATAGCCAAACATCGAGGTATGATACGAAACACCATGGATCAGAAAAATAAAAAATACCGCTCAAAAAGCCGAAGCTTGTTTTTATAAATTCGGATGATTCTGACGTTGAATTCTGACGCTTGACTGTGAAATGGAAAGGAGCTAAACCTGCATCTTGGGAACAAAATTTAAAAAACATTTTTACCCCAGTGTTACGAATGCGATTTCACTAAAAACTTACCTGCATCATGTCCCAGAAAACGGTGAAGAACAGTAAAGCAAAATTATAAATTCGTTCTTAAAAATGTGGAGATATGTTTTGAGAATACTTAAACAAGGGAATTTAAAATATGTATACTTACCCCAAAGGATTCACGTACTAATCTACCTACAAGTCTGTATCAATAATGACCGGCGTCAACGAAATGACCGGCATCAACGAAAATGAAAAAGAGCTTGGTAGATCACGTTTAAAAGTCTATTTATTGCAGCATATATCATATCTTCAGCTAGAGTTTTAGGACATCCCTTACATAACGACCGCCACAGTTACAACAGGATCAGACTGAAACGCTAAATTGAATTTTAATCAAATAATGGAACAACTTTTTGTAATTATTATTTGGCATATAATTCACCCATCCTCCCTCCTGCACCCTTGTTCCTCTTCCTCTTGTCTATCATCCTTCCAATGCCCTCTCTTCCCTCACCCTCCTTTTCACCCATCTCCTCACCCTTTTCCTTTTTCTACCTGATCTTCTTACCTTTTTTCCCTCCACTCCCATCTTTTCCATCTCCCTCCATTTTACCTATCCCCCTTCCTCTAACCCATTCTTCCTCTTCTTCTTGGCTTACTTCCATCCCCTTCCTTCCTTTCCTACTCCCCCCATTCCACCCATCACACTTCTCTTTCCCCTTTTTTACCTCTTCTTCTCTCCTCTTTTGCAACCCTTCCCTTTTCCTCACTTTTCACCCGTCCTCCCTCCCTCACCCATTTTCCTTTTCTTCCTCTTGCCTTTGTTACCTCCACTCCCCTCCCTTCCCACTCCCACATTTTTACCCATTCCTTTCCTTCTTTCTTTTCCTCCTCTTCATCTTGCCTTTCTTTCCTACTCTCCCCTTCCTTCCCATTCCCGACATTCTACCCAGCCTCCCTACCTCTCCCTTTTTTCTCTCCTTTTTTTGTCCTTCTTTTCTTCTCTCTCCTCGCTTCCAGTACCCTCCTTTCCTTTCATCATCCCTTCATATCCCATGTCCCCTTCTTTTATTGCCTTTTTTCCCATTTATACTCCCTTCTCACTCCCTCTTATACACACATTCCCCCTCCGTATCCGTGTTAGGCTCCTCTTCTCCTTGTATTTCTTCCCTTCCCTGCCTTCCCACTTCCTTCTTTTCACTCATCCCACCTCCCACTCACCTTTTTCTCTTCTGCCTTTTGCCTTTTCACCTCCTCTCCCCACACTTCCCTCGCCCTCCCTTCAACCATCCCTAATCTCTCTTCCCTTTTCCCCTCTATTTTTTGGCTTACATTCCTCGTCTCCTCTCCTTTCATCATTTATATCTCAACCCGTCACCCTTCATAACTCTTTTTCCTCCTCTTCTTCTTGTCTTTTTTTTTCTCCACCCACCTCCTTTCTCACTCCTACCATTTCATCCACCTCACCTCCCTCTCCCGTTTTCCTCTCATTCAGTCCTTTCTTCCCTCCCGTCCACTCTCTTTCATCTCCCTTTCTATTTCTTCTTTTTGACTTTTTTACCTTCCGTCCCCTCCCTTCACTCTTTCTTCTTTTCACCCATCTTCCCTCTCCCTTTTTCCTCTTTGTCTTCTTGCATTTCTTCCCTCCCATCCCTACTCTTCCCTCTACTTTCTTTTCACACATCCCATTCCATTTCCCTTTTTTCCCAGCGAAGTGAGGGTAGGAGTTAAATATAAAATAAGAAGAAGTGGAGGAATAGGTGAGGGGGAGCGGGATGGGGGAAATAGAGGGAGATGGTGGGGATGGGAGTGGAGAGAAGAGAGGCAAGAATAAGAGGTATAAAAAGGGATATGGAGAGTGGATGTGTGAAAAGGAAGAAGAAGAAATGGAGGGGAGTTGGAGGAAGAAAGGCAAGAGGAAGAGGAAAAAGGGAGAGGGACGGGGAGAGGGTGTGTCAGCCGAGTGGGGCTTTTAACGGCGATCAACATTCCAGTAGTTGTTCAATGTCACCGACAGTTAATATTTCTGCAATCAAAGTGTAATTATTGTCAATTTGGACTTAAGATGAGATATATGAGTAAGTGTGGTTAAAGTGTTGTTATAAATCTGCAAACGTCGTGGAAATTAGCGATTACTGACTATAAACAGATGCTTGGCTATGGGATGAAAAATCAGAGCTGTAAGTTAAAAGCATTTCGTATGAAAATGAAAAACTTTGTGATATTTCACCAATTTATTTTATGGTACGACTAGTTTCGTCGCAGTGGCGACATCTTCAGGTACAAAGAGTCAAGGCACAAAATATGGTCCTTATATACCATCTAGGTTAGGTGTTTCGGTGGGGGAGGAAGAAGATAGGTGGAAGGGGGGGTAAAATTCAAGTATGTAATGTGGTGTTGTGAGCGGGTGGTGGGGTTGGAGGGGGGGGGGGTGGATGACCGTTGGCAGGGAGCTTTGAAGGGTTGTTGTTGACTAAGGTAGCTGAGGGGGCGTCCGTAGGAGTGGGGGAGGGGAAGGATTATGGGTTGCTGGTTTTTCCGTGAGGGTCAAAGAGGCTTTTAGGACGGGGGAAAGGTTTTCAAATAATATGTCATTAAGTAGAGGACGTTTCTTCATCCATCTCCTAATCTCCAACTCTTCCCTTTTGTTCATTCTTCTCCCTTTTTCTTCCCGGTGCAAAATCTTTGGAATGAAGTCAATGGTGTGGTTCTCCTCCCATAGGTGCTTAGCAAAGTGGGACTGGGAGAGGTTACATTTCCGGAAACATCTCTTGTGCTCCTCAGTTCTCTGCAGGAAAGTGCGGCCCGTCTGCCCAATATAGGCCGCAGAGCACTCGTTGCATTCCAATAAATAAATGCCACTGTTATCTAAGGGATCAATTTTATCTTTTGTGTTATTAAAAAATTTTTTTAAATTGTCGTTGTTGTAGAAAGCTATTTAAAAATGGTCTTTAGGGAACAAGTTGCTTATTTTTTGTGACAGAAATCCGTAATACGGTCATTTACTCCATTTAAATTTTTCTTTTATTTTGACTCAGTCGGATGGAATAGCATATTTTGTGCTCTTATGGAGCGTTTTTTGAGGAGCATTTTATCTACAAGGGTTTTGTTGTAACCATTTGCTGTTGCAATCGATTTAATCGTTTCCAATTCTTCATTAAATTTTTCTTTGGAGAGGGGGATAATTAGGAGTCTGTTCAGTAAGAAATGGAATGTTGATAACTTTTGGGATATGTGATGGCGGGAGTCGGAGGGGATTACATGGTCCGTGGTGGTGGTTTTGCGAAAAATAGCAAATTCAAAATTCTTAACACTTTTAGATACAGTCACATCCAGAAAATTCAATTTTCCATTTTTTTCTTTCTCACACGTAAATTTGATACTGTCGCACTGGGTATTTAAACTTGTTAAAAAATGTCCAATTGTCATTCAGTGCCAGTCCAGATTGAAAAAACGTCATCAACATAGCGGAACCAGCAATAGATTTTCTTAATGTTCACTGAACCACCATTGAACAGTTTTTGTTCAAAATCGTCCATAAATAGGTCGGCTAGAAGCGGTGACAAGGGCGACCCCATTGCTAATCCTTCCATTTGTCTGTAGTATTCCCCATTGAATTTAAAGTAATTTTGCTCCACGCACACTTTTAATAGAGACACAAGATCACTGATGACGGCTGTTTCCGTTCCCGTACTTGACAGAACTGTTTTCGCCACTTCGACTGCTTCCAAAGCTGGAACATTGGTGAAAAGGTTATTCACATCAAATAACACTAATATGTATTTATGGGGGTGAGGAGTTTTCTTGGAGAGTTGGTCACAAAAGTCTATCGTGTTTTTCACTCCAAACCTCGACTGAAAATTTGTCAACTCCCTAAATCGAGAAATTAAAAAGGTCGCAAGTTTTCTGGAAGGAGCTTTTACACTGGAGACGACTGGTCGAACTGGAATATTCACTTTATGAATTTTAGGGAGACCGAAAAAACTGGGTGCTCTTGGATTTATTGTTGTCAATTTATAAATTTCGCTGGACTTGATAATGTTAGAGGCGGAGTTAAGGGATTTTTTCACAATTTCTTGAAACTTTTTTATTGGATCCACTGAAAGTTTTGTTATTTGGTTACTCTTAATGAAGTCGTAGCATTTTTCAAAGTAGTCTTCCTTATCCATCACCACCACGGTGTTTTCTTTGTCTGCCTTTTCAATGATTAAATTGTTCTCACTCAGTCGCCTTCGGATAGATTTTATTGACTTTAGTTTCAAAGACCTGATTCGTTTGTCACTAGCTTGAGATTCAACTAAACCTGGTAGTTTCTGTGCGGTTATAGTTTTCAAACCAATGTCACGCTTTTCCAAGGCCACTTCGCAATGTACAACTAAATTCTATACATCCTTAGTTCTTATTGGAGTAACAGGTATATACTTGAGACCTTTCTCTAACAAAGACACTTCATGGGGGTCAAACACCGTGTCCGAGAGATTAATCACCCTGTCGTGGAAGATCATGGGTGTGTTTTCCCTTTGAGGTTCCCTATGGGAACCCAGTTTTCTCTCTTGGAGGCGGCTCAGTTTGCCATTCAAGACTAACCTCTTTTGATGTGCTAATTCGCTGCTTCTCTCTCGCACATAGTCGTCCAGTAATGTCCATTCAGCCCATGAAGGTCGCGCCACAGTTCTCTTGTCAGCAGGAACCTGTACTCTTTAATACTGTTCCTTTTCGCGTACCTTCTTTGGAGTTCCTTCTTCACCCATATCCGCTCTGCTGTCTGGACTGCACGTCTACCTACTGACGATCTGGTGTTAGTAGTCCCGTTGGCGTAGTTTGGGATAACTCCTAAGGCTAGGCATCTACTGTTAAAGTAGATGTTTAAAGACGCCATCCTGGATTTAATAGTCACTGTCCGGTAGAGTTTGGCCTTTCTCGCTATACTCGCGTTCTTGATTATCTCCTGACTTCATCCGTGACTTCATTTCAAAGATTTTGCACCGGGAAGAAAAAGGGAGAAAGAACAACTACAAAAAACTCAGATTCTCTAACGAGGAGTACTGTAAGCGACCTTATTGGACACATTTGAATGTGGTGGACCTCTAATTGCGCTGCCTCAGGGAGTCTCGACGCTCAGTCCCGACGTATACCTTCCCAAGGTCCATCCCTGACCTGTAGTTATATGCCCCGGTGGACATCGGCGGCGAGAAGATTTAGAACCTTATCCCTTCCTTGAGTTAGGGAATAACTGGTTTTGTTAGTCATGAGGATCCCTCCTGTCACCACGTGGATTAATGAGTTGAGTAAAGGAGAAGTGCAATCTTGGTGTAATCGCCGGCAATTAGACGCTACGGGTACTCTGGATGACTTGAGGCGGAGGTTAAGGAATAAGGTGAATGAACTCGATAGTGATACTACTGACGGTCAGCCCTCGGAGTTAAATCCAACTGCTACGACTCCTCGCAAGTACATAGCTGAATTGTCTCGTTCACTCGCTAATCCATGTAAACAGGGCATGGATGGGGGCGATTACCGCTGAACCACTTCACGCGGGATGTCGAGCGTTGGGAGTTACGTTTCCACGGTGAAGAACACGAAAGTATTAATATTTTCATTGAGAAGGCGGAAGCCTTCAAAGAATAAAAAAAGGTCATCGATGAGAATATGTGGGAGTTAGTTCCTGAAATGCTAGGACTAAAAGCTATTCAATGGTTGCGGGCCAATAGGTTTAGAATTGCTTCTTGGGGGGATTTCAAAACAGAAGAAAACCTTCTTTCCGGCCGGCTACGATATCCGGCTTGAGAAAGACGTATTCGTTCGGACCCAAGCGGTAGGTAAGAGAATAAATGAGTTTATCAGTGTCGTGATGACCATGGACTCTCGTTTAGAGAACCCCCGGAAAGAAAGTGAACTCTTATCCTTAACTCCTGATAACCTACATCCGTTGTACTTAGAACAGCTTTCGTTCCGCTCAGAGACCAATTTCACGGAGTTAGCGCTCATCGTTCGGGAGGTAGAAAGTCGGAACGAAGAATGCAAGCTGTTTCTCTTACCCCCAATGCCCGAAGAGATGGTGGACAGGGAGTTCGGCTATATCCCACAAGCCGAATATCGGACTATGCCCAATCTTGAAGTACTTTCCGAGAAATACTCCACTCTATCTCCGGAAAGATGCTGGAAGTGCAGTAAGGAGGGTCAAAGCACCAGATATTGTCCATTGAAGGGAAGCCACAGAGGAGGAGGGCGCCAAATTACCACTACACCTAATTTTGGCCAAGATTTAAACTCCCAGGCGGCTCCCTCCTCCCGGACCTATGGAGTAGCAAAGGAGGTCTAGTACACCGGAAGGATGACTGGGCCGAATGGCTCGGGGTTGTCCGGAAATTCATGCAAAGTGGCGGAGAACCTGTAGGTACTATTTCCGAGACCCATCCCATTTCTGTCATAATCAGCATTAAAAAGCAACGATTTCGATCCGTCCCGGATACGGGGGCGGCTATTTCTCTCGTGAATGAGAAAACGTCCGCTCTGCTAGGACTCCCACCGAATACAAGTCCTGGTAGTCAGGTCAAACGGGCTGAAGTGGCGTACGGACCCTTCATAGAATTATCTGCCCCTTTAGAAACGGAAATTTACCTTAGGTAACCTATGTAAGACACCTAAGTTTTATGTGCTGGAGGGAATGCCGAATCCTATACTACTTGGAACTGAATTTTTTTGTGGTTTTGATTACATAGCGCGGGGGCTACATTTTGTAACGTTTAAATGCTGGCGCTCCAGTACGCCCACTGCATATCTTTTATCTTTTACTCTTACCTAAACAGCCGCGGAGACCGCTGTTGGCAGAAAGGGGAGGTATGAGCTACGGCTCGGGTTGAAGGAGGCAGTTCGTCCGAGAGCTCCGTCGCGAGCGGTTTCGCTGTGAGTCTCGTTCTCTTCTTGACTTTCGTTAGATTTGGACTCCCATTCGGATTAATAGTCAGGGTTTTCTGTTTAGAAGTTGTTCCTTTTCCTTTTCTTTACCTTTCCCCTTATTCCTACCCAACCCCATTCTCGATGATGAACAGGTGTTCGAGTCAACGAGTAGTTGACCGACACTGCCTATACTGAGAGAATTCCTAATTTTTTTTATTGAATCGATTTCATCCCACAACCTTTCCCTCTTCCGAGTGCGAGCGGAATCCATTTCCTGTACTGGCACCCATATTGTCCGATGTCAGCTGAGCCCTCCCGGGAGGAACGTCACATTTCTGGCGCCCAACGTGGGGCCCGAGTAACTGAAGATTTTCCACTCTTTCCTTTCACCACGAGGTCGACGATACTAGGTTAGTTATATTTGCGTAAGGTTCAACGTTGTTTTTCCCTATCCCAGTTCTTGTTACCCTTCCGCGGTCCTCCCTGAACCTGTAGTCTCATTCCTGACGGACCCCTGGGAAGCGAAGATTAGAACCCTATCTTCCCATTTTCCCCTTTGTTCTATTAGCGATTAGCCATGAAGATAAGGTAGGAACCTCGTGGATTAACGAACTCTCCAAAGCCGAGGCGGTGTCGTATTGTGAGAGATTCGGTCTCCCGTCGTCGGGGACATTACACCAGTTGAGGGCCGCGCTACGCGATTATTGCAGGAACTTGTCTCCGGAAGAAGCCCCCACAGCTTCTCTCCCTCGAGAAGAGAGCACGTTAGCGGATTTGTTGCGTCAACTATTAGAGTCAAATGCCAGGGAAAGGCCGCTTTTAGACGCCGTAGGTTGGACAAAATTGTCCGTGAGAAAAGGATTCTCCTTCGCTGGCGAGGAAGCAGAGAGCGTTGCCTCCTTTTTAGAAGCTTGCGACGAATTTCAGGCCGATAATGACGCCTCTGACGCCGTCATGTACCGTCTCTCTTCCGAGATTCTTATGGGAAAGGCACTACTATGGTTGAGAGTCAATAGGGAATCGCTAGGTACGTTTTCCGTGTTAAAGGATAGGCTCCGTGAAGCATATCTGAGGGGTGATTATGATATGAGGCTAAGAAAGGATATGCTCGTACTTACGCAGGACGAAAAAATCAATGAATTTTTGACTTGCTTGTCCGCAATGAATAGGCGTTTGACACGAACCCTACCAGAGGGCGAATAAGTAGAGTCAGCCTACGGGAATTTACGCCCCGATTATCTTAGGCAAATCCCGCCCAATACCTTCTCCTCCATGAGGGAATTAATGCTCTTTGGGCGAGCCGCAGAAGAGCAAAAAGTAAAAAGGGAGTCTTACCTCCCGCCCCCAAAACCTGCCGATATGGTTGATAAAGAATTTGGGTTTTTGCAAGAGAAATGCGTTAAGTATAGTTCAGTTTTAGCTTCCGTTCCAACTTCTGCCGCAGAAAAACAATCCCCTAGCATGAACTGCTGGAATTGTGACTCGGCCGATCATTTCTTTCGACACTGTAAGAAATCTCTCTCTAAATTTTGCCACCGATGCGGGAGAAAGGGGGAAACTATTCGAACATGTGGTTGTGCGGGAAACGCCGGAGCGACTCCTTAAATCTAGGCTGTAGGCGTCGTAAGTTTCGGCACAAGCCGGTGGGCCAGGACAATAAATGAGACGATTGGTTAGAAACCGTTAGAAAATTTATGCTTAAGCCACCATCCCCCGTGGACTCCGTCACCGCCCGAATCTTTGTGGAGGTTAACATATGAGGTAGAGCATGGCCCGCTTTGCTCGATACGGGAGCGTCCCAATCGGTCATAAATGCCGCGGTAGAAAGGTGGTTAGGTGAGTTGAAAATTCCAATGCGCACTTGGGCCGCTCAACTCGAAATGGCAGACGGCCGCCGGGCTTCCGTTACCAAGGCCGTAACTCTCCCGATACATTTAAAAGACAGAGTCGTGATAGTGCATTTTGACGTTCTCCCTCCTATGCCCTATAGCATAGTGCTGGGTACGGATTTTTTGAAAAGCATTGGTGCTAGTTTAGATTTATCCAATCATTCTGTTAAATTATCCAATGGGATTATCCAATCTTTACCGGTGGTAGTTTTACAGGCTTCGTCCGTAGGGTTCAATTTAGTGCAGGAGGGAATACCCCTCTAAAACAACCTCACCCCCGAAGAGGATGTCGCCCTTATGAGCTTTTTGGACTCAGAACTCAATTTATTTGATCTCGTTCCCGGCCGTACGGACGTCGTAAAGCATATGATTATCTTAGAAAAGTACGTCCCAGTCAAACAGAGGTATTATCCCGTTTCCCCGGTGATTCAAAAGGCTATCGACTCTCAGGTAGATACTATGCTGGCCTATGGAATCATTGAGTCTTCAAATAATCCTTGCTCCTCGCCCGTTTTATTGGTCCTAAAGAGAGATGGTTCCAAACGGTTCGTAGTGGATTATCAGAAGGTCAACAGCATGAGTAAGAAGGACGCATTCCCCTGCCATACATTTCGAGTATTTAAGACAAACTTAGGGGGGGAAAATATATATCGACCATTGCTCTTGAAAAAGGCTACTGGCAAGTCGAACTTGACCAAAGCAGTAGGGAGATTACCGCTTTCACTATTCTCGGATGCGGTCTTCTTCATTTTTAAGGTAATGCCATTCGGCTTGCACAGTGCGGGCGCTACCTTCCAAAGGCTAATGGACAAAATTATTAGTGCAGAGTTGGAACCAAATACATTTCCTTATTTAGATGACATCGTCGTCGTGAGTTCAACCCTTGGAGAGCATTTAAAATATTTAAAGGAGGTATTCGCCCGTCTACGGAAGGCAGGCTTGAAAATAAATATTGAGAAGTGCCATTTCGTAAAGCCGCGATTAAAATTCCTGGGTTATGTTGTCGGGAATGGGGAATTAGAAATGGATCCTGAGAAAGTGTCCGCGGTGGTGAATTATCCTTCCCCCACGAATATCACGGAACTTCGGAGATTTTTAGGGTTTATAGGCTGGTATAGGAAGTTCATGCCAAATTTTTTCTCCATAGCCGCGCCACTGACTGATTCTTTGAAGCAAAAGCATAAAAAATTCCTTTGGGGAGAGGAACAGGAGGTCTCTTTCACAAGGTTAAAAGAATGCCTTTTATCTGCGCCCATATTGACCTACTTTCCCGCGACCCCACTTTCACCTACCGTTTGTTATCGAATGCGACGCCTCTGGACTGAGGAATAGGGGGTGTTTGAACGCAGAAGATCGACGGTGAGGAGCGCGTTATTGCTTATTGTTCTCGAACCCTTTCCGCGGCAGAAAGGAATTATAGTACTACTGAACGAGAGTGCTTGGCAGTGTTATTCGCAATAAATAAATTCAAGCCGTATGTAGAGGGCTATCGTTTTACGGTGATCACCGACCACGCCTCATTAAAATGGTTGGCAAACTTTTCGAAACCTCAGGGACGGCTTACGAGATGGATATCTCAGTTGCAACAATGTGACTGTGAGATTATCCATCGTAAAGGCGGAAATCTTGTGGCTCCTGATGCTTTGTTGAGGATCGGGGCGTTACAGAGTAATTCGGGTTTGGATTCTCGGATTTGGGGTGATGTAACGTTTAAATGCTGGCGTTCCAGTACGCCCACTGCTTATCTTTTACGTTTACCTAAATAGCCGCGGAGACCGCTGTTGGCAGAAAGGGGAGGTATGAGCTACGACTCGGGTTGAAGGAGGCAGTTCGTCCGAGAGCTCCGTCGCGAGCCGTTTCGCTGTGAGTCTCGTTCTCTTCTTGACTTTCGTTAGATTTGGACTCCCATTCGGATTAATAGTCAGGGTTTTCTGTTTTGTAGAAGTTGTTCCTTTTCCTTTTCTTTACCTTTCCCCGTATTCCTACCCAACCCCATTCTCGATGATGAACAGGTGTTCGAGTCAACGAGTGGTTGACCGACACTGCCTATACTGAGAGAATTCCTAATTTTTTTATTGAATCTATTTCATCCCACAACCTTTCCCTCTTCCGAGTGCGAGCGGAATCCATTTCCCGTACTGGCGCCCATAGTGTCCGATGTCAGCTGAGCCCTCCCGGGAGGAACGTCACAATTTCAGAGGCTCATGGATGCTTAAATTTGTCCAGAGTTCTAACCGTACTTCTTTACTTATCTGGACGATATAATTGTAGTTAGCGACACTTATGACGAGCACCTAAAAATACCAAGTAAGGTATTTTCTATATTACGAAAAGAAGGGTTGAAAATAAATCGGGAAAAATGTTGTTTTTTTAAAAGAAAAGTTAAGTTCCTGGGGTACGTTGTGGGAGGCGGAAAATTGGAGACAGACCCCGAACGCACTCGAGCGATTGTCGAGTACCCATCGCCGAGGAACCCTACGGAACTTAAAAGGTTCCTAGGATTCGCCAGCTGGTACAGGCGAATTATTTCCAACTTCATCTTACGAACGGAACCGTCGACCTCTCTACTATGAAAGAAATCGGTTTGGACATGGGAGGAAGATCAAAAAACGCGGTGTGACGGTTTGAAGCACAGATTAGTCAATTCCCATGTCCTCAGCTGTCCCGACTTCGATAGGACCTTTGTTATACAATATGACACTTCGAGTGTGGGAATAGGAGCCGTGCTGGGCCAAAAAGGAGACGACGGAGAGACGATAGTTGCTTTCGCCTCGCGAACTCTTAATGGCGACGAGAGGATATATAGCGTGACGGAAAAGGAATGCCTCGCGGTCCTCTTTGCCATCCCAATATTTAAGCCATACATAGAGATGTATCACTTCGAAGTAGTCACAGACCATTCTTCGTTGGTTTAGTTACTCCGGATGAAAAATCCTCAGGGACACCTTGCCCGGTGGATTACTCAATTACAGCAATTCGACTTCGAAATTTTCCATCGTAAAGGGAAATCTCATGTAGTCCCTGACGCTCTGTCGCGCATTTATTTCATAGGCTCGACCAAATGGGAAGCGGAGATAATTACCAACCCTTGGTACTTAGAAGCCTACAAAACGGCAAAAGTAGACTCAAAGGAAAACGATAACTTCGTGATCATTGACGAAAAATTGCATCGCCGAAGCGAATCGAGGAATAAAAGACCGCCTCTAACTAGATTGGTTGTGCCAAAAGAAAAACGCCACGACGTATTAATCGCCAATCACAACCACCCGTCGGCAGGCCATCTAGGTTTTTACAAAACTTATCACTGCATAAGTCATTTTTACTATTGGTCTTCTTGAAAAAAGGACGATTGATGTTATGTCAGGGCCTGCCACTTTGTGAACAAATTAAGGTGAAGCAGCGAGTTAATGCTGGAAAAATTTCTCCTTAGGAATCGACTAAGCCTAGGTCTGTAGTAGCGTGCGTCATTGTTGACCCTCTACCGGGCTCCAACTCAGGAAAAAAATTACTTTAGGATTTTTAGATACCTGCTCTTGTTGGCCTATTGCCATTGCTTCTCCAAGGTTAACTGTCGATCATGAGGCCAAGCACTTAATGTACAGTGTTATTAGCCACTGGGGCTGCCTTGAGGTATTATTGACGGACAATGGGCCGTAGTTTCGGTCCAAAATATTGCAACTCGTGTGTAACGAGTTAAATATTAACATGACACACCTTGCGCCGTACCACCTACAAGCAAACCCCAACGAGCGATGTATAAGAACTCTGAAAACTATTCTTTCGATCCACTGTCGGAATGCTCAACGCTCTTGGGATGAAAATATACCCTACTTAATGTTCGCTTTAATGACGGCTGGCCATGAGTCCACCGGCTTTTCCCCAGCTACTCTAAAACTTGGCCGAGAGTTAAAGGAGACCTAATGAACTTTACCGGGAATTAGAGGCCAGCAATCGGGTGCCCTTTCGACCGGACACTCACCATAAGTCCTTAAGGGTAAAATTATTTAAATGTCTCGAGAAAGCAAACTTTCTCATGCAATAGGCCTCCAAACGGAAAACGTATTATTTTAACCGAAAAAGGAGGGGCCTCTCCTTAATCCAAGGTACCATAGCGTGAAAAACAAATTACAAACTATGGTCGGCTATACTAGAACCGAAATTTGTCGGTCCCATCTGAATTACAGAAAGAGTATCGCCCACCGTCTATGAGATTCAAACGCTGCGGGGAAAGCCTATAGGTCGAATTCATATCGAAGAGTTACGTCTAGTAAAATCTAAAATTGTAACGTTTTTCAGAGGGATGAACCTGTAACGAGGAGTAGTGTAAGCGAACTTATTGGCCACATTTGAATGTGACGGTCGCCTACTAGCGCCGCCTCAGGGAGTGTCGACGCTCAGTCGGGGGCAGTCGGAGGAGGCACCGCAGAAAGAGGGGAGCGAGTTGCCGTGACCTACCTCGACGTGCGGGAGGGGACCGCGACTCAAGTTTGGTTTTTTGGTGTATCTCCAAGGGGTGGAAACATCAAATATTATTTGGAAAGATTCCCGGCCTTTTCTCTTTTCCTTTTGGCACACCTGCCCGTCACATTACAATTCAACATTACAACATTACAACAAGAGTAGAAGAAGAGGTAGAAAAAGAATTACGGAGAGGGGAGATAGGTGAAATGAGGAAGAGGAAAGGGAGAGAGAGGGAGAAAGGAAGGCAAGAGGATGAGTAAAAAGGGAGATGCACGTGTAATTTCGGCTTTTTGAGGAATTTTCGGAGGACAGTCGTCGACATCAATTGACGTCGCAAATAGTTTTTTTCCGCTAAAATCTAGTTTAACAAGGTATTAGGACTGAAATTATCAAAAGAATGTATTGAAGGCGATTTACAATACTCATGATGAAGTAAAAGTCCACTTTGTATGCAATAAAATTTTAAAATCTAATCTTAATGACTAATCAAAAAGATACAAATCAAGTGCGATCACTCAAAACTAGACCCAAAGGGCATGAGTTCAAGAGACACAGACACAGAAATATGCTGTAAATCATACAACTGCGTAACGTTTGACGATCTGTTGTACGATCGCTGACATAAAATTACTCGAAAGATTTAACTCGAGAGGAGTTATCTCGCTCGAAGTTGAATGGAACCCTAACGTTTGAACATAAGACAAGCTAAAATATTTGCCCTCAGGACTGAGGGTCGTGAAAAGGAATTGCAGAGACGACATCCTTTAGAGAACGGACCATTTGTATCTACGGTTGCCCGTTAAGAGACGCTGACTGGAGGCAACATATGCTTCACAAAATGCTGCAGTAACGTACGTATTCGCCTTTTTGAGTTTAAATGCGAGTCATATTTGAGGAACTGCAAGCTCAAACGTCTTGGTTTCTTCAATTAGCGGCCGGAAGTTGAATTTTTGGAATTTGTGGAAGAAGTAGAGGATTTGCAAATGATCGTGTTAGTCTGGCGCTTTGATGCGGAAAAGGTGAGTGCCTTTTTCCGAGAAGTTGAGCATTTTCGGTAATGTTTTGTATTTTCACTTATAAAAGCGTTGCTTGGATACAGATTTGTGAAACAAGATCCTTAAAATCGCCTATTTGGTCATAGCCGCTAAAGATATTTTGTACAAAATCACAAATGAGGTAAAAACTGACGTGAGGGCGAAAGCTATTATCATAGAGTACACAAGTAAATAGTAAGTACCACGACTAGAAGTTTTTTACAGATACTAAAGTTTTTGACAGAAAAGAAAATTGAATCAAGAAAGAGAATAGAAAAGATTGGAGCCAGAACGGGATTCAGAAGAGAAAAGATTAGAACAAAAAGACGCTGAAACAAAGAGAAGATGTAAGTTAATGCAGAGGCAAAACATTTCCCTTACAGACCTGAGCAGCGAATGCGACCTACTGGAAACCGCTCAGAGGGTAACGCCGAAAATAAATTTCACCCGACATATGGGTATATTTGACCCTCATGGGGAAAATATTAGCCTATACCTTGAATGTTTTAAAAGGCAGGCTGATATCGCGCGAATCGACGAACTTTTTGATTGACGGAGTAACTACCAAACGAAATCATTGATGCACTATACCGGGAACCTAGAGAATAAGCTTATATTAATTTAGTCATAAAAATTTACTTCTCAAGGAATACAAATAAAATGCAGATATTTTCTGAGTTATTTTTCAAGCAGTCTAAAATTAGTGGTACGGTGTAATGTAGCATATAAATTGACTTGTTACTGAATATGCTGGATTTTCGACAGGAGTGAAAATTCACTTGAGGTGTTACAAGACTGATAGTGTCCGATAAAATGAAATAGAGATGCATGATCCCTTGATAGACGAATAGCTAAACATCAAGGCATGGTACGAAATAGCATGGATCAGAAATATAAAAAATACCGCTACAAAAACCGAGGCTTGTTTCTATAAATTCTGATGATTTTGACGTTGAATTCTGACGCGTTACTTCGAAATGGAAAAGAGCTAAACCTGAATCTTGCGAACAAAATTTAAAAATATTTTTAACCCAAGTGTTACGATTGCGATTCCACTAAAAACTTACCTGCATTATGTCCCAGAAAAAGGAGAAAAATACTGAAGAAAAAGTATTATTTCGTTTTTAAAAATATGGAAATAAGTTTTGCAAATACTCGAACAAGGGAATTTAAAATGGGTATCCTTACCCCAAAGGATTCACATACGTATCCAACTAGAAATTTGTATTCAATGATGACTGGCGTGTCATCAAGGGAAATGACAAAGAGCCTGGTAGATCATTTTTACAAGTTTATTTATTGCAGCGTATATCATATCTTCAGCTAGATATTTAGGGCATCTCTTACGTTACAACTGCCACATTTACAACAGGCTCAGACTCCAATGCTTGAGTTTTAATCAAATAAAGAAGAAATCTTTCCTAAATATAAATAGGCAAATAATTCACCCATCTTCCCACATTCTCCCTTGTTCCTATTCCTCTTTCCTATCATCCTTCCAATTCTTTCCTCTCCCACCTTTTCACCCATCTCCACTCTCCATATTTTTCTACCTCTTTTTATTTCCTTTCTTTCCTCCACTCCCATCTCTTCCATCTCCTTCCATTTTACCCATCCTCCTTCCTGTAACCCATTCTTCCTCTTCTACTTGCTTTACTTCCATCCCCTTCCTTCCCTTCCTACCCCCCCATTCCACCCATGACACTTCATTCTTCCCTTTTTCACCTCTTCTTTTTGTCTCTCTTCCATCCCCTCCCGTCTCCTCACTTTTCACGCGTCCTCCCCCCTCACCCTTTATCCTCCTCTTCCTCTTGCTTTTCTTCGCTCCACTCCCCTCCCTTTACTCCCACTTTTTACCCATTCCTCTCCCTCTCCGTTTTCTCCTCTGCTTTTTGCCTTTTTTTCCTACTCTCTCCTCCCTTCCCATTCCCGACTTTCTACCTATCCTACCTCTCTCTCCCATCTCTTTCTTCTTGTTATGCCCTTCTTTCCTTGTCTCTCCCCGCTACCCGTTTCCTCGTTTCCAAGCATCATTCCTTCCTATCCCTCATTCCCTTTCTATTTTTGCCCTTCATTTCACCCCTATACTTCTTTCCCACTCCCTCAAAAACACACATCCCCTTTCCCTATCCGGTTTTACCTCCTATTCTCCTTTTCTATCTTCCCTCCCCTCCCTTCTTACTTCCTTCTTTTCACCTATCCCACCTCCCTCTCCCCTTTTTCTCCTCTTCCTCTTGCCTTTCTTCCTTCCTGTCCCATCCCTTTCCTCTTCCTCCATTTCAACCACCCTTCTCTCTTCCTTTTTTCCCCTCTTTTTTTAGGCTTTCTTTCCTCGTCTCCTCTCCCTTCATAATTCATCTATTAACCCGTCCCCCTTTCCTCTCTCTTTTTCCTCCTCTTCTTCTTGTGTTCTTTTTCCTCCCTTACCTCCGTTTACACTCCCTTCTTTTCAGCCACCCCACCTCCCTCTCTCGTTTTCCTCTTATTCAGTCCTTTACTTCCTCCCGTTCCTTCACTTTCTTCTCCCTTTTCCATTTTTTCTTTTTGCCTTTATTCCCACCCATCCCCTCACTTTCTCTCCCTTTTCCATTTCTCCTTTTTACCTTTTTTCCCTTCCGTCCTCTCCCTTCACTCTCCCTTCATTTCACCCATCCTCCCCCTTCTTTTGTATTTTTGGTCTTCTTGTCGTTCTTCCGTCCCATCCCTTCTCTTATCTCTACTTTTTTTCACCCATCCCTTTCCGTCTCCCTTTTTACTTCACTTCATCTTGTCTTTCTTCTCATCTCTCCCCTCTCTTTCATCTCGCTCATTTTCACCATCCTCTCCCCCTATCCTATTTTCCTCCTCCACTTTTTGGCTTTACTCCCTCGTCTCCTCTTCCTTCTCATACTCCTCTTCACCCGTCCCACCTTCCTCTCCCATTTTCCTCTTTGTCTTCTTGCATTTCTTCCCTCGCAACCCTTCTCTTCTCTCTACCTTCTTTTCACCCATTCCTTTTCCTCTCCATTTTTCTCCAGGGAAGGGAGGATAGGGGATGGATATAATGCAAGAAGAAGTGGAGGAATAAGTAAGAGGGAGGGGGATGGGGGAAATTGAGGGAGATAATGGGGAGGGGAGTGGAGGGAAGAGAGACAATAATAATTGGTAGAAATTGGGATATGGAGAGGGGATGTTTGAGAAGGAGGAACAGGGAAGGGAAGGGAGTGGTAGGAAGAAAGGTAAGAGTAAGAGAAATAAGGGAGAGGGACGGGGGAGAGGGACGGTGGAGAGGGTGTCTTTGCCGAAGGAGCCTTTATCGGAGATCAATATGTTTAATGTCAGCCGCAGCAGAATTTTCTGCAAACAAAGTGTAGTTATTGGCAATTTGGACTTATGATAAGATATGTGAGTAAGTGTAGTTATAGTGTTGTTATAAAGCAGCAATTGTCGTGGTAATTAGCGATTACTAACTACAAAAAGAAGCTAGGTTATGGAATGATAAATTGGAGTCAAAAGGTAATAATATTATTATACTTTTTTTTGGAAATCCTGTGATTTTCGCCCAAAGGGAAATATTGATAATATGTCCGTATGCGATGTCTGAAGCTTTATTACGCAGCATTGATTAAATTGTGGCTTCTCATGCAAGTATTTTTTAGAATTATTTGCCTTATGATAGATGGAAATGGTTTTTTCATTATTTGAAAAAAACTGAATTTAGTGCTGGAGTTTACCTTGTTTTAATTCAAGCAATTATTAAGTAAAATTTTCCCTGAAAATCTAGCGGAAGATATGATATTTGCTGCAAGAAAAAGACTTGTGAACGTGATCTACCAAGCTCTTTTTCATTTCACTTGATGATACACCGGTCATTCTTGAATACTGCCTTGTAGGTGGATTAGCATGTGAATGCTTTGGGGCAAGGAATTTTCGGAGTAAAGTCGTTGGATATCGATGAAAATCCTTATCAATTGACGTCAGAAATTAAATTTCATATCATGTCCAAGATAATAAAAATTCAATCTATAAAGCGTAAGATTTGGACTGGCATATTAAGAGAACCGTCTAGCTCTAGCTTTAATTAGACAATTAAAAATGGGAATCATTCTAAACATTCATCTAACCAACTTGAACAGCGAATGCGACTGACTGGCAACCTCACAGAGGGTTCTGCTGAAAATAGATTTGACCCTCATGGGGAAAATATAAGCCTATACCTTGAATGTTTTGAAAGGCAGGCTGATAGGGTGGATATCGCGCGACATCGACGAGTTCTTTTTTTTTGAGGGAGTATCTACGAATTGAGGTCATTGATGCACAATACCGGGAACCTAGTGAAAAAGCTTATAGTAATGAAGTCATGAAAAATTTACTTCTCAAGTTATACAAATTGAGTGCAGATATATTCTGACAGTAAATTTTCAAGCATTTTAAATTAAGTGGTACGGTGTAATCTAGAATATATATTGACTAAATACTGCATATATTGGATTTAAGCCATTAATGGGAATTCACTTGAGGTGTTAAAAGACGGATAGTGACCGATCAAATGAAAAAAGTATATCGTTCCTCCCGGAAGGGCTCAGCTGTGATCGACGATAAAGGCCGCCAGTACGGGATTTGGATTACGCTAGCACTCGGAACAGGGAAAGGTTGAAGTATTAAATAGATTAAATTAAAATTTAGGAATTCTCTCAGTGTAGGTAGTGTCGGTCAACCTCTCTTTGACTCGAACACCTGTTCATCATCGAGATGGGGGTCGGGTAATAATAAGGATAGGGTGAAGGAAAAAGGAAAAGGGACAACCTCCAAAAAAGAAAAAAATACTGACTGCCTTTACAAAGGGGACGCTAAACCTAACGAAAGCAAAAATAGGAGACTCGTTAGCAATACCGCTCTCATAGGAGCTCACGAACGAACTGACTCCATGCTCCTCAGCCCGAGCCGTAGCTTATACCTCCCCTCTCTGCCAACAGCGGTCTCCGCGGCTGTTTAGGTAAACGTAAAAGAAAAAAGACAAGCATTGGGAGTACTGGAGTTCCAGCATTTTAACGTTACATTACCCCCCTCCTAAAACCAACGTGCCTTGTTTTAAACAAAACCAAACTCGTCCACTGCAATGACTCAATACATTGGCTTCAAATCCTGATCGTGCCATTGCCCGGAGGCCGGATCCCTCGTCGTAACTGAATCATTAACAGAATCAGCGACCTGACGCTTAACTAAAAAGGGCGAATGAGCTTGGGTTCTAACTTTGCCGCGGGGTACTCTCCCGCATCTGACCGGGGGAAGTTCCGCCGCCACACCAGAGCACCGTCCGGAAAATGTACCTCGCGGTGACGTAAATTATAATAATGAGCTTGACGAGTAGACGCCTTTTTATATGCCACCGCGGCCGCCAGAGATATTTTCTGGATGGATTGTCGCAGCTCTTCTACATAGCCAGGTAGTTCAAACTCTGCTACCTCGCCGAACTCCGACACACGGTATGAGTCGTAGGGTTTTCTCAATTGCCTCCCGAAATTTAACTCTGCTGGGGAAAATCCAGTATTCTCCGAAACAGGAGTCCTCAGCGCAAATAATAAATCAGAAATCGATTCGTCCCATTGGCGTTGATTCTCTTCGCAATAGACCTTTATCATTGTTTGATCGATTTGTTCGTCCTCTCACAGGGGTTATCTTGTTATACGTATGGAACTGTGTGGAAAGAATAATGGAAAAATTTTTCCTAATTATAAAAAAGCAAATAATTCACCCATCCTCCCTCCTTCTCCCTTGTTCCTCTTCCTCTTGCCTATTATCCTTCCAATCCCCTTCCTTCCCTCACCCTACCCCTTTTTCTACCTCTTCTTTTTGCCTTTCTTCCATCCACTCCCATCTCTTCCATCTTCCTCCATTTCGACCTCTTCTTCTTGCCTCTCTTCCATGCCCTCTTTCCTCCCTACTTTTCACCCATCCTCCCTCCCTCACCATTTGCCCTCTTACTCTTGCCTTTCTTCCCTCCACTCCCCTCCCTTCCCACTCCCACCTTTTTAACCCATTTCTCTTCCTCTAATTTTTTCCTCTTCTTCTTGCCTATCTGTTCTACTCTCTCCACCCTTCCCTTTTATATCCTTCAACTCATTTTCCCTCTCTCCCCCTCTTTTCTCTTCTTTTTATGCCCTTCTTTTCTTCTCTCCCCACGCTTCCTGCTCCCTCCTTTCCACGCATTCTCCCTATCTTTCTCGTTTCTCTTTAATTTTCCCTCTCCCCTCCCTTTTTACTCTAATACACACATCATCCATCCCTCTCCGTATTTTCCTCCTCTTCTTCCTGTCTTTCTTCCATCCCCTCTCTTCCCACTTAACTCTTTTCCCTCTCCATACATGTCAACCATCCCTCCTCCCTCTCCCTCTTTCCTCCTCTTTTTTGACTCTCTTTCTTTTTGTACTCTCCCTTCATCATTCACCAATTAACCCGTCACCCCTTCTTCTCTCCTTTTCCTCGTCTTCTTTTTCTTTTTATTTTCTCCCTTATCCTCCCTTCCCACTCTCTCCTATTCACCCATACCACCTCCTCCGATTTTCCTCTTCTTCGGCAAATCTTCCTTCCCGTCCCCTCTCTTTCTTCTCCTTTTTCCGTCTCTTCTTTTGGCCTTTTTTAACCTCCCGTATCCTCCCTACACTCTCGCTTCTTTACATCCATCCTCCCTCCTCCCTTTGTCCTCCTCATCTTATTGTCTTTCTTCCCTCCCATCCCTTTTCTTCCTTTTTCTTCTTTTTCAAACCTCCCTTCCCCCCTTCTTTTTTCTCCACTTCATCTTGCCTTTCTTCCCACCTCTCCCTCAATTTCCTCTCGCTCAATTTGATCTATCCTCTGTCCCACTTCCTTTTTCCTCCTCTTCTTTTTGTCTTTCCTCCCTCCTCTCATCTCCCTTCCTCATACTCCTATTCACCCGTCCCACCACCCTCTCCTTTTTTCATTTTCAGCTTCTCTGCTATCTTACCTCTCATCCCTTCTCCTTCCTCCACTTCCTTTTCACCAATCCCTTTCCCTTTCCCTATTTTCTCCAGGGAAGGGAGGTTAAGGGATGGAAGTAAGGCATGAAGAGAAAACGGAGAGAGAGGTGGGAAATGAGGGAGTGAGAAAGGATGGGAGGGGATAGAGGCAAGTCAAGGAGAAGAGGAGGATTGAGTGAGAGGGAGGGGAATGGGGGAAATGGATGGAGGCGGAGGGAAGGGGAGTGGAGGAAAGAAAAGCAAGAAGAAGAGGTAGAAAAGGGGATTTGTTTAGGGGAGGGGTGAAAAAATGGAGAGGGAAGGGAAGGGAGTGGGGGAAAAAAGGCATGAGGAAGAGGAAAATGGGAGACTGACGGGGAGTATCACCTTTTTGAGTAATTTTCGGTTGACAATCGTTGAATATTTATGAAAATCCAAATAAAATACTTAGGAAATTTCATTTCATTTCATTTTCAAGATAATTTAAATGGACTCTATCAAGCGTAAGATTTGAACATTGACATTTTAAGAGTACCGTCTAGCGTAAGCTGTATTTAGACAATGAATAATATCGGAATGGATCTGGACATATCTCATCTTTATGAGAAAAATTTTGCACATTTCAATAACTATAGTTTGTTTTGCTGTTAATCTTCTGAAATAGTTAATTTCTTCGATTAGAAGAATGCTATGGATTTCTTGATGTGCATAAAACGATGAAATTCATGAAAAATGCTGATATTGGTGTGGAATATAATGTGATAAAAACGGAAAGAGAATACAATGCTCATCGGATACATAACCTTCATTGGTTGTCACTGGTGAGAACTTGTAAATTATGTTCGCCGGTTTTATCAATTTAGTCTATCATTATTCATTATAGAAGGTTAAGATACAGCAACACAGTGATAGATCTTATTTAATCGGCTTTTCACTTTTGCAAAATGATTAAAGTTTCATTTAAACATTGCTCACAGGCAATAGAAGCCAACAAAATAATTTTTATGGTGCCATTAGCGAATAGTTGAATAGTTTGTGTACTGTTTTGTATTTTCACATACAAAAGCGTTGTTTGTGTACAGATTTGTAAAAATTGATCTTAAAAATTGCACATTCGCTCTGAGCCGCTAATGATATTTTGTGCAAACTCGCATATGAGGTAGAAACTGACGTGAGGGAGGAAGCTATCATCATAGAAAACAACTAAATAGTAAATACTATGACTAGAAATTTGTTACAAAAATACTGAAGTTTTTGACAGAGAATATTTTAGTTAATGCAGAGGCTAAACGTTTCGCAAACCAACTTGAACAACGAATGCGACTGACTGAAAACCGCTCAGAGGGTAACGCCGAAAATAGATTTCACCCGGCATATGGGTATATTTCACCCTCATGGGGAAAATGTTATCCTATACCTTGAACGTTTTGAACGGCAGGCTGATAGGGTGGGTATCGCGTGACATCGTCGAGTTTTTTGATTGACTGAGTAATTGTCAAACGAGGTCATTTATGCACTATACCGGGAACCTAGGGAAAAAGCTTATAGTAATGAAGTCATGAAAAATTTATTTCTCAAGGAGTACAAATTGAGTATAGATGTATTCTGACAGTAAATTTTCAAGCATTTTAAATTAAGTGGTACGGTGTAATCTAGAATATATATTGACTAAATACTGCATATGCTGGATATAAGACATGAATGGGAATTCACTTGAGGTGTTAAAAGACTGACCTCCCGTTTTAACCTCCCGTATCCTCCCTACACTATCGCTTCTTTACACCCATCCTCCCTCTTCCCTTTCTCCTCCCCATCTTCTTGCCTTCCTTCCTTCCCATCCCTTTTCTTTCCTCTCCTTCCTTTTCAGACATCCCTTTCCCTCTCCCTTTTTTCTCCATTTCATCTTGCCTTTCTTCCCACCATTCCTCTCCCTTTCGTCTCGCTCAATTTCATATATCTGTCCCTCTCCCTTTTTTCTCCTCATCTTTTTGGCTTATCTCTCTCGTCTCCTCCCCCTTCCTCATACTTCTATTCACTCGTTCCACCTCTCTCTCCCTTTTTCATTTTTTGCTTCTCTTCTTTCTTTCTTCCCATCCCTTTTTTCCCTCTACTTCTTTTCACCCTTTCCTTTCCCTCTCACTTTTTTCGCCAGGAACGGGAGCGTAGGGGATGGAAGTAACGCTAGAAGAATTGGTGAATAAAGGAAGAGAAAGGTGAGGTGGGTGATAAGGAGGGAGTGGGAATGGAGGGGAGTGGATAGAGGTAAGACAAGAAGAAGAGGAGGAATGAGTGAGAAGGAAGGGAATGGGGGAAATGGAGGGAGACGGAGGGGAGGGGAGTGGACGGAAGTAAGGCAAGAAGTATAGGTAGAAAAAGGGACATGTTGAGGAGAGGGGTGAAAAAAGGAAGAGGGAAGGGAAGGGAGTGGGTGGAAGGAACGCAAGGGGAAGAGGAAAAAGGGAGAGGGACGGGGAGAAGGTGTCTCAGCCAAGTGGGGCTTTCTTACGAAGATCATGAATTCAGTAGTTTTTAATCGTCAGCGGCAGGTGACATTTCTGCAAAACTAGTGTAGTTCTTGGCATTTTGGACTTAAGATGAGTTATGTGAGTATGTGTCTTTAAAGTTTTGTTATAAATCAGCCAGTGTCGTTTGCGATTACTGGCTACAAAAAGAAACTTGGTTATAGAAAGATAAATTGGAGCTGAAAGTAACATTATTTAACTTTTTTTAGGAAATCCAGTGATTTCCGCCTAAGTGAAATCATCATATAATGTCTGTATGCGATGTATGAAGCTTTATTACGCAGCATCGATTAAATTGTAGCTCCTCAAGCATGTATTTTTTAGAATTATTTGCTGTATTGTAATTGGAAAATATTATTCCATTATCTGAATAAAAAAATTATTACTGAAGTTTGAGCTTGTTGTATTTTAAGCAATTATAAAGGAAATGATTCCCTGAAAATCTAGCGGAAGATATGATATATGTTACAAGAAATTGACTTGTGAACGTCATCTACCAAGCTCTTTTTCATTTCATAACAATTCGGTTCGGAAGGCGTCGTATTCTGTAGGGTCGTTTTCGCGCCTTTTTTACGTGGACCTGGGGATGCCAGCAGGACAGTTGGCGAAATAATGTCCTCAACATGAACCAACGCGGCGGAAAACCCGAAAGAAGGACTCAACCTCTATCTAAGCCCCGCGGAAGCCTTCATCAGAACTTCATTCGCGCCTACGGGAAGGAAGTAGTGAATAAAGGACTTTGGAGAAACTTCGTAAGAAGGGATTCCAACTTTTATCCCACATGGCCTTTCTGGAAAGGTGTAGGGATACCAACACTATCCCTACCTTCATAGCAGTTAAACAACACATGAAATCGAAGCGAAGAGGATTCTACACCAAACTAGCCTAGCGCTCATCAGAAAACGAGTGCAACATACGAGACGGATTCTACACCATTGCTCGTCGAAACTCTACCGTCTCCACCTGAAACTTGGACGTCTTCTCAACCGTGTAGATTGGGAAACATTGGCGCCCATTACCTTTGTGTCCAGTTTCGCTAATTTGGTAGCATCAGAGACTAGGAGAAGAAGAAGTTCGAGAAACTCTACAGCCATCAGTATCCACCCAAGTTAGACAATGACTCCTTGTCAGAACGGACGATTGTAAATCTAACCAACCTAGTCCTCGACGATAACACGAAATCGGTGTTATCCAAGGGCCTTAATTTCGCCACGGCACCAAGAAAAATCCTATAGAAAGAAATCGTCACTGAAGTTGAAGACGCCTTGCGGTGGGTCCAAAAGAGCGCATCCGAGGAAGCTAGATTTGAAGTCTGCAGAATCCTGCATCGGGCAAAAGCACCCAAGTCGAATATCTCACTGGCCGAAAGAAAGGCTCTCATGAATCTCATACAAAACGAAGACCTCTTAGTGCTCCCCGCTGACAAAGGGAACGCTACTGTCCTGATGGAGAAGAAATACTACAATGGTAAAATCCTAGGCCTTCTGACCGACGCCACGTAAAGAATTTTGAACTCAGATCCTACGAATGAAATCCAAAGTAAGATCAAAGAAGCCTGGTGGAACGCCATCTCCCTGTCCAAGGAAGAGAGAAGGAAGCTTACGGAAACAGCGCCAAAACGTCGAGACTCTATGGATTGCCCAAGATCCCTAAATAAGGTACTCCTTTACGTCCCATTGTCAGCGCCATTGACTCGCCGACATACAAGTTGGCTAAATTCATCGCTGAGAGCATTAGACCATTCACGGGCAATTTCCCAACATTCGTGAGGAACTCCAAACATTTCATTGACATCATCAACCGAATCACTCCAACCGATAGTGACTTGCTGGTCAGTTTCGATGTTGAATCTCTCTTCACCAGCATCCCCGTGACAGACGCGATGCAAGCGGTCCACTCTCTGACAGACAAGGCATGGTCTAAGGACTTCCCCGACTTAGTCGAGGTCTGCCTGAAGAATTCCTATTTTAGGTGGAATGGAGACTTCTTCCAGCAGGAGAAAGGCATGGCGATGGGTTCACTATTATCGCCGGATATAGCCAACCTTTTCATGGAGAACCTAGAAGAAAGAGCTATGGAAATCTACCATCTGAAGCCGAAGCTGTTCCTACGCTACATGGACGACACGTTCATAATTTGGCCCCACGGAGAGGAAGAACTAAAGGACTTTCTTCCCCACTTATATAAACAGAACAATTCCATTTGATTTACTATGGAAAGAGAAGAAAATAGACAACTGCCATTCCTGGATGTTCTCGTCACCAGGAGAGAAGACTAGGCCACTCTGTTTACCGAAAAAAGACGCATACCAACAGATACTTGAACGCAGCGTCACACCACCATCCTATTCAAGAGGAATCTGTCATCCGCACCATGTATCACCGAGCACATGCCATCTCGGATGAATAATCCCTCCAATCTGAGAAGAAATACCTGCTCTAGACCTTTCAACAAAACGGTTTCTACAAGTCCTCCAACTTGAAGATCGCCAAGAGAGTGGAGTCAACCATGGCCTGGACAAGGACCGTCGAGAAAGACCAAAGGAGAGAAAAACCTGTGGCCTACGCGACAGTTCCCAATTCCACGTCTCCAAGAGGATATCTCGAGTCCTAAAACGGCATAATGTCGTATCTAGATTCAAACCTGTGCCGAAGACGGCCAGCATCCTCTGCAAGGCCTAAGACCGCCTTCCCAAAGACGCCAACGAAGGCATCTATTCCGTGCCCTGCAGCTGCGGCTCCAGGTACATTGGACAGACCTGCAGAGCGTTCAAGTGTCGCATGCGGGAACATCTGAGAGCCACCAAACAGAGACAGTTCCACCTTTCTCCCATTGCGGAACATGCTTGGGAGGGACCGCAACTTAATATATTATTCCCGGAAGCGACGATCATCTACAGAAAAAAAAGTATTTCCCCCGTCTCATCAGAGAAGCGGTGGAAATCGCTAAAAACCGCGAAAACTTACCGCGAAACCGCGAAAAAAAACAGAGACTACGCTTACCCACTCTCCGCTTCTTGGAAAGCACTTTTTCAAGAAGAAACGATTCCGACCAATCAGAGAAGAGGACCAAAAAAGGCGCGAAAACGACCCTACATAATACGACGCCTCCCAAACCGAATTGTTACACGGACCTTAGGAAGCCAGCAGGACAGCCGGCGAAATATTGTCCTCAAGATGAACCAACGCGGCGGAAAACTCGAAATAAGGAATCAACCTCATATTCCTATTCACGAGTCCCACCTCCCTCTCTCTTTTTCCTCTTCATCTTCTTGCGTTTCTTCCCTCCCATCCCGTCTCTTCCCTCTATTTCCTTTTCACCCATTCTTTTCTCTCTCCCTTTTTTCTCCAGGAGAGGGAGGGTAGGGGATGGAGGTAAGGCAAATAGAAGTGGAATAAAAGGGGAGAGAGAGGAGGGATAGGTGAAAAGGAGGAAGTGGGAAGGGATTTGAGGGGATAAAAGTTAGGCAAGTAAAAGAGGAGGAATAAGTAAGAGGGAGCGATGGGAGAGAGAGGAGCGATGGGGGAAATGGAAGGGGATGATGGGGAGGGGAGTGGAGGAAAGAAAGTCAAGAAGATGAGGTAGGAAAAGGGATATGGAGAGAGGATGGGTGAAAAGGGGTAAGAGGGAAGGAAAGGGAGTGGGAGGAAGAAAGGTATGAGGAAGAAGAAAAAGGGAGAGGGACGGGGGAGAGGGTGTCTCTGCCGAGTTGGCCTTTAAACGGCGATCAACATTCCTGTAGTTGTTAAATATCATCAGCAGTTGATTTTCTGCAATCAAAGTTTAGTTCTTGGCAATTTAGACTTAGGATGAAATATTCGAGTAAGCGTGATTAAAGTTTTGTTATAAATGAGCAAATGTCATGGAAATTAGATTTTACTGACTCCGAAAGAAGCTTGGTTATGAAATGAAAAATCAGAGCTAAAAGTTAATAACATTATTGATTTTTGTTTGGAAATCCTGTATTTTCGTCTAAGTGAAACCTTGATAATATGTCCGTATGCGATTTATGAAGCTTAATTACGCAGCATTTATTAAATTCTGGCTTCTAAAGCAAGAATTTTATAGAGATATTTGCCTTATCATAATTGAAAATGATTGTTCCATTATTTGAATAAAACTGATTTTAGTACTGAAGTTTGAGCTTGTTGTAATTCAAACAATTATAAAGTAAATATGCTCTGATAATGTAGCAGAGGATATGATATTTTCTGCAAGAAAAAGACTTATAAACGGATTCTACCAAACTCATTTTTATTTCACTTGATGATACGCCGGTCATCCTTGAAGCATTGTAGGTGGGTTAACCCTTCGGCTACCAAGGTTTTTTTTCACCTTACCTCTCCCAAGGGGGGTAACTCGGTTACCCCACAGTCTTTTTTTGCTTATTCGCTTAATTTATACAAAAAATGGATTCTGTGTGACATAACTCTTAAATAAAACCAAATAAAAAAATTATAATAAATATGATTATTATTTAATCAAATAACACAAATATAATTGTAGGCTCCGATTGGAGCATACACTTATCTAATCGGATGTCCTTTCTAGGTCTAATCGGATGTTCAGGTATTTCACAACCTTTGGCTTTTCATATGCTGCTCTTTCCATACATGCACAGAAGTCAAGGAACTCGTTCAAGTAAATCAGGTGTCATGTTCATTTCACGGCGCAGACGGCGCAGCGCCGCGCCCCGTCGGATTGAAGGCGCCGTGATGACCACCATTGCCGTCGACGGCGCGGTTTGATACATCAGAAGGCACACATAGAATCCCATTGTTATTTTAAATCTCGGTACTGTGCTGTGAATGGTGCACAGATCCACAGAAAGCGAGCTGGTGAATCTGAGACGAACTTTCCCAAAAGGGGTAACACAGTAACCCCGACGAGTTATTTAGAAATAAGAAGAAAAAACACAATCAATGAATGAAGATTTCTCATGGAATCGTATCGTAAGATTTTTAAAAACAAACTCATGGAAGCATAAAAATATCAGAAAATAATTGTAAATAAAAACAGTAAAAATGTAGCGTTGGAGTAACTGAGTTACCTCCCTTGGTAGCCGAAGGGTTAATATGTGAATGTTTTGGGGTAAGGAATTTTCGGAGTACAGTCGTTGAGTATCGATGAAAATCCCAATCAATTGACGTCTGAAATTAAATTTCATATCATGTCCAAGATAATTTAAATGGACTATATCAAGCGTAAGATTTGGACATTGACTTTTTAAGAGAACCGTCTAGGTTTAGCTGTATTTAAATAATGAAAAATATCGGAATGGATGTGGGGATATCGCATCTACGAGAAAAACTTTTGCTCTTTTCAATAATTATAGTTCATTGTTTCGCCGTTAGTCTTCTGAAATAGTTATTTTCTTGATTTATAAGAATGTTATGGATTGATTTATGTGCAGAAAACGATGAAATTCATGAAAAATTCAGATTTTGGAGTAGAATATGATGTGAAATGAACGGAAAGAGAATACAATGCTCAACGAATATATAATATTCATTGGTTGTTACTGGTGAGAACTTCGTAAATTCTTTCCGCAGGTTTTATCACTTTAGTCTTTCATTATTCATTGAAGAAGGTTAAGGTATAGCAACTCAGTGATTGATCATATTTTCTCGGCTTTTAACATTTGGAAAAAGATTTTAGTTTTCTTAAAACATTGTTCACAGGCAATGGAAGACAGCAAAATCGTTTTTATCCTCTAAAATCAAGTTTAACAAGGTATTAGGACTGAAATTATCAAAAGAATGTATTGAAGGGGATTTACAATACTCATGATGAAGTAAAAGTCGACTTTGTATGCATTAAAATTTTAAAATCTAATCTTAATGACTAATTAAAAAGAATCAAATCAAGCGCGATCATTCAAAACTAGACTCATTGCGCATGCGTTCAAGAGAAACAAGTGAGAAATATGCCGTACATCTTACAACTCCGTAACGTTCGAAGTCTGTTGTACGATCGCTAATATAAAATTACTCGAAAGACTTCACTCTAAAGGAGAGAGCTCGATCGAAGGTAAATGGAACCCTTACGTTTGAACGTAAGCGATGTTAAAAAAATTGACCCTCAGGAATGAGCGTCGTAAAACGGAATTGGGGAGCGAAATCCTTTAGAGATCTGACCATTTGTATCTACGGTTTCCCGTTAAGAGAAGCTGACTGGAGGCTACATTTGCTTCACGAAGTGCTGCAGTAATGTAAGGCTCGCCTTTTAGAATACAAATACGAATCTCATTTGAGGAACTGCAAGCTGAAACATCTTGGTTTCTTCCGTAGCGGCTGGAAGTTGATTTGCGGAAGAAGTAGAGAATTTTCTAGTGATCGTGTTAGTTTGGCGCTTTGAAGCGGTAAACGTGAGTGCCTTTTGCCGAGTAGTTGAGCATTTTGGGTAATGTTTTGTATTTTCACAAATAAAAGCGTTGTTTGGATACAGATTTGTGAAACAAGATCATTAAAATTGCACATTTGGTCATAGCCGCTAAAGATAATTTGTTTAATAAAGACGCATATGAGGTAGAAACTGACTTGAGAAAGGAAGCTATCATCATAGAGTACACAACTAAATAGTAAATACAATGACTAGAAATTTGTTACAGAAATACTGAAGTTTTTGACAGAAGTGAAAAATTGAAACGAAAAACAGAATAGAAAAAGTTCGAGCCGGAACGGGATTGAGAAGAGAAAAGGTTAGAACGAGAAAATGCTGAAACAAAGAGAAGATTTAAGTTAATGCAGAGGCAAAACATTTCCCAAAACCAACTTGAGCAGCGAATGTGACTGCCTGGAGACCGCTCAGAGGGTAACGCCGAAAATAAATTTCACCCGGCATATGGGTATATTTGACCCTCATGGGGAAAATATTAGCCTATACCTTGAATGTTTTAAAAGGCAGGCTGATATCGCGCGAATCGACGAACTTTTTGATTGACGGAGTAACTACCAAACGAAATCATTGATGCACTATACCGGGAACCTAGAGAATAAGCTTATATTAATTTAGTCATAAAAATTTACTTCTCAAGGAATACAAATAAAATGCAGATATTTTCTGAGTTATTTTTCAAGCAGTCTAAAATTAGTGGTACGGTGTAATGTAGCATATAAATTGACTTGTTACTGAATATGCTGGATTTTCGACAGGAGTGAAAATTCACTTGAGGTGTTACAAGACTGATAGTGTCCGATAAAATGAAATAGAGATGCATGATCCCTTGATAGACGAATAGCTAAACATCAAGGCATGGTACGAAATAGCATGGATCAGAAATATAAAAAATACCGCTACAAAAACCGAGGCTTGTTTCTATAAATTCTGATGATTTTGACGTTGAATTCTGACGCGTTACTTCGAAATGGAAAAGAGCTAAACCTGAATCTTGCGAACAAAATTTAAAAATATTTTTAACCCAAGTGTTACGATTGCGATTCCACTAAAAACTTACCTGCATTATGTCCCAGAAAAAGGAGAAAAATACTGAAGAAAAAGTATTATTTCGTTTTTAAAAATATGGAAATAAGTTTTGCAAATACTCGAACAAGGGAATTTAAAATGGGTATCCTTACCCCAAAGGATTCACATACGTATCCAACTAGAAATTTGTATTCAATGATGACTGGCGTGTCATCAAGGGAAATGACAAAGAGCCTGGTAGATCATTTTTACAAGTTTATTTATTGCAGCGTATATCATATCTTCAGCTAGATATTTAGGGCATCTCTTACGTTACAACTGCCACATTTACAACAGGCTCAGACTCCAATGCTTGAGTTTTAATCAAATAAAGAAGAAATCTTTCCTAAATATAAATAGGCAAATAATTCACCCATCTTCCCACATTCTCCCTTGTTCCTATTCCTCTTTCCTATCATCCTTCCAATTCTTTCCTCTCCCACCTTTTCACCCATCTCCACTCTCCATATTTTTCTACCTCTTTTTATTTCCTTTCTTTCCTCCACTCCCATCTCTTCCATCTCCTTCCATTTTACCCATCCTCCTTCCTGTAACCCATTCTTCCTCTTCTACTTGCTTTACTTCCATCCCCTTCCTTCCCTTCCTACCCCCCCATTCCACCCATGACACTTCATTCTTCCCTTTTTCACCTCTTCTTCTCTCTTTTTTTTCATCCCCGCCCTTCTCCTCAATTTTCACCCGTCCTCCCTCCCTCTTTTTTCTCTTGCCTATCTTATCTCAACTCCCCTCCGTTCCCACTCCCACCCTTTTACCTATTCTTCTCCCTCTCCCTTTTCTTCCTCTTTTTCTTGCCTATCTTCCCTAATCTCTCCTCCCTGCTCATTCACGACTTTCTACCCACCCTCCCTTCCTCTCCCTTTTTTCTCGTCTTTTTATGCCCTTTTTTTATTCTCTCTCCTCGCTTCCCGCTCCCTCCTTTCCATGCATTATCCATTTATATCCCTCTTTCCCCTTCTTTTTTTGCCCTTCTTTTCCCCTCTATCCTCCCTTCCCACTCCCTTTTATACACACATAGCCTCTCTCTATCCGTTTTACCTCCTCTTTTCCTTGTATTTCTTCCCTCTCATCCCTTCCCACTTCCTTGCTTTTACCCATCACAGCTCCCTCTCACCATTTTCTCCCCATACTATTGCCTTTCTTTTCTCTTCTCCCTTTCCTTCCATCCTTCCGTCTCCCTCCCTTCAACCTTCCCTGCACTCTCTCCCTTTTTCCTCCTCTATATTTGGCTTTCTATTCTCGTCTCCTCTCCCTTCATCATTTGCCTATTAACTCGCCCCCCTCTACATCGTTTTGAGAACGGTCCATTTGTATCTACGGTTGCCCGTTAAGAGACGCTGACAGGAGGCAACATTTGCTTCACAAATTGCTGCAGGAAGGTGCGACATCGCCTTTTGGAGTTAAAATACTAGTCTTATTTGAGGAACTGCAACCTGAAACGTCTTGGTTTCTTCCGTTGGCGGCTGTAAGTAATTTGTGGAAGAAGTAGAGGATATGCAAATGATCGTGTTAATTTGTGTCTTTGATGCTGAAAAGGTGAGTGCCTTTTGCCGAGTAGTTGAGCATTTTGGGTACTGTTTTGTATTTACACATATAAAAGCGTTGTTGGAGTACAAATTGAGTGCACATATATTCTGATAATTATTTTTCAAGCAGTCTAAATTTAGTGGTACGGAGTAATGTAGCATATAAATTGACTAATTAATGCATATGCTTGATTGAAGACATGGATGAAAATTCACTTCAGGTGTTACAAGACTTATAGTGCTCGAGGAAATTTAAAGTAAGTATCCTTACCCCAAAGCATTCTCATACTAATCCAACTAGAAATCTGTATTCAATGATGACTGGCGTTTCATCAAGGGAAATGACAAAGAGCTTGGTAGATCATTTTTACAAGTTTATTTATTGCAGCATATATCATATCTTCAGCTAGATATTTAGGGCATCTCTTAGGTTATAACTGCCACGATTACCACAGGCTCAGACTCCGTAACGAGGAATACTGTAAGCGACCTTGTTGGCCACACTTGAATGTGGCGGTCGCCTATTTGCGCCGCGTCAGGGAGTCTCGACGCTCATTCGGGACCAAGAGCAGTCGGGGGCAGTAGGAGGCACCGCAGAGGGAGGGGAACGAGTTGCCGTGTCCTACCTCGATGTGCGGGAGTGGACTGTGACTCAAGTTTGGTTTTTCGGTGTACCTTCAGAGAGTGGAAGCATTGAAGATTATTTGGAAAGATTCCCGGCTTCTACTCTTTTCCTTTTGGCTCACCTGCCCGTCAGGTTTCATGGCACCCAACGTGGGGCCCGAGAGTTACTGTAAGTACCTTATTTGATTATTTGACACTTTGGTGCTGGCCAGGAGTTTTTGTCCCATCCCGACGTATACCTTCCCAAGGACCATCCCTGACCTGTAGTTATATGCCCCGTTGGACCTCGGCGGCGAGAAGGTTTAGAACTTTATTCCTTCCTTGAGTGAGGGAATAACTTGTTTTGTTAGTCATAGAGATCCCTCCTGTCACCACGTGGATTAATGAGTTGAGTAAAGGAGAAGTACAATCTTGGTGTAATCGACGGCATTTAGATGGTACGGGTACTCTGGATGACTTGAGGCGAAGGTTAAGGAATACGGTGAAAGAATTCGCTAGTTATACTACTGAGAGTCAGCGCTCGGAGTTAAATCCAACTGCTGCGTCTCCGCCCAATTATAGCTGAATTGTCTCGTACACTCGCAAATCTATGTAAACAGGGCATGGATGGGGTATATTACCGCTGAACTATACGCGGGATCTCGAGCGTGAAGAACAGGAAAGTATTAATATATTTATTAAGAAGGCGGAAGCTTTCAAAGAACATAAAAAGTTCACGAATGAGAACATGTGGGAGTTAGTTCCTGAAATGCTAGGACTGAAAGCTATTCAATGGTTGCGGGCCAATAGGTTTAGGATTGCTTCTTGGGGGGATTTCAAAACGAAAGATAGGCGGGCCTTCCTATTTCCATCCTATTTCTGTCATAATCAGCATTGAAAATCAACGCTTTCGGGCAGTCTTGGATACGGTGACGTCTATTTCTCTCGTGAATGGAAAAACGTCCGCTCTGCTAGGACTCCCACCGAATACAAGTCCTGGTAGTCAGGTCAAACGGGTTGAAGTGGCGGACGGACGCTTAATAGAATTATCTGCCCCTTTTGAAACGGAAATTTACCTTAAGTCGCCAATGTAAGACTCATAAGTATTATGTGCTTGAGGTAATGCCGTATCCTATACTACTTGGAACTGATTTTTTTGTGGTTTCGAACCCGTATTAAACTTTCAACGAAAACAATTGCGGCTCGCAAATGGCGACACGGTCCCCCTCTCCGTCTCCTCCTCTAGACCACTAATGTTGGGTGCCGTGCGCGAACCTTGCGACGACGATGCGCGTCAGACGGAGCTCGATTACTTCATTGAAAGAGAACTGAGACTTTTCGAGTCCGTTCCTGGTAGAACCAACGTGGTAATTCACAAAATCAACACCTTTAACGCCGCCCCTATTAAACAAAGATATTACCCGGTGTTCCCGACAATACAAGTATGCATAAATTCTCAATTTGACGAGGTGCTTACTGCCGGCGTAATAGAGCCGTCTACAAGTACCTGGTCTTCACCCGTTATTTTGGTGGCGAAGAACGATGGCTCAAAAAGATTCGTGATCGACTTCCGCAAGGTTAATTCTGTGAGCGAGAAAGACGCCTACCCCCCCCCCCCCGTATATCGCGAATATTTTAGATAAATTAAAATGCGCCCAGGTGGTCAGTACCTTCGACTTAGAGAAAGGATACTGGCAAGTAGAGATTGATCCTGATAGTCGAGATAAAACCGCATTCATGGTACCAGGAGAAGGGCTCTTTCAATTTTGTGGCATGCCCTTTAGTTTACATAGCGCGGGGGCTACTTTTCCGAGGCTCATGGATACTTTAATTGGTCCAGTGTTCGAACTGTACTGCTTTACTTACCTGGACGATATACTTGTAGTTAGCGAAACTTTTGACGAGCACCTAAAAATACTAAGTAAGATATTTTCTATATTACTAAAAGAAGGGTTGAAAATAAATGGGGAAAAATGTTTTTTTTAAGGAAAGTTTAGTTCCTGGGGTACGTTGTGGGAGGCGGAAAATTGGAGACAGACCCCGAAAGGACTCAAGCGACTGTCGAATACCCATCGCCGAGGAACCCTACGGAACTTAAAAGGCTCTTAGGTTTCACCAGCTGGTGCAGGCAATTTATGTCCAACATCGTCTCATTAGCGGAACCATTGACCTCTCTACTAGGAAGAAAATCTGTTTGGACTCGGTTTGAATATGAAATTAGTCAATTTCCCCGTCCTCAGCTGTCCCGACTTCGATCAGACCTTTGTTATATAATGTGACGCATCGAATGTGGAAATAGGAGCCGTGTTGGGCCGAGAAGAGGACGACGGGGAGACGGTAATTGCCTTCTCCTCGCGAACTCTTAATGGCGCCGAGCGGAATTGTAGCGTGACGAAAAAGGAATGCCTCGCGGTCCTCTTTGCAATCACAAAATTTTAGTTCTACATACAGGGGTACAATTTGAAGTAACCATAGACCATTCTTCGTCACTTTGGTTGAAAAATCCTCAGGTAAGCCTTTCTCGGTGGATTACTCGATTACAGCAATTCGACTTCGAAATTTTCCGCCGTAAAGGGAAATCTCTTGTAGTCCCTGATCCCCTGTCGCGCATTTATTTCATAGGCTCGCCCAAATGGGAAGGGGAGATAAATCCCGACTCTTGGTACTTAGGTACTTACGCCTACAAAAAGGCGGAAGTAGACTAGAACTAGAACGGCGGAAGTAGAATAAACAACCGCATCTAACTAGATTGGTTGTGCCAAAAGAAAAACGCCACGTCGTATTAATCGCCAACCACAACCACTCGTCGGCAGGCCTTCTAGGTTTTTACAAAACTTATCCCCGCATTAGTCATTTTTACTATTGGCCTTTTTTAAAGGAGGACGTTTGATGTTATGTCAAGGCCTGCCCACATTGTCAACAATTTAAGGTGAAGCAGCGCGTTAATGCTGGCAAAATTTTTCCTTAGGACTCCACTAAGCCTTGGTCAGTAGTAGCGTGCGACATTGTTGGCCCTCTACCGAGCTCCAAATCAGGAAAAAAATTTATTTTAGGATTTTTAGATACCTGCTCTTGTTGGCCTATTGCCATTGCTTCTCCAAGGTTAACTGCCGATCATGTGGCAAAGAACTTAATGTACAGTGTTATTAGCCACTGGGGCTGACCTGAGGTATTATTGACGGAAAATGGGCCACAGTTTCGGTCCAAAATATTGCAACGCGTGTATAACGAGTTCAATATTAACTTGACACACATTGCGCTGTACCACCCATATGCAAACCTCACCGAGAAATATATAAGAACTCTGAAAACTATGCTTTAGATCCACTGTCGGAATGTTCAACGCTGTTGGGATGAAAATTTACCCTACTTAATATTCGCTTTAAGGACGGCTCACCATGAGTCCACCGGCTTTTCCCCAGCTACTCTAAACCTTTGTTGAGAGTTTAGGGGACCTAAGGAACTGTACCGGGAATTAGATGGCAGCAATCCGGTGCCCTTTTGACCGGACACTCACCATAAGTCCTTAAGGGAAAAATTATGTAAATGTCTCGAGAAAACGAACTTTCTCATGCAAACGGTCTCCGAGCGGCAAGCGTATTATTTTAACCGAAAGAGGAGGGATCTTTCCTTAATCCCAGGTACTTTAGTGTGAAAAACAAATTACGTACTGTCAGACGCCGGGAAGTTTCGGTCGGCTAAACTAGAATCGAAATTCGTCGGTACCATCCGAATTACAGAAAGTGTATCGCCCACCTTCCATGAGCTTTAAACGCTGCGGGGAAAGCCTGTAGGTCGAATTCATATCGGAGAGTTACGCCCAGTAAACTCTTAAATTGCAACTTTTTTCAGAGGGAGGAACCTGTAACGAGGAGCACTGTAAGCGACCTTATTGGCCACATTTAAATGTGGCGGTCGCCTACTAGCGCCGCCTCAGGGAGTCTCGACTCTCAGTCGGGGGCAGTGGGAGGTGGCACCGCAGAAAGAGGGAAGCGAGTTGCCGTGACCTACCTCGACGTGCGGGAGTGGACCGTGACTCAAGTTTGGTTTTTTGGTGTACCTCCAGAGAGTGGAAACAACAAGTATTATTTTGAAAGATTCCCTGCCTTTCCTCTTTTCCTTTTGGCACACCTGCCTCATACATATTACACATATTACAACTCCAACGCTAAATTGAGTTTTAATGAAATAATGGAACAAAATCTCCTAATTATAAAAAGGCAAATAATTTTACCATCCTCTCTCCTCCCATTTTCCTCTTCATCTTGCCTATCATCCTTCCAATCCTCTCCCTTCCTACCCCCTTCTTTTCACTCATCCCCTCTCCCGATCCCTTTTTCTACCTCTTCTTCTTGTCTTTCTTTCCTCCACACCCATCTCTCTCATCTCCCTCCATTTCACCCATCCCCCTTCCTTCTATTCTTTCCACCCATCACACCACACTCTCTACTTTTTCACCTCTTCTTCTTGCCTGTCTTCCATCCCCTCCCTTCTCCATAATTATCACCCATCCTCCCTCTCTCACCTTTTTCCTCTTCTTCCTCTTGCCTTATTTTCCTCCACTCCCTTCCCAATCCCAGCGTTTTACAAATTTCTCTTCCTCTTTCTTTTTCCTTTTCGTGCCTTTCTTCCATACACTCTCCTCCCTTCCCGTTCCAACCTTTCTACCCATCCTTCTCCCTCTACCTCTTTTCTCTTCTTTATATGCCCTTCTTTCCTTCTGTCTCCTCGCTTCCCGCGCCCTCCTTACATGCCCCTCCCTCTCTCTTTTTTCCTCCTCTTCTTCTTGTCTTTCTTCCCTTCCCACTTCCCACTCCCCTCAATTCCCACTTCCTTCTTTTTACCCATCCCACCTCCTTCTCCCCTTTACTCTTTATCTTCTTGCCATTCTTCCCTCATCTCCCTTCCATTCTCTCTCCCTCGATTTCAAACATCCCCGATCTCTCTCTTTTTCATTCTCTTCTTTTTGGCTTTCTTTCCTCCCCTCCCCTTCTCTCCTTCTCTCTCCTTTTCACCCATCCCACGTCTCTCTAATTCAGTCCTTTCTTCCCTCCCGTCCCCTCTCTTTCAAATTCTTTTTCCCTATCTCTTCTTTTTGCTTTTTTCCCCTCCCGTCCCCTCCTTTCACTCTCGCTTCTTTCCACCCATCCTACCTCCTACCTTTTTCTTCCTCGTCTTCTTGCCTTTCTTTCCTCCCATCTCTTCTCTTCCCTCTCCGTCCTTTTAACCCATGCATTTCGATCTCCTTATTATCTCCTCTTCAACTTGCTTTCCTCCATCCTCTCCCCTCCCTTTCCTCTTTTTCCATTTCAACCATCCTCCTTCTTTCTCCCTTTTTTTGGCCTCTTCTTTTCGGCTTTCCTCTCTCGCATCCTCTCCCTTCCTCATACTCCTATTCCGCCGTCCCTCTTCACTCTCCCTTTTCCTCTTTGTCTTCTTAAAATTTTTCCCTCCCATCCCTTCTCTTCCCTCTACTTCCTTTTTACCCATCCCTCTCCCTCTCGCTTTTTTCTCCGGGGAAGGGAGGAAAGGGGATGGAAGTATGACAAGAAGAAATGGAGAAATAGGGGAGAAAGAGGTGGGAGGGGTGCAAAGGAGGGAGTGTGAAGGGAGGGGAGAGCATGGAAGTAAGGCAAGAGGAAGATGAGGAATGAGTGGGAGGGAATGGGATGAGAAGAATGAAGGGAGAAGGTAGGGAGGGGAGTGGAGTAGAAGAAAGAGTAGAAGAATAGGTAGAAAAAGGGATATGTAGAGGGGATGGGTGATCAGAGGAAGAGGAAAGAGAAAAGAGTGGGAGGAAGGAAGGCAGGAGGACGAGGAAAAAGGGAGATGGACGGGGAGTTTCGGATTTTTGAGGAATTTTTGGAGAGCAGCAGTTGTATATCAATGAAAATCCATCAAAATCAATTGACGTCGGAAATTGTTTTTATCCGCTAAAATCTAGTTCAACAAGGTATTGGGACTGAAATTATCAAATGAGTGTATTGAAGGCGATTTACAACACTCGTGAGAAAGTATAATTCAACTTCGTATGCATAAAACTTTTCTAATCTAATCCTAATGACTAATCAAAAAGATTCAAATCAAGTGCGATCATTCAAAACTAGAACAAAAAGCGCATGCGTTCAAGAGACACAAGTGAGAAATATGCCATGCAACTTACAATGGCGTAACGCTAGACGGACTGTTACGATCGCTTAGATAAAATTACTCCAAAGACTTCACGCGAAAGGAGTTAGTTCGATAGAAGGTGAATGGAACCGTAAAGTTTGAACGTAAGCCAAGTTAAAAAATTGGTCCTCAGGACTGGGCGTCGTGAAACGGAATTGGAGAGCGACATCCTTTAGAGAACGGACCATTTGTATCTACGGATGCCCGTTAAGAGACGCTGACTAGAGGCAAACTTGCATAAAAAGTTCTGTAGGAAGGTACGACTCACCTTTTAGAGTTCAAGTACGAGTTTTATTAAAGGAACTGCAAGCTGAAACTTCTTGGCTTCTTCCGTCGGCGGCCGGAAGTTGATTTGTGGAAGAAGTAAAGATTTGCAAATGATCGTATTAGTTTGGCACTTTGATGAGGAGAAGGTGGGTGCCTTTTGCAGAGCAGTTGAGCCCTTTGGGTTCTCTCTTGTATTTTAACATATAAAAGCGTTGTTTGGATACAGATTTGTGAAAATTGATCCTTAAATTTGCACATTTGGTCAGAGCCGCTTAAAATATTTTGTGCAAAATCGCATATGAGGTAGAAACCGACGTGAGAAGGGAATCTATCATGATAGACTACTCAACTAAATAGCAAATACTATGACCAGAAATTTGTTATAGAAATACTGAAGTTTTGGACAGAAGGGGAAAATTGAAACGAGAAACAGTATAGAAAAGATTGGAGCCAGAACGGAATTCAGAAGAGAAAAGATTAGAGCGAGAAGATGCTGAAACATAGAGAAGATTTAAGTTAATGCAGATGCTAAACATTTCCCAAATGAACTTGAACAGCGAATGCGATTAAATGGAAACCGCTAAGAGGGTTACGACGAAAATTGATTTCGCCCTGCATATGACCCTCATGGGGAAAATAGCCTATAATTAAATTTTTTAATAAGCAGGCTGACAGGGTGGGTATCGTCCGACATTAACGAGTTTTTTATTTGACGGAGTAACTACCAAACGCGATCATTGATGCACTTTACCGGGAACCTAGATAATAAACTTATTGTGATGAAGTCATAAAAAATTTACTTCTCAAAGAATACAAATTGAATGCAGATATTTTCTGACAGTTAATTTTCAAGCAGTCTAAATTTAGCGGTACTGTCTAATGTAGCATATAAATTGACCTATAAAGGCACATGCATTTTAGGCATAAATGTGAATTCGATTTAGGTGATAAAAGACTGATAGTGATCGATCAAATGATAACGAGGTACAAGATCCTTTAATAGACGAATGGCGAAACATCAAGGCTCACTACTCAAAAAGGCGAGGCTTGTTTCTATAAATTCTGATGATTCTGACGTTGAATTCTGACGCGTGACTTTGAAATGGAAAAGAGATAAACCTACATCTTCAAAAAAAATATCAAAAACATTTTTAACCAAAGTGTTACGAGTGCGATTCCACTAAAAACATACCTGCATCATGTCCAAAGAAAACGGCGAAGAATAGTAATGCAAAAGTATTATTTCATTCTTTAAAATATAAAATTTTGTTTTGAGAATACTTGAACAAGAGAATTTAAAATGGGTATCCTTACCCCAAAGCATTTACATACTAATCCACGGACTAGTCCACCTACAAGTTTGTATTCAATGATGACCGGCGTATCATCAACGGAAATGAAAAAGAGCTTTTACATCACGTTTACATGTCTATTTATTGCAGCATATTTCATATGTTCAGCTAGGTTTGTAGGGCATCACTTACATAACAACCGCCGCAGTTACAACAGGATCAGACTAAAACGCCATTTTGAGTTTAAATAAAAAAATGGAACAAATTTTCCTAATTATTATTTGGCAAATAATTCACCCATCCTTCCTCCTTCTCCTTTGTTCATCATCCTCATGCCTATCATCCTTTTAAAGCCCTCTCTACCCTATCTACCCTCTCCCTCCTTTTTACCAATCTTCACTCCCTATCCATTGTATACCTCTTCCTCTTGCCTTTCTTCCCTCCACTCCATTCTCTTCCACCCTCCTTTTTAACCATCCTCCTTCCTCTAACCCATTCCTCCTCTTCTTCTTGCCTTACATCTATCCCCTTCCTTTTCTTCCTACTCCCCACATTCCACCCATAACACTTCCTACTCCCCTTTTTCACCAGTTCTTCTTGCCTCTCTACCACCCCTCCATTCTCCTCACTTTTAACCCGTCCTCCCTCCCCAACCCTTGGACTGCCCAAGGGCCCAAGGGCTCGTGGGTGGGGAACCAACAAAAACGACACACGTAGGCCTGCAAATTTATTTCAAAGATACCCAAAAGGGAGGACGCTAAGGCGGGAGGAGAGGAGGGTGAACGCAAAGGAAGTGGATACCAGAGGGAAAGTGGGAATGGAGGGGGAAAGGTGAGGCGGCAATACCTGCCGTGGGCCGGGCAGCCGATGACGGTGACCAGAGGCGTCGTGCCGTTGACGAGGGGGAGCTCCTCCAGGCGTCTCGGCAGAGCAAGCTCGGCGGCAAGACTCCCCCGAGCGCGGACTCCGCCTCCACTTAAATACAGTCAATCCCATCGGACTCGGGGCCCATGCCCCACCAGAAAGGCCGAAAGCCCTCGGCCCAAAAGCACCGCTCCCGACTCGCTATCGGACGAGGTGGACGGCTCGTCCTTGCGTATCGCCACGGGAACCACTCTCCGGAGGACGGAGGGGGGGGGGGCGGAGGCACGCGGACGGCTCATCCTTTTTTACCCCTTTCTTCATTTCTTTCTTACCTCCACTCCCCTCCCTTTCTACTCCCAACTTTTTACCCATTCCTCTCCCTCGCCCTATTTACCTCTCTTTGCCTTTCTTTCCTTCTCTCTCCTTTCTTCCCATTCCCGTCTTTCTACCCATCCTTCCCCCTCTTCCTTTTTCTCTTCTTTTTATGTCCTTTCCTTCCCTCTTTCTTCTCATTTTCCATCTCTTCTCTTGGCCTTTTTTCCCTCCCGTTTCCTCCCTACACTTACGCTTCTTTACAGCCATCCTACCTCTTCCTTTTTTCCTCCTCATCTTCTTGCCTTTCTTCCTTCCCATCCCTTTTCTTACATGGTCTTCCGTTTCAGACATCCCTTTCCCTCTCCATTTTATTTCTCCTCTTCATCTTGCCTTTTTTCTCACCTCTCCCCTCTCTTTTATCTCGCTCCATTTCAACCTGTCTCCTTCCCTCTCCCTCTTTCCTCCCATTTATTTTGCTTTTCATCCCTCGACTCCTCTCACTTTCTCATACTATTATACACATATCCCTTTTCCCTCTCCCTTTTTTCTTTATAGACGGGAGGGTAGGGGATGGATGTAAGGCAAGAAGAAGTGGAGGATTAAGTGAGAGGGAGAAGGATGGGGGAAATTTAGGGAGAACGTGGGGAGGGGTGTGGTGAGAAGACAGGTAAGAAGAAGAGGTAGAAAAGGGATATGGAGTGTTATGGGTGAGAAGGAGGCAGAGGGAAGGGAGGCGAGTGGGTGGAAGAAAGGCAAGAGGAAGAGGAAAAAGGGAGAGGGATGGAGGAGAGGGTGTCTCATCCGAGTGGGCCTTTATCGGCGTTCATTGGCTGGTGAGAACTTCGTAAATTTTTTACGCCGGTTTTATCAATTTAGTCTATTATTGTTCATTAAAGAAGGTAAAGGGACAGCAACATTGATGTATCATATTTTCAACATTTGCTGATTTATAACAAAACTTAAACCACCCTTACTCACATATCTCATCTTAAGACAAAATTGCCAATAACTACGCTTCGATTGCAGAAAAATCTATTGCCGCTCACATTAAACAACTAATGGAATGTTGATCGCCGTTAACAGCACCCCTTGGCTGAGACACCCTCTCCCCCGTCCCTCTTCCTTTTTCCTCTTCCTCTCGTATTTCTTCCTCCCACTCCCCTCCCTTCCCTCTACCTCCTACTCACCCATCAACTCTCCATAACCCTTTTTCTACCTCTTCGTCTTGCCTCTCTTCTCTCCAATCCCCTCCCCACCATCTCCCTCAATTTCCCCCATCCTTCTCCCTCTCACTTTATCCTTCACTTCTTCTTGTCTTACATCTATCCCCCACCCTCCCTTCCTTCGAGAAAAAAGGGAGAGGAAATGGGATGTGTGAAATGATAGTAGAGGGAAGAGAAGGGATGGGAAAGAAGAAATGCAAGAAGACTAAGAGTACAAAGGGAAAGGGATTTGGGACGGTCGAATAGGAGAATGAGGAAAGGGGAGGAAACGAGGCAGGAAAGACAAAAAAAATAAACATACCGGACCAGAAAAAGTAAAAATACCGCTCAAATATCCTAAGTTTGTTGCTATAAATTCTGATAATTCTGACGTTGATTTCTGATTCGTGGCTGTGAAATGGAGAAAGGCTATACCTGCATCTTGGGATCTAAATTTCAAAAACATTTTTAACCCAAGTGTCATGAGTGTGATTCCACTCAAAATTTACCTACATCATGTCCTTCTCTGGGTATCTCTTATGGGTATGGGTATCTCTTACGTTATAACTGCCATTTTTACCACAGACTCAGAGTAAAATGCTAAATTGAGTTTTAATCAAGTAATGGAACAAATTTTTTTAAATTATTAATTGGCAAATAATTCACCCATCCTCCCTCCTTCTCCCTTGTTCCTCTTTTTCATGCCTATCATCCTTCTAATGCCCTCTCTTCCCTCTACCTCCTTTTTACCCATCCCCACTCCATTATTCCTTTTTTACCACTTCTTTTTCCATTTCTTCCCTCCTCTCCATTCTCTTCCATCTCCCTCCATTTTACTCATCCTCCTTCATCTAACCCATTCCTCCTCTCCTTTTTGCCTTACTTCCATCCCCTTTATTTCCTTCCTACTACCCACATTCCACCCATAACACTTCCCTCTCCCCTTTTTCACCTCTTCTTCTTGCCTCTCTACCACCCTTCTTTCTCCTCCCTTTTCAACCGTCCTCCTTTCCTCACCCTTTTCTATCCCTTTCTTCATTTCTTTCTTACTTCCACTCCCCTCCCTTTCTACTCCCAACTTTTTACCCATTACCCTCCCCTTTTTACTCCTTTTTGCCTTTCTTTCCTTCTCTCTCCACGCTTCCCGCTCCCTCCTTTCCACGCATCCTCCGTTCCTATTCTTCTTTCCCCTTCTTTTTTTGTCTTTAATTCCCGTCTATACATCCTTCTCACTCCTTCTTAATCACATATACCCCTCCTTATCCGCTTTTATCTCCTCTCCTCATTGTCATTCTCCCCTCTCCTCCTTTCTCCTTTCCTTATTTTCACCCATCCCTCCTCCCTCTCCCCTTTTTCTTCTCTTCCTTTTGCCTTTCATCCCTCCTTTCCCATCCCTCTTTCCTTCTCTCCCATCGTCTCTTTTTCCATTTCAACCAACTCCTCCCTCGCTTCCTTTTTCCTCCTATTCTTTTTGGCTTTCTTTTCTCTTCTCCTCTCCCTTCATAATTCACCTATTAATCCTTCCCCCCTTTCTATCTTTTTCTCCTCCTCTTTTTCTTGTCTTCCATTTCTCCACTCCCCTCCCATTCCATTCCCACTATTTCACCAACCCTACCTCCCTCTACCATTTTCCTCTTATTCATTTCTTTCTTCCCGCCCGTCCCCTCTTTTTCTTCATCCTTTTCCATTTCTTCTTATTGCTTTTTTCCTCCCGTTTCCTCCATTCACTCTCCATTGTTTTCACCCATCCTCCCTCTCCCTTTTTCCTTTTCATCTCCTTGTCTTTCTTCCCTCCCCTCCCTTCTCTTCCTTGTACTTTTTTTTCACCCATCTCTTTCCGTCTCCGTTTTTACTTCTTCATCTTGTCTTTCTTCCCTCCTTTCCCCTCTCTTCCTTCTCGCTCCATTTTACCATCCTCTCCCCCTCTCCCTTTTTTCTTCTTTTTTTTGGCATTCCTTTCTCGTCTCCTCTCCCTTCTACATACTCCTATTTACCCGTCTCAACTTCCTCTCCTTTTTCCTTTTCGTCTTCTTGCATTTCTTCCCTCCCGTCCCTTCTCTACTCTCTACCTTCTTTTCAATCATCCTTTTCCGTCTCCCTTTTTTCTCCAGGGAAGGGAGGTTAGGGGTTGCATCAAAGGCAAGATGAAGTCTAGGAATAAGTGAGAGGGATGGGGATGGGGGAAATTGAAGGAGATGGCGGGTACGGGATCGGAGGGATGAAAGTCAAGAAGAAAAGGTAGAAAAAGGGATATGGAGAGGGGATCGGTGATAATGAGGAACAGGGAAGGGAGGGTAGTGGTAGGAAGAAAAACAAAGAGAGGAGGAAAATATAGATGGACGGAGGTGAGGGTGTGTCATCCGAATGGGCCTTTATCGGCGATCAACATATGTTAAATGTGTTAAAAACATTAAAAATGTTTTTGAAATTTAGGTCCCAAGCTGAATGTTTAGCCTTTCTCCGTTTCACAGTCTCGAATCAGAAATCAACGTCGGAATAATCAGGATTTATAGAAACAAGCTTAGGATATTTGAGCGGTATTTTTACTTTTTCTGGTCCGGTATGTTTATTTTTTTTGTCTTTCCTCCCTAGTTTCCCCCCCTTCCTCATTCTCAAATTCACCCGTCCCAAATTCCTCTCCCTTTTTCCTCTTCGTCTTCTTGTATTTCTTCCCTTCCATCTCTTCTCTTCCCTCTACTATAATTTCACACATCCCATTTCCTCTCCCTTTTTTCTCAAAGGAAGGGAGGGTAGGGGATAGATGTAAGGCAAGAAGAAGTGGAGGTATAAGTGAGAGGGAGAAGAATGGGGGAAAGTGAGGGAGATGGTGGGGAGGGGAGTGGGTAGAAGAGAGGTAAGATGAAGGGTTGGAAAGGGATATGGAGAGATGATGCGTGAGAAGGAGGTAGAGGGAAGGGATGGGATTGGGTGGAAGAAATGCAAGAGGAAGAGGAAAAAGGGAGAAAGACAGGGGAGAAGATGTCTCTGCCGATGGGGGCTGTTAACGGCGATCAACATTCCAGTAGTTGTTTAATGTCAGCGGCAGTAGTGAGCCGTGCCTCACTCTAAGGGTATCGGTGGAGCAGATCGGCGGGTGGTGTAATCCTCCGCCACAGTACCGGGCAAGACACCGGTCAATAGGGGCCTATCATACCTGGTGGCAAATGGGCCCCAGATATATAAAGCATCGTTGTCCCACGAGCTGGGGGCATTGCTTTGGTGAGGCTTTCGTAGAGTGTTGGACGCGGAAAGAGCTGCTCCCGAGAGACGGACCCATGGCACCTTTTTCCAACGCTAACCAACGCTACCTCCGCAGCCAAGGTATACAACCTACTCAAAACTTCCTAGCTCCCCTTATATCCGGAGTCTGCTTGTTATTTTTACCAGCCGGGCACAATTCGGGGGGGGGGGGCGATTTTTTTAACGACCGTTCTTGTTTTTTTTTTTTGTTAATAAATTACATTTGTTTTTCAACCTGGGTTTTCTGTCTGCCTTTCAAACTACGCCGCACCTCCCGCTCCTGTACGCACGTTTCAATAGAATTTTTTGCAATCAAAGTGTAGTTATTGGCGATTTGGACTTATGATAAGATATGTGAGTAAGTGTGGCTAAAGTTTCGTTATAAAGCAGCAAATGTTGAGGAAATTAGCGATTACTGACTACAAAAAGAAGCTTGGTTATGGAATGAAAACTCAGAGCTTTAATTTAATAACATTATTAAACTTTTTATTGGAAATCCTTATATTTTCCCCTTAGTGAAATCTTGATCATATGTTTGTATGCGATGTATGACGCCTTATTACCCAGCATTGATTGTGGTTCCTAAAACAATTATTTTTTAGAATTATTTCTCTAATTATAATTAGAAAGAATTGTTCCATTATTTGAATGAAACTTAATTTAGTGCTGGAGTTTGAGCTTGTTGTAATTTAAAGAATTATTTAGTAAAAGAAGCCCTGAAATTATCTCGGAGGATATGATTTATGCTGCAATAAATTGAATTGTGAACGTCATCTATCATGCTCTTTTTCAGTTCACTTGATGATACGCCGGCCATACTTGAATACAGCCTTGTATGTGGATTAATATGTGAATGCTTTAAAGAAAGGAATTTTCGGAGGACAGTCGCTTATTATCGATGAAAATCGTAATATTTGACGTCCAAAATTAAATTCTATATCATGTTCATGATAATCCTTCATCTTGGGAACTTAATTTTAAAATCATTTTTAACTCAAGTGTTACGAGTGCGATTCCACAAAAACCTTCGTAAAGCTCTTCCATCTCCACTAATTTCACCCATCCCCCTCCCACTCACTCATTCCTCCTCATCTTCCTGCCTTTCTTCCATCCCTTTCCTTCCCTTCCCACTCCCTCCTTTCCACCCATCACACCTCCCTCTCCCCTTTTTTACCTCTTCTTCTTGTCTCTTTTCCATCCCCTCCCTTCTCCCTACTTTTCACCCATCCTCCTTCCCTCACCTTTTTCCCTCCTCTTCCTCTTGCCTTTTTTACCTCCACTTCCCTCCATTCCTACTCCCATCTTCATCCCCATTTCTATCCGTCTCCCTTTTTCCTCTTTTTCTTGCCTATCTATCCTTCTCTCTCCTCCCTACATTTTCTTACCTTTCTACTCATTCACCCTCCCTTACCCTCTTTTCTCTTCTTTTTATGCCCTCTTTCCTTTTCTCCCCACGCTTCCTGCTCCCACCTTTCTACGCATTCTCCCACCCTATCTCACTTCGCCTTCTTTTTCCCTCTCATCTCTCTTTTTACACACTCTTTTACACATATCCCACATCCCTCTCCGTATTTTACTCTTTTCTTCTTTTCTTTCTTCCATCCCCTCCCTTTCCACTTCCTTCTTTTTACGCATGACACATCCCTTTTTTTTCTCCTCCTCCTCTTGCAATTCTTCCTTCATCTTAACACTATTCCCACTTCATTCATTTCTCCATACATTTCTCCTCCCTCTCCCTCTTTCCTCCTTTTCATTTTGGCTCTCTTTCCTCGTCTCCTCTCCCTTTATCATTCACCAACTATCCCGTCCCCCCTTCCTTTATCCTTTTCCTCGTCTTCTATTCTTTCTTTTCTCCCCTCTCCTCCCTTCCCACTCTCTCTTATTCACCCATCCAACCTTCTTTTCCGATTTTCCTCTTCTTCGGTCAATTCTTCTTTCCCGTCTCCTCTCTTTCTTCTCCCTTATCCATCTCTTCTTTTGGCATTTTTTCTCTCCCGTCTTCTCCGTACGCTCTCGCTTCTTTACACACATCCACCCTCCTCACTTTTTCCTCCTCATCTTTTAACCTTTCTTCCTCCCCATCCCTTCTCTTCCATCTCCTTACTTTTCAGACATCCCTTTCGCTCTCCCTTATTTCTCTATTTCATCTGGCTTTCTTCCCACCTCTCACCTGCCTTTCCTCTCGCTCAATTTCATCCATCCATCTGCCTCTCTCCCATTTTCCCCCTCTTCTTTATGGCTTTCCTCCCTCGTCTCCTCTCTCTTCCTAATACTCCTATTTACCCGTCCCAGTATTTTTTAGAATTTTTTGCCTTACTATAATTGGAAATAATTATTCCATTATTTTTAATATAACTAAATTTATTGCTGGAGTTTGAGCTAGTTGTATTTTAAGCAATTATGAAATAAAATATGCTTTTAAATCTAGCGGAAGATATGATTAATATTGCTAGAAATAGACTTGTAAACATGATCTATTAAGCGCTATTTAATTTCACTTGATGATACGCCGGCCATCCTTGAATACAACCTTGTAGGTGGATTGGTATATGAATGCTTTGGAGTGAGGAATTTTCGGAGGACAGTCGATGAAGATCGATGAAAATCCTAGTCAATTGACGTCGGAAATAATTTTTCATATCATGTCCAAGATAATTTAAATGGACTATATGAAGCGTAAGAGTTAGAGATTGACATTTTATGAGAATCGTCTAGCTTTAGCTGTATTTAAACAATAAAAAATATCGGGATGGATGTGGGAATATCGCATCTTTATGAGAAAAATTTTTGCTATTTTCATGAACTATAGTTCAATCATTCGCCCTTTGTCTTGTAAGATAACCATTTTCTTAATTTAGAAGAATGTCATGGATTTATTTAATTGCAGAAAACGCTGAAATTTATGAAAAGTGGTAACCTTTTAGTGGAATATGATGTGAAATGAACGGAAAGAGAAAACACTGCTCTTCGAATAAATAATCTTCATTTGGTGTTACTGGTGGGAACTACGTAAATTTTTTACGCCGGTGTTAATAGTTTAGTCTATCATTGTTCATTAAAAAAGGTTAAGGTGCAGCAACACTGTGGTAGATCATATTAACTTTCACTTTTGCAAAAATATTTTTGTTTTATTAAAACATTGTTCACAGGCAATGGAAACCAGCGAAATAATTTTTATCCGCTATAATTTAGTTTAACAAGGTATTAGCACTGAAATTATTAAATGAATCGTATGTATTGAAAATTCAAAATCTAATCTTAATGACTAATCATAAGGATCAAATCAAGTGCGATCGTTCAAAACTAGACTCATTGAGCATTCGTTTAAGAGACACAAGTGAGATATCTGTCGTACATCTTACAACTGCTTAACGTTCGATGGTCCGTTGTACGATCGCTCATATAAAATTACTCAAACAACTTCACTCGAAAGGAGTAATCTCGATTGAGGTAGAATAAAACCCTAACGTTTGAACGTAAGTCAACTTAATAAATTGGCCCACAGGACTAAGCGTCGTGAAACGGAATTGGAGAGCGACATATTTTTGAGAACGGACCATTTGTATCTACGGTTGCCCGTTAAGAGACGCTGATTGGAGGCAACATTTTCTTCATAAATTGCTGCAGGAAGGTACGACATCGACTTTTGGAGTTGAAGAACAAGTCTTATTTACGGAACTACAAGCTTAAACGTCTCGGTTTCTTCCGTCGGCGGCCGGAAATTGATTTGTGGAAGAAGTAGAGAATTTGCAAATGATCGTGTTAGTTTGGTGGTTTGCTGCTGAATAGGTTAGTGCCTTTTGTAGAATAGTTGGGCATTTTTGGTACTGTTTTGTATTTTCACATATAAAAGCGTTGTTGGAATACACATTGAATGCAGATATATTCTGACAATTATTTTTCAAGCAGTCTAAATTTAGTGGTACGGTGTAATGTAGCATATCAATTGACTGATTACTGCATATGCTTGATATTAGACATGAATGCGAATTCACTTGAGGTGTTACAAGAGAGATAGTGTTCGAGGGAATGGAAAATGGGTATCATTACCCCAAAGCATTCACATCCTAATCCTTCTATAAATCTGTATTTAATGATGACTGGCGAGACATCAAGGGAAATGACAAAGAGCTTGGTGGATCACGTTTACAAGTCTATTTATTGCAGCATATATAAAAATTTCCAGCTAGATTTTCAGAGCATTTCTTATGTTATTACTGCCACAATTACAACAGCCTCAGACTCTGTAACGAGTAGTACTGTAAACGACCTTATTAACCACATTTGAATGTGGCAGTCGCCTAATTGTGCCGCTTCAGCGAGTCTCGACACTCATTCGTGACCAAGAGCAGTCGGGGACAGTCGAAGAAGGCACCGCAGAAAGAGGGGAGCGAGTTGCTGTGACCTGCCTCGACGTGTGGGAGTGGACTGTGCCTCAAGTTTGGTTTTTTGGTGTACCTCGAGAGAGTGGAAACATTAAAGATTATTTGGAAACTTTCCCGGCCTTCCCTCTTTTCCTTTTGGCTCACCTGCCAATCACGTTACATGACACCCAACGTAGGGCCCGAGAGTACCTTATTTGATTATTTGAGACTTTGTAGTTGGCCAGGAATTTTTGTCCCATCCTTACGTAAACCTTCTCAAGGTTTATCCCTTATCTGTAGTTATATAACCCCCAGTGGACCCCGGCGGCGAGAAGATTGAGAACCTTATCCCTTCCTTGAGTTAGGAAATAACTTATTTTGTAAATCATGTAGATCCCTCTTATGTTAATGAGATGTAACACCGGGTTAATGAGTTGAGTAAAGGAGAAGTGCAATCTTGGTGTAGTTGCCGGCAATTTGTCGGTTCGAGTACTCTGGATGATTTGAGGTGGAGGTTAAGGAATAAGGTGAAAGAACTCGATAGTGATACTACTGACGGTCAGCCCTCGGAGTTAAATCGAACTGCTACGACTCCGTACAAGTACATAGCTGAATTGTCTCGTTCACTCGCTAATCTACGTAAACAAGGCATGGATTGGGGAGATTACTGTTGAACCACTTGACGCGGGATCTCGAGCGTTGGGAGTTACGGTTCCACGTTGAAGAACACGAAAGTATTAATATTTTTATTGAGAAGGCGGAAGCCTTCAAAGAATATAAAAAGATCAACGATGAGAACATGTGGGAGTGAGTTCCTGTAATGCTAGGACTGAAAGCTATTTAATGGTTGCGGGCCAATAGGATTAGGATTGCTTCTTGGGGGATTTCAAAACGGAAGTCAGTTCTTACCGGCCGGCTACGATATTTGGATTGAGAAAGACCTATTCTCCCGAACCCAAGGACTAGGGTAGAGAATAAATGAGTTTTTCACCGTCGTGATGACCATGAACTCCCTTTTAGAGAAACCTCTGGGAGAAAGTGAACTCTTATCATTAACTCCTGATAACCTACATCCGTTGTACTTAGAACAGCTTTCGTTCCGCTCAGTGACCAATTTCACGGACTTAGCGCTCATCGGTCGGGAGGTATAAAGTCGGAGCGAAAAATGCAAGCTGTATCGCCCACCCGCAAGGCCCGAAGAGATGGTGGACAGGGAGTTCGGCTATATCCCACAAGCCGAATATCGCACTATGCCTAATCTTGAAGTACTTTCCGAGAAATACTCCACTCTATCTCCGGAACGATGCTGGAAATGCAGTAGGGGGGGTCATTGCACCACATATTGTCCATTGAAGGGAAGCCACAGAGGAGGAGGGCGCCAAATTCCCACTGCACCTATTCTTGGCCAAGATTTAAACTCCCAAACGGCTTCCTCCTCCCGGACCTTGGGAGTCGCGAAGGAGGTCTAGTCTACCGGAAGGTTGACTGGGCCGAATGGCTCGGGGTTGTCCGGAAATTCATGCAAAGTGGCGCAGAACCTGTAGGTACAATTTCCGAGACCCATCCCATTTCTGTCATAATCAGCATTAAAAAGCAACGCTTTCGAGCAGTCTCGGATACGGTTGCGGCTATTTCGCTCGTGAATGGGAAAACGTCCGCTCTGCTAGGACTCCCACCGAATACAAGTCCTGGTATTCAGGTCAAACGTGTTGAATTGGCGGACGGACGCTTAATTGAATTATCTGCCCCTTTTGAAAGGGAAATAACCTTAGGTCGCCAATGTAAGACTCATAAATTTTTTTGTGTTAAAGGGAATACCTAATCCTATACTACTTGGAACTGATTTTTTTTTGAGGTTTCGAACCCGTATTCAACTTTCAACGAAAACAATTGCGGCTCGCTAACGGCGACACGGTCCCCCTCTCCGTCTCCTCCTCCAGACCACTATTGTCGTGTACCTTGCGTGAACCTTGCGACGACGGGGCGCGTCAGACGGAGCTCGATCACTTCTTTGAAGGAGAACTGAGACTTTTCGTTTCGGGTAGAACCAACGTGGTACTTCACAAAATCAACACATTTAACGCCGCCCCTATTAAACAAAGATATTACCCGGTGTCCCCTAGAATACAAGAATCCATAAATTTTCAATTTGACGAGATGCTTACTACCGACGTAATAGAGCCGTCTACAAGTGCCTTTTCTTCACCCGTTATTTTGGTGGCGAAGAACGATGGCTCGAAATGATTCGTGATCGACTTCCGCAACGTTAATACTGTGAGCGAGAAAAACGGCTACCCACTCCCGTATATCGCGAATATTTTAGATAAATTAAAACGCGCCCAGGTGGTCAGTACCTTCGACTTAGAGAAAGGATACTTGCAAGTAGAGATGGATCTTGATAGTCGAGATAAAACCGCATTCACGGTCCGAGAAAAAGACTCTTTCAATTTTGTGTCATGCCCTTTGGTTTACATAACGCGGGGGTTACTTTTCACAGGCTCATGGATACTTTTATTGGTCCAGCGTTCGAACCGCACTGCTTTACTTATATGTAAGATATAATGGTAGTTAGCGAAACTTATGACGAGCACCTAAAAATACTAAGTAAGATATTTTCTATATTACGAAAAGCTGCCCTCAGCTTGCCCATAAAAATCATCCCCTCTCTCTCCTTTTTTCATTCTCTTCGTTTTGGCTTTCATTTCTCTTCTCCTCTCCCTTCATCATTCACCTATTAACCCGTCCCCCCTTCCTATCTTATTTCCTCCTATTCTTTTTGTCTTTCTTTTCTCCCCTCCCCTTCCTTCCTACTCTCACCTTTTCACCCATCCCACCTCCCTCTCCCGTTTCTCTTTTATTCAATTCTTTTTTCCCTCACGGCTCCTCCTTTCACCCTCGCTTCTTTTCATCCATCCTCCCTCCAACCTTTTTCCTCCTCGTCTTCTTGCTTTTCTTCCCTCCAATCCAGTCTCTTCCCTCTACTTCCTTTTCACACATCCCTTTCCCTCTCCTTTTTTTCGCCAGAGAAGGGAGGGTAGGAGATGGAAGTATGACAAGAAGAAGTGGAGAAAATCGGGAGCGAGAGGTGGGAGGGGTGGAAAGGAGGGAGTGTGAAGGGAGGGGAGGGGTTGGAAATGAGGCAAGAGGAGGAATGAGTGAGAGGGAATGGGATGAGAAAAATGAAGGGAGAAGGTGGGGAGGGAAGTGGAGTGAAGAAAGGGTAGAAAAAGAGGTAGAAAAAGGGATATGGAGACGGGATGGGTGATAAGAGGAAGAGGAAAGGGAGAAGAGTGTGATGAAGGAAGACAAGAGGACGAGGAAAAAGGGAGATGGTCGGGGAGTTTCGATTTTTGAGGAATTTTCGGAGAACAGCCGTATATAAATGGAAATCCTTATCAATTTGCGTCGGAAATTGGTGTTATCTGCTAATATCTAGTTAAACAAGGTATTAGGATTGAAATTATCAAATGAATGCATTGGTGGCGATTTATTACACTCGTGAAAAAGTATAAATCAACTTCGTTTGCATTGAAATTTTCAAAGCTAATCTTAGTGACTAATCAGAGCGACAAAGTCAGGTGCGATCATTAAAAATTAGACTCATTGCGCATTTGTTTAAGAGACACAGGTGAGATACATACCGTACATCTTACCACTGCGTAACGTTCGACGGTCTGTTGTACGATTCCTTTCATAAAATTACTCGAATGACTTCACTCGAAAGGATTTAGCTAGATCATGGTGAAGGGAACCCTAACGTTTGAACATAAGCCAAGTTAAAAAATTGAAAAAATTTCGCTTTCGGTTATGCCGAAAATAGATTTCACCCGGCAAATGGGTACATATGACCCTCATGGGGAAAATATTTGCCTGTACCTTGAATTTTTTAAAAGGCGGCGGAAAGGGTGGGTATCCTGCGACATTGACGAGTTTTTGATTTGACGGAGTAAATACCAAACGAGGTCATAGATGCACTAAACAGGGAACCTAGAGAATAAGATTATAGTAATGAGGTCATAAAAAATTTACTTCTCAAGGAATACAAATTGAATGCAGATATTTTCTGACCGTTATTTTTCGAGCAGTCTAAATTTAGTGGTACGTGTAATGTAACATATAAATTGACCAATTACTGAATATGCTGGATTTATGACGAGTGAAAATTCACTTGAGGTTTTAGAAGACTGATAGTGTCCGATTAAATGAAATAGCGGTACAAGATCCCTTGATAGACGAACAACCAAACATTACGGTTAAATGCGAAACACGATGGATCATAAAAATAAAAAATACTGCTCAAAAAGCCGAAGCTTGTTTCTATGAATTCTGATGATTCTGACGTTGAATTCTGATGCGTGACTCTGATATGGAATGGAGTTAAACATGCATCTTTGTAAAAAATAAAAAATATCAAAAAATTTTTAACCCAAGTGTTACGAGTGCTATTCCATTAAAAACTTACCTGCATCATGTCCACAGAAAACAGCGAAGACTAGTAAAGCAAAAGTATTATTTCATTCTTAAAAATATGGAAATATGTTTTGAGAATACTTGAACAAGGGAATTTTAAATGGGTATCCCTACTCTAAAGTATTCACATACTAATCCACGGACAATTCGGTATTCAATGATGACTGACGTATCATCAACGGAAATGAAAAAGAGCTTGGTCGATCGCGTTTACAAGTCTATTTATTGCAGCATATATCATATATTCAGCTAGATTTATAGGGCATCTCTTACATAACAACCGCCACAGTTACAACAGGATCAGACTGAAACGCTAAATTGAGTTTTAATCAAATACTGGAACAATTTTTCCTAATTAGTAATTTGCAAATAATAATTCACCCATCCTCCCTTTTTCTAAAGCCCTCTCTTCCCTCTCCCTCCTTTTTACCCATCTTCACTCCCTATCCCTATAATACCACTTCTTCTTGCCTTTTTTCCCTCCACTCTATTCTCTTTCATCCCCCTCCATCGTACCCATCCCCCTTGCTCTAACCCATTCCTCCTCTCCTTTTTGCCTTACTTCCATCCCCTTTATTTCCTTCCTACTACCCACATTCCACCCATAACACTTCCCTCTCCCCTTTTTCACCTCTTCTTCTTGCCTCTCTGCCACCCTTCTTTCTCCTCCCTTTTCAACCGTCCTCCTTTCCTCACCCTTTTCTATGACTTTCTTCATTTCTTTCTTACTTCCACTCCCCTCCCTTTCTACTCCCAACTTATTACTCATTCCTCTCCCTCGCCATTTTTACTCCTTTTTGCTTTTATTTTCTTCTCTCTCCTTTCTTGACATTCCCGTCTTTCTACCTATCCTTCCTCCCTTTTCCTTTTTCCTCTTCTTTTATGTCCTTTTTTCCTTCCCTCTCTATCTTCTCCCTTTTCCATCTCTTGTTTGGGCCTTTTTTCCCTCCTGTCTCCTACCAACACTCATGCTTCTTTACACCCATCCTTCCTCCTACCTTTTTCCTCCTCATCTTCTTTTCTTTCTTCCCTCCCATCTTTTTCCCTCTCCCTTTTTTCTCCACTTCATCTTGCCTTTTTTCCCAACTCTCCCCTCCCTTTCCTCTCGCTCAATTTCATCCATCTTCTGTATCTCTCCCTTTTTCCTCCTCTACTCTTTGGCTTTCCTCCCTCGTCTCCTCTCCCTTCTTCTTTCTCCTATCCAACCATCCTACCTCCCTCTCCTTTATTATTTTCAGTTTCTCTGCTTTCTTCCCTCCCATCCCATCTCTTCCCTCTACTTTCTTTTCACCCATCCCTTTCCCTCTCCCTTTTTTCTTCATTTCATCTCTTCGTCCTTCACTCCTCTTTCCTCTCATTTATCTCGAACCATTTCAACCATCCTCCCTCCCTTTCCCTCTTTCCTCCTCTTTTTTTTGGCTTTCATCCCTCGACACCTTTCTCTTCCTCATACTATTATTCATATATCCCTTTTCCCTCTCCCTTTTTTTCCAGTGACGGGAGGGTAGGGGATGGATGTAAGGCAAGAAGAAGTAGAGGATAATATGAGAGGAAGAAGGACGGGAAAATTTAGGGAGATCGTGGGGAGTGGAGTGGAGAGAAGAGAGGTAGAAAAAGGAATTTGGTGAGTTGATGGGTGAAAAGGAGGTAGAGGGAAGGGAGGGGAGTGGGACGAAAAGAGGCAAGAGGAAGAGGAAAAAGGGAGAGGGACGGAGGAGAGGATGTCTCATCCGATTGGGCCCTTATCGGCCTTTTCTCTCAACTTTTCACCCATCCCTTTCCGTCTCCGTTTTTACTTCACTTTATATTGTCTTTCTTCCCCCCTCTCCCCTTTCTTTCATCTCACTCCATTTCACCATTCAATCGCCCTCTCCCTCTTTCCTCCTCTTCTTTTTGGCATTCCTTCCTCGTCTCCTCTCCCTTCTACATACTCCTATTCACCCGTCCCAACTTCCTCTCCTTTTTTCCACTACCTTCTTGCATTTCTCCCCTCCCAACACTTTTCTACTCTCTACCTTCTTTTCAAACATCCCTTTTCCTCTCCCTTTCCCTCTCCTCAAGGGAGGGGAGGAAAGGAGATGGATATAAGGCAAGAGGAAGTAGAGGAATACGTGAGTGGGAGGGGGATTTAGGAAATTGAGGGAGATGGCGGGGAAGTGAATGGAGGGATAAAAGGCAAGAAGCAGAGGTACAAAAAGGGATATTGAAAGAGGATGGGTGAGAAAGATGAACAGGGAAGGGAGGGGAATGGGAGGTAGAAAGGCAAGAGGTGGTGGAAAAAGGGAGAGGGATGGAGGAGAGGGTGTCTCATCCGAGTGGGCCTTTATCGGCGATCAATATTTCAGTAATTGTTTTATTTCAACGACAGTAGTTTTTTCTGCAATCAAAGTGTAGTTATTGGCAATTTGGACTTATGATAAGATATGTGAGTAAGTGTGGCTAAAGTTTCGTTATAAAGCAGCAAATGTTGAGGAAATTAGCGATTACTGACTACAAAAAGAAGCTTGGCTATGGAAGGAAAAATCAGAGCTTTAATTTAATAACATTATTAAACTTTTTATTGGAAATCCTTATATTTTCGCCTAAGTGAAATCTTAATTTTATGTTCGTATGCGATGGATGACGCTTTATTACGCAGCATTGATTAAATTGTGGCTCCTAAATCAAGTATTTTTTAGAATTATTTCTCTAATTATAATTAGAAAGAATTGTTCCATTATTTGAATGAAACTTAATTTAGTGCTGGAGTTTGAGCTTGTAGTAATTTAAAGAATTATTTAGTAAAAGAAGCCCTGAAATTTTCTCGGAGGATATGATTTATGCTGCAATAAATTGAATTGTGAACGTCATCTATCATGCTCTTTTTCAGTTCACTTGATGATACGCCGGCCATACTTGAATACAGCCTTGTATGTGGATTAATATGTGAATGGTTTAAAGAAAGGAATTTTCGGAGGACAGTCGCTTATCATCGATGAAAATCGTAATATTTGACGTCCAAAATTAAATTCTATATCATGTTCATGATAATCCTTCATCTTGGGAACTTAATTTTAAAATCATTTTTAACTCAAGTGTTACGAGTGCAATTCCACAAAAACCTTCGTAAAGCTCTTCCATCTCCACTAATTTCACCCATCCCCCTCCCACTCACTCATTCCTCCTCATCTTCCTGCCTTTCTTCCATCCCTTTCCTTCCCTTCCCACTCCATCCTATCCACCCATCCCACCTCCCTCTCCCGTTTTCCTCTTATTCAGTCCTTTCTTCCCTCCCATTCCTTCTCTTCCCTCTCCTCACTTTTCACCCATGCCTTTCGATCTACTATTCTTCTTTACTTCATCTTGTCTTTCTTCCCTCGTCTCACCTCCCTTTTCTCTATCTCCACTTCAACCATACTCATTCTTCCTCCTTTTTTTCGTCCTCTACCTTTTGGATTTCCTCCCTCGTGTCCTCTCCCTTCCTCATACTCCTATTCACCCGTTCCACTTCCCTCTACCTTTTACCTTTTAATCCTCTTAACTTTCTTCCCTCCCATCCCTTCTCTTCCCTCTTCTCCCTTTCACACATCCCTTTCCCTCTCCCTTATTTCTCCAAGGAAGGCAGGAAAGGGGAAGGAAGTAGTTCAAGAAGAAGTGGAGAAAAAAGGGGAGAGAGAGGTGGGAGGGGTGGAAAGGAGGGAGTGGGATAGGGAGGGGAGGGGATGTATGTAAGGTAAGAAGAAGAGGAGGAATGAGTGAAAGGGAATTGGATGAGGGAAATGAAGGGAGAAGGTGGGGAGAGAGGAGTGGAGGGAAGTAAGGGTAGAAGACGAGATAGAATAAGGGATATGGAGAGGAGATTGGTGAAAAGAGGAATAGGAAAGGGAGAGGAATGGAAGGAGGGAAAACAAGAGGACGAGGAAAGAGGGAGATGGACCTGGAGTTTAGGTTTGTAATGAATTTTCGGAGGACAGTCGTTGTCTATTAATGAAAATCCTTATCAATAGACGTCGGGAATAGTTATCATCCGCGAAAATCTAGTTTGACAAGGTACTAGGAATAGAATCGTTAAATGAAAGTGTTGAAGTCGAATTACAACACCCATAAGAAAGTATAAATCGACTTCGTCTACATTCTTTTTTCAAATCTAATCTTAATGACTAATCAAAAAGATTTAAATCCAGTGCGATCATTAAAAACTAGACCCAAAGCACATACGTTCAAGAGACACAAGTGAGAAATATGCCGAACATCTTACAACTGCGTAACGATTGACGGTCTGTTGTACGATCGCTTACATAAATTACTCGAAAGACTTCACTCGAAAGGAGTTGGCTCGATCGAAGTTGAATGGAAGCCTAACGTTTGAACGTTTGCCAAGTTAAAAAAATTGGCCCTCAGGACTGAGCGTCGCCAAACGGAAATTGAGAGCGACATCATTTTGAGAGAGGACCATTTGTATCAACGGTTGCCCGTTAAGAGACGCTGACAGGAGGCAACATTTGCTTCACAAAGTGCTGCAGGAAGGTACGACATCGCATTTTGGAGTTCAAGCTCGAGACTTATTTGAGGAAACGAAGGCTGAAACGTCTTGGTTTCTTCTATCGGCGGCTGGAATTTGATTTGTGGAAGAAGTAGAGGATTTGCAAATGATCGTGTTAGTTTGGCGCTTTTTGGCGGAAAACGTGAGTGCCTTTTGCTGCTGTTTGGATACCGATTTGTGAAAAAAGATCTTTAAAATGGCACATTCGGTCAGAACCGCTAAAGATATTTTGTGCAAAATCGCATATATGGTAGAAACTTATGTGAGGGAGGAAGCTATCATCATACAGTAGACAACTATATAGTAAATACCATGACTAGAAATTTGTTACAGAAATGCTGAAGTTTTTGACAGAAGAGAAAAAGTGAAACAGAATATAAAATATTGGAGCCAGAAAGTGATTTAGAAAAGAAAAGATTATAACGAGGAGATGGAGAAACATAGAGAAGATTTAAGTTAATGCAGAGGGTAAACATTTCCCAAACCAACTTGAACAGCGTATGCGACTGACTGGAAACCGCGCAGAGGGTAACGCCGAAAATGGATTTCACGTGGCATATGGGTACATTTGACCCTCATGGGGAAAATATTAGCTTATACCTTGAACGTTTTGATAGGCAGGCTGATAGGGTGGGTATCGCGTGACATGGACGAGTTTTTTGTTTGACGGAGTAACTACCAAACGAGGTCATTAATGCCCTATACCAGTAATCTTGAGACTAAGCTTATACTAATGAAGTCATAAAAAAATTACTTCTAATGAAATACAAATTGATTGCAGATATATTCTGACAGTTGTTTTTCATTCAGTCTAAATTTATTTGTACCGTGTAATGTAGCATATAAATTGACTAATTACTGAATATGCTGGATTTACGACATGGGTGGAATTTCACTTGAGGTGTTAGAAGACTGATAGTGGCCGATTAAATGAAATAGAGGTACAAGATCCATTGATAGACGAATAGCCAAACATTACGGTTTAATACGAAACACGATGGATCAGAATAATAAAAAATACTGCTCAAATAGCCGAAGGTTATTTCTTTGAATTCTGATGATGCTGACGTTGAATTCTGACGCGTGACTGTGAAATGAGCTAAACTTGAATCTTAAACAAATGAAAAATATCAAAAACATTTTTGACCCAAATGTTACGTGTGCGATTCCAATAAAAACTGACCTGCATCATGTCCACAGAAAACGGCGAAGAATAGTAAAGCAAAAGTATTATTGCATTCTTAAAAAAATGTTTTGAGAATACTTGAATTTAAAATGGGTATCCTTACCCCAAAGCATTCACATACTAATCCACCCACAAGTCTGTATTCAATGATGACTGGCGTATCATTAAAGGAAATGAAAAACAGATTGGTAGCTCACGTTTACAAGTCTATTTATTGCAGAATATATCTTCTTCTCAGCTAGATTTTTAGGTCATCTCTTAAATTACAACTGCCGCTTTTAGAAAATGCTCCGACTCCCTTTTTAATCCTCTTACAATAAGGCATCTCTTACAATAGAACTGCCAAATTTACAACATGCTCAGACCCCAACGCTAAATTGAGTTTTAATCTAATAATGGAACAATTTTTCCTAATTATGAATAGGCAAATAATTCCTCCCTTCTCCCATTCTCCCTCCTCACTCCTCCTTCTCCATTGTTTCTCTTCCTCTTGCCTATCATCCTTCCAATCCCCCACCTTCCCTCACCCTCCTTTTTACTCATCTCCTAACCCTATCCCTTGTTCTACCTCTTCATATTGCCTTTCTTCCCTCCACTCCCATCTCCCTCTATTTCCCCCATCCCCCTCTCTCTCACTCATTCTTCCTCTTTTTTTTACATTATTTTCGTCCCCTTCCTTTCTTTGCCACTCCCTCTTTTCCACCCATCACACCTCCTTCTCCCCTTTTTCACCTCTTTTTCTTGCCTCTCTTCCATCCCTTCCCTTCTCCCGTCCCCCTTCCCTCACTCTTTTTTATCTTCTTCCTCTTGCTTCTCTTCCCTCCACTCCCTTCCCTTCCCACTCCCACCTTTTAACGCAAACGCAACCCTCTCCCTTATTCCTCCTCTTCTTGCCATTCTTTCCTAATCTCTTATCCCTTCCTATTTACACCTTTCTATACATCCTCCCTCGCTCTCCCTCATTTCTATCCTTTTTATTCCCTTCTTTACTTCTCTCCCCTCGCTTCTTGCTCCCTCATTTCCTCGCATCTTACCTCCCTATCCCTTTTCCCCCGTTTTTTTGCCCTTCGTTTCGTCTGTATCTTCCCTTCCTACTCCCTCTAATTTACACATGCCACTCCCTCTCCGTTTTTTCCAACTCTTTTTTTGTCTTTCTTCCCTACTTTCCCTTCTCACTTCATTCTTTTTACCCATCCCACCACGCTCTCCCCTTTTTCTCCTATTCATTTTGCCATTTTTTCCCTCCTCTCCCATCCCTTCCCTCTCCCTCTATTCCAACCATCCCCTCTATCACTCCTTTTTTCATCCTCATATTTTTGGCTATTTTTCCACGATAAACTCTATTAACCCTTTCGCTGCGGCCCGGTCTCCCGATCATGAGGCTTACCATGCGGCTGAAAAGTGAATCGTCTGCGCGTAACTCTTCCTCGAGGAATATGTTCCATAGAAGAAAGTAATGATATTCATATTTGTATCTGCTTTTAATTACTTGAAGATTAAGAAACATTTAAAACGTTTTCTGTGTATTGTATATTTAAAAGCAATCTTGGGCTAATGAGTAACCATGAAGCGCTCCACGGAGCCTGAGCGTAAAAGTACGTTTACAGCAGTCTGCTCTGCGAACGTACAAGTACGTTTGCAGCAGTGAAAGGGTTAATTCTGGCTTAACTTTGTGAAAATCCATTCTAAAGAATTCAAATGCGATATGGTACTTTTTTCACAGTTTTTATTTCAGGTCGACCAGTTTCGTCATATAGGCGACATCATCAGGTACAAAGTTTTGAAATGCTGCAGAATATATACAAAATTTGGAAGGGGGAGGGGGGGGAAAGAAGCAGGAAAAGGGCGACGAGAAGGGGGGGGGGGAAGGAAGGTATGTGATAGGACGCGGGAACAAGCATTATTTTGGAGAGGGGGGGAACGGTTGGACGATGAGTGCGGCGTCCACGGCGGGGGTTGGGGCGTCATCCTCAAATTGTATTGTGACTCAGGGGAATATCCAAGAGGGGGGAATGGCTGACAAAAATATTGTCGTTAGCAATTTTTCCTTCCTTTAATTGCCTTCTAATCTCCAGCTCCTCTAAACAGTCCATCCTTCTTCCCTTTCTATCCAGGTAGAGAATCTCCGGCACAAAGTCGCTTTTGTGGTCATTCTCCCATAGATGTTTAGCGAAATGGGATCTGTTTAAGTCCCCATTGCGTAGATGTCTTTTGTGTTCATCTGTTCTCACTCTGAACGACCGTCCAGTCTGGCCAACGTAACAGGTTTCACATTCACCACATTTAAGTTTATAAATACCACTTCTATCATTAATGTCAATTTTGTCCTTGGTTTTGTTTAACACAGCCCTTAAGTTACACTTGTTATAATAAGCAATTTTAAATTCTTTTTTTGGAAAAAGGTTGGCAATTGCCTGTGAAATATATCCATAATAACTTAGTTTGCACCAGCGTTTTTTGTTTTCACTATGGTCGAATGATTTTTAAATGAGTTTTTGTGCTCGGAGGGAGCGTTTTTTCTCGAACATTTTATTAATGACACTTTCTTCGTATCCATTTTTTACTGCAATGTATTTGATTACTCTGATTTCCTTGGCGAGCTTCTCGGCAGACAGGGGGATGTTGAGTGATCTGTTTAGCATGGAATGAAAAGCGGCCAACTTATGAGAGGGATGGTGGCGGGAGTCGGAGGGGATGACATGGTCTGTGGTTGTTTCTTTCCTGTAAATTGCGAAGTCGTAGCCTTTTTCCGTGGATGAGATGGTTATGTCCAGAAAGTTAATTTTATGGTTGATTTCTTTTTCACAGGAGAACTTAATGTTTTTGGATTGGGAATTTAACTTATTCAAAAATATGTCCAGTTGCCTCAATGTGCCAGTCCACACGGCAAACGCATCGTCTACATATCTGTACCAACAATGGATTAAACTTGTGTTTACTGAACAATCACTGAATAACTTTTCTTCAAAGTCGTTCATGTATAGGTCCGCCAAAAGCGGCGATAGAGGTGACCCCATTGCTAAGCCGTCCTTCTGTTGGAAGAATCTGTCATTAAATCTAAAGTAATTTTCTTCCACACACACTCTCAGAAGTGCCACAAATTCGTTGAGAAAGGGTGGTTCTGCTCCGGCTTTCTTCAGTGTTTCTTCGGCTACTTTAATGGCTTCAGAAATTGGAATCTTGGTAAAAAGGTCATTCACGTCAAAGGACACTAGGGTATGATTGGATGACGGGGGCTCTCTCTGGGTAAGATGATGGCACAGTTCCGTTGAGTTCTTTACTCTGTATCTAGGCTTGAAACCTGTGAACTCCCTAAATAGTGAATTTAGGTGGGAGGCTAGTCTTCTTGATGGTGCAGCGACGCTGGACACAACGGGTCTGATTGGCACATTTATTTTGTGTATCTTTGGTAGACCAAAGAAACGTGGGGCCTGCGGGTTCATCACTGTCACCGTGTACGTTTCACCTGGTTTAATGCTACTCGGGGCAGAAGTAAGGGCTTTTTTCACTAATTTCTGAAATTTGTTTAAGTTATTGGAACTGTGAACTTTAGAAATTGGCTTCGCAAACGCAGGCTACCCTAAGTGAACACGCTACAATTCTGTCTAACATGAATGAATCTGTAGTTCAGCTTAGTAGTGAATTGAAATCAGCCGTCAACGAAACCGCCTCTCTTAAGAAACTTGTATCTGACCTTGAAGCCCGGGTTAACCGTATCGAGCAAGATTCCCTTAAAAACTCCGTGGAAATTGTTGGTGTTCCGGTCGATGATGGTGCAAATGTTAACCAATTAGTATGTAAAATCGGCCAGGCTATGGCTATGGAATTAGCTGTTGAGGACATCGACCACGCCTACCCAGTCAACACTCGCAGAGGATCCCAGGATACTGGTGGCGTTCGACCTCCTATTATCTCTGTTCGTTTCCTCCGCTCACGCACAGCTGAGACCTTCATCCGTGCCCGCCGTGCCAAAGGTAAAATGTTCCTGTCTCATATCGGGATATCGAGATATTCAGCCAACTCACCAATTTACATAAATGAATCCCTCACCCCTGAAAATCGCAAGCTTTACGCTGCCACCAAAACTCTTAAAAGGGAAGGGAAGTTAAAATTCCTCTGGGTTCGCGGTGGACGAATTTTTGTCCGAATAGCTGAGGGTCGGGAAAGGCTTATCATAAACAACAACGGGGACCTTGATTCCCTCATATAGCACCAGGAGCCCAGTTCATGTATTGCGGCTGTTGAAAAACGAAGACATGAACCTAAGCAGCATGAACTGTCTGTGCTAAATATTTCTCATGTAAACTGTCAGTCCCTCCTATGCCACATAGATGAATTTCGGGATTATTTTCTTACCAATTTTTTTGACATTATATGTATGTGTGAAACTTGGCTTCACCCTAATGTATTGGATGATATGGTAAACTTGCCTGGTTTTAACCTATTCAGGCATGATAGAATCGGGAAGAAAGGTGGTGGCGTTGGAATCTTTGTGCGTTTAAACCTCTCTGTGACTCCCCTTGCCAACTCCCCTGCTGCTTACTGCTCAAGGCCTGAATACCTCATTGTCAGTGTTTCCGACGACAACTCTGCCAAACTATTATTATGTGTTGTTTACCGACCACCCAAGATCGGGTTTATTTCTGATTTCGAAAACGATCCCCTTAGGTTTCTCCCTACTTTCAAAAATGTTGTTATTATTGGAGACTTTAATTCTGATATGTGTATTGATAGCTATGAGAGTCGCTACCTTAAGTATCTAGCCTATTGTAACAATCTCTATATGGTACCTTTCGATCCAACCCATCACACAGCAAATAGTCATACTCTATTGGATCTTTGCTTCGTAGATAATTTGGATAAAATTTTCTTTAGCTCTCAATCCCCTGTTCCTGTCCTTTCCTCCCATGACCTCATTCTAATACACTTCATACTCAAAACCCTTCGTACCTCCCCTCCACCATTCACATTTCGGGACTTTAAAAACTTCGATGACGAAAAATTTCTCGATCATCTTCAGTCTCATGATTGGAATCACCTTTTTAAGTTTGATTCTATCGATCAAAAATGCAGGTATTTAACAGAAACCTTCAGGCAAGTATTAATTCTCAAACCTCTGTTAAGACTGTCTACCCCAAGTACCAACCAACACCATGGTTTAATCATGAAATTCGGAAAAATATCAAGGAGAGGAACTGTCTTAGGATAGCCTTTCTTGGCACGGGGAACATTGACCATCATAATAAATTTAAAGCCATGAGAAACAAAGTTAAAACCCTGATAGTCCAGGCAATGCGTTGCTATTATTCTTCTCGTCTGTCCCATCTGACTGAGCCAAATCAAACATGGAAGCAACTTCGCCAACTTGGACTTATCTCCAATAAGCAGCATTTATTGCCATTAAACCAAGCGAAATAATTTTTATCCGCTAAAATCTAGTTTAACAAGGTATTAGGACTGAAATTATCAAATGAATGCATTGGAGGCGATTAACATCACTCGTGAGAAAGTATAAATCGACTTCGTATGCATTGAAAATTTAAAATCTAATCTTAATGGCTAGTCAAAAAATTCAAATCAAGTGCGATCAATCAAAACTATACTCATTGCGCATGCGTTCAAGAGAGACAAGTGAGAAATATGCCGTACATCTTACAACATTCACCTAATAATCCGTCCCCCCTTCCGCTTGCTTTTTCCTCCTCTTCTTCTTGTCTTTCTTCCCTCCACTCATCTCCCTTTCCTCTCGCTCCATGCCAACCATCCTCTCTCCCTCTCCTTTTTTTCCTCCTCATGTTTTTACTCCCCACCCTTTTCTCTCCTCTCTTCCCACTCCATCTTTTTCACCCATCCCACCTCCCTGTTCCGTTTTTCTCTTTACCAGTCCTATCTTCCCTTCCAGCCTTTCCCTTCCTTCTCCCTTTTCCATCTCTTCTTTTTGCGTTTTCTCCCTCCCGTCCCCTCCCTTCACTCTCTTGCCTCCCTTTTTCCTCATCTTCTACTTGCCTTTCTTCCCTCCCATTCCTTTACTTCGCTCTCCTTTTTTTCACGCATCCCTTTCCCTCTCTCTTTTTTCTCCACTTCATCTTGCCTTTCTTCCTTCCTCTCCCCTTCCTTTTCTCTTGCTCCATTTCAAACATTCGCACTCCCTCTCCGTTTTTCCTCCTCTTCTTTTTGGTTTTTCTCCCTCGTCGCCCCTCCCTTCCTCATACTCCTATTTACCCGTCCCACGTCCCTATCCATTTTTCCTCTTCGTCTTCTTGCAGTTCTTCCCTACCATTCCTTCTCTTCCCTCTACTTCCTTTTCACCCATCCCTTTCCCTCTCCCTATTTTCTCCAGGGAAGCGAGGGTAGGGGATGGAAGTAAGGCAATATGAATTGGTGAAAAAAAGAAGAGAGAGGTGGGTTAGGTGGAAAGGAGGGAGTGGGAAGGGAGGGGAGGGGATAGAGAAAAGCCAAGAAGAAGAGGAGGAATGAGTGAGTGGGAGGGGGATGGGGCAAATGGAGGGAGACGGAGGGGAGGGGTGTGGAGGGAAGAAAGGCAAGAAGATGAGGTAGAGAAAGGGATAAGTTGAGGGGAGGGGTGAAAAAAGGAAGAGGGAAGGGAGGCGAGTATTGTGTAGAAAGGCAAGAGAAAGAGGAAATAGGAAGAGTGACGGGGAGTTTCGGCTTTTTGTTGAATATTTAGGACAGTCGTTTAAAATCTATGAAAATCCAAATAATTGACGACGGAAATTTTATTTCATTTCATTTCCAGAATAATTTAATTGGACTCCACTTGGACTTATTAACGTGCAGAAAACGATGAAATTCGTGAAAAATTCATATTTTGGAGTGGAATATGATGTTTAAAGAACAGAATGCGAATGGAAACTACTCTTCGAATACATAATCTTCATTGGAATTTCGTAAATTTTGTTCGCCGGGTTTATCAATTTAGTCTATCATTACTCAATAAAGAAGTTTAAGGTAGAGCAACACAGGATGGATCATATTTGATCGGCTTTTAACTATTGCAAAAAGATTTTAGTTTCATTAAAATATTGTTCACAGGCAATGGAAGCCAGCGAAATAGTTTTTATCCGCTAAAATCAAGTTTAACAAGGTATACGGACTGAAATTATTAAATGAATGCATTGGAGGCGATTTTCATCACTCGTGAGAAAGTATCTATTGCCTTCGTATGGATGGAAAATGTTAAATATAATCATAATGGCTGATCAAAAGGATTCAAATCAAGTGAGATCATTCAAAAGTAGTCTCATTGCGCATGCGTTCAAGAGAAACAAGTGAGAAATATTCCGTACATCTTACAACTGCGTGTCGTTCGACGGTCTGTTGTACGATCGATCATATAAAATTACTCGAAAGACTTCACTCAAAAGGGGTGATCTCGATCGAAGATGATTGGAATCATAACGTTTGAACGTAAGCCAAGTTAAAAAATTGGCCCTCAGGATCGATATATAAGCGTTGTTTTGATTTAGATTTGTGAAAAATGATCCTTAAAATTTCACATTTGGTCAGAGCTGCTTATGATATTTTGTGCAAAATTGCATATGAGGTAGAAACTGACGTGAGGAAGGAAGTTATCAACATAGAGTACGCAACTAAATAGTAAATAAAATGACTAAAAATTTGTTTCAGAAATACTGAACTTTCTGACAGAAGAGAAAAATTGAAACGAGAGGTAGAATAGAAAATATTGGAGCCAGAACGGGATTTTCAAGATAAAACATTACAACGAGAATATGCTGAAATAAAGAGTTTTCAGTTAATGCAGAGGCTAAATATGTCGCAAACCATTGAACAGCGAATGGGACTGACTGGAAAACGCTCAGAAGGTAACGCCGAAATAGATTTCACCCGGCATATGGGTTCATTTGACCCTCATGGGGAAAATGTTATCCTATACCTTGAACGTTTAAAAAGGCAAGCTCATGGGTTGTGTATCGCGCGAGCTCGACGAGTTTTTTGTTTGACGGAGTAACTACCATACGAGGTCATTGATGAACTATACCGGGAACCTAGAGAAAAAGGTTATAGTAATAAAGTCATAAAAAATTTACTTCTCATAGAATACAAATTGAGTGCAGATATATTCTGACATATATTTTTTAAGCAGTCGAAATTTGTTGGTACGGTGTAATGTAGCATATAAATTGACTAATTACTGCATATGCTGGATTTAAGACAATAATGGGAATTCACTTGAGCTGTTACAGGGCTGTAAGCGACCGATCAAATGAAATAGAGGTACACGATCCCTTAATAGACGAATAGCCAAACATCAAGGCATGGTACGAAACACCTTGGATCAGTAAAATAAAAAATACCGCTCAAAAAACCGAGGCTTGTTTTTATGAATTCTGATAATTCTGAAGTTGAATTCTGACACGTGATTTCGAAATGGTAAAAAGCAAAACCTGCATCTGGGGAACTTAATTTCAGAAACATTTTTAACCCAAGTGTTACGAGTGCGAATCCACTAAAACCTTCGTAAAGCTGTTCCATCTCCACTCACCTCACCCATCCCCCTTTCTCTCAGTCATTCCTCCTCTTCTTGCCTTACTTGCATCCCCTTCCTTTCCTTCCCACTACCTCCTTTTCACCCATCACACCTCCCTCTCCCCTATTTTACCTCTTCTTCTTTCCTCTCTTATATCTCCTCTCTTCTCCCTATTATTTACCCATCCTCCCTCCCTCACCATTTTCCCTCCTCCTCCTCTTGCTTTTCTTCCCTCCACTCCCCTCCCTTCCCACTCCCACCTTTTTACCCATTTCTCTTCCTCACCCTTCTTCTCCATACCCACTCTCACCTATTTACCCATCCCACCTCCTCCAATTTTCCTCTTCTTCGGTCAGTACTTCCTTCCCATTCCATCTCTTTCTTCTCTCTTTTCCATCTCTTCTTTTGGCCTTTTTTTACCTCTCGTCTCCTCCCTACAGTCTCGCTTCTTTACACCCATCCTCCCTCCTTTTTTCCTCCTCTTCTTCTTGACTTTCTTATTTCCCATCCCTTTTCTTCCCTATCCTTCCTTTTCCGATATCCCTTTCCCTCTCCCTTTTTTCTCCACTTCATCTTGCCTTTCTTCCCACCTCTCCCCTCAATTTCCTCTCGCTCACTTTCATCTGTCCCTTGTACTTTTCCCTTTTTCCTCCTCTTCTATTTGGCTTTCCTCCCTCGTCTCCTCTCCATTCCTCATACTCCTATTCACCCGTCCCACCTCTCTCTTCCTTTTCCTTTTTCAGATTCTCTCCTTTCTTCCCTGCCATCCCTTTTCTTCCCTCTACTTTCTTTCACACATTCCTTTCCCTCTCCCTTTTTCTCTACTACATCTTGTCTTTCTTCCGTCCTATCCCCTTTCTTGCATCTCGCTCCATTTTAACCATCCTCCCTCCCTCTCCTTTTTTTCTCCTCTTCTTCTTGTCTTTCTTCTGTCGTCTCCTTTCCCTTCTCATGATTTTATTCACCCATCCAACCTCCTACTCTTTTTTCCTCTTCGTCTTCTTGCATTTCTCCCGTACCATACCTTCTCTTCCCTCTACTTCCTTTTCACCCATCTTTTCCCTTTCCTTATTTTCTCCAGGGAAGGGAGGGTGGGGGATGGAAGTAAGTCAAGAATAATTGGAGAAAAAAGGGATAGATGTGGGTTGGGTTTAAAGGAGGGAGTGGGGAAGAGGGGAGGGGATAGAGTTAAGACAAGAAGAAAAGGAATGAGTGAGAGGGAGTGGGATGAGGGAAATGGAGGGAGACGGAGGGGAGGGGAGTGGAGGGAGGAAAAGCAAGAAACAGAGTTACAAAAAAGTATATTTTGAGGGGAGGGGTGAAAAAAAGGAAGAGGGAAGGGAGGGGAGTTTGGGGAAGAAAGGAAAGGGGAAGAGGAAAAAGGAGGAGGTTCGGGGAGAAGGTCTCAGCCGAATGGGGCTGTTTACGGGGCTCATGATTTCAGTAGTTTTTGAATGTCAGCGGCAGGTGATATTTCTGCAAAAAAAGTGTAGTTTTTGGCAATTTGGACGTAAGATGAGTTATGTGAGTATGGTTTGTAAGTTTTGTTATAAATCAGCAAATTTCGAGGACATTTGCATTTACCTGATACCGAGTGCCTGATACCGAGATCTATATTTTCAGTCACGCACAACCGGAGTATAATTTTCGGGAAATTCTACGCCTATTCTTCCGTCTCCACCATCACCGCTATTGAGTGAACGAACATACTCACGTAAACGTTTCTGTAACTCATCCTAAGTCCCTTTGGTCGCTAAAATAAATCTCATGCAAAATTGACTACTTCAGTCTTTGCTAGCTCGTTTATCCAACTGGTGCCCGAGGGCAAGTAGCTTGCCATTTCTAACTCCAAATTCTGCCGTACCGTTAACCACGTCCTGCTACCATTTGAGACGCGTGGGGGTGGAGGGTCGTCGGTAGAAACGTCAAAAAAGACAATTATTCAGAAAAAAAGGCACCAGTTTTATTTAAACATAATACAAAGCAATTCGTCTCCCTCTCTAAACGGACTCCACCTCGTCCTCACACGAGGAGTACGTCCCAAAAAATCAGCCGAGGGCAGTCAAGTCAAGTCAAAATATGTTTATTTACACACCAAACAATACAGAATAACAAATAGCAAAAACAACGGTGTGAACCCCGCTTGAGACGACAGTTTTGCGGGAATGACGGCGAGAGTGTCACGGGTTTTTTTTAGAAATATTCACGAGATTCTTGAGGCAATTCGAGTTGCCAGAAGAATTGGCCTTCAAATTAATACCAGAAGTTTAGTACCAGGACTGGAGAGGTGCTGGTACTGGGCGAATCAATTCACCAATTTAAAGCATTTTAAAGAGGAGTTTAGGGCGACATTTAGGGTACCTAACTATCAAACGCGTCTGAAAATGGATTTGTATAATCGGACCCAGGGAAGGAATGAGACACTTAATGAGTATAATATGATCGTCGTGAAAAGCATGAACGGTAGGCTGGACCATCCTTTATCTCAGAAAGCCCTATTAGAGTTAGTATGTGGTAACCTAAATCCCAATTATTTTTGGCACTTACTAACTAAACCGCATTCCTTTGAAGACCTCGTGCGTTGGGGACGTAATCATGACGAGAGACGGGCAGTTGCTGAGGCCTATCAGGAACCAATATTAGCAGAATATATGGTGGAGCCAGAATTCGGGGAGAGAAATAGGTAGGTAGAACATACGATCCATTCAATTGAGTCTGGAATTCATCATAGACAGTTGAGGCAGCGAGGGTATTTACCAGCACCTAATCCTCAGGGTTGGCGCGGCGGCGGCCGTGGTCCAGGGGGGGCCCCTAGTTATAGAAGCAGAGCCCGGCCGGCAAACGAGTGGTCCGCGTGACTATAAAGTCACGAGGGTTTCGCTGTAAGTTAGTGGCATTTCGTCCTATGGGCGTCAAGAGCGACTTGTCACCTAAAATAAATGTTTTGATTCAAGGGATAGTTAGATAAAAATAAAATTCTCCAATAGCCGTAAAAATGGCACCACTCGTCAAACATGTACCACAAAAATACACTTACTGTGCTGGTTTGCGGGGAAGGGGATTCACAGCAGGGACCAACCACAGCCTCTCCACCAGAATACCCTCCTGTGATGGTTTACGGGAATGTTACTTCCTCGCCAGTGACCAACACAGACACAACCACTCAACCCAGTTTGGGATCCTTTTCGAGGGCTAATGGGACCCTGATAAGGATGCCTGGGTTATAACCTGATATCCTTCATAGGGCTGATGGGACCCTACTAAGGATGCCTGGTTATTACCACATTCACACACACACGCACTCAAATCACTCACTCACAACACACAGATGAGCCCAACTTCTGGGAGAAATCGCTCAAAAAGAGCGTGGTCAAAAGAAAAACACACAGAAACAAACGAGGGTGAGCGTCGGATACGCGTATTTCTGCCACAAGGTGGCCCTCTTCAGCGAGCTGAAGGGAAAAGCACTTGCAACACGAGGTTGTAAGTGAACGAAAGGGGAGGACAGCCAGGATTAAATACTGAAGGGACAGAAGGAGGAGGGTGAGGGAGAAAACCAATGACCAATGGGTGTTGAAGAGGGCAAAAGGCATTGGTGGAAAGTGGAGAAAGGGGGGAGGGTGGTGAAGAGGACGGAAAGGTGGGGGAAGGGAAGAGATGGGCGAGTGAACGTAAGTGGCCGTTGTAACTAGGGGGGGGGGGAGGGATAGTTGCTACGGCTCTTTTGGATTCGGGGGCTTTCCGCACGTGTATCTCAGAAAGCGTGTTGGGTAAAATTACTACGTCGGGTGGTCGATATCAAATTGATAATGTCGAAGAAGTTTGCTGCGGAGCTGATTGCGAACCCATTAAAGTTACGAGAAGCGTGCGATTGGGTATTAAAATTGACGGATATTCGTGGAGGCATGAGTTTTTAATTCTTCCGGTATGCCCCGTATCAGTAATTTTAGGGAACGATTTTATGGATTGGTCAGGCATGACATTAAATTTTGTAACTAGGACCTATAATTTTAAGTTTAGGCCGGGTCTAATTGCTTCTTTCTTTGACCAAGTGTCCGTCGACGATGGGGAAGTTGAATTAGAAGAACCCAGGGCATTCAAATATTTAACACGTGAGCAAAGAGATAAGGTGCAAAGGTTGCTTGCCAAATATGATGACGTAATAACGAAGGCGTTGGGGTGCACCGACGAGCTGGAATACCACTTATAGTTGTCAGATGATATTCCTGTTCGTATGCCGCCATTTCAGTGTAATCCCGTTAAGATGAGAGAAATGCGGCAACAGGTGGAGGACCTCCTACGTAAAAATGTCGTCAAAAGATCTAATTCGCCGTATGCAAGTCCGGCGTTCTTGGTCCCAAAAAAAGACAGCACGTCCCGGCTTGTGATAGGTTATCGTGCGGTGAATAAGAAAGTCGTTTATGATGCGTTCCCCTTACCCACCGTCGAAAACGCCTTCCAACATTTTGGTAAGGCTAGGTATTTTTCTATTTTAGATCTGAATTCCGCGTATCATCAAGTACCCTTGTCTCCGGATAGCCGAAAGGCAACAGCATTCATAACCCCTTTTGGGTTATACAAATTCAAGAGATTGCCTTTCAGACTTTGTACGGGAGGGCAGACGCTATCACGTTTAGTTGATAAAGTTTTTGGGGATGCTAAGTACAAGTATGTATTCAATTACCTTGATGATATCGTGATACATAGTGAACATTTTGAAGATCATATCGCACACCTGGACGACGCTTTCGTTCGTCTCAGACGTACAAAATTGACAGTTAACCCGGAGAAAATTTCCATTGCTCTTCGTAAAATTAAATACTTGGGGCACGAGGTGTCCAGTAAAGGAATTAGGATCGATCCTGAAAGAGCGAGAGTTGTGAGCACCTTCCCGATCCCTGATAGCCTGAAGGCCGCGAAGCATTTTTTGGGCAAGTGTAGTTATTATGCACGTTTTAACCTCTCATTTTCAGAAACCGCCGCCCCGTTGAATCAACTAAAAAGAAAAAAATTCACGTTTTGTTTGGGGTCCGACCCAACAGCAGGCTTTCGAGAAATTACGGGAGAAAATTTCTTCTCCACCCGTGCTGCGCATACCCGATTTCGAAAAAGAATTCATCATGCATACGGACGCTTCAGCTAATGCCGTAGCGGCGGTACTCTCTCAGAGGGCTGAAGGTCAGCTCGCTCCGATAGCCTTCGCGAGTCGTACGCTAAACGATGCCGAAAAAAATACGCCACTAATGAAACTGAATGCCTTGCGGTCGTATTCGCGGTTGAGAGATTTGACCAATATCTGAGGGGACGAGAATTCGAACTTTATACTTATAACGAGGCCTTGGCGTGAATGCGGCGTCATCCTAAACAACTGGGTAAAGTCGGGCAATGGATGCTACATTTGTCAGTGTACAAGCTTCGAGTGAACCACATAAATGGAAAAGAGAACGTAGTCACTGATTGTCTATCTCAGATGTTCGAGGAAGAACCCAAGGTTCTCGCACAGCTGCCTCGGGTGTGTGTTTTGCAGGACTTGCCAATGTCGTTTATGAAGATATTGGCTCAACAGGAAAAAGATCCGGAGCGCAAAAAAATAAAGAATAAACTAATGAGCGGGGTCAAAGTAAGGGATTTTAAAATGTGTCGTGGTCTGCTGGTGTTTCGTGGGCGGCGAAGCAAACATAATAGAATTTATGTTCCATGCAAAGTGCGACCAATGATAGTGGCGTATTTCCACGATTCGCTGATAGGAGGACACTTAGGATGTCGTAAAACAGTAAGGAAAATTTCGTACGAATTTTATTGGCCGAATGTGCACAAGGACATACAAGAGTATGTGAAGTCTTGCGTTAGCTGCCTAGTGGCTAAGGCAGCGCAAAATACCATGGTCGGATACCATTCGGCGGAGATAGCTAGTGAACCGGGGCAGAAGTATTTTATTGATTACGTGGGACCATTAACACGTACTCGTTCAGGAAATACATCAATACTAACGGTTATTGATGCATTCAGTAAGTTCGTATTCATTGTGCCTACACAAAACATGAGAGCGGTGAACATAGTGAAAATCCTAAATACTCGTGTATTCGCCATAGTGGGTTTTCCCAAAGTAATGGCCTCCGATAACGCTACGACATATACGGAAAGGGAAGTAAAGGATATGTGTCTTGGATTCAAGGAGTCAAGGAAAGGGGCATAAAACATGTCACCGCAGCCGTTCTATGTTGAGCGATTTAATAGGAATCTGAAAAATGCTCTAACGATTTTCCACCATAATACTCAAGATCGATGGGATGAAAATCTCCATACCCTGGCGATTTTTGCAATAGTGCTTTCCACGAGAGTATGAAATTCACCCCATCAAGCTTGTTTCTTGGAAGGGAGTTAAATCATCCTTTAGCCATGCAATGGATGATTGATGAGAGTGTAGCGCAACCGGAAAGGAAGGAGAGCTTAGGTGGGCCAAAGCCCTACATTGCTTGAAACAAGCCAACAAGGTTGTAGTGACCAAATATAATCGCAATCGAAAAGAGCAACCGTTTAGGCCTGGACAGAGGGTGGCATATAAATTGCATCTCTCGAGTTCTGCAGTAAAATAAATTTCCGGGAAATTATTGGCCAAATGGTCGGGGGAACATCAAATTAAACGCTTCACGAGTCCGGTTGCCGTACAATTATAAGACGTGGAACGGAGAGGTGCAACTCGTAAATGCTACGTATCTCAGATAAAACAGTTTCATCGGCGATAGAACATAATCTCCTTCCTAATCCCCTCCTCCTCCTTCCCCTACGGCGTGGCGGGGTGGCAAGGAGCGTTGATCTGGGTGGAAGAGGGATTGTTTTCGCTCTCTTTTTCACTTGGGTTTGCTCGTCCTTTAACTTGGGGAATAGTGATTGGAAAATTTTTTTTCTTATTAGGTTCCCCGTATTTTTTGTGGAACGGTATGTGAAAATTTTTTTATATTTTTTTCCAGCCCTGTTGAGGGCTTGTTAATGACAATTTGGAACCTTATGCAACTTGAGCCCTGTGAATGTTATTTTGAGTGATGTATAGTTCATTTTGAGCAACATGTGTTTGGGCCCATTGTTAATTTGCAAATCAGGGTAAAGAGTAGAGGTTTGGTTTCTTGGTGAAGAAGAATTTTTTTGTTGTTTCTCAACCTTTTTGTATGATTGTTTAAGAAAAGGCGCTTATCCTTGAGTGAATGTATAAGTGATTATTATTTTTGAGAAACGGGCGTGAGCGACCATTGTGTGCATGTTTTTCTTCTCCTTCCCCTTTTTCCTGTGTCCTGCGACTACTGCGAGCAACGATGGAATTCCCTGGCGGAAATTAAAAAGCATGGAGAAGCGAGGGAGGATGAGCCGTCCATGACGTCATGACCCTCTCGCTAAGAAATGGAAGAGTGCGGAGTGTGGGTGGATTCCACCGCCACAGCTTTGAACACAGGCACGCTGCCTGTCAAACGGGACTGCCTTGTACTGCCTTGTGGGGCTAGCCTTGTGAGGCTAGATATAAAAGGGACATGCGACCCTGCTCCCGGCTGATTTTCTGGGACGTACTCCTCGTGTGAGGACTACGTGGAGTCCGTTAAGAGATGGAGACGAATCGACGCTGCTTCCAGCAGATCACCGGATCTTCACACGCAAAGGTACCGCCCCCGCCTCACCTATCCTTCCGGCCCATTGTCCCTATCTCCTTCGTCTCTATCGTCCGCATTGTTTTGCTTTGTATTATGTTAAAAAAAACTGGTGCCTTTTCTGAGTAATTATCTTTTTTGACTTTTCTACCGACGACTCTCTTCCCCCACGCGTCTTACTTTTTTTTTGGAAATCCTGTGATTTTTGCCTAAATGAAACCTTAATAATATGTCCGTATGCGAGGTATGAAGCTTTATTACGCAGCATTTATTAAATTCTGGCTTCTAAAGCAAGTATTTTTTTTGAATTATTTACCTTATCATAATTGGAAATGATTGTTCCATTAGTTGAGTAAAACTGATTTTAGTCCTGGAGTTTGAGCTTGCTGTAATTCAAGCAATTATAAAGTAAATTCGGCCCTGAAAATCTAGCAGAGTAAATGATATTTTTGCAAGAAAAAGGCTTGTGATCGTGATATACCAAGCTTTTTTTCATTTTACTTGATGATACTCCTGTAATCCTTGAATACAGCATTGTAGGTTGATTAATATGTGAATGTTTTGGGGTAAGGAATTTTTGGAGTACAGTCGTTGAATATCGATGAATATTCTAATCAATTGACGTCTGAAATTAAATTTCATATCATGCCCAAAATAATTAAAATGGACTCTATCAAGTTTAAGATTTGGACATTGACATTTTGAGAGAACCGTCTAGCATTATGTGTATAAAGAGAATGAATAATATCGGGATGGAAATGGGGATATTGCATCTTTATAAGAAAATGATTATGTTTCAATAACTATAGTTCATTGGTTCGCCGCTGGTCTTCTGAAATAGCAATTTCTTCATTAAGAAGAATTTATGGATTTTTTAATTTACATAAAACGCTAAAATTGATAAAAACTGCTGACTTTGGAGTGGAATTTGATGTGAAATGAACTGAAAGAGAATATACAGCTCTTCAAATACATAATTTTCATTGGCTTTTCCTGGTTACAACTTTGTAAATTTTTTCCACCGTTTTTATTAATTTAGTCTATCATTATTCAATAAAGAAGGTTAAGGTACACTGTGATAGAACATATTTATTCGGCTTTTTACTTTTAGAAAAAAGATTTTAGTTTTCTAAAAACATTGTTCACAGGCAATGGAAGCCAACGAACTAGATTTATCCGCTAAAATCTAGTTTAACAAGGTATTAGGATTGTAATTATGAAATGAATGCATTGTAGGCGATTTAAACACTCGTGAGCAAGTATAAATCGCCTTCGCATGCATTAAAAATTTCAAATCTAATCATAATGACTAATCAAAGAGATTCAAATCAAGTGCGATCATTTAGAACTTGACTCATTGCGCATGCGTTCAAGAGAAACAAGTCAGAAATATTCCGTAGATCCTACAACTGCGTAACGTTCGACGGTCTGTTGTACGATCGCTATTACCAAATTAATCGAATGACTGTACTCGAAAGGGGTGAGCTCGATCGAAGGTGATTGGAATCCTAACGTTTGACGGTAAACCAAGTTAAAAAATTGGCCCTCAGGACTGAGCGTCGTAAAACGGAATTGGAGAGCGAAATCCTTTTGAGAACGGACGATTTCTATTTACGGTTGCCCGTTATGAGACGATGACTAGATTTGCATCACTAAGTGCTCTAAGAAGGTACAACATCGCCTTATGGAGTTCAATTATGAGTCTTTTTTGACGAACTGCAAGCTGAAATGTCTTGGTTTCTTCCGTCGGCGGCTGGAAGTTGATTTGTGGAAGAAGTAGAGGATTTTCAAATGATCGTGTTAGTTTGGCGCGTTGCTGCGGAAAATGTGTATGTTTTTTCCGAATAGTTGAGCATTTTGGGTACTGTTTGGTATTTTCACATATAAAAGCGTTGTTTGGATACAGAGTTGTGAAAAATGATCCTTAAAATTGTACATTTGGTCAGAGACGCTAAAGATATTTTGTGCAAAATCGCATATAAGGTAGTAACTGACGTGAGGGAGGAAGCTATCATCATAGAGTACACAACTAAATAGTAAATACTATGGCTAGAAATGTGTTACAGAAATACTGAAGTTATTGACAGAAGAGAAAATTTGAAACGAGAAACAAAATATAATATATTGGAGCCAGAACGTGATTCAGAAGAGAAAAGATTACAGCGAGAAGATTCTGAAACATTCTGAAACAACAGAGAAGATTTACGTTAAATCAGAGGCTAAACATTTCCCAAACGAACTTCAACAGCGAATGCAACCTACTGGAAACCGCTCAGAGGGTAACGCCGAAAATTGATTTCACCAGGCATATGGGTATATTTGACCCTCATGGGGATAATATTAGCTTTTACCTGAAACGTTTTGAAAGTCAGGCCGATAGGGTAGGTATCGCGCGAGCTCGACGAGTTTTTTGTTTGACGGAGTCATTGATGCACTATACCGGGAATCTAGAGAAAGAGCTTATAGTAATGAAGTCATGAAAAATTTACTTCTCAAGGAATACAAATTGAATGTAGATATTTTCTGACAGTTATTTTTCAAGCAGTCTAAATTTAGTGCTCCGGTGTAATGTAGCATATAAATTGACTAATTACTGAATATGCTGGATTTACTACATGAGTGGACATTCACTTGAGGTGTTAGAAGACTGATAGTGACCGATTAAATGAAACAGAGTTACAAGATCCCATGATAGGCGAATAGCGAAACATCAAGGCATGGTACGAAACACCTTGGATCAGAAAAATAAAAAATACCGCTCAAAAAGCCTAAGCTTGTTTCTATGAATTCTGATGATTCTGAAGTTGAATTCTGACAAGTGATTTCGAAGTGTTAAAGAGCTAAACCAGCATCTTGGGAACTTAATTTTAAAGACATTTTTAACCCAAGTGTTACCAGTGCGATTCCACTATAACCTTCGTAAAGCCTTCCATCTCCACTCAATTAACCCATCCACCTCCCTCTCACTCATGCCTCCTCTTCTCTTTGCCTTACTTCATCCCCGTCCTGCCCTTCCCACTCCCTACTTTCCACCCATCACAACTCCCTCTCCCCTTTTTCACCTCTAGTTCTTTCCTCCCTTATATCCCCTCCCTTCTCCCTACTTTTCACCCATCCTCCCTCCCTCACCATTCTTCCTCCTCTTCCTCTTGCCTTTCTTCCCTCCACTCCCCTCCCTTCCCACTCCCACCTTTTTACCCATTTCTCTTCCTCTCCCTTTGTCCTCTTGTTCTTGCCTTTCTATCCTAATCTCCTCTCCTCCCTTCCCTTTCCTACCTTTCTAATCATTCTCCCTCCCTCACCCTCTTTTCTCTTCTTTTTATGCCCTTCTTTCCTTCTCTCCCCACGCTTCCTGCTCCTTTCTTTCCACTCATTCTCCATCCGTATCTCACTTTCTTTTCTTTTTCCCTCTCCCCTCCCTTTTTACTCCCTCTTATACACACATCCTCCCCTCTCCGTATTGTCCTCTTCTTCTTGTCTTCTTCCATTCCCTGCCTTCCCACTTCCGTCTTTCCACCCATCCGACCTCCCTCTCACCTTTTTCTCCTCTTTCTCTTGCCTTTCTTCCCACCTCTCCCATCCCTTTCCTCTCGCTCAATTTCATCTATCCTCTGTCCCTCTCTTTTTTTCCTCTTTTTTTTGGCTTCCCTCCCTCGTCTCCTCTCCCTTGCTCAAGCTTCTGTTCACCCGTTCCACCTCCCTCTTCCTATTTCCTCTTCGTCTACTTGCATTTCTTCCCCACCATTCCTTCTCTTTCCTCTACTTCCTTTTCACCCATCCCTTTCCTTTTCACTTATTTCGCCAGAAAAGGGAGCGTTATTAGGAGATTATACTTCCTAAATAGTTATTTTCTTCATTTAAAAAATGTTATGGATTTATTTATGTGCAGAAAACGATGACATTCATGAAAAATTCTTATTTTGGAGTGGAATATGTTGTATCCATCCCTTCTCTTCCCTCTCTTTCCTTTTTACCCATCCCTTTCGATCTCCCTTTTTTCTTCACTTCATCTTGCCTTTCTTCCTTCCTCTCCCCTCTCTTTCCTCTCTTTCCATTTCAACCATCGTCTCTCCTTCTTCCTTTTTTCTTCTCTTCATTTTGGCTTTCCTCCCTCGTCTCCTCTCCCTTCCTTATACTCCTATTAATCCGTCCCATCTTCCTATCCCCTATTCCTCTTCGTCTTCTTGCTTTACTTCTCTCCCATCCATTTTCTTCTTTCTACTTTCTTCGTACCCATCCCTTTCCCTCTCCCTTTTTTGTCCACTTCATCTTGTCTTTCTTCCCTCTTCTCCCCCCTCTTTCATCTCGCGCCATTTTAACCATCCTCGCACCCTCTCCCTTTTCCCTCCTCTTCCTTTTGGCTTTTCTCCATCGCTTCCTCTCCCTACCCACTCCCTTCTTTTCACCGGTCCCACCCACATCTCCATTTTTCATCCTCTTTTTGTTGTATTTCTTTCCCCTGTTTCTTCTCTTCTCTCTCCCTCCTTTTTACCCATCCACCGTTTCTCCTTTTTTTTCCTCCTCTTCTTGTCTTTCTTCCTTCCACTCCCCTCCCTTCCCTCGCCCTTTTTTTACCTATCCCCCTCCCTCTCCGATTTTTTTCCTCTTTGTCTTGCTTTTCTATCCTCCAATTTCCTTCCTTCCTACTTCCTTTTTTTCAGCTGTCCCACTTACCCCTTCTTACCATGATTCCGAGACCTAACGTAATCTCGTGGTTGATTGAAAGAAATATCCCGCATCCTAAAGATAGAGGAAACTTTTACCAGAAATGATTTCGCAATTTGTTTTATATTTTTAGTTCGAAGAAGATACAATTGGTACTAATCACCCTTCAGTTTAACAGCGAGCTGCCGTTTACCTTGGTTTGTCACATCGCTCATTGAAAAAAGTATACTTGGGCAACATTTGGATCGTGATGTAGGAATATCCTGGAGCAGTTAAGTGAAGACCAGTGGCAGGGAACCTCACTTTTCATATTGTCGAATTTACTGTCGGAGTAACTCGAAGATCAATTCATAAATTTCATTCAGAAAAATTATATACAACAATTAAAAAACTCATAGCAAAATTGGAAGAAAATTTACGGAGCTTTTCAAATATGCCGAATATCAAGCTTCGCGAGATCGTCAAAAATATTATATTTCGCTTTAGGATATCCAACTAAGATGCCCGTTTTGATGGCGTTCACATCTATTGCCGCATCTTGCCACATGTTTCTCAGTAAAATATTGGGACCTGGAAATGACAGTGACAAAATCGTTTACACACGCAAAATATAAGGCGGCTAGCAGTACTCGATGAAGTATGCGTATGTAAATGCAATTAAAGCAACAATACCAGCTTTTCCAATTATGACCAATACTGCGGGCAGCTTCTAGAAGTTTTTGGTTGGCGAGATGTCTTCAGATTTTAGAAGGCGCGGGTTTATGTTTTGTTAGGAAGAAAGAGACTGGCGACTATGATGAGGAGATGAACTCCCAGCTTTCTGAAGAGTAGTTCAGGAGGACTTTGGCCGTGATTCCAAATAAATCGGTGAATGTAATAAACCAGGCTCCATATCTAAAATGGTATATTGCTACACAATAAATCCAAGAATGGCCTGGTTAAAAGCCAACATTATCTCGTTGTTAATCGAAAGAAAAATCCCGCTTCCTAAAGATAGAGGCAACTTAGAAACTTTTACTAGAGCCACGATCATCCAACACTCTAAAACCTACACTAACACAGCCAAAACAAAATTTGACCGTATTGCAAAGGAGTTGCGGTGGAATTGGTGTGGTTACCGGTGGTGAGCTAAATGCAATCGAGTTTATTTGGACATATGTTCAAGAATAAAGTGACAAAAGTCAACCGAGCAAACCCTGATTGGAAGGGAAACGAGATAGATGTGACACGAGATCCTAGCAACGATGCTATAGCATCAGTGATATATTTATGGAAAAAGTACACTCAACATACGCTAAAGTTTGAAGCCTTATAATCGGAAAAAAAGAACTGTCTCAATACATTCCTCATGTCCTTCTCCTCGTCATTGATCTGAACATCTCCTCCAATATTGAAGAGATTGAGGAGTATGAGTCATTGATGACCAAATTTTATCAGTTGAAGATTATTAATTGATTTCAAAATTATTATATAAGTAAATATGCCTTCCATAAAGACATCAAAGAAAATACAAGAAAATAACATGAAAAATACAAAAACATCACTACTTTCAGTTGCCCTTGCAGGTCCCCAACCCAAATAAGGGAAAGTTCGCGGGAATGTGAAAATTACGGGAATATTACTTGTTCATACTTTGCGTCAAGGAAGCTGTAACCTGTTGGTGATTATGTTCTCTATCAGGAAAGAGTTCTTTACCCAAACACATAACTAGGCGGTGACGAGCGTGTCGGCCCGAACGAGTGCACGCCGCAACACTGCACCGCTTTGCCGAGGCGGTTCGTCAAACGGGACCACTCACTTCGATCGGGATGAAACCTTTTTGGTATAAATTGAACGCAATAACTGATATATTGAACAATAACATACTCGAAACGTCTAGACATGCGCATTACAACGCGACCAAGAACGACATTTTACAACGCCCCAATTTTGAAATGGAAGCATTTTACAAAGTAAATGACAACCTTTTTCCTGCTCCACATATAAAGCTGAAAGTAACAGCATGTATGGCACACATATTTATCTACAATTAAATGAAATATGGTTGTAATATAAGAGCTAAAATTTGAGAAACGAATTATCAAAGTTGGAACTTGCTCGAACACCTCTCTATACCGGTACTTTTTACGTTACAACCACGGTAAAAAATATCTGATGGCGTGAAAATAATTTATGTTCAATATCAGATTACGTAAAATAAAAAATAAAAAATTATGTCAATAGATTTTATTTGTCTTGCGTCCGTCTTATGTCGTTATCTCCGTCTTATGTCGTTATCGTTTTATTAGTACCCCAACTTTTTGAGTGCTCTACGACTTGGTCTCCATTTGATCAAATTTCTAAGGTCATCCTGTATAACGTACGACGATATTAGGGTTAATGAGAGTTTATTTTGCAAAAAAGAGAGTGAATAACGCTTTACAAGCTTTAACTTAGAGTTTTTTATTTTGAAGATACATTATGATTTTGTTGAGAACATAAAGCAATATTTCAACATATTAAATACCGGATGTGCATAATTAATAAAAAATGAACAACTATGTAAACTTGCACATCTTGCTAAAATAATATAGAATGCATGAAAAAGAGTAATAACAAATATTTGCGCAGCAACCAATCCTATACCAAGACTAATTAGATATACCTATACTATTATATAGCGAATAATATGCCTTATATATTACATCGTAGAATAAACTTATGGGATTTGTTGACAGTAAAATGCTTATAATTCTTTCTCTATTATAATATTTTACAATTTTAAACATTTTTCAGAATAAGAAAAAATTACCAGGGGAATTCATGGAGAGTGAATAAATTATTTTAAAACCTAAATTAATAATATTTTCCCATAGTGACAAAAATACATCATGCGTTTAAATTACATGGGAAAAAATGAAATTTACATAATTATAAATCATTCGAAAATAAATAAATCAAATTAGAAATGAAGAATGACTATTTTGAAACATTTCTCTGAAAATTTTAGTTCATAGCAAATCATACGTACAACAAATAAATAAACATAATATCTAGATTAATTCGTAATTGTACTAAATTAATCATACATTGGGGTTTCCAAAAAGCGATGATTTTTTAAAGAAGTGATCCAAATAAATTCCGTTTCTATTAGGTTACGCCTTTTATCAAGACAAAAAGTTTATCTGAATGTCGAAGCCCGATTAAATTTAAGAGAAATTGAAATATTAAATCGTCTTCAAAAGCAGTTATTAAGGATCTCAAGGATAAAATGAAATATTTCTAGCGAATACTCCCTAATATAACCGACCACATCGTACTTGGTAAATATGTGAATCACACATTAAGGGAGTTAGATAACTGCTGTGTTTGGTAGAACTGACTTTGACCTTTTCAAATATTTTGTAGGTCTGCCTGTTCTTTCTTCTTCTTTCACTCCAGCATAATTTCAGTGCTTCAGCAGTTTCATACGTAGTTCAACGCGTCTTCTGTACTTGCATTCATCCTGTAAGGGTAAAAAAAGGTATCGTAAAAGAATATAGAAAAAATAATCATCAATAATTGTAAAATGAGCAACAAAACAAAATATCAACGCTGCCCATTGTATTTGGTGACAAATCACAATACCACAATCATAAATGAAAAAATTAAAACAATTTAATTTTTGGAGACGAGTTTTATTGTTAGGGAATTAATTTTATACATAATCTTTTGCCAAAAGCTTTTAATTGAATAGAAGCAGAGGTTGTTTTTAGTGGTTCACATAAAAGTAGATTACGACTATGATGAAACGGAGTGAATGTAGGTTTATAAGTTTATTAAATATAAATAAATTTATAAGTTGCGATACCACAACTTATAAATTTATCCACATTTATCCGCAGTTTTGATATTCAACTAGAATGGAATTTTTTTCGTATAATCGATCCTAGAGTATTTATTCAAAAAGGAGAAGAGAATTTTTGAACTTGTAGGTCACTTAAAGCGCATAAAGTTTTTCTGCGTTTGAAGGAATACAGTAGTGAGTAAGGTGTGATATTATTTCAGTTCAAAGAGAAGAGGACTGGGTACCACAAATGATCCTACAAATAAAAAACATCGTTATCTCAAATGCTCACAGCTTTAAAGTAACACCCAGCTTTCCGATTCTTTGATTTGAGAGTAGGCACTAGGCTTCGAATTGATTGATTCTACATATTTCTTGGTAAAATTCACTATTTTTCCAATTTTTCATGGAACGGGTCACAGAAAATTAATTATATAGTTGTGGAATCTTCTGTGTGGCACACCATTTCATTTAGGAATATAGATTAGAAACAGGAAGTAAAGAAATCTTGATCAAAAACCGTTCTGTTAAATGCTTCCTAGCAATCCATTTAATCATAGAATAATGAATTACCTGTATGACTTCCAGGAGTTACTATATCCTTGCCAGCTCGTTATTTTCCGGAACATCTGGACCACGTCTAGGTCTACAGCACTGTAATCCGTAGCGATCCATGTATAGCTTTAGACGAAGTAAGCATGAGGCTACAGCGAGAACCAAAAAGAAGACGACGATAAACCAGGTATGTTCCTGTAAAGCAAAACAAAGTAGTAGTCAGGAATGCGTTACAACTTAAGATCGCGGAAAAAATTCTCCCTAAGGTATTCCATGAATAGGAGTGATTTTATGGTTTCAAACATCTGAACATAACCACATTCTGTAATACACTGTCACCGACATTTTGATTACAATGGGTTATAATGTGTATTCACAGTTTTATGCATTATAATCATTTCTTGAACCTTGATTTAATTACTAAAATTATGTAAACAAATTTTCTACTACAATTCAAGACACATCCCTGGTATTCGTTGTGATATGTCTTGTTTATGCTAAGTGTGAAAATCCTCTTCCCGCTAACAAACGGGATCTTTACTTCGGCAATAGAATGCACAGCGGTAGAACATATGTGAAGAAATTATAACATTTAAGAATTCTGGATTATATTGTAGGAAATGCTTGTCAGTAACGGTTATATTGCAATGCTAGTTAGGATTCAATTTCAAGGCATGATTTCTTTTGAAGTAGGCTATATTTTTGGAGGAGAGGGGAATATTACTATTGGGATTTTTGTAAGAGGATAGCCGTAGTTTTTTATTAACCAACAGTTAATATGCATTTTTTCGTGATTATTACTAATTATTTATCAGCTCTTACCTAAAGCATTTTCATCCTTTGCCCCTTACAATATTTTTCTGGGCATATCATCTAACATCGAGCCTCTTCAATTTCATACTAGCATTGCAGTAAACTCATTCGAACCTTTTTTCCTCCCTATGTTCGTATCTTATGTATTTATTTGCTTATAACGTTTTAAGTTGTGTAATATGTTTTAGTACAGATGAGGTATGACCTTCAATAGAACCAACTCTACTTAGATTTTTACCTCCATAGCTTTGCTCTTTGTTCATGCACTAATATATATTCATTTATTAGTTTCTCCTCACGAGCTTCGGCTAGCGACATTTATTCCTCCGTTTTTCACCTTCACCTTCAACTTAATCTTTACCAAACATTTCTTATATGTTATACACGTATTGCATTTAGATTCAACATTCATTTTTGTCTGATACTTATTAAACTGACGGGTGCAAACATCCGTTCACACTGCTAATAGCTGCAGAAAAAACTGAGCGAAGCGCTTAGACAGCCAATTTGCATCTGATTAGTGCATGTATTCCACCTCTTCGTATTCCCTTCCCTTGAAAGTTACTTGTTTCGTAGTCTATTACCATCTCAAAGTGACTCGTCATGGATGTTGTGAGAGGAAATTGGATGTTGAATAGAATCCCCCTTCCTCTTTTACCGATATACACCCAATGTTCAAAGTCTACGTTCAGTTGTGGCAGCAGGTTTGTTTTGAACTCCTGGGAAACCAGTGGAATCGCGACGGCTGCTAATTAATTGAGCAGCTAAAATTTTTCTGTTTACCTTCTGGTTTAAAAAATTTATTTGGCTGACCACAGGTGTTGCAGATGGAAAGATGTAAATTGTATGCTATTTTGTGTGAATCCCCCTCGTTAAGGTTCTTGTAAGATCGGCTGTTGATAACTTAGAGATGTGTGGGGCTTAATATAAAAACGACCCTTTTATTGCAACCGGATTGATAGTGGATAGCCTATTTTTTCCACTATTTATGATCTTCTTTCAATGTGCAAACCATAACTATACATGAAACGCCAGGCAAAATTTTCCATTACAGACATCGCCATATCTTCTACTTTTTGCTACATGAGTAATTTAAGAAGCTGTATATATATGAAACCGAAAACAATATACTGATTGATAATTGACTGGTGATTGATAATCAAGAATATGCAAGTTTGGATGTATTCGGAGATCATAATATTTCCGAAGTTCAGGTCGCTTTTCTGTTTTAAAGTAGATTGAATGGAAAAACGGTAGTAAGTCATACTGTGCTCTATTAGGAGGTAAGTAATGTGAAAAACCAACATTTATATCATCAGAAGTTTTTAACTTAATAATGCTCAAACTATCACGATAATACTTATCCACAGTGACTGTATTGACAGAAAGAAATTGGATACCCTTCTTTGAATGGATTGCGCAATTTCCTTGGCTGACACAGGGGGGTTGACTTGTAGCCTAGCAGTTCTTTAAGGAGGCTTCTTAACAGCTAAATAACCATCATTGTCAACCTTCGCTAATTTTCAAATTGATGTTGTGATTATAAAGTTACTTATCTATTTATACTCACGTTGACACCAAAATAAAAATATATGTGGAAAGATCATAACATATGGGTAGGAGCTTATGGTAAACTTCAAAATAAGATTTTATAAATTGCCTATATACCTACTCGCTGCACTTAAATAACTGAGGGAAGAGCATAGAATTTGATTGAAAATGGCGAAAATATTGATATTTCATATATCTGGAAGCAAAAAAAATCAATACAGAAATGTGATTTCTCTTTAATTTCTCCACTTTTCCCATGAGTAATTCTTTATTTATTGCTAGTAATAGCAGGTTATCCATGAAAATGAATAACGCCTAAAAACTAAAGTGAAAAGTACGACACGGTTCATAGTATTCATTCGATGAAGACTGAGGTAATGTGCTAGTCAAAAGCTTGAAATGAAGTAAATCAGTCTTCGCATTGATGACTGGTAATAACGATGCATTAAATGCTACTCAGAATTACAGTCAGAACTAGTTCTATCTAATTGATGCTTCTTCAGTATTGTAGGAAGAGATGATACTTTCATGTAACTGCAAATATTTGCAATGATTATGTTGGCTCTAAGATCGAATTTAGCCCGTATTGTAATTTCCAATACAGATTTTAAGAATGGCCGGAGAATTTTTCCACTTTTCGGAGATTTTTATTTTTGAACCATTTTTTCGTGTTTTATCACGAATCGATTGACATTTACATTCATTATTCATTTGCTAAGTCAGCTAAATGGGCAATACACCAACATATGATCCTATAGTTGAATATGAACCATCAGTGGAAACCTAAGATTGTGAAAACCTCAACCCTTGCTCCAAGTATGATCAACATGATCTCGGAATATGAAAACATTTGTGCAAGGTTAAGAAGTTTTGAATTACTGAGCATGGCATAAAAATGTGGGAAGTTATAGGTAAAATCGAATAAGTCATCACAGATACACCAAAATAAGAAGGGGAATTAACTTCATTCATCCTCCCTAAAATAAGGTAACAAGTCGCTGAGTTTCCGGTTAATACTATTGACCTGACCGGATTGTAGCTAAAAAACATAAAATGTTGTACCTTAAGGCAAACATAGGCACAAAAAAACGCAATGGAATGAGAAAGCTTAAAGGTATAATCGGTATAATCATTGTCACTAAAAGAACTATAATTAGGGCGTAATTAGGAAGTAATTTAAATAAAAAGCGCGGGCAAAGGAAATATAAATATTCCTAATTTGGCCTTTTTTATGTTTTTGCGCCGTCGATATATCATCATTCTTGGGAGCACAGAGGCATATGAGGCGAGAGAATACATTTCCTTGAACTCATAATGATTTTTTATATGTTACACTATTATTAATTGCTATTGATATTCAAGATTTCTGGTCACTCGAGAATATAGTCGAGTAAATGGATATTTAAGATAAAGACAAATGAGTTAGCGGAAGCAAGTATTTTTAAAATTTTAAGAACTACGAGCAGGAAACTCAGCTTTGGAGTATTATTTCAAAGAATGTCCCTCCAAGAGGAAAAATTCGGAACAAAATTTCACTAATTCAATGATGACGTCAACAGACTCCTTTGTTATGAAGTATTTAGCATTCACTTTACACTGTCTTCAGAGTATCGCGGCATTTTTATCGAGCAAATATCTAAAGTAATTTCATGAAATAACATGATTCTTGTTAAGCTTCCGAACCTTCTCCTGATTATGAGCCGGCGAGGGGAGGAGATGGAGTTGGGGTTTTGCCGGGAAGAAATTGAGCGTTGCCACAGCTGCGCATAGAGCTCGGAGATCGGTTGCCAGGAGGGGGAAGACGCAGGAGAGACCAGAACGAGTGCGGGTGTCAGGAGAAGGGGAAGTCAGGAAGGCTGCCGGGAGAGGGGAAGATAGGAGGGGATTTCAAACGTAGGCGCACGGAGGTTGGCGGCACCATGGGTGGGGGTAGCTGGAGAGAGGAAGCCAGGAGAGGGGAGAGGCTGACGTGGGATGGATGGAGGGGCGGCAGCATTCGTGAGGGACGTCAGTGGTAGAGGGAGTCAGGAAGGCTACCGGGGGTGGAGAAAGATGGGAGTGGGGTTGCAGACGTGGAGGGGCAAATCGAGTTTAAAGGCACCAGGAGTGTGGGGGAGGCTGGAGAAGGGAAGCCAGGAGCGGGGAAGGCTGAATTGGAGAGGAGGCAGCATGCGCACTATGGGATGATTAAAACATGAAACAAAAGAATGCTTGGCAGATTCAGGCGGAACGTTGATTCTACAGAGTGACGCGATCAAAGTTTACGTGGAAAATGAACATCAACCGCGTAATTGAGTGCCTCCAAGACAATGTCAGAGTTGGCAATTGGAAACGATGCCAATATAAAAACACGTCCAATTCTGTCAGGGGAAAGAGGTCGTGAGACTTTAGAATTCATTACTGTGGTCTTTGTTTAAGTCATAGTATCTGTAAGAATTTTTTTCGTTTCATATTCAGACAAGTAAGTATGTTTCAACTGCGCATTTACCTTGTACGAAAATTACATTGTTAATTTTTTATCTCCGCTTTGAAGATTTTCCTAGTCTGCTCCGATCTTAGAAAATGTCGTCATCATCAGGTGACCTGAAGATGGCGCAAGATGTTGAAACCCAGGTCGTGTCAATATACCTGCAAATTGTAATTAGCAAAGATATTTTCATCTTCCTCTTGATGGATAACTACCGCAAAGTTTAGTTCAAAGCCATTTCCTTCGCCTCAAATTTCCTAATTAGTACAAAACGTCTATTTTGGAATCAGGTGGTCTGTAAAATGAACATATATGCATATTTCTATTGTTATATTGCTTAATAGTACACTAAATGCCCTCTATTTAATTGTGGTCTACTGTGTGTGCGGTACTATTCAAATACAATTTAACTGCTAAAAATACTCCGCCGCCAGTCCTTTATGATCGTTCACGCCTATAGATTTTATATCCTGTCGGAAAGACTTCGCTATCGCTAATATCCTCTACAAGCCAGCTCTCTGTTCCAATTACTATATCTGAGTTTTCCAATACATTTTCTACTTCGACACGTTTGTTATTTGCGCTACGGAAATTTACTATCAATAAATTTATATCGTATTTAGCTTGATGAATGTCGGTTCGCTATTCTATATTATCTTTCTGATGCTCTCTGAAACCACTGAGAAGCAACTTTTTCTTTGAAGTTTCGCAGCTATCTTGATGGCACATATTGAAATAATTATAGCTACATGAGTTAAATTTATTTTATTGTGCTTTCCCTTACTATTTTTGCAATGAAGGTTTTCGTTACACGGATTTACTCGTAGGCTGTTATCGGGTCTATACTTTCGAATCCCGCTGAATGACCAGCTCTTTAGCCCAAAAATACCCGCCATGCTCCAAATTCAACGAGCCGCGGTTTTGTGACCTGGGCGGAGTAATGCACCTTAGAACGGTTGAGGGGAGCCCGGCACGATCCGAGGACCGGTCGAAGATCTACGATTTTTTTCTCCTCTCCCAATGCCTCCAGTTAAGACTGCTGGAAACATGGTGACCGCAGTCGGTCGGTGGAACATCACTACAAATGGACAGCCGCAAATCCACGCCAGATGCCCTTCGGACGCGTTCAACCTCCAAGTTTAAATCCCTGAAGGAATTTCAAATCTCTCCACCTCCACGCTCGGACGCGACGTTGGTGCCGACATGGGCCACCACTCTCAGTGTGGAGCAGGCCGTATCTCCCACCGCTGCGCGTAACGTAGTCGTGGTGTTGGTACTAATCCTCCTGGTTTACACTAAGAGGATTAGTACCCACCGCTAGGAAACATCGCTGGTCCGCTCCGTCACTCCCTGCCCTCTTCCGCTATGAGGGCACGATCCACCGGACGTTCGTACTCCCTATCAATAAAATTCCGGTTCTCCCTGTCCGGCTTACCTCGGGAGCAGCGTCTCTCGAGTCAGGAGTCACTAGGTTCAGTATGAGCAATTAAGTATGAGGGATATATTGCCATGCAGCTGTACCCAAAAATGCATTCTTCCTACGCAAATCAGTGAGTAAACTTTTAATAAACCATAGCGTCAACTGAGCAGCACTTCAAGCATTCAACATTTCTCAAATAAAATTCACCATTGTACCCCCATACAACCTTATCCATTTCACCTTGAGACGCCTGGTGTCCTTAAAAATATGCCAAACTCCAAGCGGAAGCTTGTAGCGTAGTACGTAGATGTAGACTACCTAGTCCGGTCAAAAACTTTAAGATCAACCTTCATAGGAGCGAAATTTGAATCTTTGAAATGGTATTACCATCCATCAGGGTTCGTCATTAAAATAAGTAAGTGCAATTTAATGACATTAGTCAACTTAGCATTAGATCAAATACCTAATGATATGAATTAGGTAATTTACTCAGTCTATAATACGATTCAAGTATTTATACGGGAACACATAGCCTAAAGGTTTATCTTTAAATTTTTTCAACTGTGATACAATCTCTCAGCAGTGATGAAGAGTATGTCATCTCGGTGAATCATCGCTCAAATATGAGGTAAAATGATGGAAATGCAAATCATAAATTCTTATACAATTCTAGAATAATCCCACTATCGTCATCTTTATAATAAAGTTTACGAAGGTTTATGAAAAGTTGTTATTTGTGAAGGAACCATGGAACTACCTACCTCTTTATTCCCTCCAATGCGAACCTTGGTGACCGATCCCTCGTCATCCATCGGGTCAGGGCTGGGAGGTAGGGCTGCGTTGTCAGAGGCGATGTCCATATCTCTGATGAAGTATGATGCAGTGAGCATTTCATCCTTCCAGTGCTCCGTCTGGGATAGTGAGCTCTCATTCATGCCCTGGCCACGACTCTCTGCAATTTCTTTTCTATCCGGGTTGTTAGTCGATGATATGAGATCAATGTTTCTTGCTCCAGCTAGCCCATCAAATGCATCCACAGCCGGGGATAAATTTTCGTGCGGGTTCCCATGCGCATAGGATGCATCCACATTCTGTCCTTTGTTGTCGTCTATGGCGAAGTGCTCAATCTCTTCTCCTAGGAATTCCGAAAAATCCTTGCCCTTGGTTGCTTTATTACCCTCATCCAAGCCTGAAATGCTGGTTTTGATAAGAGCATGAAAATCTCCATGGCTTCGAGCGAAATTCTCGTTTCTTGCTGCCGCGCACAACTGGACGAGGAGGGCGGCACCAATGAGGTATGTGATCTGCATCTTGATCGTATCCTCTCTAAAAAACGTTCGTTCTACCGATGTTCCTCAAGCAACGAAACGACGGATACTTGATATTCAGGGGAGACTACTAACGATTCTCCTCACACGACACTTCTCTAAGTACGCTTAGGCACTATCAGCGCGTGGCCTAAGATATTTTTAGAGGTGACTCTTACGGCTAACCGTTTACTCCGATGTCTGGAGCACAATGGACGCTCAACACCGGCGAATCAAATCCAGACCCCCTCCTTCCATTTATCTCTTTCAACCGACCTCATGACTACTTCCCCTACACTGCCGTTTTATTTTTTTTGCAGAACTCCTCATGGCTATAAATGAATAAGTCCATTATCTAGATAGACGGGTTTTTCATGCTCTTTTTACAACTAATACTGCGTGTTCATTGGGAACATTTCGGAAATAACTGGTAAGTTACAATGTGTGTCCGCGAATAGGATTATGATGTGATAAATATTATTACAGGAAATAGCATCATTCGATGTGACACAGAAATTTTCAGTAAAACTCGGAAATTATGCGTCTTTATTGAGAAAAAATGTGTTGAAAACAGTTCTCAACATAGTAATGCATGATTCATAAGGTATTCATTTTTTAAAGTAAAGTTACTCGTGTGATTAATTTAATGATGAAAGTATACGGACTCAGCTATCTCGTATTTAACCATTAGTTGATTGAAATTTTTAATAACTAGTTCTATAGAGCGCGGTGTGGAAATCGTGGGTATAAGTGAAGTAATGTAGAAAGATGCGGATTTGCGGATGAGTTAGCTTTAAGCTATCATACATCAGAACGGGCAATTAATCAACGTCATATGCTAGAAGATTTAACGGTTCTACCTCCTTGGATAGGCTTTAACTCCATAGTATTACTTGGACGCATCTTACCCACCGGTTAGGATTAGTTCTAAGGAAAAGCCTTCAGGTGGCGAGCAGTCGCACCCGATCGAGGCGTTTTGACGTCGGGTGCCTTTCACTCCACGGAGGGACAGAAATCACTCTGGCAACGTCGTGGTCTCCGAAATCTTATCTTCGAGGCGCGGACGGGCGTCCGAATATTTCTCCTCAGCTCTTGCCACCCTTTAACTGCGAGCATCATCAGAATCGGACACGATGGTTGAAGAGGTAGGGGGAACGTAATGGGAAATGGAAGGCGATGAGCTGGCGCACGACGCTGTTTTGTGTGCCGGTAACTACAGTATTCTCATTGAATAAAGTAACTTGAAATGATTCCACGTTGAAAAAACCACCGAATTTTCGGAATGTCAAGCTATTGTCAAGGTGATATGCTTTTCGATGATCGTGCAAATGTTTCACTGTTCCAGAGGATACATCCTGGTTAAAAATATTGTCTGATTATCCGCTCTATCTTGGAACGTTCTCCAAGTCTGACCAATTACTTGTTATGTACAGTGGCGGAAAACGCAAAACTCATTGGCGTTTAAATGCGGCGTACACGGGAACTAATTGAAATCGCTTTTCCTTCGACAACTTGACAACAATGAGACAGCATATGGAAACCGGGAATATTTAAACTCTCTATGAATGGATAACGATTTAACGCCTCATGTAAATAGTCATACTAATAAGGTTTAGGTTCGCGAGATTGTCTAGGAGTTGTAAACGTGATGAGCTTGCTTCGACCCGCACCCAGTCGAGGTTCCGAAGTCGTAGTTGATTATGTAGAGATGCTTACCATATTTTTTTTTAGCTTTGGACCGTTCAAAAAAATTTTCTTGATTGAAACTTAAGAAACAATACGATGAAAGCATTGTTTGTTGGGACATAAAAATCTTTTACTCTCCAGATCAAATTCACTGGCAATAAAACGTATTTCCTCGTGCAGGGAATAGCTGTGGATGAACATCGTTTTAATAGACCTCAAACTAATTCCGAGAAATATGATGCATTACAATTAACACTTTGGCGTATTATCCTGTGAATTTCAAGTAAAAGTATGGGAAATCTGGTTGAATAGAATGGTTTCCATGTGGAGAATAGTTTTCTTTACGAGAATTTCCAATACCTTGAAACCCTACGTAAGTTTCCGCCCTCGTGCATTCAGGTCGTCCCAAACACTTACATTTCTTAATTCCTCCTAACGTAATATTATTTACTTTCTGAAAACAACTTTCTAAAATCCAGAACATTTTATTTGGTCCAGTTTTTAAAGAAAACATTATAATTCCCTTTTTTCGTTTTATAGTAAGAACCACTGGACGCGGATTTCGCTTGATCGATGAAGTAGCCTAGAGTAACCTGTGTTCATCTGCGACCCAGAATGCCTGGGTTCAAATCCTGGCGTGGCCTCTTTTAGTGCAATCTACGCGATGTGACTTTATTGCAGGCAAAACTTCGCAGGAATCCGCGGAAGGCCCAGGGATTGAATATTGACCTCAACCATGAGTGTGTGAGTTTTACGCATATTCGGGCTTTGTAAAAGAATCAGAGCGGTCTCCTTGGTCGTCGAATGAGACGTTTACTTTCCATTCTCGGGTACTCGGTCCCACTTGATTTCTACGTCCTGTCTGTCGTGTGATGCTCATACCCACTTAATTAATGAATCACTCAAATACCATTTGACATATTCGCAGTGAAAAATGTTTGGCTAAAATTACGCAGTTAAATTTTATGAGGAGCATTTTTATACCCACGCCTTAGTAATACTCCGACAAAAATGCATCTCCTATCTTCCCCTGTGAAAGTGATGAAATATTCAAAATCATCTTTTCCATGTAGTGATTAAGCAGTAATTAGATATTTTCCCTATGGTCATTTGTATACTCCTCATAAATCCGCAGAGTAGTCAATGGAAAACAAATTAGGAATGTGCACCATCAAAGATTATACGATTGCTAGGTTGCTAAAGAATCTATTCCTCTTCAAATGCGTCGCAATATTATTGCTTCAATGGAAGTGAAAGTTGTGAGTGCCCCCACATGAAGATATTAACAGACTTTTTACAGGGTCATAAATTTCATTTCTTAGTGGTAATGTATTTTAACGGATGTTGAAAAGGGACACTATAATGCTTTATTTAGAACGAGTGAATTTAAAAATAATTCTCTCAATTTGAGCTGTGTGTGCACATAATCACAGCAAAGGAACATCGAGAAATATGCTGGTATTTGCATAAAGAATGTGGATGTTTATTAGCCTAATAATCAATACATCCCCCTCCATTCTCGATTTCCTGACCAAGTCTTTGTGACATGGAGTTGCTCACATTTTGGTATCATCTTACTGGGTTCATTTCCCATTCTTCCTCCACGATTTTCCTCAATGCATCTTAATTTGGGATTGTTTCGTTTGAGAGGGTAGAAAAACGTTTGTTTCTCGCATTTTTCTCATAATGAACGCTGTGCTCCGTACAGCCCAATCCATTATGTTACATGATTGATTTTGAACCACCGCCTAGAATTTTGACATTTGTGAACTCATAAGTATTCCTAGTTGCGGACGAATAATGAATATTGACAAACATTTTATAAAACATAGTTCTTATTATAGCGGACATGAATTTAATGAATTTCGTTTGATAGTAGTTAGAAATTGTTTTTATTTTTAACTTTTAAACACCAAATAAAAGTTCAGTGGGTGAAAGTCGAAGGCGCAACACCTCTTCGGGTAATTTTTCGACTAATGTTTTTGCCTTTTACAAACCTACTATCCGATTCCTCCGCCTGGGAGAAAAATGAGGCACACTTAAAGACTAATGAGATCTTTTTTTCCTCCAAGAATTTTGGGAGAGGCCGCTAAAACTTTGAACAGTATGTCTGCTTGCGGTGTCCGCTCTGCTTGTTCGTCTATCGACGCTCGTCTCAATGAAGTAGTCATCAGTAAACCTTGGCCAAGTTCCGGGTGGTGATGGTCGGGGTGGTTTGTTGTTGTGAATAACGCACAGGTTTCAAATACTTGCTGCACCAGAAAGAAAAGGCTCGTCGCGCTTCGAAAAAATTGGAAGCACCCGTCGAATAGTTTTAAGGGCGTAAGGGAAGTCAAATGCCACTTCTTTCCTGTGAGTTAAACGCCTGGCGTTCAAAACATTATCTATGGCAGAAAAGGTATCCCCCGCAACACAAGGGGAAAGTAAGCTCTTATTAAAGGCATATTATTTCCCAAATCAATATAATGCGCCCTTCATACTTTCCGATTTTGAATGGATTAGTACTGGTGAAGCTTTGTATAGACACGGGGAAAACTCTAGGGATCCTCAAGAGTCCTCCAAGATTGCTCGTTGCTTTAACTCAGACTTAAGGTAGCTGGCCTCCAAACCCATGCATGAGGGGAACTTATGGCGTTTGATTGGAATGGTCTGGGCTGATGAGGTAAAATCGAGAACTACTTCTTTCTGTTTGTATTCCCGGGAGAGTAGTATGCTTTTTCCTATCCTTTAGTTATTTTAAACGTTCGTAGACAATACCACCACTCATTTTAAAAGTAACTTAGTTCACAGTAACGCATTCGGACGCAAATAAATTCACCGAAAGGATACGAAACATCATCATAAATTCGCCTTGTCATAAGAAAGCTCAGTAGTTGTTACTGGGTAGCAAATCTGAATCGCAATCATGGTTCTCCATAATAACATTGTTTGAGTACGCTCATGATTTCGAAAACGTGATCGTCATCAAGAAAGATCGGGTGCTACATAGCAATGGAGTGCGCTCCCAGGACCTTATGCATTGCCCTACCAATGCGGCTTGCCTTTTGGATGACAATAACGACCATGAGAAGAAAAGAACCGTGATCCCACCCCTGGTCGAGACATTTTTGAGTTTTTCATTCAATTTCTGGTCGAGTAAAATTATTTTTATTCGGCAAATTTTATCTCTTTTGTATTTAAAAAATTTCATATTATCAGCCAGTTATTGCGGCTACACACTACATTCATTCATATCGCCAATATGAGGAAATTTATATAAACCCTCATTTTCGTTCATTAAAAATCGAACACGGACCACTCTTTAGCTAGCCAAATACATCTGACAGCTACAACATTAACCGTTACCTATTAATTTATCTCATTAATGATATTTTACTCCAAACTGAACTCATTTAAAAGGCTTTTTGTTAATTTCATATGTGCGGCGAATTTATAGCTAAGCATGTAAGATAGTATGCAATCAGACGTAATAGAGTTGTTTATCCATAACTACACCTAATTTGGGTACACTTTTCAGAATGTTTATTCGTATATCCTGCATTTACTAGATGAAGCTTAACAGTGTACAGCTCGTCATCAAGCTTCCTGTGTTAAGATGAAAGAAATATCGGGAAAATATGCCTAGATTATTCGGTATCGATGCAAGCACATTTATTTTCATTTAGTGAAATTATATACATTTACGTATGTTTTCATAGTTTAATCCCATTCTGACGAACTAAGGACGAATTTATATTGGGACAAGAACGATTCATTGATAAATATCCGTTTTGAATTTAATAAATATCCGTAAAGGAACTTCGTCAGTCTACAAATGGAAAATCGTGAAAAATTACATCACGTAGGCTATACTTATTTCAATTAAATCTTTTTTGTATCGACATTTGGTGCGGATAAATCTCGATTTATATCATTTTGATGAAACAGATGCGGTACGCGTCATTCAAAAAGATCCACGGAAAGTCGACCACAATAAATATCCCTTGGTGGTAGAAGATGAAGATTTTAGCATATAGTATACTGAATTGGGTGGGATAGTGAATATTTTTTATAATCAGGCTTTCTGTTTAAATGATATCATTCGACGTAAGAACCATGCTGACACAAACACAGCGATGCACCGCGACTGAATGTGCGAATAATATGAGACGAAAGCTCAAAAATAAGGCGACAGATGACTAAGTTCTAGGCTCCGACAAATGTGAGCTGCAAGGCGGATTTCAAATATTTGCGGTAGACGATGTTTTCCTCAGTGTTGCCAGTCTTTGGAGTGTGTACTGCTCCTAGAAGTTCCAAAAAATGCCGCATTCTGGCGCGCGAAAAATTTTGCGTTAATTTCTTCCGCCACTGTACAACTGTACCACCATCAATTGTGATTTTACTTTTCTGATAAATATAGTGTTTTCTTCAGCGTTTGAAACGTGAAAAAATAACCAATCTGTATGGAATCCACACAAAATTGCTTGCATCAAGAAAGCAAAGTAGAATCGTGTGAGTAGTGGTTACAAGAAGTGGTATCAAGTTTTCTTTCTTTTGGTGGAAGTTATATGCATCTTAACCTTAAACGTCTCAATCTTAGATGGCCGAGACTATTGAAGTAATGACTACAGGGGAATACAAAGCGAAGGTGATGAAATCCAGCGTTGGATTACATTCATTATGAACATAAAACTGGGTAGAAAAGTAATGTACTCCGAACAGTTCATTGTTTGGATTTGGTAACATGGTAAGGAAATTAGGCTCAGAAGGTTGGATATAGAATTGGAAGACGACATGGACAGCGGCGACAACCCAGCGCTCTCCTTCCTGACAACTGAAATCACTAAAATATCCTATGACCGCTCCTCCCGGATCGTGATTTCAGTGAGAGCTTGTGATATCTGAACTTGTTCATCGTCCGACCACCTAGTCAGCTTAGCGCGCCCGCGCCACCACCCGCCGCCACCGTTCCCGCCGCCGCTCGCGCCACGCCAAAATTTGTCTACTTCGAGGGCCGTGAGCGACCTCTAAATATTTTCCGATTGAGCTGGAATTTTTGTGGATGGTTTCAACTGGTATTGGCATAATATAGAACTGCAGCACATAAACTTTTCGAAAAAGAGTGTTTTGGGCCGCACCCTATGGTCCATGCTTCCGATTCATTAAGTGCCATGCTCCACAAGAATGTTTTCACACACTCCTGGTTTGTAATCCTATCTTCCTTGAGAAGAGCAGTGGTCTTTTTCCTAAATACTTATACAGGTATTCATATATACATATAAATAAATATATACGTAAACATTTATTTAATTACTGAGAATGTCAGTCACATTAAGCCCTAATTTGTGTCATTGATATTTCAATATACACCTCTTGCTCCATACAACTGCTGAAGTAAAAAGAACTCAGATATGATCTTAATTAATCATCATCACTGATTGTTTAATCCTATCATTGGTTGACTGCAGCCCTTCACCCTTCCTTCTCTGATGCTAGAACCCTTGCCTCCTGTTATCTCTTCCTATGTACTTTCCCCTTTATTTGGTCCACGAACTTATTCCTGGGTCTTCATGTAGTGACTTTTCCCTCTATGTTGCCTTCAATTACGTTCTTCACAAACCCATTGTGTCTCAGTGTGTGTCTAGTTCTTCTTTTCTGTATGGTGTTCCATATGGTTCTTTTCTCCTCTACTCTCTGTAAATTTCATCATTTCTTATGTTGTCCGTCAATTTTCTCTTCAGCATTCTCCTCCAGCACCAGATTTTGAAGGCTTTTGATTTTTTTCTGGTCAACTTTTCCAACGGTTCGTGCTTCTGATCCAGGGAGTACTACGCTCCACACGAATGTTTTCACTTACTGTTCCCTGGTTTGTAGTCGTATCTTCTTTCAACACAGCGATTATGTTTTTCCAATAAAAAAGTGCTTGGGCTATTCTGCGCTTTGCATTCGTTGTACGTCTTACGTCCTTCGTGATGGTACTTCCGATGGTAGGTGATGGAGTGCATCTGCTATAATTTCTCTCCTCTTGGGGCGGTTTCAACATTTAGCTCTTTCTTCCGCATTAAGGATTTTGGTATTCGTCTAATTTATTTTCATTTTCTATTCTCAAAGAACTTTGTCCATTACGTATAGCGACCTTTGAAGTACATCGTAATTACCAGATATGACTGCGATATCGTCTGCGAAGGGGTGCGTATTTATTTCTTCTCCGTTTATCTATATTCCGAGAGTTTGTCATCAATTTTTCTTTCCATTATTCGGCTTATCATTCGTGTAAGTATGTTTCCTGCATGTGAAATATGTCCGAAGGTTCGGCACTTCTCACATCTATCAGTACATATTTTCTTCAGTATTGCAATTATTATGCTCCTTTGAAAGTCCTATGGAAGTGTTCCGCTTCGGTGGCTATATTTGATTTCGTGCAGTTTATCCCTGGCTTTACTTCCGAGCACTTTGATTTCTCCGCTGATTACGTCTGCTTGAGGTGCCTTTTTTCTTGAGGCTTTCAACTGCTCTATTAAATTCAATCCTCAGTGTGGGCTGGCCTCCATCATCCTCGTCAACCTCGCTTTTATCATTAGATTTTCCTCCAGCGGCGTCGGCCCCTTGTAGTGACCTTCGATTTATTGCTTCCATCTATTGCCAATATCTCCATCCTCTATCGATATATTACCGTACGCATCCCTGATATTGTTGCTCCTCGTTTTTCTCCCTCCGATGTGTTTATTCATTAGCTTTTTCTCTGTGACGGTGTTTCCCTTGTTTATGTTTTTGTAGACATTCTCGCAGCAACTTTTGATCCAATCCTCCCTATCCTTCTTGCATTCACGATTGACTTGGTTTCTTAGTTTCTTGTAGAGCGTTAGGTTACCTTTGCTTCTGAGGTTCTTGTATTTTTCTTTCTTATACAAGTTTCATAACCTACGTCGTTATCCATGGCCTCTTTGTGTTAGCCATCTTACCAGTTACTCTACCACTACTTCTGTGACTGTCCTCTTCACCTCATTGCATTTCTCTTTGATGTCAATTTCTGCCTCTTTTACTGGCTCCCAGCCGACGACTGCGGCGAATCTCTCTATTTTCTTTTTTGGCTAGTATTTTTGTGCACGACCTTATTTTGCATCTTAACTTTCTGATTTTATTGTATCAAAGGAGGCTGTCTATGGCTACTGTGCTGTGATGACTGTTTATATACGCACTAGGATAGCTCTTGCACTACTTTACTTGGTTCTTCTTTCTAACTCTGCCAGATGTGTATAATTTTTGTTATCTGGCGATATCCCTCGACATCTTCCATGTGTACCTCCTACGCCGATGTCTCTCAAAGGGAGTTTTAGCTGCTACTATAATATTCTCATCGTAGAGCTCTACCAATCTTTCTCTCTTGGCATTTCTTTTGCCCAGTCCAAAGTATCCTATACTATTTCCTTCTATTCCATCTCCGACAAGTTTCCTTCTCCATCTCTTGCATTTCTGCCTCCCATGACAATGAGGTTGTCTTTCGCCTTTACCACCCCGAGAACTTTTTAAATTTGCTCTTAGACTTCTTCTATTTCTTCTTCTGTATGCTTGACTTCGGCACGCACACCTGCACGATCAGGTCTACCTGTCTGTTCTGCTCCGTCCGTCCGTTCTCTCTGTACTGGAAGACATATAGCTACAAACCTGTGGGGAGAGACAAAACAGTAGTGAGTCCCTTCTGAATATATACATATTTATCAAATGCTCTACTTAAGATAGATACGAACCCTATCAGAGTGGAAAACATGCTTGATTTATTGGCAAAATATATCGCAACAAGTGACTAGGATTGAATCTATTGAGAGAATTTGTAACCATAGACTAGTAACCGCTATGGTTTCTTTCATCCTTTGAGCTTCTTTATGCAAGATGTGACATTTAGGTGCAGTGAAACTTCCTAGATAAATTTATCACACGCAGAAGCAGATAATATGATATGTACATATGGGCCAGGAAACTTAAAGAGCAATGTAGCCAAGGAATAGCCACATTTCATTGTGTTTCTCCTCAGCCGAGCCCTATGTTTTTTCAATATATTTTCCACTGATAGAATGAGTCTTTTACATAGCACCGATGTAACCACCAAGATAATTCATGGCCCCTTCGTTGGGATTAGGAAATTTGGAATTGATTCTCCTTCAAAACTGGACGGGTTGCATTTTGCTATCGTGCACACCACGTATTTCTGCGTTTCAGCACGGACGTCGTTGACTGCTCTAACCTCAAAATCGAGCAGATTGAAGTCCTTTACGAAGAGATAACGAAAAAGAGCGGAGTGTTCTCGGGGGAGGAGCGAGCACAACCAATACTAAGGTCGAAGGACTGGTGAAAGAGGAGATAGAGACCTTGAGAAAATAATAAAAGTTTTGTAACCTCAGCCTATGTTTGGTTGAACCGAACCAAATAATAATTATGAGAGAAATTAGTTGCTCACATAGATCCGGATATTTTTTTCATTTGGTCTGATTGAGACGGGCCATCGCTACTCAGACACGTTGTCTTCAAGTCACGATTAATCCCGACTTTAGAACTAGAAACACCGTAACTAGCATCGCGAATGCAAATTTACGATTAGCTTGACCGGTTTCTTCCCAAATATGTTTGCTCCACGAGAGGTCATAAGTTATTCAAACTCCGAGGTATTTGATAGATATAACAATGCCTAATTAAGTATATATTCTGTAGGTAACAGCTGTATCGGGGAGAGTAAAGTTTATGGGTGGTGTTCCTAATTAAGAACTACGATATCCTAGATAAACTGTTCCTGATGAGTTGTAAATTGGTGGACATTGTCGTGCTATCAAAAGATTGAGGGAAAGTACTAAGTGTTTTATTTATTTATGAACATGAATATTCAGGACATATAGGAAGGGAAGCATGCAGCAATTAAATTTAAAATCAATGGCTAACATTGGTGAACGATTTTTACCAGGTTTCCTTCATATCAGGGAAGGAAAAGGAAAGCAATCTTTAATTAAAACCACGCAGTTCACGTCTTTTGTTTATTAGAATATCGGTCGAAAGGTGGAGGTCGATTGCGGGGTATCCAAACCCCGCTTGGGTATGGATGGCCTTGGAAGTATAAAAGTAATTGAATAATCCTAATAGTACATCACATAGCCACAGAGGACGGAACAATGCAGGAACATGGCGCAAGGTCCTTAGCGTGGCGTGGGAGCACTTAGGACACAGTGTACAGCGCTACAGCTGCTATGGCGGCGGCAGTGGAAGGAACTGACTTCGTCTGGAGTGTTCCGACGTCTCGTTTCTTCCACCGTTTCTTGAGGTCGTCAGCTTTCATTGTGTGAAAGTGAATTCTGTGACGTCATTTTTAGCTCAACTATTTCCTTTTCTTGGTTTCAAAGAGAAATTGGCAGTTAAAAAACAAGACCGACCCTCTCCTTTAATCATATCTCAAAATATCAAAACTAAGTCTATGCAATTTTTTAGAAATTTTAATATTTTGATTCACAAAAAGCATGGGAGGTTGTAGTTGCGATATAAAGAATGCATAATATTACTCTCAATGTTTAATTTTCACGATACTTATTACGGTACCGTGCTCCTCAGCTCTGAGTAATCGCAATATGAATGTTGGACTTTAATTCATAGCATTCACGCTATCCTTGAATTTGTCATTTTTATGCTTTAAATTTTCAGCTGACAGACAGTACATGCACAGGAGCGATTTAAGGACATCTTTCTAGGAAGTTAGATATTTTGAATATCATTGTAAATAGCTCGATGAAATATAATAGCTTAACTCGGGTTCAAAGTTTTGATAACAATGAGTTATTTTGTGGCAATGAAAGATTTTAAATGCGTATTTTAACTGTTTCAAGAAACGCCTTGATGAAACTTTTCATAATGAGGCATTTATTCAAAAATCGTTCGTATACAGAGCACCCGAATTCTGCACCATCTAATATGCTGACCACCATGTAATAGATAATATTTACTGAAATATTATTTCACCATTACTGTTCAATCCAGCCCGGTTACGTAAGCTTAGAGATACATTAATGGACCATTATAAGAGCTACTTCTACTTATTCCAAAACATACTGGTTTCAACAAATATTTTTGTGCAACAAATATTTTTATGCAACGATTAAAACACAGAGAAGTACAGAAGTAGATTATCCCTCATGAGAGAAATGGCTGTTATTGTTTGAATTTTCTCTTGTGGATGGCGCTGCGGTTCCAATCAACTGTCGGAGTCGCTCTTAAGGTCGCTCGCTTCTCCTCCTTTCGGGTCTCCCGACTCAGGCTCCCTCCTTCCCATCTCTCATCTCTCTTTCGTGGACTGGGTATGCCACAAATATCGCAAGCCTTCGCATTGCCAACGGATGTCGTAAATGGTCAATAGGATTAAATATAGTCTTCCGTTGGAATTGTATAGCCTTCCGAAATAAACTATTCTCGTTCCTCATTATTTTCCTGCACAGCAGCTCACTCTCTTAAAATTTATTTTCTTCTGGCGACGTAACATGCGAAAGAAAATTCATCGTCCCCGCACACTCAATTATATCCCAAAAATCATATGTGGCAGAAGATATTTTAAAACTCGAGCGTAGTTAGATAACAATTAAAAAAAAGGAATAAATATTTATACGTACCTAACAATATGCCTAACGTAGCGTGCGAGGCAGAATCCAAGTATTTGAAATTCTCTGTTCGAAAAACAACCAGCGAATTTAGCTAAAACTTAGATCCTCTACTTAGATTGCCTGCCAAGACCTTAATATTCGCGGGTACCGACATTATTTCTGAAATTGTAGCTTTGAGGTATTTCAATGCCTTAATCCTTGGGGAGCATTTATGGCGTAGCACACATGGAAAAACAAGATTGTTTTCCTAGGTTGAATTTCATCGGGGAGTATTCTGACAAGAAAACGTCATTTCTAGGGATAAATTGCTAAGTTAAAGTACATTTAGTGACAAAATTCACTCCAATTTGGTTTTTATGGAATCATTTTTATCGATACAATATTTTTGCGACGTAAACGTGCATGCGTGTCGACGGGAGTGCCGGTCATTTGATTCCTCATTTCCTTCTGAGAAAGTGCTTCTGAGATATCCCAAATGCCTTGATAATAGAGATGCATTTATGACATAACTGCTAGTTACACTGCTAGTTTCCAAGTTACAATTCTTCGACAGCGGACGAATGATTCTAGTATATGGGTTCAATAACTTGGAAAAAGATTCTTGCGTGCGATACTCGAGGCGATCCAAACACGGCATAAGCCTAGCATGCCTCGTTTCCGACTGGCAGCGGCCGTCTCATCCAAGCTATTAGGTCAAAAGCCATGCATAGTCATGGCAGACAACATATTTGAAACTTCTTAAATAGTTCACTCAGTTGCAAGAAGCATGTATCAATACAAGAAGAAGAATAAATATCACTAAAAGGTTGCATTTATGACTGAAATTCTCAATGATGAACTGAATACGTAATTTGGCCTTTGATTTGAAACTATTTTTGCCTCGCGCCGTTGAACTTACATCACTTAAAGCCGAAGGTTTTTCTGCTATTCTATGAAAATTATTCTTCTTGGTTAAGCAAAGTGAAGTAAGGAAAATACTGGGCATCATCACATTCCTAAGGCAAACTGTGCTTCAGAACTTAGTTTATTATTACATTACTTCCTTGAGCACATAGCCAAACCAATAAGAAAACCTCCATGGAAAATGACATCTATTTACTGACAGATATGTAGTGCCATAGAGATTGATATTTTCTTATTATTTAAGTGATGACATCGTATTCTTAGAAATTCTACGAGGAAATCGAAATCATGAATGTAAAAATGAATGGGTTAATTTAGTTGAAAAATAATTTTACCACTAAACGGTAATTTAATTTTGGGGGATTATCCTATCGTAATATTTTTTTTATGGTTGCATCATGCGCGGGCAACCCACGAATCATTTCTCTCGACTGATTTGCAAAACTAACTAAACTCTTGCACTATAGAATTTACCTCAATACAATGATGTAGCTGTATCGATACATCTCTTGACATTACAAAATAATATAACCTTATCATCCTTTTCTTTTTATAATCTTTCTGATTAAGCCATGCTATCTCTCATGGCGTCGCCACCATACAAGCGGTCTTCCAATACTTTTCCTTAGAGGTTTTCACTCCAAAAACCTTTCTGGAGTTCCTTTTAGAGGCATTTTTTGATAAAAATACATATAATTTTCCCTTGAAATACTTCATTGAAATCATTATTTTCATTGTTATTCATTATTTATGGTATTTTATTGAGACCTATTTCTAATATCATTTTTTTAATTCAATCTTAATCTTAGCAGATTTTGTATACATTATGATCGGAACAACTACTCAGGGTAAATCGCACTACCGCACATAAATACACGAACATATAGCAAAATACCATCTACGAACAAGGAGAATATTGAGCTCTCAATCTTAGGTTGGTCTGATATACAAGCTAAGAATTGTATGGTCAAGGATAGTATTTATAATTTCCTAACTTTTTATTCACAAGGTATGCTTATCCAGATCGCAATAGCTTCGCGAAAGATTGTAATAACACATGTAGAGACTTGGACGTCAAAACCCGTATCTTTCCAAATAATAATATTTGGGGTCAAAAGGATACAAATTGTAATTGCTATGTTAACAGATTCCTTTTCGACTGGAGAACAGTGGGAAGGTTCAACTATAACCACCAATCAATTCTTCTACTTTTAAAACGTCTTTTCAATCTTAAATAATATCTTTTGTGGAAACTATTATATTTTTAAATAAGGTCTGCAGCCGCCTTAGAAAGCTGTGCAAGTTTTTATCACTGCACCTATACTTCTGCTTGACCATGTTATCATTAATTATCTCTGAGCCCTCTGTCATTTTACATTCATAACTGCACCTGAGGTGACGTTTAAACCAAATATTTGTTATTTTCTATTTATTTTTGACACACAATTCAAATCTTTCCACCTATGTCGTTTATTCTTCCAGGTCTTTGCACTCCGATTTCATATCCATCCCTAATATTTACCTCCTCTGAATTCAAGTCGCCCATCAGTGACGGATTTTTCTCTCTCGAAACTTATCTCATATTCTTATTTACATGCTCTTTTCTTTTCATATATCTGATTTGAATAATGTAAAAACTATACTTACTTTTAAGGAATACATATTTTGATAAATATAATTTTTAAGCAGTTTATAACCAGGTAAAAGCAAGCTAGCTCATGCAGGTAAAATCAGCATTAATTGTACTCTAATTCTGATGAGACATTTGTCTGTTCAGCCACCTACGGTTATCCACCTATCTAATTCGGAATTCACGCCAGTGAATCAGTGAAGCCTGACATAGATGTCCTCCACCAGACCCATGAAATAATAGCCGCTTGAGGTGACCACTGAAGGGGGAAATTTATATTTCTCACATGTATGGGCAATTTATTTTGTCTTCAAAAAAATTAGCTGCTCAGAGAGGTGACCACTTAAAGGAATCGAACTCGAACGCAGGTTTCAGTGTGTGAGAAATTTTCCAAGGAAAAGTCATACACCTCGAACTAAACTTCAATTTGGGTTCGTTGCACATTCATTCATTCGTCGTCTACATTGCACCAAGGGCTTATCCCAGTTAAGTCACATTGCGTGGATTTTTTCGCAGCTCTAAGCATGTGCGGTGACACCGTTAAATATGAAACCGATGGGAGGTTGTGCAACTGTAAAAATTCCATGTGTAAACGTTAATTTTCTAATATGCGAAACAGTATTCCCTGGTGGAAACGAAACTTGTGGGAGGCGTTCAAATGATGAACCACGCTCTCTCTGTTATTGTAGAAGTAAATGTCAAATATTTGAGAAATTTTGACTCACTTTTTACCAATTTATCCCAATAAATTTAATTCCAGTGTAATTGCAAGTATTTAAAATACAATTATCGCAAAGTTAGAGCTGGTTTATTCATTGAATAACGTCGCTTATATCTCAATACATTACTTTTCTGTCTTGGTATAAGAAACTTTTTTATCTTGGTATAAGAAACGGGAATCGTAGAATTTCAAGAATAAAAAACTTTTGTGATAGAATGTACGGCAGTGCGACCACTTTGAGAGAGGCCCTCCATTAATTTGGCGTAAACAATCTCTGGCCAAATGGGTCTTAATATTTTATGGACACAATACGCTCTCACATAACGTGTATCGACCGGTTCAACAGAAGACTGAAATGCCTTACACAGTGGAACCTCACCCAATACGTTATAAAATGCATGTATTTTGGACCCTTAATGCAGTGAGAGTTTCCATGGCTTCAGTCTTTCGTCAAGTGTTATGTATGACGGCATTAACATGCAGCTTCAGATAATTTGAATTTTTAAATCTAATTCTAAAAGTTGTTAAATAGATCTTTCAATATCAAATATGGAATTTAATACTTAAAATACGTTATTTCGAAAGGTTAAGTAGAATACTAGATATTTATGAAAATTACTCTGACACCTGGTTAATTTTCACCATTAGAGCACCTCATTGAATATCTCAATATTCATATATTAGATGGTAAAGAATATCAATGCATTGCCTCACTGTCTCTATTAATATTTATTAGGAGGGAAATCGTGGTACAAAGTAATCCTTAGCAGGGCTTCGGATAAAATTAGATCTCTTTCTCCAGCTCGCAACGTGTCCTATTTCGCTTCATACCTCCTACTAATTCTATCATATTTCTCCTCCTCCACTTTAGTAATACTCTCTCCTCCATCACACCCTAACCTTGGCCGTCATTATGTGACATTCATAACTCTGATATTTCCTAGTGTCCTCAAGAAATGTTCTCTCTTCAACCACCATGCCTAGAACCTAGCCCTTTGTCTTTATTTCCGTTTGCCACGCCTTACTTATTCTCTACTACACCTACAGCTCGAACACCATTAACCTGATGTAATATTCATTCCTCAGAGCATTGGAGACATAACACAGGACTCATTGAGTAATTTATACATTAATCGTCTCTACTTCTAGTCAAGTTTTTTGGACAATTTCTCAAGGCCAACGTTTATTCTTAGGACTCAACCGATACGAAATGATAACGAGTCATATTGATTCGATGAGTCCTATGACTACGCTCATAATACAATTCGCTCATTCTTCCTTGATTCGGTCGTTTAAGTTATTAAGAATACGATTAACGCGTCGTCCTTGCAGTCCAGAAGTCACGGAATTTTATTCCACCACAACGGAAGTTGTGAATGAAGTGGAATGATTTCGTCACCTTTCGAGATGTTTCTCCTAAGATTTCCGTCGTGATGTTGACGATAAAATGTAATCTAACAATGGATATTTAAGTCACCAAGATAATGTGTTTTAAAGAAAACAATGCAGACCGTAGCACTGTTTGAATTCTTGTTCCACATATTTCCTGGTAAAAATATATCATATAGGTATTAAGCAGGGTCCTTATGCCCGAACCGATTCAATGTAATATTGAGTTATATTGGTTTGATAAGACCCAAGAACATGCATATAGTACAAATTCCTCATTCCTTGCTGATTCGGCCATTTAAGGAATCAAGATATTTACGCGTCGTCCTTGCAGTTCGGAAGTCGTGGACTCTTATTCCACCTGGAGATGAAGTGGGATGATTTTATCACCTTTTGTGTTGGTTTTCCTAAGATTTCCACCGTGATGTTGACGATTTAATCTAATCTAACAATAGAAATGTAAGTGACTCAGAGAATGTGTCTTAAATAAAATAATCCAGACCTTAGCATCGTCACTCCTCAAAAACTCTTCTCTCCTCACCCACAACGCTGAGAACCTCGCCCTTTGTCTTAGTTTCCGTTTGCCACAACTTCCTCATTCCCTTCCACACCTATAGCTCGAACACCACCATCCTGATCTAAAATGCATCAGTTCTTACGTCGAATGGAGTTCTGATTCCTTGTAATAAAAGGTATAGATTGAAAAGGCGTAAATGAAGGTGCATATAAGGGACTGCCTTATTTTTTATTGGATTTTATAGCGGGTGAAATCTTCAGATAAAATATCATTTCTAGGGTAACGCGCTAAGGTACTGTATATTTATTGGCAAAATTCATTTCATTTTTGTTTTATATGGAATCATTTTCCATCGATAAAATATTTTTTGGAGGCCACTTGTGTGTAAGGAACCATTTTCCATTGATTAAACATTTTTGCGATGGCTTCGTCTCCGACTTGGTATGTGTCATATTAATCAATGTGAATATAATGGAGGTTTATTAGTGTTGATGGATTATCACATTGTTAAACCTGTAACTATAGCATTCATTAATAAATGAAGATAATTTAAGTATTGTAATTTGTTAAAATGTAATGCAAGTTTTTGCCCGATGTGATGGCATTGGTTGTGCAACATATTGCCACTTATGAGGAACATTGCAACAGCACTGTTCAGTTACCATGAATAGGATTTTATATCCCTATATCATCTTTCACCCTCAGTGGCGGGAAACAGTCGGATGAAAAGGTAATATATATCACTCTATATCTATGAAGCACATTTGATGTACAGGAAATTTTTCATGAAAACATGATGTATTGTCACTTGTAGATTTTGAGAATCATATGCATTAACAATATTTTATTGTAAAATATGAAGGAATGATACTTAAGAAAATATTTGCTCTCACTATCATTTAAATATTGAGGTTATATAAAGTTAATGGCTACAGATCAATGAATAATAATGAACCGCGGAACCTATCACTTATTAATGGATCTCTCACCATCGGCTGTGAAGTGAGATTATTTTCGAGGAACTTTGTAATTTCGATTTTCCATCTTTCACCCTCAGTGGCAGGAAACAGTTGGATGAAAAGGTAATATTTATCACTCTATATCTATGAAGCACATTTGATGTACAGGAAACTGTTGGAAGTATTTCCTTGGAGAAAAATCAAACTCGTTTGTGCGATTTGCTTGTTTCTGTTAATGGATGCATTAAGGATGAATTATACCTGCGCTATGAGTTCACATCCTTCCCTCGAATTGCAACACTGATTCGCTGGAATGGCTTCCACGTTCCAAATACGTCTTACGCTATTCTCAAGCCAACAAATATCTGGGTTGGAATGGCCCCAGTTGGGGGACACTCATGCCAGATTAGTCGAATGACTAGAGCGAGACGGAAGGGAGTTCACGTGATGGTCACACGATGAAATAACCGCTGTAATTGTTAATAAAAGCGCACCCTACTGCTACAAATTTACCTGAACATTGAAGTGATCATATAAAATTTAAGGATGGTTCCCTGAGGGAGTTTCCGTCGTGAATATCTGAGTCAAAAGCAGTGTTATTTCCAATAACTTTTTCAAAAGGTTTTTCACATCCCACTAACACCGTTGGAATTATTTAGGTAGTAAAAACGAAAATCATGCAACAAAAATATCAAATATCACTTAGTTATGTTTTTCATTGTCACTTGTAGCCATAGACATCGACTGCAGCGCTATTTGTATGGTCTTATTTCATTTAGACTTTGATTTGTTCAGTAATTTAATAATAACTTAATAAATGAGCATGTAAGTCTCATTTACTCTATTTATAAAGAATTTACCTGAATTTTTGGCTTCTCAAAAAAAATTTGTCACGAAAACAGCATCTTTAATAGACGCTGTTTTCTTGAATTCTCCTTCTCATTTCTTGTGTTCTTCCCGCTAATTTGAACTCCTTGCAACTTCAAGTGTAATTTGGTAGAAAAATAGTGCATAAAGGTTACACTTTGCTGTTTTTTAAGGACAAAAACATATTTTTCTACAAGTATTGAGAGTATATGTAATGCTTCAGATATTGAGATGCAGAAGCTTGCCAATTTGCCAAGTTTTAATTACATAATTCGCTGTTCGAAAATAACTCGATCATTTAGGGTATAAGGTCCTGCCTGTTAGATAGATTTGTATATGAATACTAACCTTAAAGAGAAAAATGCCGTGTCTCTATTAGTTTGACTTTCTCTCTTATCAATGGCGCCGCGATTCTTATTCCGCTGTCGAAGTCTCCCTCAAGATCGCTCGCTTCCTCACATCTTAAGTGAGTTAGAAGAGTGATCTTACTCTAATCTCCTTTTGTTACCTTCACTACATCCTCATTCAAAAGGTAGTCAAGCAAAAGAATATTTCAAATCGTCGCTCGGAGGGAATCTACTCTGGAGCACAACTGTCACATTTTTTATCGGGGTTAGACGAAGATCCCTTTGGAATGAAATCTCACAAGAAGCAAGTGCCTCTATACGATACTTAGGTAGATCAATGTAGATTTTTTCCTGCCTGTTCGGAAATAACTCGATCACATAAGTATAAGTCTTGCGCACGGAAATCTCCCTCTCTCTCCAAAAACCTTTCGACATGGGAAAGAAATGATTTATCCGAAGTTTTACGTCTTCACTTTGCTGAATTATTTTAATCCGTTTACATCTTAATACCTAAACCTTTCATACAAATCTGTAATAAGGTGAATACCCCGGGTATCATTTTCGTTTGATGTTACGCAAACTAAAGCGCCTTATACTTTCTGTATGACCGATTCGCTTTTCGGAGCATTTTATTTAACAATAAAACCTTTTTCCTTGAAAAGTCTCTTTCTACTGTACTAATTAAATACAAATACTAGATTGAAAATGAGCTTTGAGTGTTTTGCGCGAATTAACAGCATTTACTGCAATCGCAAGCAAGTGGTGAGAAGTAAGGCGTGTTCTGTATTTCACACCAAATCATATAAAGGGATCTTATTTTGCAGATAGACTTCTCTTTTTAATCATTTTTGTAGCGTTCACCCGAAATATAAAAATAATGAAATTATGACTTCAATATCAAGGAAGTAATTGAGGTGAAATAACTATTTTTATATTTATAAATGCTAACTGAAGGTGGATCTCTGGAGGGAAGAATTTAATGAATAGGAAAAAGAGCTGTTGTTCTAAATGGGATTGAATAGTTGGTCATGTAGAAGAATGATTTGCGCCAATGTTCTTTAATATTTATTTTCTCCTTACATACTTTACTTCTTTTTTCCTTACCAATTTCTTCGCCCATCCCCTTCCTCAATTCTAAGTGGTGATGTTCGTTGTGTGAGAGAACAACTAATCCCAGAGTTAAACGGGGGGAGATGAAGAATCTAATATATTTGGTTCTTATTTGGTCGATTTTTACAATTCAACTGCTGAAGAAACAAAGGAGTGACATTTTAGGCATTCATATCACAATATCAAGTGAAAACTTAAAAGTGTTTAAAGTTTATAAGCATTTGTGGACGTATACATTTTGATGGTCTAAGCGAATGGTAAAAATATTTCCTATAATGGCTCCGTACTAGTCCATATCGTTCATTTATATCCGTAGTCCCTTACCATCTGAGACACTTTAATACCTCAGTTTTAATTACATAACTAGAATCCTTGCTACATAAATTACTGATTGAAATAACCCAATTATTGAAGCGTTTCTTTAATAAAAAAAGCCCTCGGGGCGAAATCTGTGGAACTGAGTATGAGTCGTTTTCAAAGCGGCTTATTCTTTCCATTTTTCGCATAATAATTTATCGACTAATTTAATTTTTTCTGATAAAACAAATCACTATTAGAGATGGTGATTTTTTGCATTTCTAAATTTAATATTTTTCTTATCAAATACCAATGTAGCATTTGTAGCGTTTAAAATTAATTCATTTAACTTTTTCTCAACAATAATAATTGATAATAATTTTTCATTGATTAATAAATGTATTAAATGTTGTCTTACACTTAAGTGTATTTCCATGAAATTGCTGAACTGCTAACGCTGAAAGCCCTGGTTATTAATAATATAAAATATAGTCATTTTGCGCCTCAAAAGTGATTTATTTGTTGAGTGTTTTGTTAAGATCCAGCATGATGAGAAGTACTTGTAGCACTTAACTATGATTGATTGTCTTGCAACAAAATACTGTAAATTTTTGTACGTACGTCCAGCGTATGCCTGGAGTTTTGTAGTGATGCATAATTGGCAAGTCACAAATCACCAGGAAGTGTTGTTGCGAGTAGGAAAACAATATAGCAGTGCTGAGGTATTAATTTTTTATCAAAATAATGCGATGATGTCGTTAAATATTGCGTATCATAACTGGTTCTGAAACATCAGTAATGAATATTCATGATTCAAAGAATTTCCCTAAATTTCAGTTTGGTACTCATCCTATGGCGGGATTGTGTCCGGTGAGTGGACAACCACCCACCCTATGACTGATTCTATCGAAATTCCGTATTCTTTCCTAATTTTTGGCGAGTCCGGTGATGGATATGCACATAGGTTTTCCTCTGAAATTATTCCTGTAAAAAAAGCATAGACGTAAAAAGATCATAGCTCTTGCCAAACTGCCAATGCTGGACCGTAAAAACGTGATCGAAGAAAGAAGAAGTGAGGTGAAAGAATGATCGAAGGCTTTCCCGGTGTATGGTGTCATGGAAGGTTGCTCCAGTTTTCCACCGGGTTAGGGTTCTCCATGTGCGCCTATGTTTTGATGAAAGACTCGTTCATCAAAACGTCGGCGGAAATGGAGAACCTGACCCAGTGGAAAACCCGAGTGACCTTCCACGAATTTCGAAGATCGTGTCTGTTTTGTTTTTTCCCTCACAGTTACGGTTAGCTTCGCCTCAAAGCAAGGCGTGGCCTTTAACATGCACCGCTTCTCGGACTTTTACGATAAAGTTTTTTGAGGTGAGAGTGGAGATGTCGATGTTCTGCACGAAGTCCACCGACAATAGGTCGACGAAATGGGTTTTCATAAATCTGAAATCATCTAAGTTAATTGAGCACTGCTATATAAGGGTCTTCTTTACAAGGCTTCCTTACCGTCGCAACGAAAAAAAGGGGAAGTTTTTTGGCACCTGGAAAAATTTTATGAATTATAATCACGTGTCCGCTACCTAGAGCGTAATTGAAAGATGAATTACACGGGAGAGCTCGTGCTTCGTAGAATTTAATCGCATTCCAGTTCCATATAAACAATTATTCTTCTTATGTGCAGAATTAAATAAAAAATTTAAATTTATATTGCATGTAAATAACTAATAATACAACATAACAATCTTGAAAAAACACAAATGTAGCGGCACGACAAATGAAGTGTGGAACTGGATAGTGGCCTATGAACATACAAAAATACTTCGGCTCAAGTTGTAACGGCATTTTCCATAGGTGAAAGTACACTTTCAGTACTATATTAATATTTAAGTTTGGAAGTATTAACTATTTTGCAATTATTTTGCATTAATTGCAAGCTCTGAAGAACATAATAACTACTAATTTGGTACAGTTGGCAGCCAAATTAAGTATGGCACTTTCTGCCCACGTTATGATTCGAGCAGAACTAAAAGCACATTAAATTCGTGTAAAATGTTAGTTGTTGGATGTGAAGTTGTAAAAAGCCTGGGTAAGAAGATTCAGAGATGGGAGAAGAAAGAGAGCGGGAGGGAGAGATGGAATGCATGGGAAGAAAGAGAAAGTGGTTTGAACGCCGTTTGGTGCGAGTTTAACGGAAACGTGATCTCCCGAAAGCTCCGAACGCCTCTAACCTGCTGCCATTATGCTTGAATGAATGGAGGTAGAGTGGCGGACTAGTACCTTTGCTTCAGGATTACCATATTTGCGATTACTCAGGAATGAAATGCATGCATATCTGAAAATTAAAATAAAACGACAGGCTGACCATCGAAATGCAAGATCCCGCCTCTCAAGCGGTATTCCTTTTCATCACCGATATTTTTGCATAAAAAATTATAAATACTTATATATGCGTTTTATATACCCATGCTATATAAATATAACGTTTAGGTATATTTTCAACCAATGAGGGCTAGTACTTACTCCCGATATACTCGTTACACCTTAAAGTGGTTAATTAAGTTTATATTTGGTACAGGTCATACGTATGGACTGTAAAAAATTTCGCATAATTGTTAGCAGACGCTTGTAATAGTTTTTACTACTTTAGCCAAAAAGTTTTGACTTTTGAAAGGGGAAAATATATGATGTACTGTAACATATTGTGGCAATATTCCATTTCTTATGACTTTAATTTTATACGAATTCAATGCTGATGGATTTATTGGAGTACCATTACGATAGGACTACGTCTCATGTATTGAAAACAAGCACAAAATTATTTGCTACACCTATCATTGCAAAGAGAGCGGTCTGGTTTACCACTTACTAGCTTGGTTTATTTTACATTTGGACATTTTTCTAACGATAGGCAGTGGCGAAGTGAATGAAACGGTTCTTCCGCATCTCCGTCAAGAGTAATTAACCTGAAGAAATTTAAAGAAATAACTGCTGATTTATGGAGAAAACAGAAAAAAAGATTTATTTAATTTTCTGCTGCCTTGGTGATGAAGCATTTTCATGAATGAAAATCAGTACACTCATTTTTATGTACTGTCCTCGGTAGAAAATTGGACGATTGGGAAATCACCTTCCTAGTAAGTGCTTTGGAAATCTGAAACCTTGATTAATTTGTGTTGGCAAAGCTTCTCAGCATATTTTAAAATGGTTCTTTTTTAGTGCGTGACGTCTTCTAAAAATGTTCCATATATTAGCTGAACTAATGCTCCTGATAAATATTTTACCTTACCAAGGGAGAACCGCGAACACTTTTATCAGTTGCTTTACAGCTAACATTATACCAAATTTTTGTCGGCAGTTCAGTTCATATTTTCCAATACAAATATAAAAGTTTTTCAGTATTCTTATACGTCATTTATGCGTTATCATACATGGTGACGGTGAATAAGGTAGTGAGTCCGAATGTAACATCAGATACAGATTTTTTTTGTGGATGCAATATTTTAATAAAGTAATTTGAAGTGAGAGATTTGAAGGAGTACTTTTTTACAAATTTATTGGTATTACTGGATTCAAAACTTGATGACAGGCTTAATAGCCAATTAGAATTCCAGGGACATACGGGCCAGTAGAATCGTCCGGCAATAAAAAATACCTCAAGAAAAGAGAGAAAAAACACGAGCGGAAAAAATTAAATAAATAAAAAATAGAAGCGTCTATTAACCCGTGTCTGCCACAGTACAAAAATATTTTCCTTTCGATCCCGTGATTACCATTGCCTTTAAGCTTGAGGTAAACATAAACACAAAACGACAAGTTACTTTTTCGAATAGCTATAGCATTTCAGATTCAAAGCGATAGACTTTTTTCCTTTTTAAGTGTAAATCCCATACTTCTTTAGATTATTGCGTTTATATGTCAAGGTGAGATAGGTTTGAATCCTTGGTATTATCAAAGGGGAAAATGACAGCAGCCTGCCACTCAATAATTTGTGTGATATAAAAATTTGGAGTTTGTCCGATTGTATTTCAGGAGGGTAATCTGGAAAGTATTTCAGGTACCTTTTAAGTTTTCTTGGGCTCCGAGTTTAGCTTCCAGTTTCAATCTTCTAACAAATTTAAACATATTATACGGCAGTAAAATAAAGAGATAACCTCTGTTCGCTGATAAATCACGAGATCTCTGAAACCAGTTAATGAATTATATGTAGTAGAACGTTTTATTCTTCAGCAGACGATTCCTATTATCACGACTGGCTCTGTCATGGCTATGACAGAAACAGATTTGAGGAAATAATTTGTGAATGATTGCTAAAATATAATGTTATCTGATTATATAAGTCTACAAACATTTTTGAGTTGTACAATAAACTACATATGGGGTTTTCTCCCGCCTATGTTGCTGCATTAAACAGCTAATGTGAGAAAATATGTAGAGAGAATTTCCGCCATTGGATCCACCAGAAGTAATTATTGAAAACAGGCGCATTTATAGCTTCACAACAATTATTTTATTGTTATAAAAATTTCAAATTCAAGATATACAAATATATTTAACAGTAAGTCCAGTGATGGAATTTCGGAACTTGGTAGTCTCTCCGAGGGCGGTATAATTTACTGTAGACCAAGACCGACAGGAAACATTTGGGTGCAAACTGCTAAGTTACACGCAAGGAGGAGAAGGTGATGATGAGGTGAATATTGTGACGCCATCGATGGACCTGTAAATGAAAACATGCTTAACACGAACGAGCAAAAATGGGTATAAAAATTATTACGTTATCTCCGTAAAATTTGCATAGTGATTGCACGACTAATACCGCACTCGGGACCTTTAAAAGTTTTGTATGTAGGAGTTATATTTGGAACTGGAAATACTCTGTTAATGGTCGGAAAAAAGAGATACTAGAGAGAGTGAGAGAGAGAGAGAGAGAAAGAGAGAAAGAGAGAGTTGAGAAGAGAGAGTTGAAGTATTTTAATGATTTTTGAAACTATTGGGGGGCAAACTTTGTTCGGGGAGGATTACGTTTTTACTTTTGATAGATGTCATCACAGGAACTGGGTGTGACTTTGTGGTTAAATACAAGTAGATGAAATGCCACCGATGAACATGCAAATGTAAACAGATAGTTTTCTTGAATTCTTTACATGTAAAGAGTAGCAATTATTGGATTCCCATTATTGGATTTGTTGAGTAGGCTCAGTTCCGTGGATATCGATTATTGATAAATTCACTAACAGTTATCGGTAGAGATTCCATAGATAGTTTCCAAGATAAAAGACTTAAATGGTGGGCAAACTATATAGAACTCGATTCAGGAATTTTTATTGAAAACAGGGAGAAAAGAAATAATGCAAAATTTCAAGTTTATTGCCATTGAAAGTTATGATGAAATCAGTCTGATTTCGAGCCTCCTGGAAACCCATGTTACACTATAAATGATATATACCAGTGCATTTTTCTAGAGTTATAACATCCTTGGTAATTCGATGGATTCCGGATCATCTGGTTCACGTCCGCAGGCGCAGGTTCCGTCGTGATCAAGTGATTTCAGCACATATACAGAGCATGAATGTAGGAATACAACCACGAGGAATAGAACGATGAGCCAGCCTTTTTCCTGCAAATGAAAACGTAAAAATTACAAAAACAAAAAAAAAACGAAACGCGCAAAGTATTTTGCTTTGCCATCCGCACTTAAATAATATATTTTGCAATTTTTCACAGTTTTAATTTAACTTGTACGTTTATTTAACGTTTCCACCCGGTGCAGAGCCACAAGCCGAAGGAATGCTCGAATCTGTGATAGGAAATCTGTGGAAAACTACAAGTTATATTTTTTAAGCATTTACACAGTTAACCTCAAAGAAGTGAAGCCTGAATGTGTGGTGTGACTTGGCTCTAAGATGCATCTTCATGGAGACAAATATTTTTAGGACTTCAAACTTGTACAATTATCCGAATTTTTTCCAATTCTGTTACTAATGCGATGTGTGGAAATAGATTATAGCATGTTTTAACACTGAATATAATAAAAACTTATATTGATAAACACTGAATAAAATAAAAACTTATATTTATTCACAAAATATAAGCTACTTGCACCTGGACTGGGTTATTAAAATTGGAAAAAGAAACGTCTGAGTTGCATTTGGAAACAAAGTACTGAGGGTCGTGGTGATTCCTAGGGCCGCATTTGCATATGGGGATATTTAAACACCAGCCAATGAAAGGGGGAGAAGGAAAAAGAGAGGGAGTGGACGGAGGTGAATTGTGTGTTAACGATGAGTATTTTACAAGTGTTTCTCTGTTTTTGCTATAACCTTTATTGGTTCGTGGAAAAAAGGATTTTTTAGATATTTAGTTCGGCAGTGTAGTTAATTTATTTTGCGTTCCCTATCAATTCTGGGTATATAGCATGAGGTAAAAAAAATTAACCTTTATATCATACCGAAACACACATTATATGATATGATATTTTCAACTAATAAGAGCCTAGTGTGTAGCCTCCGAGTCTTTACACGGACCTTTTATTGAACAAACAAATGTATCATTAAATATACAAGAAAATAAATGGAACAGTGGTAAGTTTAATATTTTTATGCAGGCATTCAGGCAATCATAAAATTTGCCGCTTTATATGGTACAATTTTCTCATTAAAGAGTTAAAGGCATTCATTTGTAAAATAAAGTATACCGTGTAAAGCGGCCTCAACGATTCCTTACCCATTTTTTCCATCAGTTATATGGACTTTTTATTCACTCGAGGCATTTTATAACAAATCAATCAGATTTCTTTGTATGTAACAGTTCACGAATTACAACTTTCTGAACAGGGTGCCAAATGCTCTCAGTGTATTACAGATGCGACCGAACCAGAGTAAAGTAGCACCTTTCTCTCAATTTGAAATGAGAGAATCTTCCTAACATTCGCTTAATAAATTCTGGTTTCTTTCACACCACTCCGCAAATGTTTCTTGCAGGTTTTCTCCACGCAAAAATTGGAACTTCCCGGGTATTTCACTGAGTCTGACTCATATGTTAATGTTGTTGTTAATTATAATACTTAATAATTAATGTTGGATATGTCATTGTTGTGATCTCTTTTATGTTTAATGTACTACAGTTCATACGCTAAGGTTTAGTTTGCACCCCACTCAAAACACCATGAGTATACGTTTTTAAGGATTTATATGAGAACTTCCTCGTCATTATCAGTAGTTTTTTCTAGGCTGATGATAGCATCGTCTCCTTGCAATTAAATACATTAACTACTAAATCTTAGAGCTTCGTTAAGGGCAATTCAGGTTGAAATCTCCTCTATCTTCTCACTAGCTGACAATTATAAGGTGTAACAACACAGTAAACATACCGGATACTCACTGTTAAATTTTTGCGGAGCTCTGAAAGTTAAAATTTCCTGATTTTTGTCAGAAAAAAATCTCTCGGGAGGAGTCTCCCTTGCCGTTTCCCATGTGAATTGCACAGTACTTGTTGGAAAATATCTTGGAAAGTAGTAAGGTTAGAGGCTAATTTTTGGAATCTTTGAAAAGGGGAGATTTTATTTCAAATAAAATAAATAATTGAATTTTATCGCAAAACAATATCTCACAGAAACCATCTTGGAAACTAAATGCAGCCTCCTTTTTCCTGTACTTTCCGAACACTGTACCTTATCTCAAGTAGGTATATAATTTTGATACTCTTGTCCGTGAAAGACAAACAATGTAGACCTCTAGTGGCCTTTCGTAATGAGCACGGTATTGTTGATGCCAAGTCCAGTCACCCTATCCCCACCCTTCCTTCTTCTTCTATTTAAAAATATCCACCTATCTGCCCTGACGCATATGACCTCTGTTGTTAATCACTACTGACTAATTTTGCTCAATTTTCACAATAATTTTATTTTCTAATACTTTAACTATATTCATTGCGTCCCTATAGTTTTCAATCTGCGCTAGCGTTTTGGTTTTCAAGTACATTAGACATTGAATCTTCTCAGCTGTAGATTTAAAGAACATCCATGCTTGATGACTCAAATACCTCTCTGATCACTTGACTATCTTTTCAATCCAATATGGCGTTTTCATTTTTCACTAACACGATTTTTAAATAGTGTAATCAATGTCATTGTTATGGTGTTAAATATTGTATGTAAAATATTGAATAATACGCATGTGAGCATTTAAGATGTTTTTGTTTGCTCTTTCCTAACTACGTAACTTTTACCGAGTCCGTCTTGTAGAAAGTGTATATGATTTGGGACAAAAATCCAGAATAATTCTTAGTAATGAAGTTTCCACATTTTGCCTTTGAGTGGTCCCTTATTCTGTTTTATTTTCACAAAACTGCCTCTAGACAACTTGTGTTTCAGCAAATAATTTTCACATGAAAATATTTTTTTAACATGGCCTCACAGTAGATTATTACTGATATAAGCGTTCGAGTGAGGTTCTATTGTGACTATTGAAGGCCTAATGCCTACAATATGAAGCTCTAAGAGGGTCAACTTCCTGTAAAGATGAGGCCCTGCGGCAAAAATATATCTTCGAGCTCGGAGGAGAAAAGTGACTTTGATCCCTCCACCCTCTTTCCAATTAGGAAGGGTCACGGGGTAATTAAATTAAACAATGCGATGGTGACCTTACATACACTAAAAATGCCTATTCATAATGAGAAAACATTGAAATATTAATTAATGAAAAAATTTCTGTAAGGTAGGTTTACATAAAAAAATTCTTTTAGTTTTTAAAGCTGTTGAATTCATTCTCGTAGGGACTATATTATTTTTCAACTTGAAGAATTTCGTCGTGGCTTCAGTTCAAAATTTTAGCATAATTTCAGTGTTTCCATTAAGTTGTCGTAGGTTTCTACTCTACCGAAGATGGCATCTTGAACTGGCTTGACGCAGTCATAAACATATTCAATTACATTCTTAACTGTGGCATATACTCCCGAAGGCTCAGGTATTACCACCAACAATCAGCTACAGTTGTGAAAACAATTTCAAATAAGAGATCGATGGTGTTACATATTTATCCCTGAAATCAGTTTAAGAAAACAGTATCCGGAATCTACTCAAAAACAGAGCGTCCTACATAATGAAAAGAAATGTCTAAAGCAGAAGATACTCTTAGGAAAAATTCATCAAAAATCTTAAATCTCTGCTAGATCAATGGGAAAAAAGGGAAAATACCGAAAACTTCTTTCAGTACATTTCCTCTGGACTACCTGAAGAGACTGACAACGTCCACATATTTCATTTCTCATGTTCATAATGCAACACAAAGAAATTCCTGGTGTTAAAGTTTCCGTAAGCGTTATAAAAATGGAAACCACACATATGATCAGAGAAGATAAAATTTTTAAGTTTTGAAGAGATTTTCCATAATTTTAATTAAATTTATTTCAAAGAGAGTTTCATTTTCAAACTTTGCGTAATTAAGACTTAAAGAATGCGAGCTTGGAGCTTCACAAACGCACATGGTTTGCGTTTATCTGGTGAATCAAAACGTTAAGTTAGTGCTCATACGATCAAAGTTGTCGGCACTGAATCTAGTGGAAGTCATACAACCGACACCGTATCGTGCAAAGAATATTTAATTGCAATCGAGGGTTATCCTGCAAGGAAAGCCCACCATTTCAGAGTATGTTACAATACCCCTAGTCCCAGTCAAATTAGACAGGCCACGCATGAATATTTCAGTGAAAATTTAATCGTCTGAATTGAGTCCGGAGGGTACTTATTGCTTTTGGCGCCTTTTACATTTTAATCAACCTTTAACTTCCTTGAGAATCTAGTTGGAAAGATGCGCAGACTTTGGTCACATGATTGCATTGCATAGAATCAATTTAAATGCTTAATGTTTGGTTGAAATCGGCAGGTTCATTAAAGAACAGATTCTTTTGGAAATAGACACCTTTGTGTTAAGGGACATATTTGAAGGTTTGCACTGGAAGGACGACAAAACAACAGTTCACACCTTTAATTGCTATTTCCTCCCGCAAAGCGAGGATGATGAAATCCCTTCGGACTATGTTATCAAATCAGATAGGCTGGAGAGCAACTCAAAAGAGCATTATTTTAAAAAGATCTTATACCATTATTAAAATCTAAGATTCCAATGCTTTGAGTACCATTACCTCAGTTAATAAAACTTTCCAATCATGGAGCAACCATTAATCTCTATGAGTAATACTGTATGTATTGAGTATGTAATGAGTAAGAGAAAAAGAGTAATACTGGATATTCAATAGTAAATTTTCCCTACATGATTGTGTAGCAGGCGTGTGAAGCCAAATTGGATATAAATGCCGCAATCTTCCATCGCCAAACTTTTATATAGGTGAAAGTACTTTTTGCTACAATAAATACTCATTTGAGAGTTTAAACGAATGAGTATTACTGGATTTAAGTGCTCCATTACACTTCAGTAATGAGTTACCAGAATTATCAAAAGGTCTAACAAGAAACCTTCAGGTTAATGTTGAGAACAGAATTTTTTAACACAAAAAATCAATATAAATATAATAGGTGCTCATTATGTATATAGTACTTAAATCAATGAGCTCGAGCTATACCTATGCCCCTATGCACGTATTTGATGTCTATTACATGCCAACTTTAGGACTAAGCCGGAGGAGGCAGGCCACAATAACTAAATGATTTTTTTATTGGCATATTACTAAAATATTTTAATGTATTCTCATTATTAAGAGATATCTTTTTGCATATGTAAGGACACTAACGCATTACTAAAATGTAATAAATGAAAATAAGGTAATCATTATCCATATCCCTCAGTACAGCCCGAACTTTAAATATGCGTTTAATTCGTATTATCAGTTATCTGGCAATAAAAATGACAAATTTAAACAATTAGTGGTATTATTGTTTGATATAATTAACTTAATAAGCTGGAGCTATCCGTGTACGCCTATGCTTGTATTACGTGTCTGATACATGCTAGCTCTAGGGCTTAGCCCGCAGAGGCGGGCGTGAGAAAAATGCAAATGTTTAAAAAAACGCTTAAGCATGTTTATAAATTTCCATGGAATTTTATTTCAGAAAAAGTAAGTCAAATACGTAAAAATTGAAAAAAAATATTTTGGCCGATTCTGAGATGAAGTATTTGAGAGTAGTTAATTAACAATTTTTGAAACGTTAAAATAAAAAGTAGGAAATTTGATAAAATTCAATTTTGAATAGTATTATTAAAAAAAAAACTTTTAAATGAGATATATATTTTTACTCTGAGATGAAAAGGAGCTGAGATATAAGTTATAATATTATTCAAGGGGAGCATATTTTTTGCAAAAATGTAAAATTTTAAGTAACTCATGCAAAAAATTTCCTTTCTTGAAACATTTCAGGTTACTTCCTTTGAGATCACATGCTACCCATACCTCAAGTTTCAGCAAAATCTAAGACCTTAAGGGACAATTGTTATTTGAATTAAGGTGGAATGACCCATGTGTATTTTAAGATGCAATTGATTGTTACGTCATGACGGATCATTATTTTGAAAATATAGGATATTCATTTTTATTATAGCTATGGCCATTACATTATTCGCAATTTTTTCTCCATGCTAGCGTGATTCTCCTGAGAAACATCGTCTTTACTCTTAAATTTGTTCTAAAGTCATCATATAAATCTGAATCGTTATACCTCGAGCTCGATTAGCTTATGCTTTGGACCCGTTTCTGATGGGTAATTAATTTGATATTATTCCATTCCACTCCCAATACAATGACCTATTACTACGCCCTCTGAAGAATGGTAGATACATAGGAGAGTTTGAAACCTGGTCGAAAAAAATATCGTCAAGAATTAAAACTATTCCCATCATCACTCTAAAGCAATTAGGCACATGGCTCCCGCTTCCAAACCCTATCGCTTGGGTCTTCGTTGGGACTGAGAAGGAATGTTTAGTCTCCATGTGGGGCATCTTTTACCGCATCATTTTTTTCGCCCCCTCCTTCAAGTTCGAGTTCGCTGAGCTGCTTATCTCGTCCGTAAAATGAATATCCGAGGAGCCCATCCACCCTTCCATCCTACGAGAGTTGCTTCGAAATAATGGCGGTCGCTGTTGCCGTAGATAAGACGCAGCGATACCCAAGGAGAGTAGAAGAAAGAGGGCAACATTTCCCTTCATCCTTTTAGTCAGTTTCGCAATTAGTTCTCGCACGAATGTGCCTGGCGATGATCTGGACAAAAATGAGAAGAGGCATAAGATGAGGAAGTGAAAGGGAAGGACAAAGGGAAGAAGAGGAAGATGGGAAGAATGAGAGTGGGGCATCGAGCTATTCTTCGAAAGAAGCTTTAGGCATACGAAAAGAAGGTGGTTGGCGTCACCCATCCCCCAGACTATACAAAGCAGCTCTAAATTGAGGTCTCTTGTGATATGAGTCTAAACGGGAAGGCTCATAGTAGTGTGTCACCCCACATCTTGAAGCGCTCTATTGGCACCAAAAAGTAGGTTTTCTGACCCTTCAGGGTAAACAATATTTACCTCTAATGTTACAGAATGTTTAAGGTTCTAAAGTCTACGTCTCAAATCGCCTAGTGCCTAGCACCAGGAACTTTTGCGAGGGTTTAAAAGCCGGTGCAATTAAGGTCTTATTATGGCTAACGTTTCCAGTGGTCGCGTTTGGTTTTCGTCAAATGTTCACACAATACAGTATCTTGTGAATAGTAGTTCTCACATTCTCTGCAAAAATCCTTACGCTTGCCTCCTTTCTGTAGCTTCACCACTACCTATGGGTATTCATGGCCATGCGTCCTCCATTAAATTTAATCTCTTCGGCGGAACCAATGAGGAGGTCGTGGGTAAGCATGGCAGTGAGCGGAATTCTTAGAAAGAATTTTTGGGTACTCAAATAAGGACAGAGTTCCTCATAATTATCTGAATGAAAAGATGAATACATACGAAAGGAGTAGATGGGTAAATTATAATGAAGAAAATGATATCATGAAGACATGAGGAGACGACGAAGAGAGAGAACTCTATCGAAACTCGTAAAAATGTCTAACGGTTAAGTGAGTGCGGCACTTAGTGTTGGTTATTATTATGGATTGAGGTGTACTGTGAGGGTAGGTAAGGGTAGATTGCTTGTGACTACCATTGCTTGTTGATATGAGAACGATTTTTTAAAGCGTGAACTTTGGACTTTTTGGCTTTAATACACTTTTCTCTAATTGTAACTATGGGGGATTGGATAAAAACGCTGATAACTTTGAACGAATAAATATCATTAAGTCACAAAAAAATAAAATCTGACTGAATGAGCTAAAAATGGATGATATTAAATGCGACAACAATACCAAATGTGTGAAAAGGATGTTATTTCTCGTCGCCTCTATTTAACATTCATATTATAAAGGAAACATTTACTACTTCATATTATAAAGGAAATAAATTAAGCATGAGATAAAATATCCAATGGAACATCGGATAATTGAGGATGAGTGGTGTGCAAAACTTTACCGATGACTTTGAGTCAAAGACATCACGTGAGAAGGTGAGGCCGCTTTTAATGTAATAGATTTTCATTGGAATAACTAGTAATAAAAACGATGTACAGTTACACTACATTTTGATGATTTCTACCGTTTTCGATGTCTATAGCATAATTTCGACAACAAGCTGTCTGTCTTAAAAATGATGCTTCGGACATCGAAACCGGTAGACAACATAATATTATAGTGGAACTCCACACCGTTTTTATTATGAGTCTTTCCCTTGGTTTCTCAGCGTAACGCCCCTATAAATTAATTTGATTCGAATTTTAGAATGAAATTCCATTTTAACCCACGAAGTAATAAAAGACAGGAAAAAATCATTGGCAGGAGTTAAAGGTATCTTGCTACATATTACGACATAAAAGTTAGGTTCTGTTCAATCTGAGGAATATGTCCACAAAAGTTATCTTAAGCCTCTGGTGTATGAGTATATATGTTTTTAAAATTTTCCGCGGTCTCTCACCCCGCATGTCAGTGATTTATTGTTTAAGACTCCTTCCCATAGTCAAGTAACAAAACATTATGAATGATATCTGCGTGTATGTAATTAATTGTGCTTAAATTTGAATGAGCAGCAAAATATTAAATTTATAGGTTTGTGAGCATCATATTGCTTTCAAATTCTTATTTATGCATGTCAACGTTCAGTAAACTGCAAAGCATATTATGAAACACACTACTACATCGTTCTTTCATATCATTATTGACTGGGTAGTGATGAGTTAAAATCATAGCATAACGAAGCAAACAGTATAGACATGGGCTAAAAAGAAGCTGAAGAAAATGGGGTTGATAATTAATAAATAATACAGTGTATGTCATAAGAATTTGGGGATGTGGCAAAAGTAAGGTTAATGAAAACATCTGTCAAGCAAACTTAAAAAATTTATTATCTTCACATAAAATTAGGAAATTAAGTAACCGGTCTGTGAGACAACATGTCTGCATAGGTGTTAAAAATATCGTCTCCTTGGTTACATGGCTAGCATATATTTGCTAAAAAATCATTCAAAACCCGTGATTTTTGCAAAGTTCCCTGGTAAACTACTGATTGTGAGCCTGCGAGCGGAAGAGATGTAGGTGAAATCACATGGGAAAGGCCGTAATCCCAGCGTATTCCTTCGATGCAGGGGATGGTGGGCGGCGGCAAGAATGGGGGAAGGTAGGAGGGTTCCTGAAGTTGGGCAGGGTTCGAGAAATGGGAAACGGAAAGGGGGTAAGGGGAAAATAGGAGTGGGGGAGTATCTCTCCCTCTTCAGTTAGAATACTCCAAAACAAAGGAATGTATGAGAATATTTTATGAAATTTTGATTGTTTAAGTTGCACAATTGACTTTAACTTAAAAACGAAGCATTGTCGCCTAGTGTATTCCAAGTGATTATGCTTAAAGGTTAATTTATACTCAATGTCAATCGCGGAAAATTGTAAGTGGAAAAGTGTAAGTAAGTAAAAAATGAGTGGTGGAACACATCAGTATTTTCAATTATAAAAATAGGAGACACTCTTTTGAAAGCCACATTCGACTTATTTAGCATTGGTTAAAAGCAGTCACCCAAAACACCAATCAAAATTTCAATATCGTCTTCAGACCTCGAAAGTCATGCTAACATGCAAAATTTGATACAAAATTTGAAATATAACAATATTTAGTGCAGATATGTATGTATGTCTTTAGTACTTAATGCAGATATGAAAAATGGAATTTAGGGCAAGTATGGAGAAAGTGGATGACTTATGAAAAGACAATCGTGAATGAACCACTAAACAACTCACCGTTCTATTCAGAGTGTAGCGGACCGTGGTGTCCAATCCCTCGTCATCAGTCTGGTGAGGGGTGGGATTGGGTGATGTGTTGTTTGAAGTGACATCAACACCGCCGTGGTCGTTTGCCACAGTATTCACTTCATCACTGAAGTCCTTTTGGTGTTTTATCTCGGATGTTGGGTTCTCATTCTCATCCCAAACACGATTTTCTGCAGGGTATTTTCCGTCAGCGGTATCATTCATCGCTATGAGATCAGGATCCTGTGCCTCAGCCGGAACTTTTAATTCATGTGGATCGGTGGACACATCTTCGTTCGGATTCCCATGCACCTTGAATGCATCGTCGTTCTGCCCCTCCCTGGTATTTTTGGCAGCCGTCGACTTGTGTTCATTTTGCGGGCCTTCGGTACTGATTATAAAAGCCAAACGGAAGCTTTTATGGTCATCAACAAGAGGATGGTATTTTGCTCCCACAGGCCATGGGACGAGGAATGCCATACAAATGAGGTGGAATATCTGCATCCTGTCGTTTCCTATGAAACAAATCTTAGCCTCGCCACTGAGCGTCACGGAACGAAAAAAAATTTCACTTTGTGTTAGAAGGACACTGGCTACCCCTATCACGACACCTCTGTGATCACGATTATTTATTCTCTGCGTCTTGACTTTGATACCGCGAGGGAGATCGCACCGCTAACCGACCGTTCCCTATGAAGTCTCGTGCGCATGTGATGGTCCATCCGCGACGATGAATCACCTCCTGACCACTCCTTCAAACCATCTCGCGCTCCGAAACCCGGGATCTACTTCTCCCGTTAAAATAGGCCCGCCCGACAAAAGCGTCATCATTAAAACTCCCATTATCATCCCCATTTTCTTCAGCTTCTTTTTAGCCCATGTCTATACTGTTTGCTTCGTTATGCTATGATTTTAACTCATCACTACCCAGACTGAAAGTTCGGAAAATTGAAACATATATCATTACACTTATGAATATTAATGTCTGGTTATATGGTTGTAAAGCATTTTTTTGTCTCTCGTATTTACATGCTTCCTTTTTGTTTAACACATTACTAGCTAGAATATATTTGGAAATTAAAAATGAAATAATGAAACACCTCGCTCCCAAAAATTATGTAAATTGAAAATTTTATAAATAAATACATTTTTAATGGTTATGGATTTTACTGTGAGATCTCTTGAATTTACACGCTCATATATTGCAAAGTTTCTAATGCTTGTATTTATGGTTTCTATTATGTTGTTGATGATACTGATTTCCTTGGTATTAATTGAGTGAAAGAGCCCGAGGAAGAAAATGTGTAGCATAACGCTACTATGCTGTTATTAAAATGCCACTCTACCTATTTGAGGTAAATAAATAAAGTGAAGGAACAAATCGCTGTTGAACACGATTCATTTCTGTGCTATCAATCTAGGGGGCGGCAAAATATAACTGTAGCCTCTGAATATATCACTAAATAAATAAAAAAGGGTGACCAAAAACGTCATAACTTAAATGCTGAAGAAATTATTTCATGAAACCCTAAACATTTTATTTTTCTTACAAAATAAACCCTCGTCTCATTCAAATCGTCCATAGCGAAAATTTTCAAAAGATATGGAGAAAATTCATGAATGAATTTCTATATTTCGCATTGAAAATTAACCTATTATAATACCTTGTAAAATGAGTCGTGCATGATCTTCAAATCTTGAGTACTTTAAAGCTCTTGTGGATTTGAGTAGATAGCGAGCATTTACGAAGTCTGCAATCTTTCAGTTTTTTATCAGCATCTAAATTTCACTTCCTACCAGTGCTCCGAGAGGAGTTCGGAAAAAGGTTAAATTCAGTGAAACGGAAATTAATTTTAGTTCAAATCATTCCTCGAGTGCTCATGTCTGTCGTTAGTTGAGAGGGTGAAACTGAGGTACATTCATCGTTTTTGCCTTGTCTTGTAAGACAATTGAACTGGCATAACTCTTGTTGAAGTAGAGGGATACGTATTTCAACTAATTCCCGTCGGCTGTTTTCTACGATCACTTAATGACCATCACTCGTTGCGTTAGAACCAATGAGATTATTCGTGCTAGTAATGTGGGAATGATTTGATGAATCCAGACATACATTGCTTAATTTAGAATTCTACTATCATATAATTGCAAGTTTGGATTCAGGATGCATGCGTTCTTCTAGTGAGTAATATACATATTAACGTACGAGCCGCCGCATGGGCTTGTGGCAGGGGGTATTAGGACACCAGCCGTGCGAAGATGTTAGGTTTTTGGAGGTGAAGTAGTGACGTGTATTATCGGAATGTATTTCGTGGAGCTCAGCTTTTATTTTGGTCGCTTATTGTGCGCGGAAGAATGAGTTTTTGTACCTACCTGTAAGGAAGTGTATCCTCCTTTTTACTTCATCGCTTCTGTCTGACCATGTGACATAGTGAGGCGTCATGATAATATTTTGTGTAGCTCTGAAACTAACCAGTTCTCAATTTCTCAAGCAACCTAAGCCTACCGTGCAGCCTCCCAAGTCTCTTGGGGCTCCCTCATTAATTCTTCTAAAAGTTATGAAACACTTTGTGTTTGCTCGTGGCAGTTTTTAACAAACCGTGCTGCCTTTTGGTATTTAATTGATAGTTTTGGCTAAATCATTATAACCAGGGGTCCAAATTCACACGTCGAGTTCGACGTGTGGCCTAGACAGAGCAACGTAGCATCTTTCTTTTACTAATTCATCCGAGGACCTTCCTATTATATATTTAACAAACCTTATTTCTTTAATGCTGTGCCGCATATGTTTTGTATGTGTGTTCCCCACGATCTATCAGAGGTAAAGGTAATTCCTAAATATTTTAATGTATCTGAAGATTTTGATTTTTCCACCCACAGTATAGTTATAGCGTTTGTGTAATGGCATTCGCAGGAAATGAACTGTGGTATAGTTACTGATATTTAATTCTAACCCCCACACCTGTCACCACGAATGGACGTTGCTAAGGTCAAATGACAGAACATCTAAGTTAGCGCCTTCGCTTATTTCACGGAAGATAAAACTATCATCTGCAAACAATCTTAATTTACTGCTAACTTGAGAAATAAGGGCATTAATATAAATAATAGATAAAAGAGGACCGATCACGCTTCTTTGAGTAACACCGAAGTTGAACTATACTACCAAAGAACATTGCTCAGTTACGATGACAGTACTTCTAAGGTAATTCCACGATATTTTGTTGTATCTGGATTGTATGTTTACTCCATCCACAGCATAGGTATGTGTGACTTATTTTGCAAGAAGTCAACTGTGGTATATTTCCTGAGATTCTAACCCCCCTCCTGGCTCCACGAATGAATAATGTTAATGAGATACGATGATGGAATCTTTAGGTCCGCATTTTCACTTATTTCAGGTTAGATAACTCTATCGTCTGCAAACAATCTTAATTGACTGTTAACTCCAGAACTTAGAGCATTTATATAAATAATGGATAAAATATCACCCTTCCTTACGGAAAACCGGATGTGACTTCGACCAAATCTGAGCTAAAACCATCAATCACTACTATTTGTTTTCGATCACTGAGAAATTCACTTATCCAATTCACTCTTGTTTTATTTACTCCACATAAATGCGATTTATAACTGATTTTTTTGTGATAAACCTTGCCTAATGCCTTCTTATAATCAAGAAATTTCGCGTCGACTCGCTTCTTTGATTCACCTGATTTTAGGGTATCATGAGGGAAGATCGCAAGTTGTTTCGTTGGACCTGCCCTGACGGAAGCCTTGCTGACTGCTATGTAAGAAGTTACGATTATCCAGGAATGTCATAGTATTGATAACGTAAAAATGCTCGATTATCTCGCATAAAAGTGATGTTAGCGATATGAGCTAGTAATTTCCTGGGTCACTTCTATTTCATATTTTAAATATCAATGTGATGTTGGCTATATTTTAGTCTTTAAGCACCTTGCTTAATATAATTTCTAAGAACGATACAAATCGTGGCCCTTACTCCTTGGCCACGCATGCAGGTATTCCTTCTGGACCTGGTGACTTGTTACTTTTAATCGAAGGCAGTTGTTTAGTTAATCCAACACGTTGAAATGTTATGTCAGCCATTGGCTCTTTAAAGTCAGGAGATTCTAAATAATGTATTGTTTCATCCTTAGTAATATACTCTCAAAGTAGTGGTTTAATAAATTGGCTTTTTTGATGGTGTTGGTAACCATTTTTCCGCTTGCGGCTAATCAAGACTCTACTGTCTAGGATTCGCTCTGTAGCTCTCTCACGTAAGACCAGAATGACTTTGGGTTTTCATTTAGTAATTCACATAGGATTTTTTTTTGAAGTTTCATGGAATAGTACGCATTATTTCCTTCGTTTTTCAGCGTTGAGAAGCATATATTTCTCTTGCCGTAAGTTCTACTGGTTTTTTACCTAAATTAATAGAATTTTTATGTCGATTGTGTAGTTGCCTTTGTCTCCTCTCTTACTTCTTGGACCAACAAAATTCTTTACTCTCCCGTTTAAAAGTCGTGTGGGATATATTCATCGATTCCTTTACGTAGTATTTCCTAAAAATGTCTCCATGATACTTTGTAGCTCTCGTCCTTTATTGTGACGACGAATTTTGTGAATGTAGCTTCTTATGTCTCTCCAAATTTGATGTAACCGTATTTTTCAAATCAGTAGACTTTATGTTTATGTTTTACAGTGGACAGTACTATTGACTTTAAAGTCGTAAAAATTACTTTATGATCACTTATGCCTTCGAGGATATCGACGTGTTTAATCATTGCATGGCGAATAACAGCTAAAAGATCTAATATCTTATTACCTATGGTAGATCGTTTACAACTTGAGTAAGAGTGTGGTGTGCAAGTGTTTCCAGTAAGGTCTTGCTTATATCACGCTTACTTGAACTTTGGTCACTCAATACTTTTCGGCTTCTTATAGGTCTGTCTCTATTACATGGTTCAAACCATGTATTTGAGAATGCTATGATGCTTTTCTCGTAAATCTCCATAGCTTGTGAACCATATCTTCCATATGTGCGAACATCCACAGAAGAAGTAATTATTCACCTTGCCCGGGTCTTGAACTGGCATCCGTCGATATCACGCAAAGTTTTATTAATTTATGTTAATGAGGAATCTGGATTTGAGTCCCGATAAAGGCGGTTGATTTTTCTGGGAGAAATTTTGCTTTGCACTTGGGGGAGAATCCGGAGAGGAGTGCCGCAGCTAGTCCCAGTATCCTCAACATTTCAATTAATATTCCAATTGCTAGTATTCCAATTGCTAGTATTTTTTCTGTCCACCATTTACAATCATTTAGAACCTCCGTTTGTTCTCTCATTCATGTCCTTACATCTCATCCACATAAACCTTCTTCATTAAACTGTCAAAATTTTTACTCTATTATATGCGCGTAATATTACTAGTGGCGTTGTATTTGCCATGGCATCTATTAGTATCATTCTCAATAACCCCTATTTGAGGTCTCTTCACTTTTTTAAATTTTAATCTCCGTCTCTCGTCAACACCTCACTCATTAGGAATAAAATATTGATATTAAGCACTGAGAAATCCTTGTACTGTCAATTCTTTGACGCTGAAAGTTTTTTATCTAACTACTTAATGACATCGATAAGGTAGGAGTTAGTGCACGTAACTTCTGTAAGTACTGTAACCATACGATTTTAACGATAGGTACACTGAATGTTTTCTTCGATAAATCAAATGAGAGAAAATTATTTCCAAGAGAAGTGGCATACTTACCGGGACTTTGAGAAAGATGCTAGAAGAAATTCATCTTCTAGTCTTCGTTAAAATGAAATACGTAGAATATTTAACATTTAAATCAAGAGATAGTTGAATTTCGTGAAGAGTGACTCTGAAAATATCACTATAGTGGTAACTTCAGATTTAATTTTGTTAATTATGTATCTTCGTATTACCCTGCACGCCCCAAGGGCGTTTGGAAGGGGGTTTGTTATCGTCAACATGCACTGCATAATAGGTATGCTACCACTGCACAAGACACTAAAGAATTAATGCAAAATACATCTACGTACACGAGATTTGAGATTCATACAGAGATCACACAAAACGCGATGTTAATACTGCGTGGCAGATTTAGAAACAAGCTCTAGGGAGCAAGTTTACTAATCAGCTAACCTACCACTCGACTACTCTACTTCATAGTTTCTTTGGTAGTTTTATGTTCTTTTATCCATAGCGGAAAATTAAGACATTTTATACCTATCTGTTCTGTAGGATGTACAGCCTAGGGGTTTCCAGCCAGGTGATAGTGGTTGAGGCACCGACGTTTTGAAGACGTTGTCTGCCATCGACCTCAGGGTGTCTGGTCTACAGTTTATTTATCTAACTTGATTCTCATGATCTAATCTACCGTTATATGTTGGAGTTCGTAAGATATCTAGTAAGTTTCATTGACGGCCAACTGCCTCATATCGATTGCAACATTTTGACTCTGTCTGTTCAAAAGTCTATTTCTATAATTTTATTCTCATGATCTGATCTACTGCAGTCTGCTGGAATTTTAAGTATATCTACAATTTTGCTGGAAAGGAAAATGGTTTTGATTTTACATTAAGATTAAGTTTGAATTTTCATTGACGGTTTGTGACCAATTCCCATTTTCGTTGTTGCAAAAGTTCAGCAACACTACGAGATTATCATAATTGCTTTTTACATATCAAAACTGGTGGCGTATTATAAGTAAGGCGTAAAAAATAAGAAAGAGCTGATTGCTTTTTCACTTGCTGACTTCATTGCGGCAATGAAGTCAGCAAGTGAAAAAGCAATCAGCTCTTTCTTATTTTTTACGCCTTACTTATAATACGCCACCAGTTTTGATATGTAAAAAGCAATTATGATAATCTCGTAGTGTTGCTGAACTTTTGCAACAACGAAAATGGGAATTGGTCACAAACCGTCAATGAAAATTCAAACTTAATCTTAATGTAAAATCAAAACCATTTTCCTTTCCAGCAAAATTGTAGATATACTTAAAATTCCAGCAGACTGCAGTAGATCAGATCATGAGAATAAAATTATAGAAATAGACTTTTGAACAGACACTCTACTTCATAGTTTCTTTGGTAGTTTTATGTTCTTTTATCCATAGCGGAAAATTATTTATACCAAATTATTATTACCAAATTAATAATTTATAAATAAATTATTTTTACCAAATCTCAATTTTCAATAAGCTTACCGAGTTTTTTCCCAAATTCGTTTGGATACCTGTGATTTAGAAGTATGGTATTTAATAAAAAGTCTCTACTAAAATTATTCATGCCAATCTTTCATTTTTAAAATTATGGAAATTTTATAAAAGGATAACAGCTTTTGCTCGGGGATTAGCAAATTGTTCTAGCCTCAATCCGCTAGATAATGAAGTGGGTACTGGCCTAAGCGCGTTGTAATATTGAGAAATTCAAATCTAGGTTATAGGGGCATTGTTTACGAAAAAATATAAGCATATAATGAATTATTCATGGATGCCACTTAAAAGAAAACAACTTCCCTGCTCCTTTGACTCAATTTTTTTAATTAAGGAGAAAGTAAAAATACCTTAGATGCTCTTCTTAATGCATTTAGAAATGCCAACTCAAGAGCTGAAATTGATCAAGGGAGTTGACAATAATGAAAGAGAGTTAACATATGAAACCATTGCCTGATATCATTTGAGATTCCCATGGCTATTTGTGATAACAGCATATGAGTATTTTATTGTTAAGGCTAATTTCTTTCCGGTAAAGCATTAATAAAAATAAGACCAAATAGTATCTTTATATTTCATAAATTTGAACCGACAAGTGGTCTACGATTAGAACTCTCAGGGCAAATGTGCCTACGTAATACGATGAACCCTAGAGGAGAATCAATTAGTGCATCATTGCCATGAAAATATTTACAGTGACTAAGAGATCTTCGGTTGAATGTTTGTGCTGAAGCCGGCACCTCGCCCACTTAACTTAATATTATTGCGGATAAAAAAGAAACTTAAATAATGCAGTTGATTACATTGCTGCAAAAACAACCCTCAGTCAAAATATTGCGACCGTAGCACTAGAGGAAAGTAGCTACAGATTGAAAATAAGAAATGATTTCGGGGAATACCAAAAACTGAAATCTATAACAGACCTTTGCGAGGTGGGTCTCTCGCTTGCTGTATTGTCGTTGAGGTTCCAGACGACAGGAAGCCAAGGGCAGGAGGCTCAACTTATTTCTATTTTTTTTCATTTTTTTTATTTTTTCTCAATCAATAATACATTTTTATTACAACGAAGGACAATATCTCCCAGCAAAATGACATTTTTGCGTCAAAATTAAGTGAACATTTCAAAGAGTACATTATGAAAGATGAAGTAAATATTTAAATGAGTTTACCATTTATGCAAAGCCCATTCATATAAATCATATTTTTTCCCACTTAGCAGTCTTTGTCGGCTTATCAGCGGGTTCAACTAATCAATGAAATATTCCAATGATGTGTGATGATTCTACAGCTAACATGACATATTCTGTGTACACGTAGAATTTATATATTTTTTACATGTAAACATTTTTAATGTATTACATTTAACCAGTATGTACATATTACAGACACTGTCATTGGTTACATTATTTTTGTCTAATCATCCATTCGTATTTTTCTCTTGACGTACTTCTGTTCCAGTGTGAAACACTAATAATATTTAAAATCAGAATTTAACCAAGTATGAAAGCGAGTCTGTATTTTAATTTCTCTTACGTTATTAACATAGCACTTAACATGTATAACTTTACACCTGTTTTCATTTATAAATAGTCTGGCATCATGCGTCATTCAACACATTATTTTAAACAATTACAAACCTCGTGTTTAGCTATTTACCATGCGCATTGACGTCAGCATATAATATAATTTCACAAAACTCGAACAACTCAACATATCATATATAACAATAAGGTCTATCAATGGATACTGAGGCACATCTAATCTCACTGCAAACTCTCTCATTTTATATTTAGTTTTTGTAACAATTTTCCTCTCTTTAAAATAATTTACGTACATAGTATTTATGTGTCCCCAAATTCCAATTTTGTAAAATAAGGCGTAATTAGACCATAAGAATTGCTGAAAGCCTTTAAAAAATGTATAAAGTTATTATATAGTTATGATATAGTATTTATAAGCTAAGCCATTTCCTATCCAACTGTTTCCAACACCTTTTCCCTAAAATATGTAGCAGTTTCTTTCTTTGAACGCCATATTATGGATTCAATATTGTTCTTAACTACTTAAACTTAGCCTAGTGAACTATCTTCCGTGAATTTTTCAAGAACTTCAGACATTGTTAGCATTATGGATATCAGCATGTAACGCCTGAATCTTAATGTGGTCCTGCTTCATATATAGGTCTAATAGCACCTTTTGTAAAGAGCAGGAATGATTGGATCGCTCAAGGATTGATTTAGTATCAGCCTCAAATTCAAAATCATATTAAGACCCATTGACATCCTAATGCCATCTTAATTAACAATTTAGTATATCACTGCTTTCAAAATGATTGTACGCCTTCATCTGTTCCTTGGTCCACTACCATTCAGTAAAGATTTTCTCCACGTATAGATATAGTAGGTATTAGCGCTGTATCTTTATTTAATAATTGTTTCAATAAAACATACTGGAAAAAGTAGTTGCTATATCATATAAGGAATAAGTTTGACCAAAATCTTCAATTATATAATTGGAAAATTCTGAAATTATGTGCGAAAATAGAGTGGTGTATTTCTTTGCTCAATTTAACAGATTTCATGACCCCAACGTAATTACTCTAAGTAATGCTGTAGATCTATTGACATAGGCCCGGGGCTCCTATGTGAGCCATCCGGATGTTGTGGAATATTGCTAAGCTTGAGCTTTGAAGACTATTAGAGACATACGTAGTACATATTTTCAACCATAATGTATCAGTAGAGCTTCAGAGTTAGGATTTAGTCTTAAAAGTATACCAAGCCTTAAAATCAGTTTCTTATGTTTTCCCATGTTTTCTCGTGTTTTCATGTCACGGGTGAAATGAATTTATGATGAATCACCTAGTGTTTGCTTAACCTCCACCTTCATAACGTCACCTTAGTTTAAATTAATGCTTGTCTTTACAATATTTAACCCATCTTACCACAGATAAACTTATGGAAAAGTTTGGCCTGTTCTGAACAGTAAAGTTAACCTTACATAAGTTTTTCCTCTGCCCACTTTCCACCTCTCATCCTCCAACTTTCCATTTTTAAGCCTACTTCTCCGTTCTGACTACGTGACCTGCCTCGCCCTTCACCATCTTCCTCTTCGACTTCCCTACTTTAAAAAAACCGTTAATTTGACTTGATTCTGCTTAAATTATAAAGCTATATTTCGTATTAAGTACCTGATTATGTTCAAAGTTTACTGAAAATGGTAGTTCATAATAAAACTTCGTGAAATTTACTGTTGATAATGAACTGAATAATGATTTAGGCAAAAGTCTATCGAGCAATTCAAAATGATGAGATTTCATGCAGTCGACACTAGTTCTTTCGAATAACTAATATATTTTACTCTTATTTAGTTAATATTGATTGAAAAAACTGGTTATTCCTAATGTATCGACGACTTAAACCTTTACCCACCGTATTATTTCTTTGCACTCTTCCTATCAGATATTCTTTGTCCTCTACTCAGTTTACCAGTGGTGCAGTAGATGTGAGCCAATAAGTATTTAAGTAATAACAAGGTATTTAAGTTTACAAGAAGACATTTTAAGTATAAAATTGTAAACTTTTTTCAAAATTAGTACCTATCTTACTAAAAAGATCTTACAATTAATGCTAATGCATTAATGACATTTATTTAAATGCTGTGGATTACATTCCTTCTGCAATAACTCAATAGTGGGAATTATTAACAAATGACTACATAATTCACGCCACTAAAACTACATATTTGTCATTATTATTAAATAAACGATTACATTAATTCTCCGTATTGACTTATATATATATGAAGTCATTATACTGGCCTAATAGAGGTGTACCAAATAATCATCAAACTTATTGTGCAATTGCTCGCAGGGTCACCATCTCTATTTGTTCCCGAGCTGCTACTTCATATCTCCGTTCGCGGCATTTACGCAGCACATATATTCCAATATATATGATGATGGATGTCATGGCCACAGAAAATGCGATGTAAATGATTAGCAACTCGTTGAAAAAACTCTGCAAGGAAAAACAGAAAGCCTTATCAAAACCATGCAACAAACATGAATAAGAAATGGTTTTTATTTAAATCAGGTTAATGAGTAATGTTTTTAAAAATATTTTTCATATTCTGTAAATACTTATGCGCATAATATATAGAGTGAAGGTATTTCGGAATATGGTGCGACTAATTCCTTTATTTTCTAGGTTCACGAAAAGGAACTCTCAAGGCCACGTTACACGGTGAATGGTGATGCGATTAATTATTCGAATGATCATACATATGACGCTCGTGCACTGAGCGGGCTGAAATGTCAGTGAATGAAAAATCATTCTCATGATCGAGCAATCTTAAAACACTCTCCATTTTAGATAGCTTGATCGCGTGATAGATCGTATGATCTGAGCACATCACCTCAATCTTCACTGTTTTAGTTAATTGAACCACCATCATTAAATCAAAGTATGCTATTTCCGTAATGATATGTGCGTAACTCAATTCATTTCATTTATATTTATTATGTGATTTGGTTCGTGTCAGTTATTCGTTCTTTTAAATCATTCCAGTTATATCTAAATTTGGTGCTTTACAATGATATTTTCACGGGGTTACACAGGACGTGTCAATCATAATATTTTTGAATGCTTCAAGAGATAAAATTACACCTAATTTGCCACAATATTACGTTAATTAGAATGTAGATAATTTTCTCTAAATATGTTTATATCTGTTATTCACCCCAACTAGCACACTAACGTTAGAATGGTGTTAGTATAATGTTCGAATCAACGTCGTTTGAAACACTTTAATATGTCCAACCAGCCGTGCATTTTCTCCTCGCTTTGAGAAAACCGTTTAGAGAACGTAACACGAATGTTTTAAAAAAAGTTGATGGTCACTATTTAGGCACGAGTAAATTAGCTAACTTCAGATTCTAAATTAAAAGTACATTATTTAATAATTAGAAAAAATAAAAACTAGGGGCGCACAACTTTCAATTGGGAAATTTATTTTAGAAATACCTTAATAATTTAGTGTAAAAGCGGTTGAGATGGAATTCACCCAAAATTATATCCCAACTGGAGTTACATTTTCTTTCAAGAAACGACAAAGTGCCGCATTCAAACTGTCAATAAATTGTCACAACGGTTCAGCTAATTAATTGTGAATTTAAGTATTTGCTTTGAGAAACTGTGATTTATGGGCAATAAGAGAGTAGAGAATTGGAGGAAACATTCTCATAATTTATTCTGTGAACCAGTTGTTCATTCACTAAACCAAAGACATAGAGCTTCACTTGTAGTTAAACTGTTACAGATGGATAATACACGAATGGGCAATGGCTTCATTTGAATTCTAGTAATACCTATTTGGTGCCCACATTTTGTCATTATGATTCATCCTTACTTGTCTTTATGGTGATTACGTGTCAGTGGTTCTTGTAGTGAGTTTTTGAACCACATAACACCAAAATCAAGGGATATAAAACTACAAAAAGTTGTTATTTTCTCACCTCAAAGCGATAATACCAACTCCTAAATTTTTTGGCACGTGCTATCACGGAAAGTTATTGAAATGTACATGGTCGAAATTAATGCAACCGAATTAAAAACACTGTAAGGAGGTATACACTAGGACAAATGAAATTTGATACAAGTATTCTTTTTTTTCACTAATTATTTCACGTGATTTATTCTCAAAGAAAAACACTAGTTTTCATGAGGATAAGCAATCCCGTCTTCGACATTAAATGATATCGTAGCCATTATGACGGCACAACGCACGCCGAAGGATAAGTGAGCCTGGGAAAATACTTGGAAATTCCCAGCCAGGGACAAGCTTACATGGTTGCAATAGTGGATGCATGGCTCATGCCCCGTTATCTCCAGATTCTTCCCTAGTCAACCGGAGAGCTAGAGGGACGGGAACTAAACCTTTCCGTGACTCGATGGTAGTTCGTGACGGAAGATATTTTTGTGTCTGTATCTAGCAGCATGACGCGACTCTCGAAGTAGCAGTTTGGGTGGTTTCGGAAGCAAACATAAACCGCTTATAACATAACCACTCAAGCATAAGCTCGCGCTAACCAAAAACATTATAATAACGTGTAAAAATGTTAGCATGCTGGTGGAGTCCTTTTACGTCGTTCGAAATTTAACGAAACTTTTTTTGTAACCAAAATAACCATGTGACGACAAATTAAAACAATTCGCTAAAGTGAAACCTTTAAATAACCTGCTTTCATATTCCAATGGATACTTTGAAGATTTTGGAAATAACTAGTCTGTTAGGGCTCCCGTGAATTCTTGTCAGTCGAGTCTGATCAAGGAAAAGCATGCCGTGTGTGAAGAAGATAGCATTTGATTGCTCCTCCACCATCCTTAAATAGGTTAACAATACTCTATTTGAAGTTCATCATAATCCAGGCTTAGGTTCTCTCGACCTCTCTCTCTCTCCTCTCCATCCTGAAATCTCAGTCATGTCCTGCTATGACACTAGGTCTCCTATCTTTCTACGGCATGATTGTGGCAGCCACAATAAGCAGGGATATTTCGGTAGGAATCGCTAAATTTACATTATTCCGGTCCATCACTATCAGATAGACTTCCCTCTGATAACAGTTAATTTACAGTGCTAAAAAATTTGTTCTTGCCATACCAGATGGCTTAAGCTTATCTAAACAAACCGCTTCCACCATCATCCACCTGCCATCAATGGTCAATACCCATGAACTATGTTCGAAACAGCTGTGTCGGTCAGAAATATTTTCGTGAATCGAGTACAGTTATCGTTACACGTTCTGTTGCATATATTTTTAGGCGCAGATAATTCACGGAATAAAATTACATCTACATCTACATAGTACCCTGCGAGCTGCCGAATGGGCGTGTGACAGGGGTTGTTAGGCCACCAGCTGTGTAAAGATATAAGGTTTTGGGAGGTGAAATGGTGACATGTATTATGGGAGTGTATTTTGTAGAGCAAAGTTTTTATTGTGGTCGCTTGTTGTCTTCGGAAAGAACGATTTTTTGTACCTGTCTGTTTGACAAAGTATCTCTCATTCAATCGCTTCTGTTAGACTTAGAGGTATAATGAAGCGTCATAATAATATTTTGTGTCCCTCTGAAACACACCAATTTTGGATTTGTCATGCCTATCTAACAGCTTCCGACTCTCCCGGGGCTTCCACCTTAATCCCTCTAACAGTTGCGGGACACAATATGTTCGCTCGTTGCAGTTTTAAACGAGGCGTGCTGCTTCTCTTTGTATTTAGTTAATTTTTTGGTTAAATTTATATGATCAGGTTCCAGAATTCTTACGACGTATTCGAGGTATGGCCTTACCAGAGCAAAATAGCATCTCTCTTTTACTTTTTCATCCGAGGGCCTTCCTATTATACGCTTAACTAAACCTAGTTTCTGTAATGCTGATTTGCATATGTGTTGTATGTGAGTCCCCCACGATAAATCAGAAGATAAGCAAATTCCAATTTACCGTGTATAACAGACATTTTCTAGGCCATCTATCAAATCCATTCGTGAATGAATATTTGAATGACCATTTGCATGTTAATCAACTTAAGATGACCATTGAGTCTTTAGGAAAATTCTTTTTTATCGCTTTTAATATATCTTGGCTCCTGATTGTATCCTTTTCAGAAATTAAAAAGTTTTTATCATTAGGGTGGTCGTTCAGCAGTCAAATAAAAAATATACCTTGAATATCATGGTAATATCGTGATATTAGTTGATAAAAATGTAGTAGTCATTACCGCTGCATTGAAAACAAGCATCATATCACCTGCTACATTGCTTGAGCGAATTTATTTCACTAGGGAAATTTGTTGGAAAATATTGTCTTTTATGATATTTCATTGTCTTCAGAAAGTTAAATAAATGTTAATGCTCACATAATGATCATACATTAAAACAGTAAAACTTAATTTATGGAAGCTTTAGGTTACCCCAAAGATCGAAACCTGTGTGGGGGTAACCAAAATACCGTGCAAATTGTATGTAACAAAAGAGTGACAAGATTGCAGTGTTATACATGGCGATATACAATAATGTATAATATAATTAATTTACATTTATTGTCGTATAAAACAATTCCTTGTACATTATTAAATAATAATTCAATATCATCGTAATCAAGCAGCCATTTTTAACTTTCTAAAAAAATATCATAACTTTTTTCATTTTTAATATTCTCTAGCAAAAGGTTAAATATTTTTGGTGCCAAATAAACGAAACCTCTCTGAAATAAGGTTATATAAGGCCTGGGGGGTAAAACAACTGATGGGTCCACTTACATTGCCTAGGCAATGTGGTAAAGAGTTTCTACTCCACAAGTAAATTTTTTAACACTTTATAAGCATATAAATATCTTAAAGGTAGAATTTTCAATTCACAAAAAAGTGGAATTTTTTCGAATATTCTTAGATTTAGATAGACAGAAATGAAATTTTTTTCAATTACTGAAAAATTATTTTCTATGACTTTCGTTTTATTCTTTCTGTTAGATATTTATTTCCTTGTATATTTCTCATCGTGCACAGAAAACACCAAAATAATTTTACTTTCCCGTTCTGGTAAAGTAAGTGCACTAGCAGCACATTGTTGTCAAATAAAATTTTATAAAACTATTTGAGTATTGAAAACAAAATATGTGTTCTGTAATGTTGTAGCTTATAGCCTACTAAGCCGTCGTTAATATGATGATGTGCTCATGTAGACGCACAACACCTGCCTCCCAAACTTGCAAATGAGTCATTGAATTAAGAATTATATTAATAATGAAGGCTGAAAGAAAATGGAGTTCATTTGTGGGTTTGATAACTTTGAAATGAAAAAAGTCACAATTTAAGCTCCCGTGACTTCGATGAATTTACACGAACCAATTTCAAATCAAATGGGGACCTATTTGGTGAAATGTTTGTAATTTATTCATGGAACATTATTCTTTTAATGCAATTTATTATGAAAAGTGTTCTCCATTAAATTCGTTTTTTAGATACGTGATAAAAAGGTGGAAGGCTGTGTGCAACTAGTCAGTCATTTTTCGTGGATAAATGTAACATTTTAAGCAAAATTGGGGAAAAATCCATTGACTATCATATATGTAGCTGCTTGCGAACAAAATATAGGTTCATTTGATGAAGCAATGATTACAAACATTTTCCTTATTTAAATCAATTAACACTATATTTTATCACTGAAAGCCTTTAGGCTGGAGGACTATTAAATTTTCCGTTGTCACGGGGGATAATTGGGCCCCCTATCAACTAAAATTTCTAGGAAAATTCCAAAAGACCATATCAAAAATGCCTTTTATAATAAACAGTGTCTGAGGAAGCTGGTATCACACACCTGGGACCGAATTCCTTTAAAGAAATAAAGTGGAGTATATAAAGTAAAATGTGAATGTTGGGCAACATATGTCGGCCAGACAGGACGAAAGTTTAGAGAACGCATTTAAGAACATGAAGTGTGTACTAGAAATAAGGACCCTTTGTCTCTCTTTGCCAAACATTTACTCGAAGAAATCCACCTAAGTGACTTTGAACCGGGGATCCTGCACCTAGAAAAGAAAGGACCGAGGCTGGACGCATTAGAAGAATGAAAGAAAGGATCGAGGAGGACGCATGACGTAATGGAAATTTTGAAAAGTGTCCGTTGTAACGAAACAATCGTCAACGAATTTTTGTATACCTCCCACTTCCCCTGCTTGACCTTCCTCCCTTCCACACTTAGGCTCCCTTGTGGGGGCATCTCCGCTCCTAACCTTATCCCTCCCGCGCTGAAGTCTAAGGTGGTAATGGATTTGTCTCCGGTGTTCTCACACGACTCTCACGCTTGCAATACCCTTACCCCCGCCTTCCTTACCTCTTAGTTAGCTCTAAGACCTCCTTTCTCCCTCCCCCAAGACTCCTCTTGCAAACCACTACCCCTTCCCACCTACCGCCCCCCTTCCCCAACGTTCGAATTTCCGTCTCCCCACTCTCCTTACACCACCTCTACCTCCCCCGAATTTGAGTGACTATATATTCTATGTCTTCTTATGATACTGTATCTGATGATGACGAGCTTCGGCGAAACCTAGGTCGTCCTGTTAATAACTTTTTATGGAATTACTAAGTTATACTTTTCATTTACAATATTTAAATTTTCTTAATGAATATTGTGTAGTAAATCAATTTAAGACCAAGTGACTTATGGAGTGAGTTGAAAAATGCTTTCTACATACTACCCTGCGAGCCACGACATAGGCGTGTAGCAGAGGGAGTTAGGATACCAGCCGTGTAAAGAAGTACTGGATAAGGTTTGGGTTCGGGAAGTAAAACGGTGACACATATTATGGAAGACTTTGCTTAATAAATCCCCATGCCATCGTACTCCATCCCCTTCCGTCACTATCAGCTACAAAACCCCATCCTTTTCCCCTATTCCAGCTTTGATATGCCAACATAAATAGATTTTCTCCACTTGATTGAGTGATGGTTATTGACACTCAAGTTGCGTCAATAAGCAAGTTATTTTAGTAATCCAAACGATAATATCTCCTCGTAGTATTTATATAGGCTGTCATTAAAACTTATATGGAACAATAATAACGACAAGAGAAGCAACATTGTAAACATTTTCAGGCTTTTTTACCTGTAGTGGTTTAATTAGTAAACGGAGACAATGTGGTCAATAATGGAATATCTTTGCTCTGGCATTCTTGCCGAAAGCCTAGTTTTTCTACCCATGAGGGGTGAATTTTGTTCTGTTGTATTCTGGTCTGACATTATACGTCATGCGGAGAGAATACCTGGTTCATAACTTCGGGTTGAAGGAAAATCTTTGGATCTCTTGGCGCCAGTTTTACGAGTTAATAAATGCTGACAGATCTCTCTTTGACTTTCATTCCTTAATAACTCCATTCACAGAATATCTACCAGCCTTTCTTCTCTGCCGTATTAATCTGAGATATCGGTCAAATTTCCTAAGAACTATGAAACACTATAGAGAATAATTATTTTTTCAGAGTGATTTAACTTATAAATAAAATATTATCTACATCATTCACCGTCGGCACCCGAGTAAGGCCATATTATGCAGACTTATTTCCTCATTAAAAGTGAACTATGCAGCACAATTTTGCACGATTTCTATAACGTATTAGAATAATATTTAAAACTAGGGGGCTTAATATTTTATCAGGAGGATGATTATAATTCTCCTCGTCTGCAGTGGATATTTCTTTTAGTCCTTGTCGTTATGTCGTCATCTTCTAGCTCATATGTGAAAACTTTAAGTGGTTTGCTGTGAACCTAGGTGATTAAAAATTACTATTTAGAGCCTAATCTCGGAAAATATTCCGTTGTTTAAAATAGGGGTCATAACCTCATGTTTTCGGAATTGTAGGCAGCCCATCGGTATTTTTGTGATAGGGAAGGTTAATGAAATAGTAAAAGTTAGAGATGACGATAAAAGAGAGTGTTATTGGTAATAATATGTATTATACCTAAAGCAATGTCACGAGAGAATATTTTTCTAATCTATCCGGTGTATTAGTTCCATCTGACGATGAAAGTCTCCGAGAAACATTGAACTAATTCCAAAATTTATGCACAGTAGTGAGAGATACCTGCATATATATTTTTTAAAACATTGAAGTTTCAAATCTGTTTTCCAGCATCATAATAGCAGAATGCTATCAATAATTATCATCCAATATTTAACCCAATAAAAATGTAATGGAAATTTGGAATTGATTGAGTAGAAAGATGTTAGTAAATCACTGATAAAAAATTAGTCAACATACCTGTCTCTTGGAAAAATTTGGGTCCAAGTGATGGGTAACGGAACTATCCTTTTTCTTGTCTCCGTTTTTGAGTTTCTGGAGTGACGGGTCCTCAATCTTGTTCACACCGTGCTTTACAAAGGCCTCTGTTTTTATTGGTCTTTTAGGGCCACGCCAGGTTTCAATAGGTTTTGTTCTCTTTCCTCCGTCATCACCCTGCTGTGGATAAAAAGTATTTTAAAATAAGTTTTTCAAATATTCGGACATAGCCCTGAGGCCGCCAACTCCGATTGTGAATTGCGTGATGATTGATAAATTTCATTTTGAGCCAAAAATTTGTCGTCATTTTTTACTCATGATTCATTTCCGTCGGTATTCAGCAGCGGCTGATAAATGTTTTTGCAGAATGGGGCCCTTGGAAGATGTGATCCATCAGTTCAGTTTTATGAACGTTTAATATGCTGACGATAAACTTTTCTTTAATGCTTGTTTCTTCTGGTTAAAACTATGAATAACTTAGGTCCAAATCTAAATCGTATCTCCCGTGGCTTCTCTGCCATTCTTTTGGCAAGAAAAAAACCCATTATCAGTATTTTTATCACTGCTGTAATAAACAAATTGAGAGGAACTGCTGAAGCCTGGGCTCCAATCTTTTCGGAAAATCGTGAGATATAACTGCAAGAGCATTCAGAGACTGTGAAAGAGGTGGAAACCGTGTATTAGTGAAGACTTAATACCATTATGGCAATTTGTTATAAATTCTAAAAAGCAAAATTAACTCTAAGTTCAAAAATATTTTTAAATTTAAATTAATAATATTAAATTGAATTCTTTGTCCAATCAATCAATTTACTTCACTAATAATAGTGATAAGCTTAATACTAGCATAAAGACGACATATAGGTATTAACATGTATCTTATCAATTTTAGGCTACATATGGGATTTTACACGAACTAACTCACAGGTTTCGTCCCTCCAGTATTTTCTATGCGAACTGGTAATAACTTTGCTTAGAGTTTTAAAAAGCAATCCAAGGATATAAACTGACGCTTGTACTAGTAAATTGGTCCAAAAGGTGAAACATTTACGTATTTTATATTGATGTTGAGGTGAAACACTTAACTGTCATATACACATAACCATTTGTTACATAATTTTTATTTAAAATAAAGTAGAAAAGGCCTTGTATAATGAAGGCGCATAGACACAAGAATTGAACAACTCAAATTGAGGAAACTCCAGGATAATATCGATTTTTTACGGTGATGAGCATGCAGTTATCTCTCAAAATGTGTTTATTTTCAGAAGAGAGTTCCTCATTTCATACTTTCAATATTCGGAACCATATGCTTACGAGTGTAAAATTACAATGAGGGAACACTAAGGTTCGTGGTGATGCCCTAACATTCTGGAAACTCTAGAAGCAAATATCCTAAACGCCTGACGTTTTTGCTACTTTCTTAACAGTTACACTAAAAGCCGCTTTTGTAGTTTTGCAAATAATTTTTCTTTCTGCGTTTTGTTTTTGCTCACTATTCTCCCACTAAAATGTGCGCAATCGCACAATTTAACAATTTAATATACTTTTTACCACAGTTTTTAGCCAAGACTTCAGTACAGTGTTAGAGACCCATACTTTCTGTGCATCATTTGAAAGAATTCTATAACTTTTTGAGCGCTCATTGCGTGACATTTAAGGAAAAGTCGGCAAGTATTGACGGAACAACAAATGGATAGGAGGAAGAGGGCGAGACAATGGGAGAATGTTGATAAACGTAATAAATGAAGGAAAATTATATATTATAAGGTGTTGAAGAAGAAGGAAGAAAGGTCGCGTGTTGTTTTGAGGAAATATATACAAATTATGCGAAGCAACTATGCTGATAGGGATTTAATGAAAATAAAAAAGGATAAGATTTTTGACACTGTGAATAAGAAGAGGACAGTACTGTGGGATTACAAGATGAGGTGAACATATTTACGAAATTAATAGTAATTAGAAAGAGGGAGTGATAATGGATTTAAGTTAACTGAGAATAAGAATGCAAGAACGATTACAGGATTAATGGATGAAACGAGGGAGAAAAATAAAAAAATAAGATGAGGAAAATGATGCAATTTATTGCAAAGCAATTTCTCTAAACGGAAAAAGAGACAAGAAACCTTGAGACGTTGTAAATGAAAAAAAGGAAAGTTTACTATTGGAGTGTAGCGGAAGTTTAAGAATTATGATGGCATGCATGACGAATAGTGAGAAAATCCCTCCTAATTCACAGCGCCATAAACCTCTTATCTTTTCCTTATATATATTTCCACCAGTTCAGAATATGTTCTTCGCTAAAATTGCATTTATTCTGATCGGCAAGTGGCATTTATTCATCAAAAAAAGGATGGAGAATGTTGCAGTTATAAATAACGAATAGGAGGAAGAGGTCGTGATAAGGAGGCATGTTTATTAGCCCTAGTAAGTATTTTAGGTAAACACTACCGGTAATGCGTCGTTTATTTTACAAAAAATTGTCCTGGTACCAAAAATAAAAAGATAAAACCTTGAAAAGGTTTAAAATTATATATTTTGAGAAGAAAGAGGAATTTACTTGTTAAGCAATTGTTATTCGCATTCCTAACGTATATTTCCTTTGCGTTTCTCGCTGTAGGCAACACTGCACCTCCTGTTATGTCTCATTATTCTCCTAGTTGTTTGACTTTGGAATGCACAGTTCTAATCTTTTCGCCCTGGAGTGAAGTATTTTACAACTACTTTGACGAGGTGAATTCGTAACTATGACAATATCAACAGAAGTTACTTCAATGGCCTGCCGAAGTCTTCACCTCATAATACACCGACGATTTCCTTTTGCCAGCCACGACACTGTCAACTGGCTTGCTAACATGTCCATTGAGTCAAGTCGAGCTATTTCCTTTTGGTTGCTTTTTACGCAGTTGGAGGTCAACATATCAGGAGATATTGATTATGATGCTGATTAAGTCAAAAAACACGAAGAGACTACCTGTCTGTGATCAAAGTGAATGGAAAATGGTTGCTATTGCGACCGCAAATACTTTCAGCTTCCTGGGTTTTGTTGTCGAATGAAATTGTTAATTTTTTCTCTTTTTACAACAGCTTTTTGCTGAGTTGTAGAATGTAACGTTGAATCTAAATTTTTATCTTATTACATTAGCAGGAGCCAACATTACCACTGAAAAAATATACGCGGACGGTTGCAAGGCCTTATATTTTTCTCAAGGGTGCCGCATTGGTGACGGGATTTATTCTCCACTATTTTTACGGTGCCAACAATTGGAAATATTTGACCTTTCTTTGGCTTATCTTGTGCATATTTCTCAGATGCAAAACAATTATCGGTCTCTATATTTATGGGGAATTTCCTAATTTTTCTAGCACGAAGTGTTGCAAAATATTTGTTTGAAGGTGGATAAGCTGTATCTGTTTTGTTCTCCTCAAAGTTCAGAGCGTAACACTAATATTTAGGTCGTACTTCACTAATCACAATTTTATTCATACTGTACTTTTCCAGCTTATTGGGAATTAAAATCCTAAAGAAGCATATTCCCTGAATGCTCAAACGTGCTCTTAATTTTTTTATTCTTGGAATTAGCTGGCTAAATGTTTGAAAATGTGTCATAAATTCATCACAAAAATCCCTTATTGCAGAAAATTTATCAAACTGATGCGCATTGGACATAATTTTTTATATCGTCGATTCAAAAACATCTAATCATAAAAATATCTAATCAGTATCTAATCAGTAAAAAAATTGTATTTTTTTCAACCATATTCTCCATGTGTTTATTTTTACCATATTGGGATCCTATAGTGCATTTGATTTAATGTAGTTACTCCATACAAAAGCATAGAAAAATATGGAACGTTGACTTGGCAATGGAAAATTGACATGGAAAGGATGCGAATTGACAATTTTACAGATACTACTGGCTGGGTGTGGAATGGGATGAAATAACATCATACCTTTCATCCTCGAAGACATTTTTTGTGGACATATATTTGAGAAAACAGAACACGCCCGTTTGTACCAATTGAAAGACTAAATGTCTTAACCGGAATAATCAAGTCATTTGTTCAGCTATTTCTACTAGAAACTGTCACTATAAATGCCTCATTAAAACAGTTTTCGCTCTTCTCATCTTCTTTAACCTCGCCTTTATGCCTTCTTCCTGCATCGTCCTGAGGAGCCATGATGAATATCTAAAACATCTTCACCAACAGAACAGTCACTATCACGAAACTCAATTGATATTCCACCTCCTGTTATATCAAATCTAATTATCTCACTACCTACCGAAATCTTGAGGAAAACTCGGCGTCCGTTAGTAAATATACATCCTAAAAGATAATAATTTGAAATAATTTACATAACATTGCATTATACTCTTGAATGATTGTGCTCAAAGATATTTTCTCGAAACTTATGTAGGATAAAAGAACATTGGTATTTTTTGTGCTTCTCAACGATGGCAAATAAAATTTCCTCTACATAGGTTGATATTGTAGTTAGTCCAAGAAAAATTAGTCTCTGTTCACTAAGAATATTATAAATCAGCATTTCATCTAAAATTTAAATTTATATTTTCATTTCAGCACGTAAATACATGAGACCATTCCGAAACAACTTAGTCTCACAACGGAATGCTTGTGAATTGATTTGACAACGCGCCCTACACTAATTGGTTGGCTTTTACCTTCTATAAAAGTAATGATTCGTAAGAGAGATAGCGGAGTCAAAATCTTAGAAAGTCCATATGCACGGGATTTTATTCCGCTGATTTTAGAAACAATATTAAGAGAAAATATTCTTTGAACAAGGAGGACATGAGAAAGTCGGGGACTGGTAATTACGTGTCGTATTTTTTATGACACAAAATGATGTTTTTCTTATGTAAACGTAATGTTTCTCAAAGAAATATACATTATAAATATTTGCCCATAGGATTCCAATGCCAAGTTCCAGGTTTGTTTGGAAGGTTGGCGGAAAATGGTTTTAGTAAAGAAACTGTAACAGAATAAAAAAGCCATATCATAACTTGAATTCGTAACTTTCACTACCGTTACCACTTACTGGTTCAGCACAGACTAAGGAGAATACTTATATTTTTAGAGTTGGGATAATTGGAGAATAGACGATTGTATAACCGAACCAAACCAAATAAATGCAAGTTCAGCGAAGAACCTATTCTGAACCGGTGGAAATTGAAATGAAGAGAAGACATAAGGTTCTCGAAATGGTGGAAAAGGAGAGAATAACTCGTTGTAATTATAGGGAAAGGTGAACAATAAAATTAATTTAATATTTTTAATAAGAAACTGTATATGTACCTTAATGAAAATTGTTTTTATTGTGTGAATGATTATATAAGTTCAGTGTAATATTTTAATGATATCTTGTATTGATAAATGTACATCTTGGTGTTATTTTATATCCTTTTTTCCATTGCAAATACTCTTGACGTATCCTATACAATTACATTATTGATGATGTTTTGTACCATATATTGTACTTGTCAACAGGGAAAAATAAATTATTATTATTATTATTATTGAAAAGCTGAATGAGTGCGTGATAATGGAAGGTTTGTTTAGGAAGCGTAAGAATAGAAGAACGATAATGGGATATGAGGTTGAAGCAGTGGGAGAAAGGAAGCGTACTGAGATTAGGAATTTAACCTTCTTTGCAGCGAAACAACAATGTTGTATTTTGAGGAATAGTATAAAAAAGTTGAGAATATTTATTAAATATACATAATCAATAGCCAGGAGAACATGTGATAATCGGAAGATTTTAATGAAGCGAGGGGAAGAAGAAAAATCATAGAAGTAGTGATTGGTGTGAAAGGAAAAATCCTTCAGTTGAAATAAATTCAATTTTATGAAAACCAATTATGATAGTAAGCGAAGAGTAAAATAACAAAATAGAAAGGGTGTCAAAAGAATAAAATGGGTCATTATTAACAATCAAAACAAAGGCAACGGAAGAAATGATTAGGATAGCAAAGGAGCGAAGAAAGTAGTAAAATGTTGCTACACTAAAGGACACTAAACAAGGCCAGGAGGAGATATGAAGAGATAAGTTTGCTCCGCGGAGTAACCAATGTGGTAAAGGAAAACAGGTGGAAAGGACAAATTGAAGAAAAAGAAAAACATCGGCAAGAGAAATAAAGAATGCGCTGCACGTTGCAGTTAAAGAGTTTTCGCGCAGTGAGAAAATGCAACCGATACCATAGCTTGAGGCCAAGTGAGAATAGATAATTATTGAACGGTAATATATCCAAGAGAGGCGGAAAAAATGTATGGAAGCGCGAAATAATTGGAGTAATGTATTCATGAATAAAAATATTGTGACTGAGTGTTCATGATGGTTAGTGATGAGGGAGGCATGGACAGAGTTGGATATTGAAATCAATGTAGAAGGTCAGCTTATTCAGTTGGTTGTATTTTCAAACAAGGTTACGTTGGGTACTCAATTATCTAAGGTATTGCAGTCTTTGTGCATGATTTTTAAATACAATGCGTAAAATGTGGGATATAAATATGTTATTAAGTAACAAAATAATTTTAATTTTGATAGTATCAGGATTATTTAGTGAAAATTCATTGTGATTTAATCATAATAACTCGGTAGCATTTTCAAACTTTCATTCTCAGACGACTGGTTTCATCGCATAGGCAATATCGTTTTTACCAGGCGAAGATGTTGTATATATGATGAAATTGGTCGCCTGAGAATAAAACACTAAAATTTACCAAATTGTTTTCATTTAATATGATAAAATTTCCTGGGATAAACACAGCAAAGCTAGCCATTAATTTTAGATTACACCAAATAAAGCAAGTATCTAGGGCTTAATTACTTTGGTTAAATGTAAAAATAATATGTGCATGGGAGCAAAAGGAATTAAGAGGAGAATCACATTGGGGAAAGAACGTTCAGCAACACAAGGAAGGTGATGATGGGGACCTCAGATAAAGGTATAAATCATAGGCCGGTAAGAATAGACAAAGCATGCAACGCTACGGATGGAGTGTAGCGTTATGTAGAACTAATACGAGTAGTCTTCCAAGACAAGAAAAGGACTCCGTGCGCTGAATATCCGGGTGTAAGAAGGATAATGAGGTTGCTAATGACAGAAAGGAAGACAAAAAAGTAAGGACTTTGTATGATTGGTAAGGAAAGGGGGTTCTGGATTAGATTAGGATTATTAGTACACGGCTGGAAGAGTTATTGAAAGGTGAAGAGTTGCTTCAGACCGTGATGGAGGAGAGAACATTGGGTGAAAGGAAAGAAAGATAACAGCTTTGTAGGTAGGATGAAGAAGGATATGGCGTACTTTGAGATGAAAGATGAGATTTTTCGGTAGAAAGGACCTGACTCGTGCAAAAATCCAGAGGATATTTATTCACTTTCAGTTAAACCTAACCCGTCCGGTAGATAATCTTAATAATTGAAGACAATTGTTAATTGGGTAAAAAGTCACCAAAAGCATGGAAAATTACATGGAAAAGCATGTTATCAATATAATTAAAAATGGTTAACACACTTTTTAATCCAACTTTGGGAGTCAATTTTGGCATAATGTAGCACAATGGCCTAAAATTAAGCCAACAATTGATAAAATAAATGTGCTATATTCTAGTAAAAACTAAATGAAAAATGCAAGACAAGGACTAATGCATTAATGAGGGCGCATCTAGATAGCTAACTACGACTTTGAAAAGAGCTAATACATATTAACATTAGATAATGCTTCAAAAATAGTATAGACAAAACATTCAATCGCATATAAAATAATTGCAGTGTTCGGAAGAATGGCCTCTAGCCTGATTTTCCCAGTCATTCCCGAGCGTGAGGTATTTTTAGAGAAAGAGACACAGAGAAGCATTGAGAGGGGAAAATTTCCTTTCTACTTAGGCAACGCTGACAATTCGAGCTCTTTGACACTTTTCAGGCATTCTCCCCGCAGTCATAGCCACCCCCTCCAATCCTTTTCATCCCTCCTCTACACCTCTTTTTATCCTTCCTTTCTATCTCTCCCACTACTACCAACGAAATTAAATTAAGCTGGCCCCGGTGGCGGCGGGGTAAAGTCCTTGCTAGCTAAGCTGAGGGTCACGGGATTGAGTCCCGCCTGGGTAGGTTTTTCACCACCCAGGGCATGGATATATGTCAAGTTCTGTTGGTCCGGTCCCTGGAAAACCAAATGACAGGCTTAGCAGCCTATCGGGATCCAAACAAAAAAAACGTCCGGCAAACAAAAAAAATTTACTTTTTCTTTACAGACTTCCGCCACCCCCTCCCTTATGGCTCCATTCCAAATGCTTCGCCGGCATTCTCATATCGTCTTGATAACGGAGTCTCCGCAACTTTGCAGAAATGAATGAACTGTCTTACAGCCCCGTGGTATGACTAGCGCTATATCTTTTGAATGAATATGCATGAAAATTATCGCGCATTTCCGGGCTATATTTATACCGAACATTTGAAGTTTTCAACTATAGCGATAAAAAATGATTTTCCTCAATGTGTGCACATGCTAACGCAAAATATCCCTGACTGATTAATCACGATATCGATACGACACCTACCACGATATCTATGCTTTCAACTAGTAAAGATTGAAATTTAGTGGAAAAGCAGATTCATTTATATTTTGACAGATGCCAAACAATACAGAATAACCAATAGTGATAATGTAATATTTAATGAATTTCTATTTTCTAGCTTTTCTTAGCCCTATCAAACAATTATTAATATTGGTAGTAATAATGCTGCAAGTGCAAAGGAGAGGCAATAGCTTAATTTTACTTTTGCTCCCTCGTTGAATATAATTCATGCGTCCTAATATATTTAGCTCTGAGCTCATCATACTTGAAACGAGTTTGTGAAGAGAAAGCTTCAGAAGTTTACTCTTTGAGATGATTTCTCCGGAAATCTTTTGCAATTGTAACTGTTTAAACGCAATGTTTTATGTTATTATGTGCACACGTAATATACCATTGGGAAAATATAGACAGAATTGTGGAATTATTTACTAATCCACTAACTGATCTATATCTAGAGCCACTGACAGTACTGAAAGAAATTTTCCACTCTGCCGTGTCTGGGAACCTAGGTCGTCTCGTTTATGTATTAAAATGACATTAATATTATAGAATCTATTCTTTAAACGTCCAGAGAGGATAGATAAACTGCATTAGCAACAACAAGGTCAAATACGCAGCCTAAGTTTTATATATCTTGCAATGTTTTTCGGTCATACTAACATTTCGGTCATCTGCAAGGTATAAATGTTATCATATATATTTAGATGGTTTTAGCGTTAATCGCGATTCCACTTGGTGAGGGAAATATGTTCTGCTTCTCGTGGGGAGTTTTATCTTTCCTTGGATCTAAAGTAATTATAAAACTTTTGCCGAATATACATTTTGGAATATCTTTTTCTAAATTTCATTGTCATTGCCATTCCTCCCTACTCTTGTTCTCTCTTAAAATGATAAACTTATCGAAGTTGCGGGGAAGAGGTGATTACCCGGAGTAGGGGCTTTGGAGGCGGGAGCTATGAGAGTGAAGGGCTTAAGGATGTGTGATGGCTCGTAATCTACTGTAGGGTTTCACCAATATATCATGAAATGCTTGAAAAATTTTAACGGAATATTCTTTCTAAATGGGAGCACCATCGAATTCAACAGGAAAATACGGGTTTGACCTCCTAAAATCCCGCACGTTTAGTTCTATCACCACACTTCAATGTTATATCACACAAAATATCAGTCTTTTCTAAAGATGGGAAGCATAGCTTATTCTGCAAAAAAAATAGAGCCACACATCTAAATATCAATTTTCTTCCTTCAGGTACTTACCGATACATAAATTTATGTTGATGACGTATATTGACGCATATTGACTTGAGAGTGCCGAATTATTTTTTAATTAAATAGCTGAATCAAGAAATAAAACGCAAATAGTTCCGACTAGATTTTTTTTGAAAGCAAAAACTTGAAAATTGAAAGGTATTTTATTATAAGTCAATGAATTAACTTGACGGTAACGGCCAACAACACCAACTATAGGTATTTTATTGTCATTTTCCAATGTGATTGAACATTTCAGTGCAGATGAATAATCTGTCAACACCGAGATTCAACGGTCACAACGAGACAAATGAAAGAAATGCAGATGATTAATTTCCATTGAATTACAAAGAGTAACCCCTAACGTCATCACTATTTTAGACGAGTTTTTAGAAGGTAAATTACCTGTGAAAATTCATAATCGTGAACTCAATTACTTCGGAAATCACTTTATAAAAATTTTAGTTATCCTTATGATCGAAATCGCCAATGCTTTTATCCTGTTAATTTTTTTAGACGGCGTGTTTGACTATGATGCAGCATCATAGTGAAAGTTCGATGGAAAAGATATTAGCAAAAACTTTAACACTATGCAAAAATAATTATGAATGAGACATTGGTGAACTAACCTTCATATTCTTAGTATTTTTGGGTGGGATGACACGTCCTTTGCCATCTTTCGGATTGGGGGTCGGAGTGAGCGATCCGTAGCCAGTAGAGTTTGGTGGTCCAGCTGACCCACTTTTGGCAGGCGTTGTAGGGGGTGTATCTTCGCGCAGGCTCTTGAACACCTTGTATACGTCCACAATCTGTCCAAAAGTCCCATTACCACTCAGGATCTCAACTTTTTTTCCTCTGACAATGGCGTAACTTTTTACAATGGTGGAATTGTGTTCCTCAGGCGGGCCTACGTTAGTGCTGTTAAGAGGCGAACGAAAGCTCTCGTGGCCCTCAGGGATTTCGGAAAAATCGAGCTGTGTTCCTGCCACAGGGCACAGAACGAGGAAGACGGCCAAAACCAGGTAAAACATCTGCATCTTGATCGTATCCTTTTAAGCAGATGATCGCTATACCACAGTTCTCTTCTCACACTTTTCCACAAAACAACGATCAATTGGTGTTCAATGAAAACACGCCACAGACCTCACACGACACCTCTCTAAGCTCGATGAACACCTTACCTCGTGGAACTCGGGGAACTGCGAGGTAGGTCACGCTACTCATTCACCATTCACTCCGCGGTCTAGAGAACAAGTGACGCTCCGCATTGGTGGATTATATCTCGACCCCTCCATTCATTTATCTCCCGCGCCAAACCTGGTACCTATCTCCCCGGAGGCGCCGCTCCCTCCTTTCGGAACGCTGTCATTGCATATATCCCATAGCATTTCTATTTATAAGCAGTTTCTTCATAAGCCTATTGTTTTTAAAGTCAGACTCGTCATTTCAGTTTTCAACTAGTCAGTGGCCAGATAAATAGTTCGGAGATTAAAGGCGAAATCTCAGTCTGTGTATATGTCCTTGGTATTGAAATCTAGATGAAAAAGAAAAAGCTACTAAGTTTTGAAAATAGCAAAAAATATTATGTAGAACTTGTATAAATTTTTCCTGAAGTAAAAAAGTGTTGAAAATAGATATTAAAACAATGAGGAATATTTTCTAACCTTAAAATCATGATAACTTCTTGCTGAGGTTATTTGCAGTGTGAATCCTGAGATTAACATTTACTGCCTCCAAAAGCTTTTCGTTAAACTTCATCTGGATCTGAACTTATCTCTTTACTATTTCTCCAAGAGGGGTTTCGAGGCTCAAAACTGTAAAGCCAGCGTGTTTGGCGGATCAAGACGTTGCCGTGATTTACTATTAACTTCATCTTTCATTTATTATGATTAATTCATTAGTAAGGTTATCAAATTATCAATAAATGTGATGATCTTGTCAATATTATTGTCAAGCAAATTAAATGCTAGTTTATATTATATATATTACGGCAATTATATCTCTTTCTCCATTTGTACTTCTAAAATTTGTAATATTTGTTATTTTTCCTTGCAAATTTCATACTGCGACCTATAATTTACATTTTTCTATCCAGCAATGGAATTGTAGGAATTGTTACATTTTGAAATTGTGTAATATTAGAATGATACTGGATTTAACCCCTGCTTGCGAAATCCACGATTGTGTTTTATAACACACATACTCATAATTACCTAGTGCTCTTCACGGAAAAGCAGGCTACCACAGCTGAAGTCTCTCCTCTTTAGAAAACAAATGAATTTTCACACACAAATAACGCATGGTAAAATCAGACTTTTAAAAAATTAAGTTTTATTATATTTTAAATATTCTGAAAAGTAAAAAATTATATTTTTCAGCCAACACCCTTACTGCGTGCACCTTCAAGCACAACCTCTTGTGTCGCAGTTAAACTTTATTAAATTTATAATTTGTGTAACATAAACATAAGGGCCAAGATCTAATGGTTATCTTACAGTTTGAACGTCATAGTTGTGGTCTTTAGTTTTGACAAACATACTGGACTCATTTTACCAACCGTTGAGGTTTTGTGGTATAAATTTCTCATATGAATGCTTTAAAGCTTATATATGAATTTGTGCATTACGATTGGAAACATTAAAAGAAAAGCAATACATGTATGACGGTACTAAGTCTGATTTGCAATGCAACGCAAGGGATGACATATATGTATCGATAGAATTTTATTTATCTTTATAAATGTAAATATTTATTTGCTCCAGGACTTTATAGCGTATGCGATATGTCAAACTATATTTTTATATTATATATATATATTTTTTTTTTCTCCATTTGCATGTAGTCTCAGTATCAACTTCATATTTTCTTTCTTTGTGACATTCATTTTCAGCCTCATTAGTAGATTAGTGGAATTCAAATATAGCGCCCAAAGGTTTCATTTTTAGTTCCACACGGAACGGATGTTTGCTGAAGAACATTATTGTTTCACCTTTCTGAGCATTTTATAAAAAAATGAAACATTTTTCTTTAAAAAGTCTGTTTTTACCATGTGTTATTTTAAAATTTTTAGTTTTCAATTGCTTGTAATGATATTATCACTTTATGAATTGCATCTGTGATTTTTTCAATGAATTCAACCCAAACGGCTGTATATCGCTGATTATTTTTTGGAGTTTAAGTACTCCTATGCCTTTTATTATGCGGACCATGGAACGGATCAGCCCGTGAACTAGTCAACAGTCGATGAGAACGAATTCCTTCAGAGATGAGGGGGTCCGTAAATGAGGGTTCATCCCTCCAATACGATCGCATAGTCAATTTATTATTGACGGTATTAACTGACTAATGCATTGTTACCGGAAGTGGATGTATGGGAAAATATTTAGAGCTCTAAGTCATTGCAGAGTTGGTTACATTTTGGTCTCCAGATTTGAAAAACAGCTCATTTTAAAGAAAATTTTTAATATAGCCATAATCATTGAATCATTGCCATTGATTATTTTGATTATTGTTTTGTCACAGGAATTGAGTACATGAAAAAAATTCAGACCATCAGGAAGTAGGTGTAATTTCAATTACAATATTTGACCCTGAAATACTGGTGACACTCAATATAACCGTTTTAAAACTCATCACAAGGAGATAATTTTAGGGAGAACTCAACTCATTGGCTGAGAAAAAAATTTCAAATCTCTTTGAGAATTCTATCACACGGTACTATAAGGGTGGTTAAACGAACAAAATATAGACACGCAGTCACGCATATCACATTGCTTTGGAAGACATCTCACATTGTTAATCATTACAATGTTTTTGGGTATTTTTTTGGAATCAACTGATTCAGAAGTATCGCCCGCAGCTGACAGTGGTGAATGGAACACTATATGTGGTTATCGATCATATTAATAACATCAGGTTAGCAATAGTCCTTATGATATGTATAAAGTACTGGCAAATCAAATCAATGGAGCTGGCTTGTCAAAACGATTCCAAAAAAAAAGAAGAGAGAAACTAATAGAAGTTCGGCTGCCCGAATGACACACAATGTTCCAAGGGAGCAAGACGTTTGACAAAATATAAATTTAATAATTACGTAAAATAATTATATTTATTGTGAAGGTTTTTGTTGTGTTATCCATTTTAAATTTAAATAATGTTACAAGACTTGGTTAATCTCCTTTTTGCAAAAAGTTGTGTTTATCTTACGTCAAAACTAAAGTAGTTCAACGTGCTTTATTTTCAGAGTAAATGCAAATATTTCAGAATTTTATAAGTAAGTATATTTATTGGTGTTCCACATTTTCGGGTTTTCCATCCATATTCGTTGACTTTGGCTGACAACGGTTTCCATAGCCATCCTGCTACCATCTTCAGATCAAGGGTGACCTTGAAACTGAGTCTATGGATAAATGTTAGAGCATTGAGATGTAGGTATAATTTCAATTACAAGATGACCTATTCATGCTATTACCGTCTTCGGGTCAAAGGTGACCTTGACCCATTCGTGATAGAGAAAGAAGAAGAGACTAATGAAGAAAAAACAAAAGATAAGAAGAGACTATCAGATGAAAATAAATACAAAAAAAATGGGGATCATCGCACCTTGAGTCTGGCCTTTCCTACGCAAAACTTTGCTTGAATTATGCGCCAAATTTTAAAAGTAAAATTGACGACAACCTTTTGGCAAATATAATAAAATCCTGAACAGAAAAACCAGGGAGACTATACTCTGCTTTAAGGTACTGTAAGAGGAAACGATATCTTTGATCAAGTCACTGTATGTGTAATTAGTGGACTTACAGATGGTCTTCGGCATCGGTGATTGGAACAATATATCAAGGCTTGAAATTTGTAGTGGTGATTGTAGAATAATCCATCAACTAAACTAAAAGTATGTCGCCACAATGCGAATGAGACGCGAAAAAAAATAGAGGCTGTAGTTACAGAGGAGTTATAGAGAGAACTCGTATAAAAATCTGATCTACGTTGTTAAGCGTACACTGAGAAGAGGTAATAAGAGAAGCGGAAGAAATGGAATTGAATGGAATTGAGGTATACGGGGAATAAATAAAATAAACAATCTCTGCATTCCTGTAGATATAGTGGTCAAAGCATGAAAATGAAGGTAATATTTATAGGTTTCTGACTACAATTAACCGAGTTCTTCAAGAACGAAATAGTTAAATAAATATGAAGGCGACCTAAATACTAGCAGAGGAGAGAGAGACGCTGAATACTTAAGCCATACTTAGATGGGGGAATGGAAGTCAAGTGAAGTGCTTCATTTATCTTTAGAAGTATCAAAACATGGGACGGAAGAAGTACAACCAACATCAAGCTTACAATATCCCAAGCTAAGAAAGCGTTCACGTTGAAGGGGTGACTACAGTGTTCAAAGAGTGAATTGCGATCATTACGATTGTGAAACATGAATTACGATCAAGAAAACAGTGAAAGTACATGACATGACGATTTAGACAATTGGTGTTTATGGAAGATAATGATCAAATTGGCAAATTAAATGAGGAAAAAAATAAAGAGGAGAGCCGTAGGAGAAAGGACCATAGCAAAAAATATACGGAAAAGACGAACGAGATACATTGAGCATACCGAAAGGCCGAATGGGTTAGCAAAGTATAGAAGAAAAGGAAATATATGAAACTTGAGGATGCCAAAGCATTAGCACATAGACCAAATAATGTGAAAGCATATATGTGAATAAACTGGGAGTAAGGAAATTAGCATTTCATGAGGAAAGCTAGAGGACTAAAATAAACTAATCTCAGAATTGAAGTATCAATTATGATCAAGTAGAAGCAGGAAATAATGTAAAACATTTCCCTTAGTGGAAATCGATTCGGTACAAAGTTTATTTAAAATTGGAGGTCGTTAATAGAATTGAAGTTGTGAGACCATTATAGATATGAAGGGACATTTCTTAGAGATCCACCGTGCTGCTATTCCACCACCGCTGAGAATGGGGACTAAAGTGGAAATATCTTCAGAGAGGTCGACAAACTTGACAGTTACACCGTTCCGGTCGTATGCAACTATAGTTTTAAAATTTCTGTGGTTTTTGTTACTGAAATCCTTGGTTGATGAATCCTAATTCTCCGTCCTGGGCCGGCCAGTGTTATGCGTGGGGTGCTCATCACATTCCGAAATGGTCTCTCAAAGTATTGGAGTTCGTCAATTTTTTTTCAAATTATCTGCCACGTTCTGTTGGACATCCAATGCATTTTGTGAAATAAATCAAAATAAACCTTTTCGTTAAGGCTAACAAAGTTACAAACCTCTTTAACTACTGATTCCGAATCAACCGAAGATCTTGTATTCTACTTGTGAAAACATATTCAGAGGGTCATAATGGAAAAATATGCCTGTTAGCCCGCTGTTCCTTCAGAAAGGATGAGTATCGCAGCCAAAGAAGCCCAAAAATCAGCATCCCGGTCGCTTGTTTAATTGTACTATGACTTCAAACAGTTTATCTCACCCAAGAAACGTGTATAACCTTGTATGCAGCCGCTATTATGCCGAAACAGTCCCTAAACTAGCCACCACTATAAAAACTTCTTTTCTTCATCCACTGAACAAAGCGTACACAAGATAGTGAAAAACTATGACAGAGCTTGTAGGTATGAATTAGTGTACTTCCGTGTTCCGAGAGCAAATGCAAAACAGATTATATTTATTCAGCGTACAGCTTAGAAAAATAAAGATAGGAATATTTTTAAACTCTGTAAGATATTTTTAGAAAATAAAGAAAAAATATTGTCCGTGTAAGAACCTTCTAGCTGAAGAATATGCTCCGTCTTCCGACGGTTCTCAATGAAAACATATGAAATAAAACTGAAATAGCTGGAAAAATCATGGAATTTCAGAAAAAAAGTTACATAAAAAAGACAGTGAAAACGGAAGCTGAGGATGTAGAAGTGCAGGCGAAGTAATCAGTTGTGGTCAATAATTTGAACGTAATTTGTCGGAGAAGGAGATACGAAACAAAAAATAGAATTATCTATTTCAAGGTTTTCTCGGGTTCCACTATTAAAACCTGAATCACCAAAAGGGGGATTTTGCAATAAATGGGCTATAACTTTACTCGTTCCGACTGGTAAGGATCGGAATTTGAGGATTGAGCATTTTCATCAATTCTTTTACGTTTTAATTGATTATTAATCCTAGATTTTTCGTTGTTCATTGAATAAATTTTAATATCGTTTTCCATTGACCATACAATTTTTACAGTGATTTTTACTGTCCTTATTAGTCCAAGATGTTCGCAGATGCAATCCATTTTGACTTTGACGGACAAGACTGCCGATTAATTTTCTTTCTTTCTCTTTTTCACTGAGTTGACAATTGTTGGCAATCCATTCCATGAACCCTCACAGTGACATATAATAAAGGGGTTTAATTTAACAAGTGAATGCATCTATGTTTAATAAAAAACGTGTTGAAAAACAAAACATTTCAACTTGTTTTCTCATCATTGGCTAGTTTTAAAACTCCCATAGAGAGTTTGGAGTTAAACACTCGATAGCTGCGAGATTGCACAGAGGCGACAAAGGTTGAATCAGAAGGTGGCCTTCGAGAAGAAAGACGAGATATCGAGGGTGTCCAGGAGAAAGTTGCGGAGTTAGGAGCCCAAGGAAGGGAGTCTTAAAGTGAACATCAGATGACCAGGGGCCCAAGTCTGTAACTTTGAGCGCTTTGGATGGGAGAAAGAGTTTTCTTCCGTAATTATCTCCCATCCCAAGTCTCTAGCCGGGTGGAGATTACTCAGCCACCTGAACCGGATTGAGAAAAGTCGGGGTATAAAAAATTCTGAAGCCAACACTGATTATGGGCCGAATTTCTGTGACCTACTTCTGAGAGCCAATGAAATTGCTTGAATCTCTTCACGCTGGCGGGAGCACTGTGGTCGTTCTGCTTTGTTTACAAATAGTATGAAGGTAAATATTTGCGATATGGTTTCATTTCTGCGACTGAAAAGTCTGCTCAAATCATTAAATTAATAGCAATTGTGCTCTTGGGTTTCCGTTATGCTTTGCGATATTTTTATCTCGCCCATCGCGCATATCATTGTATCATATCGGAAGAAAGACGTATGCTTCACACAGGTTGGGAAAATTTCATTGGAATTACATTCACCGAAAGAGTGATGCATGAATATATCTCTTGAATAATTGTCTAAAATATAATGCGACTAGTGAGCACATTTCTTCAGTGAGGTATTCATGATAAGTGGATGATTGAGAAGATTGAATACAGTAACATCCGTCAGATGCACAACGTTTCACAAACATTAATCTGCCTGACCACTTGACTACACACGTCAATTTGGTACTTCGAAACTATCATCGAACACACTGATAAGGCATATTACTGAACTATCTCGGCAGAGAGAGTGCATCACACTGGCTGAACGTCATTGGAAATGCATTTGTTGAAGCAGCGATTCGTGGATATAATGCCACTGAATAGCTGTGCACGTAACGCGACTAAAAAGCACATTTCTTAAATAGGTGACGTTATGATCAGTGAGAAACTAATATTATTAAAAACAGAGATATAGTCGTCAGTAGCAAAACGTTTCACTATCACTAATCGCCGCATCCGCCTAGCTTCGTTAGATTGTCGTTTGTTAAAACAGCTATAGATGGAAATAATTCTACCGAATAATTGTCTAAAATGCAATACGATTAATTAGCACCTCCTTAAATGTGTTAGTTACATCAAAATTGGATGGCTGAGAAGATTGAACACAGAGCAATGCTCTTAAATTGCAAAACGTTTCATAAACAGTAATCTGCTAAACCACTCGATAGCAAATAAATTTGGTATTTCAAAAGTATCATCCAACCCATTGATTGCAGTCATCAACACCGCGAATCATCTCATCAGAGAGAACAAGCATCACAGTTGGGCTAACTTCATTAGAATTGCATTTACCGAAACAGCAAATGATGAATATAATCCTGAATAATGATCAACACTGGAATGCAATTAATGAACACCTGACAAATGAGTGACTTACATGAATAATGTATAGTTGAGAAGAATGTAAAACAACATTTGCCGTCGGTTGCACGTTTCATCAGCTTAAATCAGTATCACCACTCGACAAGCACATCAAATTCACAAGGTAATTCACACGTAGCATCCAAAGATGAAGTAGACGTTCCTATCAAACGTTAAACACCCAGCTCAATTTGCATGAAATATCCTATGTCTTACCACAGCACTGACACATTTTAAAATACACCGTTTGTAAATTGAAAGTTTCCGATGATTTTCACTTCAATTTTCAGGATTACATATCACACTAGCGTCAATCTGACAGTAAAACTATTAAAAAATCATTTGAAACACCAAGTTCCTAAATCCTAGTATCAGGTTCAGCGTTTTGAATATTCATCAAGGTGCTAACGTTATTTTAGTCCATACAATGGTTTGGATTATGACATGGCATGCTGCAGCATCACTCTTATACGGCGGCGATAAACCTGAAATAAACCTGAAAACCTGAGTTCAATCAACATACAGCTTGGAGTATACGCGCAACAAGATTGGCTAAAAAAATGCCTTCAATTTGTCAATGTAACAAGTGCACTGATCATTATTCAACCTCGTATCAGCAATGTAATTAAAATTAGCAGTCACACACTCTGAGAATATACGAACAAGTAGAGAAGAAACACGTTAAAATTATTGGTCCTCATTACTCTTCCAATTCTAAATCAATAGAATACGAATATTATACTCATGTTCGGATTTATATGCGACAAATTCAGACTTAACTCATGTGAACGAGGTCTTTGTTGTTTTCCAAACAGAAATTATTCATCGCTAATACTCTACTACAATTGATTGAAATGTAAAAACACTGTTGTAGTGCGTAGCTCTCTCCTGGGGAGACTATTTACGTCGGCCTCAGCTGGCCTCAGCTGGCTAGTTTTCTACCCTCTGGGGCGCCGGAAGGCGCTTTGCCGAGCTTACAGACTTGGATTGGGAGACTCGTACTCTCCAGGTGCTTAGTGTTTCTCTCTCTCCCAGAGAAACTCGTTACAGACAACGGATGAGAGAAAACGTTCGCAAGGGCGCCCCACGAATCTCTTTTCTCCCGTGAGAGAGAAAACGGGAGAAAACCGAGATACAGCCTTTGCCCCAGGAGTCGTATCCAGCAAATAGAAAGAATAATGCAGGGAATTAGTATGGAACCAGTGACTGTGCCGATAAGTAGGGCTCACATAGAAGGAATTATAAAACCCAAAAAAAAGTGGAAAACTATTTCTTGTGGGTCGGGGTTTCATTAGAGATTCAACCACACGTATTATTAACAATGTTGGAAGGATATGCTAAGATGTGGGCGGAATCCTTTCCATTTCTTGATGACTTTATTGCGCTAAAAGATAAATTTTTGAGCCATTTTTGGAATGACAAGGCAAAAAACGAACATAGGGTAAAGGTCATGACTGTGGCATATTCGCGTTCACGAAACGATAGAATGCGAAATTATGCTATATAGAAGATCACGGCAGGTAGGATATGCGAACCACCTATTACATATGAGGAACTTCTTTTGATATTAATACGACAATTTCCGCCATCTAAGCAATTAATGCTGCGAAGTGCTGGAACTTTAACGGTAGACAAATTAATAAAACTTTTGGGATACTGCGACCAGATAAATGAAGGCAATATTGCGCTCAATCGGCCAGGAAACGAGACTGAGATGACGCGTAATATGTCGCGGCGGAACGGGACGTACAATGCATCTGTTCATCCTCGCAACGGAAATTCGCCTTATTCGAATTTAGGTCCTTTTCATGAACCTCCTCCACCCGTATCCACTGGACAGACAAGTCCGGAAACTTGCATTTCCCATAATGTTGTTTTATATTCTCCTTCGTCAACTCTGTCCTAGCTTCTACATTAGTTTAATAACTACTGCTCTTAACATCCGTATGAATGGCCACCGCTCTAGTTGCAATGATACTCCTTCCGTTTCCGTTTCCCTCCCTGTCGCCACCCACCCACCCCACCCACAACTCTACTTTCAATAATATGTTTAAGGTTGGAATTCTCGCCTCTCTTCCCCCTTCCTCCTCCCCTTACACCCCACCTACCCCTACCCTCACCGGCGCACATGATATTTGTTCCGTGAATTGCCTTGAAGACGGACTAGTTCTGAAAGCTAGCATTGTATGTGATCGCTGTGTTGAAAACAATTAAATACTATATAATGGCCAATGAATAAACTGGCTGATCAAACAATTAAATTTGATTAAAATGCCAAAGAATGAAAATTGATGAGAGAATTGGGACGAGAACTTGTGCTGCATTACTCTAAGTATGCAGTATTGACTGTTTGATGGTAATAAATGACGTTGAAGGTATAATAGAAACTTTGATCAATGAAGAATAAGTGGTGTTCATGGCCTAGCTGATGATCTGATTACTTTGAATAAAAATCACGGTGTAAACAGACAGGCTACGGCAGTTTCAAATCTTTTCTCCAAATTTTAACCTACGTTGATATTCTTTCTCTGCCATCAATAATTGTCAAAAACGTTCATTACGTTAGGTGCCACCTTTGGATTGAAATTAATCAAGTGTACTAATGAACCCAAGGATAGAAAAAAAACCATTAAAAGCAGTGCTAATGGCAAAATATTAACGTCAAATGTACCTAGGATGAAAATAAAGCAAAGCAGATCGTAATTTTTCGTTAATGCCTCAACTATGCACATAATTCTCCGTTATTATCTGAAGCAATAACTAATTACCCAGTAAAATAAATAGCATCAAAAAAGTAGTGTTCGATTCCAGTAAACATGGACTCAGTGCAACACCTTTCGGGGTAATTATTCGATGATGACTGGAACAATGTAGCAAATCATGTGTGATAATAACATAAAGGATGATGAAGGAATGAAACTGCTAGTCAAAAAGTTAAGATGAAACAAACAATTCCTCATATGGATTCTGCTAATAATGATGCATTGATCACTACTCAACCATATACACAAATCTTAATTCTTTATGATCGGTGATTATCTTTTAATTGTTGGGTTATTAAAAGGAGATAATACCTTAATGTTACTGGAAATATCTGAGACGATTGTGTACTGTTAGACCAAATTCAGTTTGTAATACATTTTCCCTTACAGAATTTAAAAATATCATGAGAAAATATTCTTTCGGATATTTTTTCTTTTGTATTATTTCTGTTTTATCATGAATTCATTACAATTTAGGTTTGAATAATCAAATCCTTGATTAGCTACATTTGCTATCCAAAAAAGGCATTTTATATTTGAATAAGTGCCATCAGTGGAAACCTAAGACTCTGGTAACCTCTATCCCCTTCTGTAAGCTTGATAAATAAGTTCCATAAAAACTGAATATTTGTACCAGAAAATGAGGCCATAAATTACTGCGCATAGTGTAAAAATTTGTGGATAAAATCAAAGATAAGGTAAAGTCAAAAGAACCAACACAAATCCTCGTAATAAGGAAGGGAAAATCAACTTGAATCTCTAAAATCTTATGCATCTGTATTTGGAAAAATGACATTCGTTGAGATAAGGTAAAAAATGACTGAGTCTCGGGTAAATACTGACTCAATCGGGTTGTAGTGAGAAATATAGAAATAGAAGGTCCTCGAGGCCAAAACAGGCAACTAGAAAACTCGCCACGGAATGAGACAGCTGTAAGGTACAATCATAATCATTAAAAGGACATATAGAGAGCGTGAGTCGCAAAGACTTTAAATAAATAGTGCGGATAAAGGAAATGTAAAGAACAAGTTCTATTTGTTCTAATTGTCTGATTTGGGGCCTGCAATGTATAAGCATCTCTGGGAACACCGATAGAAAAGGACTAGAAAAATTCATCATCAGGAATTCATTATGATTTTTTGTACATTACACACTTATGACTAGCTATTGGTCTTCAAGGTTTGTGGGCACTCGAGGATATGACCCAGTAAATATATATTTAAAATAAAGATGAATGGGTTAGCTGAGGCAAATACTTATTAATTTCATAACCTACGAGCAGGAACTTCAGCTTTGGTGTTTCATTTCGAAGTATTTACACTCCAACAGGAAAAATTCGTAACTAAATTTTACTAAATCAATGATAACATCGTAAGCATCCTTGTTAAAATTGTAATTGGCAATCACTTTACACAGTCATTAGAGCAATGTGGTACTTTTCTTGAGCAGATATCATACGTAATTTAATGAAATATCATGATTCTTGCTGGGGTTTCGGGCTTTTTACCGAATATGGGCCGGCGAGGGGAAGAGTTGGAGTTGGGGTTTCGTCGGAAAGGAATGCAGCGTTGCCTCAGCTGCGCATGGAGTTCGGACATGGGTTGCCAGGAAGGGGAAGACGCAGGAGAGGCCAGGTGGAGCGGGGGAGTCAGGAGTAGGGGAAGTGAGAAAAGCTGCTGGGAGTGGGGAAGATAGGAGAGGGTTCCAGACGTGGAGTGGGCGGATGGAGGTTGGCGGCACCAGGAATGAAGCAGGCAGGAGAGAGGAAGCCAGGAGTGGGGAGAGGCGGAAGTGGGGTGGTTGGAGATGTGGCATCTTGCGGTAGGGGCGGGGAATGTCAGGAGTAGAGGGAGTGAGGAAGGCTACCAGGGGTGGGGAAAGATAGGAGGAGGATCTCAATCGTGGACGGGGCGAATGGAGTTAAAGGGAACCAATCGAGGAGGGAAGCATGGGAGGGGAAGCCAGAAATGGACGGGCTGAAGTGGGATGGATGGAGGGGAGGCAGCATGCGCACTACGGGACCACTACAACATGATAGTGAGGTTTTCATGACAAGTATCGGCGAAATATTGATTCTAAAAAGCTACTCGCTTAAGCTTTGCCCGCAAACAGAACTTAAACGGCATAATGGAGTGCATTCATAACAATGGCAGAAACGGATGTTGGGAATGCAGCCGATTTCTAAACGGGTTCAATTCCGTTTGAAAAAGGGTATCAAATGACTTTGGATGTAAATTTAGCTAAATTATTTCCAGTTCTCAGTTGTTTATGCCAATAAAGAAATTATTTAGGAACAGAGCACTGTGAAGATATTAGAAAATTTATCTTACTTAAATAAGCTTGGGGAACTCAGAAAGGTACTCAGCGTTTTATTTAAGACAAATATATCAATTAGCCTCCTTTTCCTTCCGTAAAGCAATAGTATAATAACCATTGCTTTCATTGATTCATTTTTAGTCATTAAAGTGAAAACAGAAGGAGAAATCACTAATACTCAGGTAAAAACTAATCCCTTAGCCCTTAGCTCATTTTGGTTTGCCGCTGATTTGATTCTGAAGTTCTCGTTGTAGATAAACTTAGCTCAGCAAAACACTTTTGTTTGTTTTCAGCAAGACAAATAATTGCGTTCCACCTTGCCTGAATTGCGACAGAACGAGGCTTTGCCCTATGCAGATTGCAATAAAACAACGCTTATGCAACCGGAATATTAGATGTGACTTGATTGCATCTCAACACAACCCCGTAAGAATCGCTGTTGCAACTCCGTTCTCCGCAATCATCAATAGTGTTTCAAAGCATTACGAGGGATTAGGTCGGCAGCTGCTCGGAGGCTGTACGCTAAGTTTGGATAGGTTAAAAATTTCATGACAGGTAAGACATAGAGAATATTATTTGAACGCCGCACTTCATCTCGAGGCTTGATGGAAGAGAAAAAATAAGACATGCATTGCCAAACAGAATACTTTCTTCCCACAATATGTGACCATTCTGTAAACTGAGCACAATTCCAAACAATCAACACTTCCAAAATATACATCACCATTAAGTCTCCCAACAGCCTTCTCCTGTGCACCAATTTGATGTCCTAAATATTCCTGCAATGGGCCAAGCGGCAGCCCGTACGGCAAAATGTAGATGTAAATTATCTATCCAAATAAAAAATTTAAGTTTTACCATCGTGGGAGCAAAATTTGAATCCTTGAATATTTTTTCTATCCATTAAAATTCGTCGATAGTGGCGCAGTTTTACTAAATGTTTTCGAGTCAAATTTTTTCGAATCAAAAACCTAATGAAATGAATATGGTAAATAATTCAGTATATTACACGGAACACGTTTTTTAAGGTAATACATTTCTTTAAGGTCTATGATTATTTTTTCAACTGTGATACAATCTTCCAAAAGTGATAAAGAGTCGGTCATCTCAGTGATTCATCGCACGAAAACGAAGTAAAATGATGGAAATACAAATCCTTAAATGATTACATAATTCAACAACTTTCCTACCCATGTCATGTTTATTAAAATACAAATTTACGCTAGGAAGATGATATTTAAAACGTCGTGATTTATGAGGGAACAATAGAACAACTTACGTCTGCATTCTTTCCCGTACGAGAATTGATGACCGAGGCCTCGTCGTCTGTCGGTCCAGGGCTGGGAGGTAGCGATGCGCTGCCAGGGGTGATGTCAACATCTCTATTAAAGTACACAATAGTAGCCATTCCATCTATCAAATGTTTTGTCTCTGGGGTTGGGTTCTCATTCTGCTCCCGGCCACGATTCTCTGAAGCGTTTTCTCTGGCCGGGGTATCAGTCATCGATATGAGATTAAGGTCCCGTGGGCCACCTGGCCCATCAAAGTCATGCATAGGCGGGGATGGATCTTGGGGCGGGCTGTCAGGCGTATTGGATGAATCCGTATTCCTCCCCATATTATCATCTCTGGTCAGGTGCTTACTCTCTTTCTCCCCGATCTCCGAAAAAAACTTGCCCTCGTTGGCGTTGTGCTCCTCATCCGGGCCTTTAAAGATGTTCTTGAGAACCTCACGAAAGCCTGCAGAGCCTTGAACGAAGTAAGGGTTCTTTGTTGTCTCGGGCAGGTGGACGAGGAACGTGGCAAAAATGAGGTAAATAATATGCATTTTAATCGAATCTTCGTAAAACAATTTTTGCTTCACAAATGCCTGTCAGGCCGCGGAACGACGATTAATTCGTATTTAGGGGAAACTACACTATGCTACTCCTCACTCTACACCTCTCTAGATAGGCTTAACAACAATCAGCTTGCTGCCTCCAAGACTTCTAGAGAGGTGACTCTGTCCGTTTACTTCAATATGTCGTGCACAATAGACCCCCTTCATGCTGGTGAATCATAATCTGACCCCTCCCTCCAATTATCTCTTGCATCAGACCGAGCGTCATTCTCCCCGGCACCGGCGAAACATTTTTCTCGTCAAAGTCTTCATTGTCATAAATTTAAATACCTTTTGTCTAGGCATGCGGGTACGCTATACTAATATTTCAACTTGAACTCTCAATAGCTAGAGAAGAAGAATAGAAATATTGACTGAAATAAAACTTGAGTCCGTGGAAATGCTGTTGAAGTGGAAATATAGTATTTTGCCTATAGCGCCCATACATGCAAATATGTAAATTATCCGTAAAACCCGGAAACTATGCATCTATGTTATGAAAAAGTGTTGTAAATAGGTCTCTTAGTAGTCATGCATGATTCTTAAGTCATGAATATTTTTAAAGTAAGTAGCTTGTGTAATAAATGAAATAACAAACGTATCGCTATCTCGTATTCAACTTGATCCAAGATTACAATTCACAACGATTGGTTTGAAATAGTTTTGGTTGGCGTAATTATCCACATTAATTTACGTAAGATAAATCCCTATCGTTATTCTTAAGTCCGTACACATGTCTTTTTGATTTATGTGCACTCTGTTGGATGACAACAATAACCGGTCCAACGATCCTTTTTATATGGTAGCCTCAGTTAGTGTCGGTGTTGAACCTTCAACCTTACTCTTTTACATTTCGTTTGACGTAACTAGTGATCCAAATGTTGCTTGTGCGCACCTTTGTGCAACGCTCTCCAAATGGCGAGGTGCGCTTACGTATGATACATCTTGAGGCCATTAGTGATTTGTGCAAATCATCAGTGAGTGTAATATAAATAATAGAACAAGGATTTTCATGATATTTGGAGAGTGAAGTTGATTTATATAAGTTTTCTTTTATACTTAAATCTACTACTGGAGACCATTCCATCATTTTAACAGTTTTATTTATGAACTATGTAGGAAATAAAATGGATCGCAGTACGAATAGATAATTTTCCCTTGAAAAGGAAGGATACGAGGAAATGAAAATCTTTAGATTACCCCGGTAAATACCCTCTAAACTCATGTAGGACGATGCATTGAAGTATGGTGGCGGTGTAAAAATAATATAATCAAAATCTATCTATCCTCGAATACATTTGGTTGAAAAATTAATTGGTACTACCAATTGATAGTCAATCTGGCACTAGTTTCATTCACCATGATATCGATCACTAACATCATCACAGATCATTTTAAAACTTAAAACTTCATTTTGGGTTTAGAATTAGTTAATTTTAGGGCCTCGTGTCCACATGCACGTACAAAATCTCTGCTACATGCTAACTCTAGGGCTGAGCCTGCGGAGGCAGTTTTCCAAAACTAAATAAATGCTTACCTTTCATGGATATCATCTTAAATATTTTGGTAAATAAATATTTCAAAATTTTCTCTTAATTGAACGACATCGTTTTATATATGAAAGGGCACCATTGCATTGAGTACATTTTGATCCATAAAAATAAGGTAAATATACTCAAATTCCTCAGTAGAACCCTGGCCTTGAATACGCGTCAAATGCATAATAGCAGTTTTTATCAATAAAATTAACAAATTTAAAGAAATTAATATTCACTATATTGTTTGTATTACTAAACTCATTGAGCTGAGCTATCTGTGTGAATGTCTGCTATATATCTAGGGCTGAGCCCGCGGAGTCGGGCGTGCGAAAAATGCAATTGTTTAAATAAATATTTTAAGCGTGTTAACGAGTTTCCATGAAAATTTATTTCAGAAAAAGTTAGTTCCACACGTAAATATTATGAAAAACTGGTTTGGTTAACTCTAATATGGATTATTTGAGAAAAGTTAATCAACAATTTTTTAAACGATAAAATTAAGCAAAAATAGGAAATTCAGTTAAATCAGTTTTAAATGGTATCACTTTTTATGAAAAATAACAACCTTTAAAAGGTATGTACTGTTCCTCTACAATGAATGGAAGCTGAGATGTAAGTAAAAACATGATTCACTGCACACATTTTTTGAAAATTTGAGAAAAAATTAAAATTAGTATAAATCATGGAAAACATTATTTTTCTCTAAACTCTTTCAGATTACTTCTTTATATCCGTAATGCTACCCATACACCAAGTGTCGGCAAAATATGAGACCCTATGGGACAATTTTTTGTGGAATTGATTTGGAATGACCCATTTATATGTTGGTTCACTTCGTTGGTTTGAACGTGGCATGTATACCTACCCATACTGCATGGATTGTTGCGTCTTGCCAACAAAAAAACTTCATATTTTGCAAGTTAATGTTTCAGGCTTTACTTTTTGGAAAAGTGACACATGGAAAGAGAACTCACATTGTACTTTCCACTCTGTTTTACTCTTTCCGACCATTGTTTCGACAATTTTTGTCATTATCAACGTGCAATATCACTTTTCAGCTGTCCATGTACACCAAACTGTAGGTGGGTAGGGGAGACGAGGGAGAAAGGGTGGGGAAAAAGGGGGAGGGAAGAAAAAAATTAGGATTAAGGATCAAAGTAAATGTCTTTTTAACAGGAGATATATCTTCTATGTTTGCCAAACATTTATTAGAGTGTAATCATTCAAGTGGTTTTAAACCTGATATTTTTACATATACAAGACCAGGACAAAAAGTTAGATTTTTTAACAATATAAAATTGTAAATGCTGTTAAACCAAATTCAAGTCTAGTAAATTACCTCACTTTTGACGTGCATTCACCACTGATGTCAATCAACTTTCAATGTTCGTTCTCAGTGTACGTCATATACTCAACCTTGCCATTGTGTGCTTATCCCCTACCCCTCCCCATTGATGTCATTCTCCTTTCAACCAACCTTTGCTTCCCCTCCCCCATTTCCCCCACTCTCTCTTCTTCGCCTCCCCCACCCACTCTCAGTTTGGCATATTTGAACAACTGAAAAGTGATATTATTCTTGATAATGACAAAAATTGTCGAAACTATGGTCGGAAAGAACAAAACCGTGTGGAAAGTACAAAGTGAGTTCTCTTTTGAAACCTAATATGTTGTTTCGTATCCTGTAATTTTGGGTTTCCATCCGCAGTTTGATAGCTTGATTCCTCTAGGATTTTTTATATGCTGATCCATAATCTCATTTGGCTTCATGCCTCAATTAGTCGTTGTTTTTCACAGTATAAAATCTATTTATAAGTCATCACACGGGAACGGAGTCTTTGTGCGGCTAATAACTACTTCTTGAGATCCAAAAATGTATATTATTACTCAGTATACTTTCTACATTTTAGCTGCTAAAAATGTAAGGGCATTTATTGATGGATAAGTTTTCATAACTAAAGTGACTTCCTCGTGTAGTATCAACATTGTGAGCGATTGATGTGAGGCGTGGTAGTGATGATCGTACATTAGTCATTAAAATAGGTAATGAGAGGGGAAGGTAGGAACTGGAAGAAGGATTTGTTGAAGACAAGAGTCATCATTGAATAGATGAATCTCTCCCGGTGTATCTGTGGTAGTTCTGGAGGTTAAATTTGAAGCAAATGTTATCATAACCATATGCCAAACAGTCTGCATATAACATTTATTCTATCGCTTATTTTTATCCGTAACATCTGATTTGTGGCTCAAATAATCCTTCCAGTGTCACCCTAAAACTTGGGCAATCGTCATTATACGTAAAGCTCAGTTAATTTAAATAAATATGACCCTTCGCATAATCATGGGTTTTTCATGACATGAATATCCAACCACTGTGAACATGGATTCCTACGTCTTATCTACACGATAGGTAAACATCTGATTCGGGGCTCAGATGATCCTCTCTGTGCCCTACTGAAAATCGAGCCATCGTTACTGTCTAGCAAATTTAGACGCATGACCTTCCCTAGTAGCTTTATCCCAACTCTTTCAACATGCACACTACACAGACCCATGTTCTCAAAGCAGTTTGTTTAAAGAAATAATTTGCGTTTTTATTACTAGAATTCAATTTTGGGACATTGCAATGCTCCCTGTGATTGGCTCTTGACGCACCTGAGATGAGGAGCCAAATTTCGTTCGAGGGCCATCATTCTTTTGCATTACTGAATGCTTTCATTCATTACATTATTTCATGCAGTAACGTATATACGAATAAATTCGAATTTTTCGTGATTATTTTGGGATAATCGTGGTATTTTACTTGAAATGCCCTAATTGTTACCATCTCCAATCATGTGATTAATTTTAAAAACATATTCAACGCTTTGTGGGCTTGTGGGAACTTTGTGGGAACACCGTGAACATCAAGCCGTGACACATGGAGATAATCATTTAGAGAAGGAGTCCAAAAGTCTAACATTGCTTTTGTGGTGAGTTCTCGTTGCAAGGTCGCACCATTGGGTAGTAATATGCTTTATTGGTAATTTTGGAAATTGATATCGTCTCGTAAATGAATTGCAAGATGAAGTACCTCTTGCGACGGGATATAGCTTAACATTCATATATCAGGAGCAATTTTTTTTTTTGTTTTTTTTTAATTTTCTTATAAAACCACTTCTTAAGTTACTATGCACTTATTCCCTGAGTATAGCCCTATCATTTTAAATCCTCAATTTACCTGTACCGGATATCGCTGGTGTTTGTTATAATTTTAGAAGAGAATATGAATAAGATTCACTCCTGATACTAAGTGTATGAGAGATGACTTACTAAGCTTAACTTTAAGATCGACGTTTATAAGAAGCTTATAAGCTAGTCACTTACAAAATAGGTAACGTAGCATTAAAGTGATGAAACCAAGGAATGCTTTACATAAGTGAACGATGGCAAGGTCTTTCCTGGATTGGAAGTCTTCCTTATCCTCAATAACTTTTCATGCGTAAATTCTTCTCTTCCGTCCTCCACTCCCCTCTTTTCTCCTGGAAAAATTGTTAACTATATTTTCAATCCCACCTAGCCATTAGGTATCAGCCAAATGCCTCACTCTGTAACACTCTTTCCATCTACGGCCCAATCCAAGTCCTGCTCCTCGTACCATGAATGTGAATATTCCATAGAGTGTTATTTTGTGTAATGTATTTGTTGATATACATTGATGGATGATGTTGGGCGTCATGCTAAAAAGCCCTTGAAACATAAGAAATTTTTTATCATGTATAATTACAAGATTTCACAAAGGTTTCCTGGTATATTAAATTGAAATGATATACATACCTGAGAAACATTATATATGGACATTATGTGTAAAAATGCCTTTTAAACTAATGTACAGACAATATTATAATTTATATCACGTAATATTTGTTTGCTCTCTTACGATCAGCTTTATTTTTTCACCTTTCCTTAATAAACGGGCGAAGAAGAAGTATTTACTCAGAGTATAATTTAATTAGTCGAAATTTCAGAGACAAGACAATGGAAAATTTTGTTATAGTGGTCGTATGTATTTGATAACAACTATCATTAAAAAGGTGATATAAATAAAGCATTTATAATAGTATTTACAAACTTTGTGGAACACATTCCTGATAAACAAATAAAAGGAGAATATAAATAACGAAAGACTCCGTATTTGGTACCACTAAAGCTATTTATTTAATATAAAAGTAGCTACATCTTATTTCCCTTTTGATCAAAAAAATGAATTTTTAGACCAAAAGACAGGGGAACAAACATTAACGGAACTGTTTGGAAATTCTTCCTATTGATAGAATCTCAATTTCCTCCTTGGCTGCTGGTTTACGTTTCAGTCATGGGATTTAGGCACCACATGTGACAACTCATATGAAGATGCAAGCAGCAGACGATGTTGATTTCAAATCCCATGAAATATTTCTGTGAAGGAAAAAAAACAGAATACGCTATCATAACTCTTACAAACCCTTGTTGATAAATGGTTATTCATTGAAATTGGGATAATTATAACATGTTGTAATACGTTTTCTATTTCTAAATTCGTATGTGTATCAGAGGGAGATTAGAGATATTTCTTATTTTGAACTATCTTCATTAAAGAGGTACGTCTAAAGCGCTGAAAGTCTTTTCAGTTTTTATTTGAACTTAGTAATTTTAAGGTTTTTTTGGCAAATGTTGACTAATTTTGTTAAATAAAACATTCCAAATTACATTTTTGTGACTTTTGCGGACGCATCGAGATATTTTTACAAAAACGGACTTATCTTTCAAACTACGTTCTTAAGCATTGAATTATCTCCAGCCCTGAGCATGATTGCATATTTACAGCAGTTATAAAACGATCATCACGCGTACTTTTGTACAGACCAACTATAGGACTGATTTCAGGTCTATTTTGTTTTTAATTTCATTTTGGAAAACATTCATGAAAACAATTCTAAACTTTTTACAAGAATTTCGAATATTTTAGGCGACTTAGTTCGTAGCGACTATTTTCCCGGTGTAATTTATCCAACCATGTTGAGAAGTTTTCGCTCATGTTAGTGCGTTGGTAGGTGCCTTTTATCAACACGAAAACTTTGTACGGTATGCAAATGAAAATATGTCGCTTAATTTATTGTTCCAGAGTGCTACTTGAAAGAATTTCCTTTATACTGCAACAGAGATATTCGGTCATTTCCCTTGGCGTTTTTGATGTTTCTGCCACCTAATAATCCCCTGTTCATAACTCTATAGGCATGTATATGTCTCCAACTTGTTCATAACTAAGTGAATTATTTATATTTTCTGGCACGTATCTTCTATACAGACGTACATCAACTATTTGACACTAATCAACAATGTTGCGTTCGCATATAAATAAAATAAAAGCCAAAATGTACCCAGGGAATCACGGAAATTATGTACATTACAAACCCTTAGTTTTCATATCTAATGGAATTCATTAAATGGCATTTTTTTATATTATCATGTCGTAATTGAAATTTCGTCGAAAACGCAGCAAACTTTAGTTAATGGTTGTGTTCAAGGGAGCCGTCTCCAACTTTTTTTGTATTTTCCATTTTTTTCAATTTAAATGATATTTCTGTAACTGAACGAATTAACTATCTACAACTTGGATGGTTTCAAGCAATTCAACAATTATTATAATCTGTCAACTAAAAGTGTGACAACGTCACTAAGCCGCGACAAACCAGACGCGGTTCATTGTCCGTTGTGTGGGAGGCCAACGTGCTGGGCACTTGGGAATATGAGAGTGAAACGCACTGCAGGCGGGTCTCCTTGTGAAGAGGCGCTTAAACTGAGGTGAACTTATGGTTAAAAGTCATGGGAGGTAGAATGATCTCAAGATGAATGATTATCAGAGGTAATATATCTCTAGCTGAACTTACTCGTTCGGTGCATTGCCCTGAATCTGTGTGATTGTTCATATTGTATTTTATGGGTAGATAGATGACATAAATTTCTTTTTTCTGTTTCTGTCGGATGATCTGTGTATTTATCAGCAGCCAGAATGCAAGTACTATATTATTATTGTATAGGAACATGCACGGAAATATTCCAGCGTAACCGTTAAAAGGCTATATCCAAGTTTCAAAAAGACTTGAAAGTTTAAACGTTGAGTGAAGCCCCATCTCATTAATCAATAAATCGCCTTCAATATATTCATAACGACAGAACACTTTTTTAAAGACTTTATCATGCAACAAATAGTATAAAATGTATAAAAACGATTAAACTTCATATACCGCGCATAGTTATAATTATTTCAGCCAATCATTTCTGACGTACAAGCCTGGAAACGTCGGAAATACCTGAGGAGAAGGCCAACGAATGGAAACATTATCAACTACATCATACGTGAATCGATATCAATAGTGAATATGAAATACTGGAATGTCTGAACTGAAAATTAATGGCCATTATTCACGGTTTACGTTTTAACACATCGTTAAGGCCTTCATTAGCACAATTTTATTGGGGCACCGGTTGAAGTAAAAGTTTACGTTTCCGCCAGCTGTAAAGAGATATTTAGCGGATTGATTGGAGAAGGAAAGGTTACAAAAATTTTATTGTATGTAATCTGCTTTAGACAAGAGGGGTCATTGCGCCTTATTTTTTTCAGCATAGTCATTTCTGACGTTTGTTACTGTTCCAACGATCAGGGTGGGAAGAAAATCTTTGGAAGTGTTGCCGACTCCAAAACTAACTACTCAATCACATTGATCAACTTCAATGGCCTAATTTTCGGCGCTGATGTTCAGTTTCTCCGAAGGTCGGGATCCCATATCAGCAATGACAAGTGTATTACCGAACCGGGATTTTCTTCCTTTCGTTTGGCTCCAAAAATCGGATAAATAAATGTGGCATAAGCTGGCAATAAAGTGTACATTATGATCGATTCTATTCAAACACGGCACACTGAAGGCAGTTTGAGCGAGATACCATTTGGGTGGAGTTAAACGTATATGGCCATTTACATCTCATCATTACAAGTATCATTACAAGTTACTTCTCATCATTACAAGTATTTCACCTTTCCTGAGATATCAAATTATCAGCAACAAATATCAGCACTATTGCTAAAAAAATTAGCCATACTATAGAAGCTATTTTCCTTTGGATATGGTACACGTATGCACTGTAAAGAGCCTGTTCTTAAAACGAGATGTTTCTATCGCCGTCAGGATTTTGAAAGTGTATTTTGTATATTTTCCTAACTTTTTTCCAGAAATCAATTAAATCGCAATAATTTTTACAGAACCGTAAAGAATCTTTCATTTTGAAGGCGTTCCAACTGGGTGTTTTAAATAATTCAAGTCAAGGATTATATAGATTATTGATTTAATCACTGAGAATGATAACGTTGTGAGACTGATTTTTTTACGCTTATATTATGACATTTACATTGTGCTTTTTACATTTGCTGAAACTATAAAATAAAATTCCTCCAGGGAGTTTATTATGTCTAAGGAGAAATCTCGCTTCTACACCCTTATAAGGAACTGTCTCTTCAAGCAAATACCTCGGCGTACACGTGAACTCCCAGACTTTGCTTATCTCGCCTGCCCCTAGCTTTGGAATCTCTGAACGAAGCGTGTTGTGATGAGTCACTTCACGAGAGATTCCTTTCCTGTCACGGCAGCACCACCTCTGAGTTCGAGACGCAAGTCAGTATTAATCTCACTGCTGACGCTTGCACGGCACATTCCGACGCACTTATATCATCCATGTTCTGATTTAAGTTATGGAATTCGTATTATAATCCTGTACGTTTACACAACGGCGGAGCATGCGCATGTTCATTGATAAGCATATTATGACCTTGGATTTGTATTTATAATTAGAGAGTACGTTGATGTCCAATATTAGCGCAATGATCAGTGATTGCTTAATATTTATTTTCTTCGTTCATGAATATGCATACATAAGACTTATGAGGGTAATTTAAAGCAATGGAATGAAATGAGAAAGTTAACATAAATTATGGATACCACAGTGAAAAAAGTGTATTCAGTGTATTTATTATCAATAGGTCTGCAATAGATAAATTTTTATTATATTTTCATTGCATAAAGTCATGTTCTATGACGTTTTTAAAGCTGATTGTTGATTGGAGACAGAATCGATATAAGTACGTTGGGTCTGTTTCCCTGCTGAATTATAATTCCAACACGTCTTTACAATATATGTAAAAAAATAACCAATTTACTAAAATATTATCAAGTGTAATCTTTTTCTTTGAACTCAACATTTTGCCTCAAATTAGACACAAGTATCTTTGTTCTAGAAATGATGACAACAAACAATATAGACCATAAATGAGGCTCAATTAGCTGACTAAGGTGTGTTTTCTTTACATACTTAAAAAGTTCTTCTTTGGTAGCATTGTAACACTTGGTTATGACTAGTAATGGGAGGGCTTGCTATATAAAATTAGTTACAACTGCATTTAATACCTACACGGAAAAAAATATCTAATAGATATCTTACATAGATCTATTAGACATCTAACTTAGATATCTATTAGATGTATTATTGTCAAAATGACAGCTATTTTAATAGATATCTATCTAAAGGTATCTCATAGATATCTATCAATAGATATCTACACAGCGTTTATATCCTCAAAGTAATAAATATTTCTAAGCGGAATCACAATTCCCATTTAGGAGTTTTGTCGATAGATTCTTAAATGTTAATTTCAAATGGAATGGAAAAAATTGACTTCAAATACTGTAAACCCTCTAAATATACCCATATATTCAAGTATGCCAATGCCGATGCTTAGTTTCTCTCCACGCATCTTCCATTCCCCGAACACTTATCTCCAAACCTATCTTCCCTTAATTCCTTGTGCAAAAGGTCATCAATGTGTGGTCACCGTACCAATATACCGGCCTTGCAAAATACCGGTTTTCTTCTTTGAAAGAATTATCCATTCTCACTAAACCACAAAAATGTCTTACTTATCGATAAGCTAAGCTCAAGATTCATTCAAATCATGGTACAAATGCAGAAGGTTTGGGTCATACTCGTCATTAAAATTATGCATACTAATTTCGTATCGCTTGAATTATAACAACAAATTTTCCAATATCGTCATTTTACATTGTATGTAGATATTGTTCAGGTAAATATTTGGGCCCAATATCTTGCTATTCGGTTTATTGGCAATGGTGGAACGAACTCTGTTGCTGATAGGTTGTTACTGCTGAATACTTGGAAATTTTGAAATCAATCACAGAGTATGAATGAAAAGGCGTACGAAATGGATCTTCCAATTCTCCTGTCTGCTTACTCCATTTTTCTCTTTCATTTAGTATAAACAAGCGATTAGTCATCAAATGGCGACAATTAAACAAGTTATGTTGGTTAATTAGTATCCCATTGTACACAGAGATCAATTGCTTCTCAGTATAGCTGCGTAACCATACCGCAATTAAATTTATGGCCGGCTCACATGAAATTGTTGATGACAAAATAAAAAGCCTCCAATAGCGGTAAAAATTGGTCTCATTCGTCAGTTATATACAAAAATTGTTGTGTTGGCTTGCGGGAATGGATAATCCACAATAGAGACCAACTACAACCTCTCAACCACAATACCATCCCGTGGTGGTTTACGGGAATATTACCTCCTCGCCTGGTGACAACATAGAGACGTATACTCAACCCCATTTGGATCTTTTGCAAGGGCTAAAGAGACCCAACTAAGGATGCTTGGTTATGAACACAATCACACTCACAACCACTCAAAATTACTCACTCACACAAATGGGCCCAACCTCTGGGAGAAACTCGCTCAAAAAGAGCGTATTCAAGAAAACACACAGGAACGAACAAGGGTGAGCGTCGGATACGCGTATTTCGGCCACAAGGAGACCAGCGAGCTGAAGGGAAATTACTTGCAACACGAGTTTTTAAGTGAATTAAGAGAGAGGACAACTTAGAATTAATAGAAAATAAACAAAAGGGGGAGGGGGAGGAGAACCAATGACCATGAGGTGTGGAAGAAAGCATAAATACTTTGGTGAATTGCGGAAAGGAGGAAGGGGGAGGGTGGGAGGTGTAGTGAAGTGTTGGGGGGGGGAAGGGGGGGTGGTGAGTGAAGAGAAGTACCCGCTGAACCGTTAACCGTTAGTAGTTAACGGCCCCCAAAACGGTAAGTAATTAGAAACAAAAAATTTAATTTCATAACAAACTGTCCATTTCAGTAAGACGAACAAAATATGAATTTGAAAACAAACTGGCAGTTGATGTAGGGAGGGGGGTAACGAGAAAAATACGGAAATCGAAAAGGAAGGAGCATCTTCATCTAGAATAGAAAATAGTGGAGAGTAAAAAATTGGCCATTTGTCATTGTTAGCAAGGTTTCTCCCATCTCCCAAAGTTCCCAATTTTAGATATGTAGATGACATTTTTCTATCTTTGACACTATAAAGTGTGATTTAAAACGATTATTTTGCGATCTAAATAGTTTATTTTCCTCCATTAAATTTACGCTGGAATCAGAAAACAACCACAAACTCTTTTTTCTAGATCTTCTCCAGACCAGAAACGGTAAAAAACTTGTATTTGACATTTACCAAAATTTTACTCATACCTACGAATAATTAGATTCATTCTAATTCATTTGTTCACAAAAGCAATAAACTAACTTCAGCTCATGCTCTTGTCAATCGTTTGGTTAAAATCCTGCTTGGAAAGACTAATTACTCGAAAGAGTTGAACTACGTAAAGTTCATTGCGCGATTAAACGGCTTTAAAGGGTCTGTGATTGTCAATATGGTTAAAAACACAATTTTAAGAGACTAGTTCAGAATTCCACTACCCTCACTAAAGTGGAACCCGTCTGCTGCATTACACTTCTTCACCACCCGAAAATTACCAAAGGTCTAGAAAAGATATTTGGATCGGGTTAGTGAGGTTGAGGTGGCTAGAGTACTGGCTTACCACTCGGACAGCCAGGATTCAAATCCATGCAGAGGAGGATGTTTTTCTGAAGAAGCCCGATCCCTACTGAAGTGTTTTGTGGAGGGCCTTTCAAGTGAAATACTTCTTCTGTCGGATGAGACGTTAAACCGAGGTCCCCTTGGCGCCTTTCGTTATGAGCAGGCTAATGCCGACGCCGAGTTTCCATTCACCCGTCCACGCTTACCTGTTCCCTATGGCGCGAATGACCTTAGCTGTAGGTCGCCTCCAAAATATCTAATCCTAGAAAATATATTTAGGACGGTTAAGATAAAGATTTCTTTCACTTATAATAACAAGTTCAAAATGTCATTGGGGATCAAAAAAGATATAATATACACAACCAATGAGTCCGGTCTGAAATATCTTGCTCCTCATGTGATTTTCCTGCGTAGGGCACACACGTATAAACATTAAAACAACCAGATTTAAGGAACACACGGCCCATTTACAATACAACTGGCCCAAAACATCCGGTATCGTACAACATTTACTCAACGCAGGATATGAAAAATCAGAACACAACCTTCAACTCATTAAACAAACAGATAATTATTTATTTAACGCTTATGTAAGTATTCACATACACAAATTCGGAAGACACCTTGTTAACAGTGACAAAGGGTCTACTTCTTACTCTCCATTATTTTTAATTCCAGGTTAAGATGCCCCTTCTTTTACCGTTTTAAAATATTTCTCGTTACCCCCCTCCCTACATCAACTGCCAGTTTGTTTTCATATTTTTATTTTGTTTGTTATCCCCCCTTACTCCAACGGTCACTTCCCTTCACTCACCACCCACACTTCCCCCCTCCATACACTTCAATTCACCTCCTTCCCTCTACCCTTTTCCGCTATTCACTAATGTATTTATGCTCTCTTCTACACCTCATGGTCATCGGTTCTCCTTCCTCCTCCCCCTTTTTGTTCATTTATATTTATTCTAGGTTGTCCTCCCCCTTAATTCACTTACAACCTCGTGTTGCAAGTAATTTCCCTTCAGCTCGCTGGTCTCCTTGTCGCCCAAATACGCGTATCCGACGCTCACCCTTGTTCGCTCCTGTGTGTTTTCTTGAATACGCTCTTTTTGAGCGAGTTTCTCCCAGAAGTTGGGCTCATTTGTTTGTGTGAGTGAGTGATTTTGAGTGGTTGTGAGTGTAATTGTGTTCGCAACCAGGCACCCTAGTTGGGCCCCATTAGCCCTTGCAAAGGATCCCAATAGGGTTGAGTGTGCGTGTCTGTGGTAGTCACTGGTAAGGATGTAACATTCCCGTAAACCACCACAGGAGGATATTGTGGTTGAGAGGTTGTAGTTGGTCTCTGTTGTGGAATCCCATTTCCGCAAACCAACACAACAACTGTTGTGTTTTATTGACGAATGGCGCCAATTTTACGGCCATTGGAGATTTGTTTTATAAAGAGGCCGTAGAGCTCAATATCCCTTGATTGATAAAATTGTTGGTTCAGACCTAGTGGACAGGTTTCTAGGTAGAGTGGGTGATTCCATATGTTACAGGCTCCAGTTGAAGGGTATGCTATGATAAAGTTGGTTTATAACAGCAAAAATTTTAATGTGTAGGAAAATTTCTTTGTAAAAAGAAACATAACAGCACGTATAAAATTTTATGTTCGACTGTCAGGTGGATCTTGACTTTTCCCATGTATACCATCAGAGCAAGAGCTACAAATTAACCTCCCAGAATTGATGAGAGGAGAAATGGTCGGAAGTGGACGTTACATGCTATGGAAGCAAAATGGCAATAAATATCAACCTCAAAATTTGACTTCAGGTTTTCTTTTCACTTACCTTAAAAAATAAGATTATATGTTATGTTTGACTTAAGAAGCACTGTGTATTTGTGGCAATTTTTGGCGTTTACGATTAATAAATATGGAGGAAATAGTTAGCATGAACTGTTTTGATTCTTATCTGATACAGAAAAATACATGAAAATTCAAAGGCTGAAGAATAATAACTTTCATTTTGCACAAAGAAAACGTTAAATTTGTGGATCTTAAACTAAATACTGGAGAAAATTCATTAATCTAGTAATGACAATTTTTTCTTTGGAAGAGCTAGTAACTCGATAGTCTAAGAATGAGTGAATTTAAAAACTTATATTTATGGTGATTGAATTAAGATAATATTGGTGGTAATTTGACTCATTTGAAACTGGAACCGATACAAGGTGAGACTGGCAGACATGAGAGTCATGCGTGCTGTTACAGGTCTCAAAGTGAGATTAGGTTGTCCGACATGGGGGTCATCATTTTTTAATACGGGCTGACTGGGTTAAATTAATAGTAAGAAGCAAGGTGCTGGGTATGTGGAGCCGTATTCAGGAAACTAATAATTGCCCCACGCCCAATTTTAATAATTTCTTTTACTCTAACAACATGCGACGTCTGGCATCAGCCAGACGAGTGAGTCACACCTATGCTCATGGGTCACTACTACTGCTTGTCCCCGCGTGATCTCGTGTGGCCGCCGCTGATTGGGTGGTGATATCACTACCCCTTCCTCATTGGATGGTAATTCCAACACCTCATTCTCATTGAATGGTGATGTCGTCACCTCTTGCCCCAAATAGACTTTGCTCAATGCTGATAATGCTTGGTGGCCGGAAGTGGGTGGAATGGAGGGGGAGGAGAAACAGCAAGCGTAGCTTTGAGTCGTGTCGCCACGGTGCTAAAGCAGTGGGTGAAAAAAACTACAGGGTAGAACCTTAAAATATTGACAAATGCTAAATGTTGATGTGTAAATGCCAAATTAAATAATGCACGTCAACGTATAAACTGCATAATTTTGACTAAATATTTTCAATTATAGTCAAGATCACTACGTGGACATTACTATGCGCTGAATATATCATTAATAAAAGCAGAAATTTAAGACAAAAGTGTGGATAGTAAAAAATTCTATAAAATATTTGTTTTCATAAATTAGAATGGAGCTTTATCTTTATTTATCAGAATGGATTTCACTGAAAATTTTCTCTTATTATGACAATTCTTTCAATTTCATATGCATGTAAGTCCACGTTCAGTAAGCTGATGGGCATATTTAGAAAAACCACGATATTACAATTTCATGTCATTTTGAGGCAATTGTGGATACTACTAATGCACTCTCAGCTACTGCCATTGCTTTCTCCACATCCACCATTCCTTTTCTGGAAATTCATCTCTTACTGATTACACTTCAACATTCATTTCCAGAATTTTATGAACTTTCTCTCGAATCTTATTCATTGTCTCAGTCAGTGACCCTGACTGAGACAATGACGAACCCCGAAAACCTTAGAGCTGGCCCTTGTCTTAGTAGCAGTATTCGAACAATTACTACTGGCACCACTCGAAGTAGTAGTTCTGTCAATATTTTTTCGAATGTACCAATAATATTGTAGGTGATGGAGCTCTACGTACGGGTACTTTTTCACCCGTTCAAGAAAAGTATTTGAAAACCAAATGGAGGGGGAGGGAACTAAGGAAGAAAATGAGTCGGCGGTCGGAGGAAAGGGAAGAGGGAGGGAGTGAACCACTGCTGGTCACTTATTCATGGGAACCATTGCTGGTCACTCATTCCCATGAAAAAGTGACCAGCAGTGGATCACGAAACGTCGGGCCGAAACCGATAAAAACACGCAGCATATACCAGTAACATTTTATTTTATCAATCAACACGAGCCGCGAAAGTTTCAATCAAGAAATGTTGCATTTGAATAAAACTGGGAGTGGTAGTGCATTATAAACTTGGTGACCGTGGAAACTACCCGGCCGGAACTTGTTGTAGTCGTAGGAGTGGTCACTTATAAGGCTTTTATAGGATTTAGCGCTTAATTTTTTGTAGGGGGGACATGAAACCGCTACTCGTGGGTAAAATTAGTAAGGTAGTTAATACGAAAAGAATTCGAGATTTTTCTAGAGAGGGACAAAGTCTGCGTTATTCGCATACATTTGAATAAAACTCACCCTGTTTGGTGAGCAAAATTCTTTCTACATTTTTCACGAGGTGTTTTTCTGTAAACAGAGGAATATAATATTGCAGTATGTCTTTCACTTTAATTTAATCCGTAAGACTTTTTCTATGTTCTAGTTCTATTTTTTTCCAACCCTAGCACACGCAGTTATTCCTCGTATACTTTTTTCTTTGCCTCTTTCCTCATTCAGGACTCACAACACCTTCCGATGAGTCATCTAATGGGTCGAAAGTCAAGACGTCTGTATGAGCCTCTGAAGAACCGTATATCATTAGATACAAGCCAATTAAATGAAATATTTGATTTATTAACAATTAAGAGAACATAGTTTTTTTCCTTGAACCCTTCACGACTCATCAGCTTTAATTTTTGCCGAAAGCTATCGAACTTCGTATATCCTCATGGTCACGCTAGGTACCAACCGGAGTTCTCTTTCGTATCTTCTAGGGAATGGTAGACACTTTATATCGTTTGAACTTCTCTAATGAATTCTGTATTATTTATCTGTACAATAACAATCCCGTGCATAATGATATCTAAATGTTTCATATAGAAAACGAGTCGCTTCCAGGTAAGGCTACTATCGGTAGCGTAACAGCGGTTGAGAGGTGAGGGAGGAGGGAGAGAGGAGGGAGTAAGAGAGGGATAGGCAGGGGAAGGGTGAGTGAGAGATGGGGAGGGGGAGGGAAAGAGAAAAAGAGAGAGGTGCATTTATGGCGTGCCAAAATTTGGCATTTGGCAGAGAAGATTGGAGGAATAAGCTGTGGTAATTTTTGGAATCGTGGGTTAATTGAGGATGGAAGAAAAAATTATTCAAGTAATCCACCAGTACGTTTTACAGCAAATCAGAAAAAGCTCCAGATTTTTACGCGTGAAGGTCCTCATCCTTATATATATTAATGTTTATCTCCGTGTAGGTCCTACACTTCTTCATCCCGTCCCATAAAACCTGTTCTCATCCTATCCGCTCCTCGCATGCCCAACACCCTTCTTGTATCACAGTCTTGAGCATACAGCCACCCCTAATCACCCACCTCCAGCCACCTACTTCCCCAATCTCTTCCTAAAGCTTACTTTCCATTCCCACCATACGAAGTTCTTCCATGTTCGTCTTCCTTTCTGTGCACTGCACCAACTTCATCCTCTTCCTTACCGTCATCTCAGTAGCCTGCAGTCAATGTTCATCCTCCTTTTTCAGTGTCATCTCTGCTTCAAATTACGATAAATTCTATATAAAGTGCTTCATTAGCCATTTATTTACATCCTTACCTAAGGTTCCAGTAATTAACTCAACTCATTTACTGAACGCTTCCAATATTAACCATATTTTCCTCCACCGCATGAATTTCAAATAGCACGCAATCACCAAACATTAAAAATGGGCGTAAAATACCATTGAAAGACGGAACTTTAAATGTAATATTCAAATATTTGAATGCCAAGAATATTTTTGCATGAGATTATAAATTTTAATATTTGAAAGTAAAAATATTCACCAATTTTTCGTACATATATTAAAAAACCTAATTTTTTATTTAAATTAGTAGTTAATCAATTATTTCATCACTCCATATGTGCAAATGAAAATTTCGAGCCGTCTTTAATCAAACACTGGACACCATAGACCAAAATAACACTACTACCCAAATAAATTTACAATAATCATTCATCTTACCTCATTCTACGTCTCTCTCTTCCCTAGGAGAGTCGTAAAATAATTTTCTATCTCTCATAGATTAATTTACAAGTAGCAAAAGTTTTTAATATTCATATTTGATTCATTGTAAGCCTTGACTTCATCAGCCTTAACGGTAACGATGAAGTAGACTGAATGAGACTTTTATCTACGTACCCGATAGGCGTCTGCAAAAATCAAGAGGAAAGTTGCATGCGGAACAAACTTTCTCCGACTTCTTTCTCACAAAATACTTTCTGTTTCCTCGGTCAGTATTTGCAAACCTATATATTCTCACAATACTTAGCTTCAGCAATACTCCTGGTCATCAAGGTTTCCAAAAAGCCACCGGTGCAATTCTACAAATATTGCTTTTCAAAATTTTACTAGTTTGAAAAAGAATACTGAATTCTCATGAAATAATAAGCATATGATATAAACATTAATGTATTTGTCTTGACTTTGCATGACTAGTATTTCTACTTGAAATGTGCAGCTGAAAAGAAGATTGCAAATGAATAAAATAAACTCACTACGTGTATTTATATACAGGGTGTCCCATAAATGTCACGGCACAGTGACACTGGAGCTAGAGCAGCCTAAGAGGAACCGAACCAGCCTAATATGATCTCAGTAAAAGTTGCACGGTTTTCGAGATACTGCCAAATTAAAGCTTTTTCAAAAATTTCACTTTTTTTACATTTCTAGTCCCAGAATTCAATCGGATAATTTAACGTTCTCATTCCAACTCCAAGTATGCAAGCTTTGGAATTTATCTCACAGGTGATTTAGGAGCTTTGAAATATTGAATTACTTAATTTTTGAAAAGAAAAGTAAATGCCAAAGAAATAAATCAAGGAAACTAAATCCCATATGATGGACATAAAAGTATGAAATGCTGTACACAGAGAGAACTCAGAACCGTCCATGGTCACAGGTTTTAAAATCAAAAGCTCTAGCTAAATGAAAAAGCATGAATTACTCATATTCCCTCCAATACGAACGCAAAATTTTTAGCAGAAAATGTGTTTAATAAAATTATGTTTTCTACAGACATTTTTGAAAAGACTAATTGATAAACTTTTACAAATACTCACAAGATACTCTTTTATTGGGTATTTGTTGTAAGCTTTTTATTGCGTAGAATACCGCCTGGTAATGCCGATCAATTGTCAATTTCTTGGTCGTATAAATTTTTCTATTGATATATGTAAAAGCTTGTCCATAAATTCGTTAACTATAGAGTGGCAGAACATTTTTCAAGATGAATTTTATTGATTCATGATTTTGGAGTTTCATATCCAAGAATATTCATCTAAAATTTTCCTTGTTTTAAAGAATTATGCATGTTCCACATTAGGAACGCCAAATACAAATGGAACGTATGAAGTGGATTCATGTATCTGTGATTAAACATTTGGCCACTCCTCGATGTAGTAGGACATGTCTGGAATCAACTCAGATATCTGAGGGTTGGTCAGGAACAGGGAGGCTGTCGAGAACGATGTTGGAAAAAACGATCTCAGCTATGCGGATAGGGCACAACCTTCAAATATTTGACCTACCGAGCGTTACTTCCACTTCAATAATAAGGGTAACGATGAAGTAGACTGAATGGGACTTTTATCTACGTACCCGATAGGCGTCTGCAAAAATCAAGAGGAAAGTTGCATTCGGAACAAACTTTCTCCGACTTCTTTCTCACAAAATACTTTCTGTTTCCTAGGTCAGTATTTGCAATCTCGGGCCGTATTTAGATTTTGAACCATGTTTTCGAGATTTTATAATATTCCGGCTGATGATAAATCAGAGACTTTGCTGGAATCACTAATTAGTTAAAATTCAAGCGTTCTGTATCCCAAATGACTTACTAGACCCTCACCATTCCTACTGTATGCAAACGATGCATAAGTATGGCAGTGCATGAGTAATTTTTATCGAATATGGGGAATAAATCACTTAAAAGTAAGTATAAATAAATAAATTCTTATTATTCTTCTGCTGGGAAATAAAACAGTTAAATTCAACTTTGAAATATGGCATAATAAAGGGAACAATGAACATTGCCTTTTTTAAAAGTAACGGATAGAGAATAAGAAATTTTTGGTGATATATCCAATAAATGCCGTCCAAAAATATTTAAGATTTAAAATATTAGCCTCATTGGAACTTGAAATTTATCAAAGAAGCACCTAAAAAAATTCGACTATCACTTATTTAAAACAGTTGTAGGAGAGATGAATTTTCCCAACGACTAGAGATCGCAGCAATGTAGGGTTTTCAGTTATGAATTCCACTCACTGGAAAAGTAAACCTTTCACCCTTGGAGAAATGTTGAAGTTGATCAAGCAATAGGTCAAATGAGTTTAATTGTGTGCTCCTCTTTGAAGTAATTTTATTTTCATCGTGTTAATGATGCATAGAATATTTGTGGGATGAAAGCAGGTAGTATTTCAGACCTTTCATTACCCTTACCGTACTGAAGTTGAATAATTTAAGAATTATAGGAGTGATCAGAGATACCACTTCCTTCCAATCAGAAACATTTATAAAACCACAATAGATTACTCACGGAAAAGTTGTTTCACAGAGGATACATGCCATATTCATCCACATATTCATCATCACTTCCATTAGTGCAATCGTGACCGTAAAACTTCAAAGCGAGTAACCATATAATACAGCCAGCGATGAACATTATCAAGACAATCAGTAGAGGATCCAGTTGAGTGACCTGTAAAGAAAAAAGAGAAAAATTTACTATAGCTCAATTTTAGAGATGAATTATAGTTCTTTGTCCTCTTTTCAGCAGAGGTGGGATGAAAATATATTTTACATATGTTTTGATTAGGTGAGGGTAAGTTTGAAAGGAATAATTGTATAATGTGCAGGGAGAGTATGTGTGATAAAGAAAATGTAAGGCGATGGGTGGTGGAACGAGGATTTGAAAACTGCCACGAGCGAAAAGAAAGAGGCGTTTAAAAGATTGAGCTTAGCCAATCTATGGGAGAGCAAAAGAAGTTATAGGATGGAAACCTAGAGAAAGGGAATAAATACAAACCTCTTAAAAGAGAGCAAGAAAAGAATACATGCGAATAAGACTTGCCAAATATGGAGTGATTTTCAAAGCAATAAAATATTATTTGGGCAACTACGGAGGGGGAATCAATGCAATAAATAGCTATAAATTCGTGATCTTTTGGGATGAAAGCATCGTCAGAAACTGATGGAGAGAAAATTTTAAAGAATCTTAAGGCAACATTGCAGTGGATAAGGATATGTAATGGCAATTAGCTTGCAAGAATGTCTCTACACGAAAGGAAGTAAGGAAGATTGAGGTGGTGGCAGAAGAGGAATAAGGAGAAATGGAATGCTTGTTAGTGTAGATGACTATTACATTAAAATGTATGTGTAAATTATTCTTAAGTGTGAAATGAATACTTTAGTTTTAAAAACTGTTGTTGCTCAAATGTATTGGAATATCACAATAAGCGTTTAATTATATCATTGAAAGTGTGGAAAAAGACTGAAAATTAAATAAAAGAGCAATTAATAGAGCGACGGTTTTTGGTGGACGGAGGAGGAGGAACGTTTTGGCGGAGGGGAGGTGGGGAGAAAATAAGGCAGTCCTCAGAATAAAATTGAAAATATTCCTCCACGACAATATGCAGCAATTTATGGCGCTCAGTAATAGCATTCACCTCCACTCAAGCTATCTGCATAATGGAATCTATTTGATATCTCTCGAGCGTTCTAAGTAAATCTTTGATTAACTTGAAAATTTTGCACAAAGTGGCCTCAACTTTTTACAGATTAAACAACATCGAAATAAAACATGATAAAAAGCGGCTCAGACAGTGAAACTAAAAAAAAAGCTTCTCTTATTCCAAGCGGAAGAATCTAACTTATACCTGTGGGTAGTTTAATGGTAAATATGATGATTTTTACCTTGTGGCTGGGTATACTTCCCATTATAAGCCGGCAAGGAAAGGAGGTGGAGAAGGAGATTTTTGGAAAAATTTCTTTTGAATAGTACCTCAACGGCATAAGTTAGTGGTGCAAAAAAAGAAGTATGAACGGGACGGCTAGCTGAAAAAGGAATACATAGGATGATAAACTTTATCGATTCAATGAATCGTTTTAAAATGTAGGAATTAAAACCAATGTCTATCAAAAATGGGCCACGCTTATGAAGGACATAGGTGAATTGCAGTGGTGTATCAGTCCGCCATGAAATCATAATAAGGTCAATAATTCATATTAGTTAAATATTGGGAATTCATTGAAGGATACATGAATATAATTAAGAAATTAAGAGATCAATCCATTCCAAATTTTGACGAAAATAAATAATTTCAGGTTTTTCATTAACTTTTTCAAAGTTGGAACAATTTTCCAGCACTGATAAAAACATTCTTCTTAGCGTGGTTAGTCAATCAGAACAAAAAAAAACAGAAAGAAAAGAGAAATGCCAAAATTCTAAAAAAATGCTGCTACATTCCCTTTAATGTCATCGTTATTTTTGATTAAGTTTGCGGAAGGTAAGTTTCTAATTATAAGATAAATTAATGATTAAACCATGGGCCAACTCACCTCTCCACCGGTGGTATTATGGACAACGGTGGTCAAGACCTCAGTGTCACTCTGGTCAGGGAAGGGAGTGAACGGTGGGATCCCTGTGATGACATCAACACTGCCGTGATTTTGTGCACTAGATGGAATTTCATCGATGAGGTCCTTCAAGATTTTTGCAACGGATGTTAGGTTCCTGCCACGGTTGTCTCCGGCGTCTTTTTGGTCCACGGTGTCAATCTTTTTTGTAAAACCAGGGGTCCGTGCTCCATCTTGTCCGTCTGAGTCATTCTGTGCAGAATAATGACCTTGGTATAGACTCCCATTTACCTTGGATGCATCTTCACTCGGTCTCACAGTGTAATCCATAATCGGTGGCTCAATTTCTTTCCCTCCGACCTCGGAATAATTCTTGCCGTTTTTTCCCTCGTGCGGTCCTTCAGTACTGGTCAAAGTCTTACGAAAGTCCCTGGGGCCTCCAATAAAAATATTGCACCTTGATTTTGCAGGCCACGAGATGAGGAAGATGGACAAGATCAGATGGAAAATTTGCATCTTGATAGTACCCTTTTCGTCACTACAGTTTAATTGGCCAAAATGTCACTTTGGGTTCAAATAACACTAATCACGTCTAAAACGAAACCTTTCTAAACCCAATCAGCAAATCACAGCACTTTTCTTGAATATTTCGAGAGAGTTCGTGATGCTGACTCTCCACTCCGAAGTCACTAGCGCAAGTGAGCGCAGTTCTTCCGCCGTGTCGATGAATCATCTACCGACCATACCCTCCTAAAAATACCATGCACTTCCCAGCTAGCATTGAGCGGTAGCATTGAAAATGTCTCTTTAAGTTCCTTATTTCCGTCATTATCTGTAAAAGACTATCACATTGAACGACTTCGGGCTAATAATTCAACTCGTCAATAACCACGAAAATAGTTAATACGAGTTAATGCATGGACGAAGAATAACTTGATCATGTAGATATGTGTTTGAATTAGGAGTAAAACCGAAAAACACAAAGGTTCATACATGATCCTCAACTCATTAATGTTTTTAGACAAGGTTATTTATGGTATTCTATTGACGAACATTTACAAGCTCGGATAACGTATGTTTAAATGTGATTCTAATTCAAATTATACTCTCAATCATCGCTCTGTAAGGAATGCATATGTTGATATAACTTACCGATTCCATGATAGGTGGCGAATTAATCTCTTACAGCAATTACTCATGAGTTGGTATTTCTTATTTTGAAAGGACATTGCAGAGATTAACCTGTGGTTCTTTCAACATTAGAAGAGCTATACAGGAGTAGTGTTTATTTGAAGTAGAGAAAAATTCATTTTAAATAATACCCATTTATTTTGTATGGGTAATTTTAGCCTAGCTAATTTTTGCAATTGAGTATATGAATTTTGTGTGAATGGGTTAGTTCAGTCATATTGCTCAATGTACAGTTATGCTCAGTTACAGTTATGTATTGCTTCGTTTTTGATTTCAAATACGTGTGTCCTCCAACAATAAGGGTTAAAATTTGCTACGAAAAATCATTTTACTTGACCAGGATTCGAACGCGAATCTCCCAATTGTAGGATAGGTGTGTTATCCTGTTACACAACGAAGCCACGGTGTTATTGCACCCCAGCCAGTGATTTCGTAAAATATCACTTGTACATGCATTAATTGGAAACTTATATCCTCAAAGTTTGTGGAACAATTATTCACATTCATTCACATAAGATCAGTAGGTATCGCAATTACTATGTTCAATATATACGCTCATTAGATTTGAATATAATCTCTTGTATGAGAAAATCAGGTGGTCCCTCCTTTGTTTTTATATAATGGAAATTATCAGCAGTGACAGTTATTGTTTCATTTTTGTACGCTCGCATGTAATATCCCGTAGCCATTTTTTACTGAGACAAATTATTATAGGGTTAGCAATATATAATGGAGCATAGAATGTTTCTGCTTTCGTTCGGTTGATATTGTTTTTGGTAATAGACCCCAGTTTACCCTTCAACTTCACATATGGCGACCATTTTATCATTTTAATTTAGTAGATAATCTAATAATAACGAAAGAAAATAGACTGCTGTGCAAAGAGGGAATTTTCCCATAAAAGATGAAAATAACGCGAAAAAATATTTAAAGATAAACCAAGTTAACACCCACCCTCTTGCAAGACGAATCAGTACAAGACATGTCCGATTTTATAGTTAAGCGATTGATAGAGCCCTATCCTATCCTGCATTCAAGGTAGTGGTGATGGCTTGCGTATTGTCTGTGCGCATTGTTAGCCGAATTAGTTTCCATGCTATTGATCTTGAATTGGTTTTAGTGGTTTTTTCACAGGTCGGTTAATTATAGAAGTAGTATATAGTTTATCGCTATGACATCCTCTTTATCAAAGACATGGTGTACGAAGCCTAGTGTGACGAAAATTCCGAATTTTAAAGAAATGTATATAGAATCTCTACAGGGTTTTTTATTATCTATATTTTATCTACATCTACATACTGTAACCGGTCCCATTTGGACGGTACATAATAAGAGACGAGTTGAGCGGGATTTGCCAAGGGCTTAGAGTGTAAAGGTAACCTTGTGTGAACGATATGATTTTCCCCTCCTCCATTTTTTTCTCTATCCCCTGTCACAAATGTGACCACCCCCTCGGCCAGTGATATGGCCACACTAAGTGATCTCAGCCATTTCCATTCTACCCCCTCAATGAAGAGGAAGTGTTCCCCTTTCCCCCCCTCTCTCCAACACCATATAAAAGACGTGCGCCGGACAGAAGGGGCGTTCTTTTTTGGGTGACAACGTCAAGTGTGGCAAAGCAGAGCTGAAGAAAGGCTGACAGGAGAAGTTGCGAGAGGCGGGTCGATTCTTCAGGAGGACGGAGATTCAGGTGAATGAAGTAAAGTTTTGGGTGGCAGAAATTTGGAGGCGCGGCCGCTCAAGTCTCTGTCATCAGGGAACATGCCCTCCGCGATTGTGCAGCCACAGCCACAAGCCACGGCTACAGCCACCATCAGAAGAATCATCTTCCCCATCGGCGACGAGATAAGAAAGTGACCTGATAAGTATTGTCCCTGCACACAAATCCCCCCATTTCCAGCGTGAAGGAGACGTAACTGTGAGAAGAGGAGATGACCTCCGTATCACTTGATCCGTATTTTTAAAATATATTTTTTTTGTTTCCTTTCTTCCCCTCAAATTGCCGTGTGAGTGCGTGTATGCATGTAAAATTTATAAGAATAAGTAGGATGTTTTTGATTTATTTTTATTCTGTGTAAAATTTTAATTTGGGACGCACTAAATAATGTTTCCGCCTGGGGAAATTTCAAGAACAATACGACCAGTGCTAAAAGGGAAGTTCTTTTTATCAAATGTTTTTTTTTAACTTCCACATCTCCTCGGCGCCTAAAATGAGTGTGTTAATGTGTTTTTTCTTGTTTCTTCAATATAATCTCAATTACAACGCTGTGCAAATCTGATCGCTGTGTCAAAAGCTCTTTTTACCCGATGCATTCCTCTTCTCAAATCGCCCCCACCCCTCCTCCTTTTTTCTTTCATGTTTCCCAGGTGCACGGGATTTCCCCCCTCACTCCCTTTCACCACTTGACCTGTGTACCATAAACCCTCCCACTTCCTATCCCCCCTGGTTGGGACCTCCCCCCCTTCCGACGGCAGAGCACGAGGTCTCAATACATCTACAAACTACCCAGCGAGCCGCCGCATGGGCGTGTGGCAGGGGGTGGCAGGTCACCAGGGTTGCCGCTATATATAAAGCATGTGTTAGAAACATTTTCACTACGGAAATAATACTTATTTATTTGTGCTTGTCTTAAGGTTTTTCGGCAATTTATCGTATCTCAAACAAAATGTGATGCCGTATTTATCTCTTGTTTTGCCGTTACTCTATATTGTTACAAAATAACCTTTGTGATTGTGCTTTTACTGCAGTGAAGTATGTAAAGTTTACTGAAATCAAGTTTGTCATCATCAATTTGAACTGAAGGTGACATCAAACTTGCTTCCTGAAAATTTTGTAAAGATTATATACAGAGCGAGGATTTTATTTAAACCACAAATTACAGATATGTATCATCAATGGCACCTTATGGCTCCTTTAGCGTGTTGCATTGCATTGGCAGAGGGTGGCAGATCACCCGCCGTGTAAAGTTGTAAGATTTTTGGAGGTGAAATGGTGACATGTACTATTGGAGTGTATTTAGAGGAGCTCAGTTTTTATTGTGGTCGCTTATTGTGAGCGGAAAGAACAATTTTTGGTATCTATCTGTCCGGCAGAGCTTTTTATTTTATCGCATCTGTCAGACATAGAAATGTAGGAAGGCGTCATGATAAAATTCTCTGTGTCGCTCTGTAACACACCAGTTCTGAATATCTCAAGCAGCCTAAGCCTAGCGTGCAGCCTCCGAGCCTCTAGGGGCTCTCAACTTAATCCCTCCAACAGTTTTGTAACACCATATTTTCGTTCGTAGCAGTTTTTAACGAAGTGTGCTGCTTTTCTCTGTATTTTATAATTTTTTTGGTTAAATCTTTATGACCTGGGTCCCAAATGCTCGCGGCGCAGTCGAGATGTGGCTTAACCAGTTCAAAGTAGCATCTCTTCTTTACTTACTTTTCTGAGGACCTTCCTATTATACGTTTAACAAAAGTTAGTTTCTTTAATGCTGCGTCGCATATATTTTGTGTTTCCCACGATATATCTGAAGTTAAGGTCATCCCAAGAAATTTACCCTATTTACAAACTTTCTGTTTACTCCACCCACAGTGTAGTTATGGTTTTGTGCGATAACTTTTGCAGAAAGAGAATTTTGGTGCATTTACTAATATTTAGTTCTAACCCCACTCCTGGCACCACGAGTGAACGTTGATAAGGTCCGAAGACAGGACATCAAAGTCCGTGTCTTTGCTTGTTTCACATTAGATTACTTTTAGAGTTTTGGAACATGGTAGAATCTCCTTAAAATGTATTTTATCCTTAATCTCCCTTAATCTAGATATTCGTTTCTCAAACTTAAAAATTCAATTGCCTCTGACAAGAAGAGTAAATATTGCTGCTTATTTAAAATAAATTTATAAATGGTTAACTGTACAAGTATTGCATGGAAATTTGGCAGGATATTTCCACTAATATTAATAAAAAGTTACAAATATATATCTGTATTCATAAATTAGCTGTTAGTTTTTCAAAAAGTTATCTTTTTCACCATTATTTTTTAAAAATTGTCATTTATAATGGAAACGTAGCGTAAAAAGGAAGAAAACAATATAATTTAGTGAACGATGAATTTGAAAATATTGTTATGGTAACCCTCTTTGAAACTTTTAGCTTTCCCTGGCCGCAAAATTCAACCTTGTTTAAATTCATCCCCAACTCTTCACTCCACCACTCTTCATATCCATTGTCTATATTCATCTTTACTTCTTAGCCTCCTTCCTCTAACTATCATATTCCTTGCAACCTCCACCTTCTACTCCCCAACCCCAACCCACGTTTCCCTTCTACAACATGAACTATGCATATTAAATAGAGAAATGTTATTTAAAAGTATCTAATGGAATCCTACGTTTGATAAAACTGCTCATCCAGGTATTATGCTGTGAATTTTACAAGTTTTATTTACGATGAGATATCACAACGTTGAACGTCACACTATAGAGTCGATCTGAGATTATTTAACGGTACATTTATATAGAAAGAAAGTTATTTCATATGTAATGTACAGGCCACTCAAAATTTTACCTCAGGAGTTGTTTTTTACATACCAATAGGCTTGTTTTTGACTTTAAATCCGCATAAAATCACAGCAGAAAGTGTAAGCATGCTAAAAATAAGAATTTGCAAGATTTTTATGTTGATTAATGTAGTTTATAATAAAAGAAAATGCCAGCGTCGTTCTGACTGTAGTATCATGCAAAATACCATCATGAACTTAATGCTCATACATGTCTAGCTAGTGTTATTTTCAAACATGATTGGAAATTAGATAAGTAGAGGGAGGGAAGATATAAAGAGCAACTCCGTATTTTATGCCACTAAAACTATTTATTTGAGTAAAAAGATATAACATACAAGTTTCATTTCGATTTCAGAAAATTAATTTTCCCGGCAAAGGATAGAGGAACAAGAAAGTGTGCAAATTCCTTGTGAAATTGTTTCTATTGATCGAATGTCTATTCCTTTCGGGGATTCGAGTTCATGGTTCCGTCGGCAGCATCTGGGAGGCAAAGGTAAAGAATTTTCCCGAGGAGGAATGTAGTGCGTACAATTACATAGGTGAGAATGATCTTCCATTCTATGATATATTTCTGCAAAGAGATACGAAATAGGTTTTGAAAAATATTATAGAAATAATCATAAGAAATGACACCTTCTTAAAATAGTGACAATTTCTTAAACACAGTTATAAATTTCCTGCTACTAGAATTTATGTGCACATAAAAGGAAATTTGAAGTACTTTGGAATCTAGAATGACTAGTTTCATTTTATTCTAGGTTGATAACAAGAAACTGATATAGGGTCCCAACATTTAATTCAATACAATTCTATTTGTTGTTTTAAACAGGGTAACAAACTGAAATATTTTTGTCAACCACATTGAGAGATACATTCTCTCATTTTAGTCGGTAGTTAGGAGCTCATATAATTTACCTAATGTCATTGTCCCGGTTGACGGCCCTGGTAAACGGTCCCGGTCCCGATAAATTTAACGTGCCAGAAAGCTGTTAAATGTCATTGTCTTGACCCAATATCAGAAACATTTGGGAACATGTCTCATCAATTTTAATGTTTCCGGGATTCTCTACACGGCTATGGGTTTCAAGTCAATTTCCTATGAATACCGCTGGTAATATGCCTTGCTATCTCAGAGATTACAAGTACACAAAGGTTTTGTTTGTTAGGAAACCTTATGCCTCGGTTTTCAGTATTCTGCAGGCTGAACTTCCCTTTATAGCTATACCTCCGAGGGTCTATCATTCCACTGTATAATTGCGATCCTTATCAATTATTTCATCAATTCGTTAAATCTGCCCGCCTGAGGTGTGCAAATATCATGAGGACGCTCGTTGAAGGCTCGTTGAGGCGCCGGCTTTAACTGCGGTGTGGGTTGCATATGTGCAGGGGACTCTGGATTTGGATAATTAGAGTAGAAAAACGATTTGCAAGTGCCTTAAAGCGAGAAATAGTAGGTCAAGAATCGGTAGTGACACATAGCATTGAGTGAAGTAAATACTTTGACGCCAAGGACAGATAACTGAAGCTGAATAGAATCGCTCGGTTTGAAGGAGAATGAAGAAAGTGTAATGGATTGAGAGGAGGGTTCAGAGGTAGAGAGAGAGGGAGAGTAGTTCTCGTTCTGTGGGTGAGGAATGGAAGCTGGAGAAGAATACTCGAAGAAGGTGGAGTTGATGATTCGAGATGAGGGAAGAGGGGGTGATGTGAGGCGCTGTAAATGGGAGGGCATTGGGTGCATATGGCTGAGTCAGTGATGGGAAAGCTCTTCTGGACGGGATGTAGAGAGGTAGGATATATACCAAGGAGAAGAAAGAAGTTCTGTGAGGTGAAAAGGTCTCTTGGCTAGGATGATTAACGGAGATGATTTATCTCCAACAGAACCTAATACCGGAGATGATTAATCTCCAGCAGAACCTAAATAGCACAAAGGCGTAATTTTTGGAAAAACCTGTATTTCCATGAACCTGCCCAAATTTATTGTTTTGCTTAACATTTTCAAAGCATTTGAATTGTTTCACAGCAAAGTTGTAAAAGAAATAAAGTATTTGTAGATTTTCTACTAGATTTTCAGAGAAGTCCAAGGGTAATAAAAATATTTATTGCGCTATGAATCAACTTCTACTCAATCGCTGTATGTAAAGCAGGCGAAAAAATTTTCAATAAAGTATTCCCGCATGGTTTTTCAAATTGTGCTGGATCCAGGGCAGTCGTTAATTGCTCCTGCAAGGTAAACCTCTTCTGGAGGATAACCCTACAATACTTATGCCTTTATACCAATAGCCTTTATACGGCACCGGAGTGTGAGAACCTCCACAAGATTAAGTACCCACAACTTCGCTCCTATGAGCACTATCTAAACGCATTAATGCACCAGACAAACTTATATCATGTAAGTTTGTGAGATTTTAACGGATTTTATCCCTCTTTTAGTCTCTCTTTTAGTTCTAATTCTGTAAATTTTTAAAACGAAACATTGTTTCCTATAGTTATTTACCTAATACTGTGGAAAAAAAATCTTCAAAGTTTTCTAAAATTTGTCTTCCTTTTCTACATATCTGGTCTTTATTTACAATTATGCTGGCGTAAACTTTAACGCCAGATTTTCTTTTCATTACATCAGAAACATAAAAAACGAAAAATAATGGAGCTGCCTATCTATTGAGGTAGTCAAGAGGGAATGGACTGAAGGATTTCCTCGGTCGTCTTGCGTTTTCCCCCATTGATCTACAGAATGATAAGATATTTTGTTAACTTTTCATTAATCTCCCTTCTGCTTTCCAAATTTCTTCCAAAATCTTGATGACTTGGGATATTTTTATTTTTGATAAATTACAGCTAATGTTTTCTTGAGCTGATTGAGGAGGTGATTCCAAAACTTCGGTAATTCAGAAATATACGATAATGTATTGGCGACATTTTATTAAAAGATACGAGCGAGATTTCTCAAGTGGGTTATTCCTACACTTAAATGAAGTCAATAAAATAAATTCCTAAAAGATAAGTAATTTCAGGCAATTATCTCAATAAAATATTTTTATAAATTAATATTTATGTTTTTTTCATTATTCAGGGATATCTCATATAATTAGTATGGGCACCATCTTGTGATTTGGAGTTAAACACATTCAAATAAGGTAAGTATTATTCAAAATTTTTGGGTAGAGCAATAGCATAAATACGTATTTGGCTGTTATCTAAAACTATAAATAACAAACTAGTTGTTCATTATACGCTTTTTAATACTAAGGTTATGATTATGGTTTAATACTATGATAATACTACTTTAATATAATGAGTTGGAGCTATTCATGTAAACCTATGCCGTATTACTCGTCTCTTACAAGCTAGCTCCAGGGCTGAGTCCGCGTGGAAGGGTGTGATAAAAATACAAATGTTTACAAACTTTTAATAAGTGTGTTCATTGATTGATATAAGATTTTTTCAGGAAAAAGTACTTACTTACTAATGGATTTCAAAAATAAGTTTTGGCCAAATCCAAGATTGAATATTTGAGGGAAGTTAACAAGCAAATTTTTTACTTTAAAATTCAAAGAAATTTTAAATTCGATGAAATCAATTTAACATAGAGTCACTCTCTACAAAAGATACTAAGCTTTAAAACGACGTTCTAATCATTACTGTACGATGAATAGAAGCATAGATAGGAGTAACTTCATAAAATCTTTAGCATAAATAAGACAAAATTTAAACAAGCCTTAATAATACAAAAAATATTTTCTCAGAACGGTGTCAGATTTCTTCATTCGAAGTTACATTCCACCCATTACTCAAATTTGAGTCAAATCTGAGACCCGAAGGGACCGTCGCGTCATGAGTTGAATTGAGATGAAATGAGGTGGAATTGAACTTTGAAAAATTGTGAGTCAACGTTACTCAAATATTCCACTTCAGAGTCAGCTGCAACAGCCGGAAAAGTAATACCATACTTAACACACCATGTTTGTGTTTAATACTTTATGGCTGAAAATTTACAATGTTGCACAAAAGCTACAGATGCAGAAACCTGCTTTAAAATTTTCTTTGGCCAATGTTGGTGGAGGAAAATTTATCATGAAGACCGATCCAATAGCGAGAAATTTCCCTTATTAATACCTAATATGAAGTAGAATTTCACTTTTATTTTTCGATTAACTTAAAAAGAAATTATTTTCGAATTAAAATTTAGGTATTTTGGACATGAATTGCCTGATAAAAGATAAAAAAGATAAAAATATGCAGTAGGTTTTCCAGGTGAAGGTATAAATGAGGATGCAATGGAATGGCTGAGATTAGAAGGGGTCAAAAGGTGACTAGAAGACGTAACGACATTGGGAAAACGGGTAAGGGGACAAAAAATTATTTTAATGGCCTAGATAAAGAAGGGTACCACTTAACCTGAGGATTGAAATGAATCATTTTTCATTAATAGGGCCCTTCTTCAATAAAAATCCTGAGGATTTTGTTAACTTTCACTTAAACCTACACCTATTGGAGGATTACTCCATAGTAATAATAATAATAAAAATATGCCTGAATACGAATTATTTAACTTAGATCTTGTAAATTTATAAAAAATTAACACAAAAGAACAAGTTGCAATTAGAGCAATAACAAATAGATTGTGCAATAAATTATTCTCCTACTCGATGAAGTATGTTCTAAGTTTCGGCGAGGCTTACTTACAAAGGAATTACATTTACATAGCCAATGCATTTACAATAACCATACCATAAATTGGCTGGTCAAAATTATTGAATGAAAATCGATGATTGACGTCATTGATATACACCGTGATTCATCCATGTCTTTATATGAAATATCAGGTACATACTTGTTAAGTAAAGAGGTCAACATACCTTATAACTTTCAACATTTTCCACTGTGGAGTTGGTTACTGTACTGTCACTCAGTGTTGGGAGAGGCTCTTTGGACTCGCCACCGATTTCCACGTCAGGTGCGGTGGTGGTGTTCAGGTCACCCACATCTTGAGCTCCCACCTCAGCTTGTACAAGCGTTTCACCAAACCGTCCTTTCCTCCCTTGTTCTGAGTTTTTCATCTTGCCAGTATTTGAGTCTGCCGGAAGTTTCAAAGGTCTTCCGTTGTCCAAACTGTAGATTGTTTTAAGAACCGGAAGAAGAAAAAATACGGCGGCAACTGAAACTAAAACATGCATTTTTGTCGCAAAACACGATAAATCTTCACTTGAACTTAATATTTTCCTCAAATTTTTTTTGGTTTCAGCGGCCTTAACACAACTCTTGTAATAACTACTAAAACGCTTTTTTGCCTTTCCCTTGAGCTTGAAGTATCGGGTCGAGTGCTTAGTGAGTATAACACGAAAGTTTCTCTCTTGCTGCGAAAGAAACACCTCGGTGTCCAAAGCGCAACTGAGATTTTTCACTCTGGTGACGTATACACATCATATTCTGGCTACCTCCCGCACTCTCACAAAGTGATTCCTGAATCCATAGAAAAACAGCGAGTGATGCTGGGCATGCATTTTTGTATTGAACGTACGAGGATGATTTATATGAGAGCAACTATTAGTGATTCCTCGACGCATGTTATTTTTGCTTTTGAAAATACGTACCAAAGTCCAACGAGGAAAACTAACAGAAATAGAGAGTAGTGAAAAAGGTGGACATAAAATGTAATACCTCAAAAATAGGTATATTATCCTTTAGATAATATAGGTTACCTTAAACTTTTGAATTAAACCATTTATAATGTTTTCATAAGGTCGTAAACCATCATGATTATTTTTTCTTTAGGTTAATGAGTGAATTAAGAGTGCATATCTTGGCTCTTTCTGATCAATTTTCTATTCGACTCAGCTTTCAAATCACTCAGATAAATTACCTAATCAAGGTGCATTACAAGCATGATATTTTTCTTGAATGCTCAATATTTCCGTACAATTTACCCGTAATCATACTCTTATACTTAAATCCTTATGTCAAAATGAATGCAGGATATAAGGTCTAAACCAATGGTGAGGTTAGCGTAATTTAAGAATAAGTACATTGTTTATATATTCTAAGGGATATTTTCCCCAATTTGACTCGTAATTTTGATTATGCTAAACTGCCAGAAATGCCAGAAGATGTGTCATGCAGGAAAACTCTACTGTAAAAAGTCAGCTATTTACAATAAAAAAATAAATAATGTAAATAATTTCCTCTGAATATTTGTTGCAAACCGAAAAACAAAACATAACTCAAGAAAAATGCAGATGTAGGTTAATTATTCTAAGATTTTCCTGCAATTAAAATATTTAATATGAATATTAGTGTTGGATTTACAATGCACCACTGAATTTTATCCCCCATCTCATTGTCTGAGTCGCTTTTGAGGTCGTTTATTTCCCACTCTTTCAGAATTTGCCAACAAAGCGTTCGTCGTGGTATCTCGTCCTTTCCTTCAGGCCACCCTTGAGGCTGGTTGACTACATATATCAAGGCCATCCGATGGGCTAGCCTCGTGCGCATGGATATCGCAATTGTTGAGTGAGAAGAAAAATCTGTCCCTTTTATTCTCTTTAGGCGTCGTCCAAGAAGAAACCAAACACTTGTAGAAAATATGCTTTATCTAATGTTGATATGTACGTCATGCTCCAAAGTGACTTTACCAGTAGTAGGGGATATATGTGCTCGAACGAATGAGCCTCGATTCAAAACTCATTGATATGGGATAGTACATATTTTACAAAACAAATCGTCTTATTTGGCGGATCTATTTCACTTTGATTGTTTTTTAATTAGCACATCTTTTATAGAAGTATGTAACAAGTACAAGGTGTCATGTTGATCTTAATTATCAATAGTTATTGACGACTCCTTACAAACTCAACAAACTTGCTATAATTCAACGGTCCCACTGAATTTTATACCCAAACCCATATTCAGTGTCTCTCTCGAGGCCGAGGTCGCTCGTATCCCTTCCTCTCAGAATTTGCTGATAAAGCGGTCGGCTTGGCTTCTCCTCCCTCCGATCCGGCCATTTCTGCGGCCGGGAGACTAAACAATCAGAGGTCGGATGAAGGGCTAGCCTCGAGCGCAGGCGCGTAGTTTTTCCAACCTTTGCAATGAAGATCTGTGGTCGCAGAGAGAGAAAGAAATACACTCTTCCAAATGTAATCCAAAAAATTTTTTTGTAGGTTGTGTATCAATACAAATACTAAAATATAAGCGCTTGGGGTTTATCTGGTCAAAAATACAGAGAAAATACTTACACTTTAATGAATTAATATCCAAGGAATTATCCGACAACAAATTTTGACATTATTGTGGCTTTGAAACTATTGTTGTTAACCAGCTTTCGGACGTTAAAGCATTTTTGATCATTTTCAGTGTTGGCAAATTTTATCTATTTTATTTTTAAGATTTCACTACCTTACGACCAATAGAGCAGAGCTCTGGCCTGTATTTCACATTGAACCACAGAGGGATGAGAGCTCAATAACTCAACTAAAACGATGTCGATGAAAGTAAGGTATCGATGCCATCAGTCTTTACGCTCTAAAGTTGAGCTTATGTATATGGCTGATAGCTGCGCAACGGATTTGTTAGTGGCCTGATATAATTTCATGCCACTTTACTATCTCTGTCCCGAAGATCACATTTTCACTGACCATGCCTTCTCTACATTTAAGAACACTGCTCTCTCTTACTTCTACGTATTCTATCCACATTTTCTGACTTTTCTACCACAGAGTTTTTATTTTTCCTGCCTTGTCTTTTTTGCGTAGTTTGTTTATTCTTGTGGTTTAGCGTGGTTTACGTACTCCTCTAGTGCAGGGCGCCATTACTTCCCAATCTTTTGGCGGATTTTCCATTTCATTAAATTATCTTCTGCAGCAAATTTTCTTCCTACAATTCCCAAATTTTCATCTTTTTACCTGCTATAGTATACGTCGGTGTAGATATTTTCCACTTCTTTTTCCCCTACTTTCTAGATAATTTATTTTGTTTTCCACGACTTCTTAATCTTCATCATTTTGAATGATTCTGATGTGATCTCTGCCGTTCTTAATCTGCATGTCTTTTTTTATCCATTTATTTGTCTTTCAGTATTATTTTTTTTGTTCTCGTTTATTCTTCTTTTCACTAAAATTGAGCATTTCCTCTTCTTTGCCCTACTCAAGACTTCTAAATTTCAATTTGCAACTTCTTTATTTCATCCACACTTTTTGAATACAATTAATCAATAATGTAATTGAAACTATATTTGATTTAACAACGTTATGGGCTGGCTTGACTTTGATGTTTTTGATCTAAGAATATGCCATTGAAAATTTACCATTTTTTAAATAGTTCATGGTCCACTTTAAGAACTCTATGGGTCAAACACCTCATCTTAAATGATTGTGCCAACGGTCAAGGAAGCACCGGTCATCGCTCGTAGCCGCAAGGCGTGTTGGGCAACAATATTGTGAGGCAAATTACGATCAGGAAAGATGCCGAGAGCGGCGAGGACGTAAATTACCTCATCCATGAGATGATAGTTCGATTCAAAGGTCACCATTACTTAGTCTGTATACGTAATGGTAAAGAGGATTGCTTGAGTCTTGAAATATTATGTGTTATTTACGCCTGCTAAAATCATAATGCCTGGTGCAAAAGCAACAATATCGTCTCTATCGGTTATTCACAAAACTCTTTCGAACACTTGGGGTTATAGGTGGCTGTAAAGAGATTCTGGACTATACTTTTTAAACTTTTAGCTTTTTTGGTGTAGATATGGGGCGGTAGATAAAGTTTATTGCAACTGCTGTATAGCTTATTCCATTCAAATCTCTCTTGGCAAGGTCTCTCCATCCAAAAATTCTCCTCAGACCCTCGAACCTACCACCCACGCCGCGCACCCTTCTGTTTCTGCCATACATGTTGGGGAGTGTTTTCCGTTCACGCGAGGAAAGCACGTTCCGACCATTTTCCCCCTTATCTTCTGCTTTTAGCTTTTTGAATTGGCCTGCCAAGTCTTTCTCAGGCGCAATAGTTCGTCACGCTTGCAAGCTATCACCTGCAGAGTGGTAACTTGGTTTTGGGCTGGGAGGAGAGTCCTATGACTCAGTCCTCACTTTTGGACGATTACGCATTTTGTTTGTCTCGTCACCGCGACTTAAAAGTGTGTGGGTGAAGGAATCTATATCAAATAATGCTGAAGACATAATGCCTTGTGAGGCAATTATATCCAAGCTGACGAGTTACTGCCCCTGAGTGGGAATTATTGACCTCTCCCAGAAGCGTTATATGAAAAAATGATGGGGAGATATCCAGAGAGTCACAAAGCAAAACGTCAGAAATGGCACCAGTAAGGTATCTCGCCCGCGTTACCTGTCTAGTGCCATTCCTGAAACATATTTGACAGGATATCAGCCTATATTAATAAAGAAAAGGCATAATGCTATTGCAAGAAAATCTTTAGGGAGAGGATACAAGAACTCTTAGGAAAGCGTTGCGTGATCCTCGGTTGGAATTTTTCAAAAGAACGCTTGATTATAACTTTACTATTATATTGACTATAAGTTTTGTCATGGAATCAAAATTACTAAACTGTGAATATCAGTCTAAAAGTATACATTCTTTAAAAGCATATATTTCCTTTGAAAAGCGAACAACTTTGTAACATGTATTTTTTACATATAAGTTGCAGCCGTTAATCGTGACTCAAATTTTAGTGACTAGTGAAAGATTGCGGTGAATAGATGAACAATGACACAGCACAGAGTTCCGCGCTGTACGAATCAACGCAAGAGCGTTTCAGTTTTAGAAATTAGTACGTTCAATTTTACCTGCCTTAAAGACATCTACATGTGAGATTTTACATAATTTTCTTCTTTTATATTTTACATGCTTTTTTTTAACGTCCAACCGCCGTATCCTCCGTGATATTTGCTACTCAACAAAGCCGGAATTACGTTAGTAATTATAGATACCGCATGATTGAGATTGATTTTTTTAAAGATATGCCATTGTATGTGGACATTTAAATATGCTTTCTTTTATCAGAGGTTCTATTAAAAGACTATGGTATTTAAGTACTGGAATGATAACAATATTATGTGGAAGACATTAAATGGGTGAGTGGGGAGCATTTATTATTGGCGAAAGAGAGCGACATTTGGATGTGTACGCCTAGCAATTATTAGATAAACTTTTATTCTTTTCACAAATAATATGATTTATATTAGAGATTCGTGTTAATTAGACACCAGCCTTTGATTTAGAGATTGCTTTTCTGCAGCTCTACACTCCACTTTCCGTTCAGCTAACCCCTTCATGCCTTGGCACCAAGGAAATAAAGTACGAAAACAGTTTAAAATTACAGCACTAAGTGATGGGTAACTTTCTCTAGTGAAATTTCAAACAGCTTCATTGCAGAGTAAATAGGATCCATTCAAACTGGAATAATAGTGAAAAATATATAAATTAATAGGGATTTCAAAATAATAAATATCTTATTAGCAAATATTCGCAAATAATTAATGGAAATATATAGAGACCTTCCTTGTCAACGGAAGGTAAAGGTTAAGGTTTTGAGAATATCCTCGTAATGGAAATTGATTTAGGTTCGAATTGGTACTCAGCCTTTAGTCAAAAGATGTCGATTATGTTATTTTAGTAGCTTTGTCGCCAGTAAAATATATCTGCTTTTTTGAGATTTATCTAACAGGATATTTTAAGACCACCTATTTCTTATCCATAACAAATTTAAGTATTTAACTTCGATCAATAAATTTCCGTCTGTCTAAATTCAAAGAAAGAGAAACATGTCTCACGCTGTCTCTCGCTGAGTAAGAGTAAGAATGCGAGAATAGAGAAAAATATTGAAATGAAGAATCATTATTGAGAGTTTATGACCATAACAAGATCCCTCAACTTCGTGCCATTTATGTATGGCTAATAAGATACCTTGAGAAATTGCTTACATCAAAATGGGATGATTTAGGCCGCTATTTGGAACTCCAGTTGCCAAACGTTATCAAAATTGAGCTTGTCGAGGTGCTAGTAGGGAAATTCTAGTACGGAGTCTCTATCTGCGGGCAAAAAGAACATCATCCCTGTCTGGAACACCAAAGCAAAACTTGTCCGGGAGCTATACCCTGGATCAAGTTAAGGCAAAAAAATAGACTTGTTTGTTTGAAAAATTTGTTGCGCACGAAAACAGAACGAGGACATCTTATATCATGGTTGAGTGGTGTAAATTCTGCTGATGTAAAGTCGAGAAGTTTTGTAGTTGGAGTTAGCAACTGTCGTCGAATGCCTTCTTGAAATCAAGGAATATCGCGTCGACTTGCTTAATCGATTCACCTGATTTTAGGATATCATGAAGGAATAGCGCAAGCTGTGATTTACAGGACCTGCCTTTACGGAAGCCGTGCTGACTGCCATGCAAGAAGTCACGATTTTCCAGGAATATCATAATATAACTAACGACAATGTGTTCGAAAATCTTGCCTAAAGGTGATTATAGCGATATTGGCCGGTAATTTCCTGGGGCACTTTTACTTTCTTTTTTGAATATCGGAGTGACGTTGGCTGTTTTCCAGTCTTAGGGCACCTTGCTCTCGGATAATGATTGGTTAAATATAATTTCTAAGAATAGTGCAATCTTTCGTGCTAACTCCTTCAGCACGCGTGCAGGTATTCCTTCTGGACCTGGGGACTTAATACTTTTAATCGAACGTAGTTGTTTAGTTATTCCATCAAGTTGAATTGTGATGTCAGCCATCGGCTCGCTTATGTTTAAATTGTGAATTGTGTCATCCTTAGTGAATACACTTTTGATGTAGTGGTTTAATATATTGGCTTTATCAATACTGTTGGTGACCACTTTGCCGTTTGTATCCAGTAAAGACCCTACTGTCGAAGATTCGCCCTGGAGCTCTCTCGCGTAAGACCAGAATTACTTGGGGTTTTCATCTAGCAATTCACCAATGATTTTTTTCTTTAAGTTTTATAGAATAGCGCGCATTATTTTCTTCGTTTTTAGCGTTGAGCAACGTATATTTCTTTCGCCAAAAGCTCCTTTGTTTTGTTACTTATCTCAATAGAATTTTTATATAGATTGTGTAGTTGTCTTTGTCTCCCTAGCTCTCGCCTTATTTCGAGGTTATACCAACGAGGTTCTTTACTCTCCCGCTTAAATTTATATGGAATATATTCATTGATTCCTTTACGTAATATTTCCAAAAAATATTTCAATGATACTTCGGTGCTCTCGTTCTTCATTGTGGCTACGAATTTTGTGAATGAAGCTTCTAACGTCTCTCCAAATTTTACATAATCACATTTTTCAAATAAGTAGACTTTACGTATGGGTTCACAATCGAATCTACTGTGGTTTTCAAAGTCGTAAAAATTACTTTATGATCACTTATGCCTTCGAGAATATCGACGTGTTTAATCATTGCAGGGTGACAAACAGCTAAAAGGTTGAATATTTTATTACCTCTCGTAGGTTCGTTTATTATTTGACTAAGAGAGTGATCTGAAAATCTATCAAGTAAGGCCTCGCATATATCACGCTTCCTTGAACTTAGTTCAACGCTATTGGTGTTCCAGTTTATAGCCGGGAGGCTCGCTCTCTCTCTCTGCTCTCAATTCCATTTTCGTCTAATATGCGTGCGGTATTATTCAAATACGATTTAAATGCTATGAATACTCCGCCGCCATTCCTATCGGGTTGATCACGTCTAGAGATTTTATATCCTGTCGTTCTTCACTTCACTATCGTTAATATCCTCTGCAAGCCAGCTCTCTGTTCCAATTACTATATCTGCATTTTCAAATATATACTCAACTTCGGCTCGAGTGTTCTTTACGCTACGGAAATTTATTACTACTAAATTTATATCGCATTTAAGTTGATAAATATCGGTTCGAGGTTTTCGGTAATTCTGTGTGCTATCTTTTTGATGTTCTATGAGACCACTGAGAAACGTGATTTTCTTTGAAGTTTCGCAGCTATCTTGAGAGCGCGTGTTTAAATTGTTTTCGCAATGGAAGTAACATTTATTTATTAATACTTCCCCTAAATTTTTTCGGCAATGAAGGCCTACATTACACGGATTTACTTGGAGGCTTTTATCGGGTTACTATACTTTTTAATCCTATTGATTGACCTATTCTCTAGCCCAAAAAATACCTGCAATGCTCAAAAGTCTTATGAGCCACCCATTCTGACGCCCGAGCGAGCACCTCAGAACAGTTGAGGGGAGCACGGCACCATCCGAGCACCAGTCGAAGATCGACGAATTCTCCTATGCCTTCATAGAATTCCCACAGCCTCCTGTTCAGGCAGTCATTTCTGCTCCAAACATGGTGACCGCGATCGATCTGCGAAACAACACTACAAATAGGCAGCCGAAAATCGGCACCAGATGCCCTCCGGACGCCTTCCACCTCCGAGCTTAAATCCCTGAAGGAATTTAATATCTTGTCAGCTCCACGCTCGGACGTATCGTTGGTGCCGACATGGGCCACCACTCGTAGCCTGGAGCAGCCCGGTATCTCCAACCGCTGCTCGTATTGAAGCCGTGGCGTTGGGTACTAATCCTCCTGGTATACACCAGGAGGTGATCTGTTGGTCCCCTCCGTCTCTCCTTGCCCTCTTCCTCAATGAGGGCACAATCCGCTGGACATTAGAACTCCCTATTAATAAAATCTCCGCCCTCCCTGCCCGGATAACCTCGGAAGCAGCGTCCCTCGAGTCAGGAGGTACTATCACGTTCTCGTTAACAGGCGTCACGGGGCCATCCTCTGACAGCACCGCGAAGCCGTTGCGCGCAGGGGTAAGGGCAGCCTCGGCTCCCGCCTCTCCCCGATTCAATCGCGCCGCTGATCCCCGACCCTGGGGCACCACTATCAACTCCAGCTTCGAGATGGGCTTCGCCCCCAGACTCAGGGCTGCACCGCCACCCATCCTGCCGCCTCACCTGCATTTGCATCCGAGCGCGACCTTGGTGCTGTGACGGGTCCTGGAGGAAGCGCTACGATCCCCGGCACCCGAGACGCATGCACAATCTGTCATACGCGAGCGAATCTTCGCAACCATCCTCTCCAGCTCGGCGAATCGGGCCTCCAAGAGGTCGCTCTTCGCCCTGCTGTTGAGGCTAGCCACAGACCCGCGGTAAAAAAACAACGATACTACGATATTATTCTTATACGATACGATATTTTTGTCCGAAAGAGAGACTACGATATTTTTTTGTCCGAAAGAGTTTCTTAAAGGAAGTCAAATGGCAGGGGTATCCTACTCGAATATCTGAACGAAGTTGCGCAATATGGTGGTGATGTCAATGGAAACGGTTGAGTGAGTTAGTAAACCCTCGTAGTAGGGAGTGGAGTAAAAGATGAGTGGGAAAGTGAATGTAGCGTGTAGGAAGAGTTGGAATGGTACTATTAGTCACGAGAGGTCAGGAATTCACCGCAATACACTTGTAAGATTAAGTAATAGATGCACAATGAATAATGCGGTAAAATAAAATAGGCACTTCCAAAGAAGGATAAATACAGCGGAAGGTCAACAGATAAACGCAATAGATAATAGAACAAGTTTAGAATAAAGAGGAGAAAAAAATGCTGGGAGCATCTACTTATCCGGTCCACTTCTCCGTGATGGTACGTCAGACGCTAGAAGGACAGATTGAGTCGCCGGTTCTCCGAATTCACACACACACACAACGATAATACTAAAAACACTGATAGATATACACTAGATATCACTAAACTAAAGCCGCAATTACTATTAATACAGTACTATGGGTCGAAGCTTTTATACACTTCCAAAACGTATGCATGTATGTGGTGGGTCTGATTGTGAAGATAGAGTCTTCTAGGTGAAGATAAAATAAATAATTTAGCCTGAACTAAAATTTGATAAAACAAAATGCATTATAAAAACTAGACCATGGTGCTATCATACATTTACACTTTAACGGTATAAAAATTACACTGTAATCTTAGAAGCAACTTAACCGATAAACGTTTCCGAGCGAATACCCACAATTCCACTGAGCGTTTAACGACTACACATTTAGAGGTGTTTGATAATTTCTCAAGTATACTCAGGACGATAGAACATTTCAAATAAGTAGGTACCAAGTCCCCGCTCGAGGGCTACAGAAGAAAACCTGTGCGGAGACTCCAAACCCCTCAAAAAAGTAAGGGCTTAAAAATTCTTCAAATTAAATACAGTAGTATTACGAATAAATTGGGTAAATTTCATTCATAATTAAAGAAAGTAAATCAGATTGCAATATAGTAACCGAACCTTGACTAAATGAAGACACATTCGAATGAAAGATTTCCTGTGGGATTTATGGAATTAATGAGGGATAAAAATGAAAGAGGGCATATGTATCTTCGTCAAGACAGATTTTTCAAGTAATTCAGCATTGCGAGGGAAGACTGTGAAAAGCTAAGTATAGTAATTTTTTATACTGGAAATAATTGAGCTCTCAATATAATTTGAAATCATAGAAATCCAAATTAAGACATAGGTAAGAGGTGTTGATGGACGTATGCTCAGTAAAGCCAGATAAGAGGGCCCTAGTAGCGGGGGATCTTGACCTTTCGGGAGTAGACTGGGGGTGACGGGACGGAGAATGGGAGGGCCCTTTCAGATTATAATGCACTAACCCAATAAGAGAGATTTACATATCTAATAAATGCACCAACTAGAGGAAATGTCCATGACGTCTATCTTTTGAAGTCTTAAAAATGAGATGTTACCACAGAGATGATACCAGAACTGAGTGATCACTTCGCAAATTCAATGTAGCTTGAGTGGTTCACGGTGAATTCAAAGAAAATTGCCAAACATTACTAGTGGCTTTATAAAAGGCGAAACGTGGGTGGCTTCAAAGGTATTTTTTAAGTATTCTGGTGGTTAAGGTAGGTCTTGCTGTTGGAACCACCTCCCGGTTTTCTACACTTTCCAGGACCTATCTACCTCTAGTGTATCCATTATCACCTAAGCTTACAATCTGCTCTTCCTCACTCTGTCCTACCTTCCTCATCTGACCTTCCTCACCTATTCTCCTTCTTCCTCTTCTCCGTTTGCCCAACATCCTTTCCTCACGTTCTAAAGCAACCCCTTGCCCTTAATACTTCCTCTAGACAACTACACTACCGATTTTGTTCAAAATTTTCCTTTCTTCGCCCACCATCTCCAGCACTTTCTCGTTACTTTTCCTCTCCATTTACCTCACTTTCTCCATCCCTCTCCACACCCACATCTCAAATACTTTCCTCAGCATAAATGTTGAAAAGCAATGGGGACAACGGGAACCCTTGCCTTACCCCGTGACCTATACTTGTCCATCCTGATTCACCATCAGACACCTTCACCTGAGCTCTTTGCGTTATAAGTAAGTTTCGGATTAGTATCCTGTCTCACCAATCTATTATCCGAGTATTTTTGTTAGTTTATTCCAACTTATCCTGTTAAAAGCTCTTTCAAAATCAATAATATAAGCAAAAGCGTCCTGATCATACACTATGTTTCTTTTTATAAGTATCCTCATCATCTATATCGCATCCCTGAGCAGACCTTCCCTTCCAGAGCCCACACTGGTCATCACCCAAGTAATTAATCGCCTTACTCTCGAACCTTCTATTGATTATTCGAAGTAAAACTTTGGCAGCATGTGAAATCAAACTAATTGTTTTATAGTTCTCGCATTCTGTTGCATTCTTCTTTTCTTGGGATAAGAAACAAGACTTTTCACGAAGCCCTCTGACCATACTCCTTCCTCGTATACCCTACGTATAAGTTGAAGTAAGCTTGCCTACCTTTCTTCCTAAACTATTTAGCAGCTCCGAAGATATGTTATCTACTTCTACCTTTTTCTTGCCTTCATCTCTTTCAATACCTTCTCTATTTAACTGGCGAGCCTGTCCCGAAGTTATCTTCATCTTGTGTTCCTTCATCATCTATACCTAAGTTAGGTGGTCTACTATCGCTGTCATATAGCTCCTCTATGTATTCTTTCCACCGTTCTTGAATATCTTCCGGCTCGATTAATATCTTACCTTTTTTTCCTTAATTTTTGGTACCGTTTGACCTCTTTTACCTCCCATTAGCTATTTTACTTCAGCGTACATAGCGCATTCACCTTAGCGCACTTACTTTCTTTATGCAGTTTCTCCATTTCCTCGCATTTCCTTTTGCACCAATTTTCCTTCGCCAGATTGCATAGTTGTCGCAGTTGATTATTTAACTCTTTGTGTTTAGCCTGTCCTTTGTCGTTGCCGACAGTTTCTTCAAAGGTATGTTGATTGAAAATTATCCGAGGTGGGAGGGGTTAGGTACTAATTTAAACGAAATATGAAAACCATTCAAAATTCGTGCATGAGGATTTAGAGTGTGTTGTTCAAAAAAGTGATGAAGCATACAAGTGGTGGCCCTGAGTTTTATAACAGATCAATACGGAAGCTAAAAAGGAATGCATGAAAATCATATTCACGCAAGAATATTACCCCTCTAAATTTGACAGAATATAAGAAACTGATTAGAGAATTTATATCGAAAAACACGAATCCCGGAAAGTTACTTAATTTATGTGAAAGAAAGAAAAAATGTATTAGAAGGAAACGAGAAAATAGAAATTACCGGACTGCATATGTAAAATTAGACGGAAACAATATTATATACCACTTTAGCAAAGCGGAAAAACAAAAATGGAGGTTATTCTGCCTCTAAATGGAAAAAGGCGAAAATTTGATCGTAAATGAGCCCCTAAACATAGACATTAGGTTCAATGGTATCAGGCTCAACTATGTGGAAGTTGATATTCACAAATGAAAAAACGACTTCGTTTCCTTCCACTGATTTATTTTTTTGGTACGACATGTTTCGACACATAGAGGTCATTTTCAAGTACTTGAAAATGACCTCTATGTGCCGAAACATTTCGTACCAAAAAAATAAATCAGTGGAAGGAAACGAAGTCGTTTTTTCATTTGTAGACATTAGGTCATTAACGGACTGCCGCTAAACGATTTAGAATATATAAAGGTAACAAATATTGAAATATTTAGATTAGTACGTCAAAAGATTAATAAAAGCAGTAGGCCCATATAATATATCCTTTGTTGCGTTAAAGTTTGGAGAAGAGGCCATTATTTCATACATTAGGACACTTTTCTATGTCACACTGAGCAATAGGGACTTATCTTCAGACTGGAAAAAGCAAGTTCTATATAAGTTTTTAAAGAAATACAGAAATCAAACGTTAACAATTACATACATGTAAGTTTAACTTAAGTAGTAGGTAAGGTAGGTAAAAGCAATAATTTTCAAATACATACGCAACTATTGAGACACCAGTTGACCCACCTCTATTACTCACTCACCTGCCGGGGCTGCACCCCGTTCACAAAACCTTTGAGGATTTAGGGAGTTCTAATTGTCGGGGAATCCTCTAAATTCCCACTGTGAAAGGGCCAATAAAAGGTAGTTTCATTTAAAATCGCTACCAGTCATGAGATAATCAATTACACCCATCATGCGAAAGAGATAAACGAAACATAATAGCGAACTTACTAATAGAAATTCTTTTCAGCTTCTCGCTCCCATAATAATGGAATTGAGTAAAACTCAGCTCTCTGCATGCTATCAGAGGAGCCGCAATTAGCTAAGAAGTGGACAACAGTTTTCGAATGTGACTCGGCACTTGATCGCACGTGGCCCCGGTTTACTCGATGAATCCAGGGCCCCTGAGTATTAGACAATCCACAGCACATCAACCGTGCCATTCATATATCGGTGTTTTTATCAGTGTAGCCTGTCAATTGTGATAGCCTACCTCAAGATAAGAAGGCTGGTTGATGAAATATTTTCAATTAGAATATATTAATTTCTAGGTTGATTTTGCTAATACTGCCTGCCCGAAGCGTGTATAGTGGCGAACTATGAAGATATAGGCGAGCTCACACTCTATTAATACAATGGGTTGCGTTGTCTTCTTGGAGTCATATATTTAATTAAATACGTCAAAAATGTGATGCATCATTCCAAAAGGAATCATTAGTTAGATATGAAAATTGCTCCGCAGTATAGGTGGCCCAAAATTAAAAATAGGTGCCCAAACTTCAAGACGTAATTCTTTTCTAGCCGGAGCATGAAGCTCTGCATGGTCAATCGTCATCGATTAATGCTTAAAGTTACGCATCTCCTACGCTTCAGTTTGCATTATTTTAGCTTAAATACGAGCGCATATAGTGTAAAAATGCATACATACATGTATTACAATCACGTCGTTCCCTTCCAGGTAAGGCACAGTCACAAGGTTTCACTCATAAATACATACACCTAACTCTGCTTCAATTATTTTCTCCTTGCTAACCTATCCTTGCGAACCTCATTTGCCTCATTTACCCCCATACACTGCTTCATGCACACCCTCCTGTCTTTATGACTCTAATATTCCTCTTCATAAGAATCTCTATCAACCACATTCAACTAGACCTGTCCGCCGATGAATAAAATAATCGGCGGCGGACGCCGGCTGAAAATGGGTCGGCGGCTGGCGGCACGCCGAGCCGATGGTTTTTATCGGCGGCGTACTTACCCAGCCATAATGTATTAACAAGTATTTCAGCATGTTTTAGCATAAAGTTTTCATTGTTTCTCATTATTTAATATGTTAAATTGTATATTTCATGTTAAAACTTATTTTATTACATTTTTATTAATGTATGCGAGAAATTTCTTTCAATTTTAAGTATTTAAGAAAATATTGTATGGTACAACTACTATCAAAGCTAATATTACACCCTTTTATTGCTAAATTTTATAAGACAAATTCATGACTAATTTATCTGTTATCTCAAATGCGAGCTAAAAATTTCGTTGTAAACAGATATGCCCATTTCACTGCTATGATTTTATTTATAATTTTTCAATTTTAGTGAAATACCATTCAAACGATCCTGTAAGTATTTTTATCGCCTCTTACCTTCATCTATGTACCACATAGTAAATTTTGAGAGCGGAGGATTTAATAGAAAATGCATCCCGTTTTTTGGATTTTTATTAAAAAATTTATATTTATAGATTAATATCCGAATTAATCAGACGAACAAAAAGGCTATATCAAAAATTTAACTCTTGAAATTTGAAGAAGACTTCCAGATTAACAGCACAAACTTTTACAGAGCATTTAAAAAGAAACTATTGGGTTACCAACCCCATAACCATCGCTTTAGAAAAGAAAATGGGAAACTGGAATTTAGCAATCAAGACAATGGCTGAGAATTTTTTATTATTTCGAAATGCTTCCAAACTGCCCAGAACCTAAGGAAAGATTCCCACCAAAAGATCCCAATGAAAAAAGCCTAATTTACAAGTACCAGATAAAGAAGAAACCAAAAGAAAATTATAAAGCCCCAAAACATTAAAACATCAGGTGAAGATGGAATCATAGCAGAACTCGTGATGGCAGCTGGACCAAAAACCATAGCAGAAATAACACTACAAATACAACATTTTGGCGAACTGAACAAATCCCTAATGACAGGGAAAATGTCCTTATTCATCCATTTTATTATAAAAAGGAGATAGAACTGATGTAAACAACTACAGAGGAATTCCACTCCTTCCTGTCACATATATCTACCCAGGACATGGGTGTTTGTGTCTCGTCCGCTATTACTGTTATCCTCCCGACGTCAATTGGCACATTGTGATATATTCGGGATAGTGAACATAAATAAATAGATATAAAATTATCTCACGATGCTTTCTTGTTCAGTAACAACTTAAATCCAAATTTGCAGAATACCAAGCAGGCGTCAGGCCAGGTAGTTCACTCCCGGAACAAATTTTAAATCTAAAACTAGCAATTCGCCACCAAAATATGTACTGCAAGAGTATTTAATGCACCTCCGTTGACTTCAAAAAAAACTTTGATTCAGTCGATCACGAATCTCCTGATCAAATTTTAAAAAGGGCACGACCCTAAAACACTTGCAACCATTAGACAGACGCTCACTGACAAAAAATGTTAAGTAAAATTGAGGGGCAAAATTTCGGAACCCTAAAAAATCAAAACAGGAGTAAGTCAAAGAGATGGACCCTCAACATTACTCATTATTTGCGTCCTAGAAAAAGTAACTTGAAAATGATGAACAGACAATTGAAGTCTAAAAATTGATCAACCAATCAAATTAGGAATAACAAATGTACCTGGGTTTAGCAGAAACCGCCATGCCCAGGCGATGTCTTACACTTCTGCACGGGGTACTCGGCAGCGGCCGATGACCCATCATCAAGGATACGACATTTGGATTTTCCATGTTTTTCCTCTGAATTCCCTCTTCCTCCCAGCATACGCCCTCTCCCAGGATTCCCCAAGCCTTTACGGTTTTTTTTCCCACCCCTCACCAGCAGTGGCGAACGATCCATCTACTCTACATATTCTACAGAAATCTGTCTGTAGATTCTATAGACATCCGACTTAAACCTTTTGGACTTTCAATGTTCTTGTTTGAGATTTCCCCTTACCTCTCCAGCGTACCATATGTCTTCCGTTACCCACATTTTTCATGAATACATTTTATACCCAAAGCTTTAATAGTATGATGCTGATGACGTAATATCGGGACTAGTCGAGTTAAACCTTTCATTAGTGAAACTGCAAGTGTTTTCTCTGTAATTATGAAATTTTTTTACTACAACACATCTAAATCTGTATTTGATATATTTGACGACCTCGTAGTCAAGAATTATCGGAAGGGCATTCATTTAGAGCAAAAAACATAGCAACGACCTAAGTAAAGATATGCCCGTATGTTTAGAGCCATGTTTAATTAGAACAGAAAAGTCGAAGCCAAAATAAAATGGATTTGGTGGTTCATTTATGTTTCAATTGACAATTCAGTACCACAAATGTCAAAATAAGTTAGATATCCTGCCTTCCGTCTTCTATACTTCAAGGATTGTTCGAAAAAAACGAGAGTATCTAAAGCGCACTAACTCGTTTTTTGGCCACCCATTATATGGCCACTACGTTTTTTTAATCGAAAGGCACTCCGTCGAAAAAACAGGGTTGCAAAACGAAAGAGGAACCAATAAATAGTTTCGTACCGGAACAAAACTATAAGCTTTTTTATTCTATGTGGCTTCGTTTCAGATTGAAACCTTAAGTCTGGCTTGGTTTTAGTTTTGTTTCGGAATGAAAGTAGAAATTGAACCAAATATGACATTCCTGAACCGTTCCTTCTCTCGAATAATTTCAGTTTAAGTGAGGGGGAGCTATGATAGATTTATGATACTCGTATGATAAACCGTCGACAGTAAAACGACTTGTCTCACTGAAGATCATAGCGCAAGTGTCTATATTTGTCCATTCTAGTGCACGCAAAATCCACCGCCAGATTTTCGAAGGCCCAATTATCTTTGGAGCAGACATGCGCCTTCTACCTCCTTTAAGGGAATGCCCAGTGCCTGGGAACTCCGGAGGAAAAGCGCCTACCTTAAACTACTGCACCGCTCCCCCTGTGTCAATATCGCGCCCTAGGTATCAAAACTGACCCTTTAGAGGGGAATGTTCAGTGGTCATCGACCTCAAGGACGATACAGACAGAATCTTTCTATAACACCTTAGATAATACAAAATACAAAGAACAAGATAACATAATGTCCCATTGCTTGAAAGCCATGCGTGAAATCTGATGGGCACATTGGCTCTTCTCCTTGGGTGCCGCATATCGGATAAACTTGTCAGTTTAAATGGTCAGGGCCTCTTCCTTCTCCCTTTATGCTTTTAAAGAGACCTCCATCCCTCCAATCGTTCAAACAAAAATCGTACTCATAGTCTCTTTGCATTAGGACCGAGACAACTTTTCTCCCTCTCAGATTGCCGCAGAGACGTTTATTTTGAAACCGTTCCTCCAATTACGCTTATTATCTTTTGAATAAATATCCATTACCTGTACTTCAGTACTTGCTTCATTCGCAGAGGAAAATTCATGAGGCTCCCCTTTTATTACCCATTAAGACTGACCCGCCAAACTCAAGCCGGGAAATCCCAGTCGGTGGGGGTGGGAGTGAGGTGGGGACGTACAGTAAAAAATTCCGAAGAACAGGCTGCTGTTATTAATCAGAATATAAAACTGCAAAAATACGTTTCATATAATTTTTTACATGAATTAATGTACATATTTGAGTGAATATCGAAAGACTTAAAGTTTAAGAGCGGTAAAAGAAAGAGGACATATTTTTATTGTTTCAAGCTCCATAGGAGAAGAGAATATTCATGTCACCACTTGGATCCCCCTAGCTTAACCATTCATTACAGTCTTTCCGGGGACACTTAAAATAACTTGCCCATTTCATGGTTTTTCATAATTTTTATAGGTATAAGATGAAAAATAAAGTAACGGCACAGCGATACAAAACTATGTCTATACGTTAGCCAGGCTTTTAAGTTATCCACATATAGAAGATTCAGGTTTCTTTTCATGTTATTTTAGAGCTTTTTTACGTGAAGAATTGGAATCGATTCAGATGCTATTTGCATTATGTAAATGGCATTTTATGGAAGATTACGCATGGAAGATAATCATCTATGCCGAAGGAAATAAAAACCTCGTATGCAATTTTATGACGCCGATTCCTTCTCCCATCTCGATGAAAAGTGGCGAATGCACTCGCCATCCTCATATATACACAATAATTTCATTGTTGATTTACTTCCTTGTACTTAGTTTATCTACGGTCAAAGTACATAAGGGTTATTGTGTAAATACACGACTAGTGTTTTTACATTGAGTTAACTAATATTCGAGCCTCCACAGCATGCATTTAAACCAAACCTTAACTCCCGTTGTCAGACACATTGCATTGACGGGCTGGAAGACATGGAACCATGGAAGGGAAAAAGGAAGTAATAGAAGTCTCTGAGATGTAACTATGGAGGGAGAACACAAAAAGCGCAATAAACGGAAATACTAACGAGAAGTTTCTTAGGTAGGGTAGTGAGGAAGGGAAATCTGGATATGACACGTCCTAAATACGCATAGTATAAAGAAATGGAGAGCTAAGGATATCGGTCACCTTGTTCGATTATGCGGCCTGTTATATCATTATTCAAATCTCCTATTTCACAATGTTGATTATGACGGTATCAAGCGAAAGACAGGATAACGCACTCATGGTGCACTAAAGACTTTGGCAGAGTAAAATCCGTGCTGAGGAAGCGTAGACGTGACGTTGCTGGCTCAAAACAAAATGGTAACTTTGTTAATTCCTATCGCACAGATTTTGTTGCGAGGCTATTTTCAACAGCACATCAAATATGGGCAGAATAGCTGCTCTATTTTTTCATTAGTTATTAGGTTTTACGTTATTATGAGGAGTCCGCAGTAATAAGTGAATATAAGCATAGTTCCGACGCATCGGGGGCAATGGTCGGTAAATGACCACCTATGACGGCGCCGCGCCTCGCTGCCAACACGGAAGACCGGAGCCGGCGGCGCTTTCGGCGCCGTACATAACCCGTCGGCGGCGGCGGCGTCACCAAAACCATCGGCGGCGGCGGCGCGGCGCGGCGGCGCACAGGTCTACATTCAACAACAAATTTCTCGTCCTGCCTTAACCTCTCCCACCATTCACTTTACTCTTATATATCTGTTTTGTTATTCGACTCTCATTCATTCTCTCAACATGACCAAACCAACGAAGCACACACCTTTCATATATGTCCATTACTGGAGTATCTAACCCACATTCATTCATTACCCACTCATTCCTGACCCCTCCCTTCCCTTTGTACAATGGAACGATGATTGCATTCTCCCAGCCCACTGGAACAACAGAAGCGTGTAATAATACATTATATAGATCACACAACGGAAAAATAAGTTACACCCACACTTCAACATTTCACTCTATATTCCATCTACGCCCGAGGCCTTCCCATTTTTCAACACTCTCACAGCTCTTATGACCTTATTTTTACTGATCTCCTTTTCAATCTTCACATTCTCGCATACTACTTCGCAAGGCTCATCCTCAGTGCCTGCAATATTATTGTATAATTCTTTAAAATACTCTCTCCTGCTGTTGCTCTGATATTGCTCTCATTGCACACGATCTCTCCAATGTTGTTCTTTACTGCATTCATTTCCCTGCCTTCACCAATATTTTTACCCACTTACAGAACAGTTTTTCATTGCCTTCAAAATCCCTCTGAAACTTGCTAGCTTCATCCACACGCATTCATTTCTTGCTCTTGTTTACAACAACTTTTTTTTTCGTTTTCTTTCTGTACATCTCATATTTATTAGTACGCTCTTTCTCAGATTTGGCAGCAATTTTATTCTTGTTCGCCTATTTTTTCCCTGACTGCAATTTTGACTTCTTCATTCCACCATTAACTATTCCATTTTTCGTTTACTACCACTACTACCTACTCCTTTCCCACATATACTTTTATTACTCCTTTCTACTACCACTCCTTTCCCACATACACTTTTATCAATTTCTGCAATCACTCTTTTTAAACAATCTCACGTATCATTCTTATTATGGTTTCTGATATACTCGTTCATTCTCTCTGCTTCAAGGATTGAGCATTCTGAAGCATGCAACTACACTGCATTCCTCCCTCAATGTCTAGTAACCTCTCCACTTTAACTCTCAGCTGCTTACGCGCAACATTCTTCCTTGGCACGCACTTTCTGCTCAGATTTACTTTGGATAGTACCAAATAGTGGTCTGTTCTGCATTCAGCACCCCTCTTCATTATCGTGTCCCACACTAACTCCCTCAGTCACTCGTCATGCACAACGAAATCAATCATATTTTTACAATCGCCCCTTTTCCAAGTACAAATATGTATTCTCTTATGTTTAAACCATGTATTCGACACTAACATTCATTTTTCCCAGCCCACACTCACCAAGTACTCACCATTATCATTTAATCGAGGGTCATCAATGGCCTAACCACTCTCTCCGATGCATCCCGCCTCACACCAACCCAGCCATTCATGTTACCTATTACAATTATTCTCTCCCCTGGGTCACATTCACGCAATACATCCATGCGTCTCACTTTCACTTCATTGAACAACTTATGCTCTTTGCATATACTCCTCTCACATTCCAAGAACCGATAGTCTAGTTCGTATCCTTAAGTCCGTATCTCGATGGTCTAACCGTATCAGCTTCCGCCACCCATCGTGGCTTCGTCCGTCTGAGGCTACTTTGTGACTCATGTGAGTAAGCTGTTTTAGAGTATACAATGTTACCAGTATTTGCAGTGCTCGCACCACGTGCAGTTTTCCCTGCTAATGGTTACCGCGTTCTACCAGTCAGTTGTGGCACATTTTATTTAGTGTGTCACAAGAGAAGCCAAAGCATAGTAATACCCTAGGCCCGCTTTCACTATTCTACTCAAGTTATTATCCCTTCTGAAAGGACTACCTTGAGAGCCAGCATACCGTTGTCCGCGACTCACCACTAGGAGGTATATGCCGTGTACTGACACACCGTGTCAGAAATAGTGCCCACTCTCAATTTTCTCTGAGAGTAACGGAAGTAGAGCTGATTTGGAGCTGGTTTGGTTTTGGTTGTAGATTAATAAAAATTAATGGCTCATATCAGTTGCTTTTGTAAATTTTTGTTAAAGTTTTATACATTCCATTGCAATAAGAGGATATTTTTACAGGTTTAATGGAACAGTGTAATGGATATTGTTTAAAAAATCTTGGCTGTTTAAAATATGCTTCACCGAAATATGCTACTAAAATATCTAAATAAAAAGAGACGCATGTGAACCAAATAATTAAGTACAGAGTATCTAACAATAAAATTACAGCCCCTTCTAGAAAACAGAATATTTCACATTAATTAAAGAATTTCACTTGAAAAGTAGACTTTTACAATTCCGAGATCACTTGAATAAGCTCAAGCAATTTTGTAAATATATATTTTAAATTCTTGTTTTCTATATTCATTAATAAGCGTTTTTAAGATAGATAATTATCTTTTCGATAATTTCGGTGTTATATAAACAGGCGTTATCCTAAATTGATCATCCGCGAGGGACTATGAGGAGATGAGCAATAAAAAGATCATTGGAAAATATCAGAGTGATTGTTTCATCCCCATCTGAAGTATTTATTTAACCACACAGCTTTAGGGGCAGATAAATGTTGCCTTATAGAGGAAAAAACTGAGATTCAATCATTTCTATATCATTGGCTCGTCTCGGCTCACCATAATCATCATCATAATCCTTGCTCCGACGACAGCAGGCTGGCAGTTTTCATTTTCATTTTTAAAATAAAACAGCAACACCTTTTTAATAGGTACAATTTAATAGGTAATGGTACATATATTGGTATAATCAATTCCAAAAGTATCACGAAAGCATCCATAAGGATCTGTAAGAAAAATAATGTTTAAATGACTGTATGGTATACTTATTCTTACTACATATTCTTAATTTTAATTGTCACATAAGACAGTTTGTTAAGACACTTTGACTTGACAAGATAAGATTGGTAATCACAAATCAGCAATTTTCCGACCAGTAAAAATGTGGCCAATTAAAAGTTTTTAGAACTAGAGCGCGGATACTGAAAACAGTGTAGTGTTTACTAAGAAGGTTAAGAGAGAGGTTATTGTCGCTTCCAATGAAATGCAATTTGTTACTTTTTCGACTCTTATTGCGATATACTGTTATGTTTCTCCCATAATGGAAGTTTATGGTTCATTTATTCCTTGGAAAAAATTAACCGATACATCATAAAATCAGCGTAATTGATAGGAGACATTTTTCTCCTTTTCTGCTATCATCTATTTAAATTTAAAATGAATGAGTAAAATGCAACAACCATATCTTATATAACATCTTATTTGAGAAATTTTCTGTTCAAAATTTAATGATGGAAAAATTGTTGAAATTACCCGTGAATCAGATCCATTGATACTGCGCTAATTGTGCAGCTACTTATGCTACTTAGGCGTTCTTCTTCCCTCTAGAATTCTTCAGAGTGATAAAGGTTTAAAAGTTTGAGGGATATTTTGTTCATCTGCCTGCGCCTCAGATCGTATTAGCACTCATCTAAAATGGAGGTTATCGTTTTTCCACCTCTTCAAATGATTATGCAGAGCATCAGTTAGGGTGCTAAATTCCAATATATGCCATTGGATAGCTTAACCCTACGTTTTCTTAGTATCTACTCTCAAAATTAGTTTGAATTTTCTGGGTATGAATATTGCTTCAGTGCATATTGAATTGGAACACAATTGTTTAAAGGTGGACAAATTTATCACGGTAATGGCAATAGAACCGCAGATATATTTACTGTGCTGGAACCCTAGATGGATAAATACCGGATAGAGAAGGAGCCCTGTGGTCAATTAATTTTGGCAATAAACATTTTTTTCAACCTCTCTTGTCTACAAAACGTCCCCTGCGAGTTATACTTACTCTACAATTTTCTACTGACATACGCAGTGACAAAGTTCTATACGCATACCGTGAAGAGAATGCAGGAAAGGGAATGAAAGGTAAGAATTAGAATCATCCTTTTGCCGTAAGTTTATTATGCAATATAGTATCCAAATTGACCTGACTACAATTTTTGAACGATTTGAAGATTTTATAAGGTAAGAACCGCATAAAAATTCACATTGGGCTTAAATACATGAGCACTTATTGGCCGTATTTTGTTAAATTCTATTGCTGTTGAAGAATTTTTAAGAAAGACAGAGGAGAAGAGAAAGCATCACAAGGTTTGTACCATTAAAATCTTAGACGCGGTAGTAGAGAATACACATCTATTCACGTATCTAATGACCTCGTACAGTTCCAGCATTCTCCCCACCCACAGCTGGCATTTTGTTAACAAATTATACCTGCTTCATTTATATTGTCAGTGAATTTTCCGTAATGATTTGGAGGTTTTTGTTTTCACGCCTTTATTAAAAACTGCTTCAAATGTTTCCCGCGTTAAGGTAGATTTTATATTTAATTTTCTTAAAAAATACGTGAATCTAAAAAAAGGAATTTTATATGCAAAAGTAAAGTATAGAATGTGAAGGAATCTTTCAAAATTGGTTAAATTTCTAAATAGAATATATAGAGTAGATTATATATATAGAAAATACTGTTGAGAACAGCATTCATAGTAATCATTGGAATCTTAATGAGTCTTTATTTAAATTTTTTACAATTTCTCTAAATAACAAAACGTTAGTGCCCAGATTACTTACGAGAGCTTGAATCCAATGTTAACTAAATGAGTAAACCTCAAAAGGAATAAAACCACTAGTACTATCGCATAAGTATAAACATGTAAATCCTCGACTTCAAACATGATAAATACTATCCAAATAATTGACTGTATTGAAGCTAGAGTAAGGCATTTGACATTAAGATCATGACTCCGGACTAAGGTCGCTGAGTTGTGGAATAGTATTGAGTCGACTGGGTCACTCTAAGGAAAAAAGGTGCACAGTGGGATCAGCACTGAAAGTATGGAAACCCGTAACGAAAGAAAAAAGATATACCAACAGAAAGTACATAAATTAGACCTTGAGTATGATGAAATTTTCCTGAAAAGTTTGACGAAGGTATTGCGAGGCGCAAGTTTAATATATAAATTTTTTCTACTTCTGCGCTAATGCGAAAAACATAATTAAAAGTTTTGTGGACCACTAAGAAAATAAGAATGGGGTAACTTCAATGGCACAAATTAATGATGATATATAGCATATTACGCTATAGTGATCAGTTACAGATCTTCTGTACTTGTTTGCACTCGGTAATGAGACTGGGGTAAATGGATATTTAAGACGAAAGTTAATGAGTCAGCAGAAGCAAATAATTGGCACTGTCATCAACCAAGGGCAGCAAACTCAGCTTGGCAGTTTCATTGCAATTCAACTACTTTCAAAAATGGAAAATTTGAATTTCTTGGATCAAAATATTTCTCCTAATTCAGTAAACACAAAGAAGGTGAGTGAGGACAATAGACGCCATCCACAATCTCCTGCTATCAGCACTAAGCATTTAGCTACAAATTCATCAAAGTGCCATTTCCATGTATTCTTCAACTACCAATCGTAAAAAAATTATGACAGTAATTAATTTTTCCGGTTTCCTGTAATTAAACCTATTCTGTATCGATGAAGGGAGAAGATGAAGTTGGTATCTCGGGGGGGGGAGTATTTTGAGATCGTTGCATCAGCGGTATGGGGGATAGTGAGGGTGCCAGAAGTTAAAGGCATGAAAAGGGGTCATAGAAGGAGGTGCAAATAGTGGAAATCACAGGAGGGTGTAAATCGCCCGGAGGTGGGATTGATCGCACTCTTTGGTACTATACTTGCAAACCACATTGGAATGTATGAAAACATTTGGTGGAGAGATGGTTCTTAAGCGTCGCAACTTTTCAATTAACTTAAAAATTGATATTTGACCGTCTAATAAATTCTCATGTGTTATTCTACGACTATGATGTCAAACTTAACATTAATCGTGAGAAGGTTAACATTATTTCTCCTTGTTAAAAAAAAATGTAGCCAACTTTGAATCATTGCAATAGTATTCCGGCTTAATTATATGCTTTAGTAAGGTAAATTTGAGTCATTTACACCTAAACTGTCAATGTAGCTTTGAATTTAAAGTGCAAATAATAACTGTAAAATTAATTCGTTCAAAGGTTTTTCCAAAATAATACTTAACAGTTTATCATTGCATTTTGAATTGTGATAAATTGCAGCAGCGTTGAGTCAACACCAAGTCTCATCTCGCACAACTAGACAGCATCATTAAAATGCGTATCCTATACCCTTAAATAAGAAAACTTATCGCCACTAGCTGCTGCTTGAGTTTTTGAAAAGTGGATGACTTAAGAATGGACATAATCATCATTAAATCAGAAGCCAACTCACGGGTGAAATCTCATAGTGAGGCAACGTGGTGTTCCGTCCTTCGTAGTTGGTCAGAGTGATGGATTGTACACCATCAAAACTGCTCTGATCGACGGTAGCCGTGGCCATTTCACCACCGTAGTCCTTCAAGTATGTTGGGTCCTCCCTCTTGTCCCGGCTACGACCCTCTACAATGTTTTCTTTGTTTGGAGTATCTACCCTCTCCATTAGGCCTGGGTCCTTCGCTCCTTCTGGCACAATTAAGTTATGTGCCGCAGGAGATTCGTCTTGGTGCAGGTTCCCAGGCACCTTGAACGCATCGCATACGGCCCCAAAATGCTGAATGCTCTGGTGAAGTTTTCGAATTCTTTACTCTAAATCCAGTAAAACTCTTACCCATGGCGGTCTCGTGTTTCTCATAAGAGCCTTCATTTCTGGTCTTGAAAGCTACACCAGTGAAATTACAGTTGATTGAATCCATGGACCATGAGACGAGAAACGTGGTAAAGATCACTTTAAAGAGCTGCATCTTGAACCTCTCCAATAAATAAAACAATCGCTTGACCACTGTCACCACAAAAAGATGGTCACTTGGTGTTCAAAGAACTCTACTCCTCATCCAACTACTTCTACTCCTCATCTAACTACTTCTCATCATACACCTCTATGAGCACTTGGTAATTTGCAGCACCTTGCATTGTGCATGTCGGGAGAAGTTGCATTGTGAATTGACCGTTTACCATACTGTTTCCACTACGCGTGACGCTTATTCCATATGGATGAATCATTTCCTGCCATTTAACCCCTCCTTCCCTTTACCACCCACCCCAAACCGAATACTTACCTTCCCAGGAATCGCCAGCCTCTCCAACACGAGCACTGACGTTGAATCAATTACGTGAAGATATTCAATACCAACCACTTATGTAATAACCGATTGTGTAAGAAGGCGGATTTCTCAAGCCATTGCAATTTGTTCAAAATCCAAGGAAAAGTTCGGAAAATATCTTAGCTAAGCAAATACTGAGTCATGGAGTTGAGTAGAAATTATTAAAGAAGCAATGCCACCAAAGATGGAAATTATTCCGTGAAACCCATAGTATTATCATGTTTCACTGCAGTGTTTGAAACAGGACATGAAAAATAGAAAAATGTCCTCTAAGTCATAATTTTTTAACCTTGAGGGTTTATTGTACATCTCCAATGATGAATATTTACGGATTAATGTAACTGACTGCAAATATTAATCTGGATTTGGCTTTCGCTTTTTACCGTTATTGCAACAGGAGTTTGGAGGTGATCTGATTCCGTGAAGCGTGAAGATCTGATTCCAGCGTGTATGTCGGATCAAAATATTTCCATAATTACTGATGAGTTCATCTTTTACTATACTTTTAAGGCCATAACTGAGATTCATCTGTGTGTTGTGCTATATTTTATTAAAAAGATGCAAAGAAATATGCGGCCTTTTGAAGTCGGGATAAACTTGTCAAAAATCTCTACCTTTGCATTGCTTCGTAATTGTCATGTCTCATTTTATAATTATCATTGGGATTAGTTATGTTCATAATGTGTGAACGAACTTTTTAATTCAGTCATACCGCACTCACTTTAGAATTATACTCACCGCTTTACTGCATTTTTGGATGCAAAATATATATTCTTAAACGTGTGTTGCATAATCATCAACTTTTACTCATATAACATCCATTCATATCGTTTTCCGAGTCATCACACGTATCGTTTAGAATTTCATCAACTCTGTTTTATGCCAGCACTAAGCGACCCAGCTTTCGTTTTTATTTCACGAATATGTGTCACGTTTGCATATAATATTTTGTACATATGTATCCAACTTGTGTTTGTGATGAAAGTTGTTGTTCTACATTGCGTTGGACATAGGACCTATGCTATGACTTGCGTTCGCCTCTGTGAATTATGATCTGCATGAAATGGCGTATGTTTATACGTAACACCTCATAGCCATTGGTGACTGTTAAAATCACATTGGGGTCTAAAATAATAAAAACGTGTTAAGGATAAGATAAATTGTCCCACTGAAATTTTGCTGTTCAATTAATAATTAATTCATTTAATTATAATATTAATTATCAGTTATATTTACAGGTGTTTCGAAACTCTCTTAAGAAATAGGTCGTGATAATAAATTTAATTTGAAGTGTGCTAAGTTTATTTTTCAATGTGCCAAAATAATAGAGCGAGTGATATTAATTTCATAAAGAAGCCCTGGTTTACAATTAACTTCGCAAAATGTGGCCCTAATACATTTTAATATTCGTGTTGATCGAGTAATGCTGAAATGTATGTATTGTTGTACAAACAGGGAATTAGTTCATTTAATTAAGAATATTAGCAACAAATATCATTAAAAATCTTGGTAAAACGTTAATCACTCTTGCATAATAATTAAAAACGATAATGGCCATGTGAAAATAAGATTAATGCCCTTATATATTTGGAAAAACTCCGGTGAACCATATTTGCTGTGATCTTATTCACCAAAATATCGGTAAATATGGCCTTTTGTTTCATATTACTTATTTACAGGAGCAATATTCACTACCAGTATATTTTGACTCAATGAAAGAATAAACTTCTCAAATGCTCAACAAAATTATTATCAAGACCGGTTTTGTGACTGAGATTACGAAACTGGTCGTGGTAATAAATTTAATTTGAAATGTTTTAAGTTTACGTTTTCACTGTTCCGTTATGGAAAAATTCTATAAATTACAATCAGAAACGGTGTTATATTAGTATACTATACCCTTTTCTTTTCAAAGACAAAGTACCTATCCTTTAATGCAAATTTCAGCGTTAAGAAAACTCCGTATCATAAACTAAATGTAAATTTGCTCACTACTGAGGTTTTAATCTTGACATCATCATCATTTAATATAAAAAGTGGAGAATATGATTTTTCTTCCAAGAATCGATAAAAGATTTAACTTGAAGACTAAAGAGTACAAACACCCTACGGAATTACTGATATGACAATGAGATTTCACGGATTATTTAGAGAATACATTTGCAGCAACATCAAGAAAGTTAAAATTTCAATTAAGCTAAAGAAGAGAAAAATTGTGCCAATTTATACTTTTCTAATTACTAATTTAAAATTATAATAAAACTCAAATTTAACTAAGGTTCTAAACATTGAATTTGAAATAAATGGGAAATAATCTTAGGTACTTCAGAGTCATAAAGAAAAAAAATTCCATTCATTATGATAAAGAATGTACCATGTTTAACTCTTGTTTGAGGGTGATCATGGTTAGTATCAATATTATTTTGCAAAATCAGTAGTACTTTCTAATTTTCTGTGTGCCGTGGTATCCGATTAGGAGTGAAAAGGCATTGACCATGATAAGAGTCAGAACTGGATAAAGGAGATGGGAAAGGTATGGTTACATTGTTGTACTTCTAGCGGGACTGTTGGCCTAATCTGCTTATATTATAGTCGTGAGCGGTTCACAATAAGAGTTAATACTTTCCAACTTTCCGATCGGTAGTAATTCTGTGTAGTGTTCCGTCATGAAATATGTCAAAATCCTATAGCGGAAAATCGTGTAAGGTTGCCTTGGAAGAACAATATAGCGATATCATTCCAAAAAAAACTTTGTCAAATAAAGACGTATTCCTCTGAAACAACTCTTAGACCTCTCATGCGGTATTTCGTGAGAAATTGAAAGTTTTCACTACTCGAAAGTTACTCGTAACACTTAATTTTCTTAGCTAACCTTAAAAACTGGTGGTGACGGATGAAACGCATTTTCCTACTCAGATTTTCCATGTCTACTTCCATTATTATTTACGGAAAGAAACATTTTCTCATTGTCAGTGTAGGTACGTGTACCCGATTTTACATGTCCTGAATATTTTATTCTGGTCTAACACAAGGATTTCTGAGTCAACTTAAATATCCTGAAATCGAATTTTACTAATTATTTTAGACATGGTCTTAACTATATCCCGTAAATTAGCTTCCATCCTACTCCCTTCAAAAACATTCAGCACACTTAGTTTGATTTTGGTAGTTTTTATTATAAAAATAAATTAACAAACTATATCTTAATTCCATTTCTATTTGATTCCGTCCGGGAATCTGTGCTCGGTAAAATGTATTTGTGGCATAATAGAGATGAGGTCCAAAATTTCATTCTACAATCTCCACTCTGTATGACATATAAATTGAAGTCTCTGTAATTAGTTGGCGCTCAGGTATTTCAGTCTGTTTTCTGGCTATTGTTCACGCGTTTAAGGTGTGATGATAACATGGCTCAATTTAATTTGAAGTTTATCAATTAGTTTTTTGACTCAATCATTTACTCAGAAGTCATGTAATAGAGAATAATTGTGGCTCCAAAACCCCAACACTCCTCCACCGTTCTTCTCCTCTAACAATCTTAACAACCCACTCTTTTCCACAACTGTTGCCTGTAGTTTTCTTCCTCCTAAACCATGCTTCAAATGTTGACCACATACTTTGTACCGTCCAGTATCATTCTATCCTCATAGCCCCTATCAAAATCCAAAACTCCCTTTCTCACGCCATAAAATTGATAGAATTTTACAGTTGTACTAATGTATTGTGTACTGTTTTATTTATCCGGTCGTCGCTTTGAAAAGTTTTAATTTCATTTTGTAACAAATTAATTTTCTAAAACGATGAGATTTCCCCCCCAATTGAGGCGCGCTTTATCAATTCAATCTTATATCAATATCTAATAAAATTTCATACTAAATTAATATACACACTGAAACCAAAAGGGCAGACCACTCCAGCGCTAATCTCACGTGATATAATTTTCCACTCGGCAAATTATATTATTATTTCTCCAGCCGACAGTAAATGGGAGGAATGAGAACTTGATGGGCCAACAAATATTTCAAAATAAACTTATGTACTTTTATTCTGATAGTTGAATCACATCCAAAATCGAAATCATCGTGAAATAAACAGAAACATTTACAAATAAAAGTATTTTGAAATAATGCCATGCCTAGACTGTGAGTGGAGTAAACATAAAATGTTCAGATACAGTAAATAATCTTGGAATTACCTTGGAAACCTGATATATCGTGGGGGTTACACATACAAAACATATGTAGCGCAGCATTAAAAAGAACTAGGTTTTGTTAAACGTAGAATAGGAAGGTGGTGGAGCAAGGTGGTTGAAGGTGGTGTCTCGGATGAATTAGTCACAGAGAGATGCTACTTCGAACTGGTTAGGCCACACCTCGAATACACCGCGTGCATTTGGGACCCTGGTCAAATATATTTAACCAAAAACATAAATAAAATACAACGGAAAACAGCGGGCTTTGTTAAAAACTGCTACGAGCGTATATATAGTAACTCACAACTTTTATAGGGATTAAGTAGGGAGCCCCTAGAGACTCGGAGGCTACACGCTAGGTTTAGGTTGCTTGATAAATTCAGAACTGATATTTTTTGCGCGACATAGAGAATATTACCATGACTCCTAACTACATCTCTAGGTCTGACAGAGGCGATAAAATAAGGGAGATACACTTCCGAACAGATAGGTACAAGAACTCGTTCTTTCCGGGAACAATGAGTGATCACAATGAAAGCTGAGCTCCACTCAATACACTCCCATAATATACTCACTAAATACTCTCCTATAATTCATGTCACCATTTCGTTTCCAAAAAAAACTTACACCTAGCGGCGGCTCGCGGGGTATTATGTAGATGTAGATGAACGCTGAAATCCATGTAGCTACATCCTAATCTTTAGAGATATAAACTGAAATATTATGATATTCCGCTTTCCAAACATTACCCACCGGGATATTTTAAGTTATAACCTGGAGTTGACATCGGAATAACGTGGTATGACGTGGCAAAAATTCATTAAATCAATCCATAGTTTTCATCTTGCGATACGTGAAAACTCTAATAATCGAAAAAAATAATTGTAACATATACAAATCGTATCTAGCGGTATTATCTTTACCGTTACTTTAATGAAAATCGAATCTAACGTGGCCATATAGGGAGAAAAAATCGAAATATTTGTTATAAGTTACATATTTTAGGAAGAATTTGGTATATTCGATATATATTATGAATTTGTAAGTGGTCTTCTTTTCCACCCAACCATTTTATCTGGTAATCTTCCTACTATTCTTAGTGTTTTAGCCATTTTCATTGGGAATAATACATATTCAATTTAATGGCTCTATGCACAATGGAGCCCATCCATCGTTGTTCAAGATTTACTGTACTTAATTATAAATAAGTTCAAATCGTAAGTGATGAATGAATTATGCATGATTCTGATCGTTTCAATTGTTTCGTTTATTGTAGTGACCTCTTGACCGAGAATGGGCAACTGCCACGAAAGCGCTCATGGAACACTGGAGTGGTGATTTTTCTTTTGTGTGGGCAGCCAACGAGGCTCTGAACCGTTAAAGTTTAATATATTTCATTTATATAATGAGGCACACTTTCCATAAAATAAAATAAGTTTGGTCAATACTCTAATGTAGGGTGTTAAGATTTTTATAGTATCTAGTTCTATATGATGAGGATTCACGATTGATTACGAGGAAGAGGTGGTGAAGAGATTTATATAGAGCGAAGTGTTGTATGGTTGAGCTTAATGGTAGGAAATTGGTAGAAGTTTGTCATCAACTAAACCTTGTAATACACACATATATATAATTATTGCTAATGTATGTATTTATTTATAAATAACCGCGGCTATACTCAACAAAACAGAACATGAAACTAAATTTAATTTGGGGTTACGTGTAATAACTTAAAACACATGAAAATCAACCAATCAATCACAACAAAACAAAATATTCCTTTGACAAATGAAAAACCTTGTCATGACCATAATTTAACTCACATTAAATTTATATAAGACATCCCATATCCCTTATCTTCTTCTTACCACCTTTTGTGAATCATTAGTTCACTTTTCTGGCCCAGTATTTCACCATACTTATTGTGAACTGATAATTTAAGTTTTCATGTACAGAAAAACAAAATAATGTTAATTACTCTGGGCCTGTGTTATAAAATTGTCATTCACTGGATCTTTTACGGTCACACCAAAACAAAACAATAAATCATAGTTACGACACAGACTGGACGCCACAGGTTGGTAAGTTCCCTCGGCCGGAACGGCGGCTATTTCCTCGCGTCGTGTGATGAGGAAGAAAAACCTCGTCTTAAAACTGCAGAGCTGACTCTTATTGTAGGCGGAAACTCGAAACGCGATTCTCAGCGCCACAAGAAACTCCCCGGTCTATATTTTCCAGACTCCGCCAGGCAATTTCCCCACGGGATCAGCCCTTTCAATTTTCACAGGCCAGTCCCCCACGTCTTATCACTTTCAATGCTGACCTCTCAGTCCTTTGATCGAGAGCTCTCTATTGTTCCTCCGCGTCCTTTTCTACCCCCACACCTTCTCATGTGATGAGGCGTTGCTTTCCGATTGGTGGGTTTTGTTTTGTGGCAACCGCGATGTTTATGCCGGCGATTGTTTACCCCATCCCTCTCGAGTTCAATACCAAAACGGAGTGGCAAAATATGGCGGACCACTATTGTTGACTAACAACCACGTGGTGAGATCTAAAGCCAACATGGTGATGTCGTCGCTATGTTACAACCTTTTGCCAGTCCAGTAGAGAACTCAAAGGTAGAAGGAAAAAATCATCTCCATCCTACACCACTCCAAAACTTTGAACGCCACCAGCCGATTCTGTTCTTGCCTCAAAGTCTAGGGACTTATTTCAGAACTCAGGGTGTTACGTAACACGGTTAAGGCAGGCGTGTGAGTACTATTTGGGGTACAGCATACCTACTTTAGTTAATACAGAACTCAGATAAGAAATGATATAGGCCGTCCTTACGTTTGACAGGGCAGATTATGACAAAATTATAGTATAACTCTGTGCACCTGTCTCTATCGAAATTTGATTTAAAAATTGAATGTTGCAATGCAATAAAAAGTTGTTATGTTGTGGAACTAGGTAAAAAACATCATGAAGTAACGAAAACATTACAGATGCTAAATACTTAAGCCTCATTCTGCAACAGTCTTAGACAGTAACATCAGTTCAATCAGTATATTTAGTCAAATATAATAGTAGACGCTAGGAATGCGATTCGGTCAATTTTTACCGATAGAACAAAACCATATTGCAAAGGTGATTTTTACCTGTCATATTTAAGTAATGGTCAAACGCCGTATGTGAATTGTTCAGGAAAAAAGACACACCAGAGGTTGCATGTTTCTTTTACGTCATTACGCAAGTTAATTTCTCTCCATTCAGATTTTCAAATTGTTGGATAGGAGTCGAAGAGATTCGCATTTGAAATGGGGAATGAGATGACAAATACTTTCATTCCCATATAATATTCATAGGATTAGTAAAAACTCAGAAATAATTATGAATACTCCATTTTTGCCTCATCATACAAGCTCCTAATATTTTAAATTCTAGGGATATCAATTCAGTCTATTACCTTGGCAGCCAATACTTAGCCGCACGCTGATCATTCGTCTGGGCTCCTAGGTCTATTCACGCTCTTGATTTGAAACTGAAATATTTTTCAATTGTAATATTTTTGCACCTCACCTTGCTTTCGACGATTTTTTTCTGTTCGTTTTTAAACTTATTAATATCTAACTCAAGTATCTACAGATTGAAAACCTTGTGTGAGGGCACTGTACTTGTTTTTACCGATCGATGTCGTAATATGACTACCTCTTGAGCTTACCTTATGTGTAGCCCTGATAATTTCTGCTTTCCACATCGATTTTTTGACATCAACATCGATTTGAAACATTCTTTGATTAAAAATTTTATATTAAAAAGATTACAGATAAGTAATTCCGCGACGGGCGCTGGCGAGCGGATAAACGCGGCAAAACTGCACCGCTTAGCCGCGGCGGTTCGCCTCACGGATCAATCATTTCGATCAGTAAAAAATCCAGTCGATATAAATTAAACTCATTTCATGAAATAATAAACAATGGCATACAGGAAACATCATGGCATGTGGTTAACTACTACTCCACGTAGATCTAAATTTCACGAAGCTCCAGTTTTGAAATGCAAGCATTTTACAAAGTAAAAACAACATTTATTGTGTTTAAGATATACCCTTGAAACCTACAACATGTATTGAAATCCTATCTACCTAATATTAAATGATCCATGGTTGTAATAAAACTATGTCTTTGAGTTGCAAATTATTTAAGTCCTTGAATGAGTACCGTCCAAAACCGATACTTTTTACGCTAAGCCGGTTGTAAAAATTGAAATAAATTTTGAAAATTGAAATTTATCAATAATTAACGCACAATTAAAAAAGAAAGAGCATGGTGTTATTCATTTTCCTGTAGACCTTTTCCTAATTTTTTTGTTCAAACCCAAACTCTATATAATTTCTCCGCCGGCCATAGGCATATGGTCACCAGCTTTTCTCTTCATACACCCTAGCAGTTGGTCTCCTTTTGGACAGGAAAGGGACGTTTACAGAATCCTCGTGGAGTATCTCTTACCGGGCCATCTTCCTCGGTCCCAAGTTCGTGATCCACGAGTAATCTTATGTGAGAGATTGCTCCCTGGAAGCCCGTGGGGCAGGGCCGTAGCCAGGTCATGTCTGTAGGAGGGGCAAACAATTTCATAGGAGGGGCGAAGGTTTTAAAGTTATTACACATGTAAAAAATTATCAGCTTCATAGAATATTACAAGTGGCATCACCTGTGCCATAAAAAGTAGCACAGTATTAAAGTATACATACCGTCTATCCTGCCTAGGACGATTACCAATCTAGCAGAAGCAGTAAAACGCTTGCGACTCTTTTTTAGCTGAAAAGACGGAAAACTAAGTGCATGCAGCGGTGAATTTCCTTTAAAACCCAGAAAACTTCATATTTCGGTACAACTGTAATTTCATATTTTGTCTTTCATGGAATAGTCTCAAAACACTATCAATGTTCAATGTTTCTATATTTTTTTTTAATCTTACGAACAAAAGTAAGGCTTCATAAAAGAGAGCCCTCAACTGATGTGGGTCAAAGTTGTCCATTGCACTGAAAGCTTGTGGCAGTCGGTCTGTTATAATAAAGTTCGTCATTTCCACGTAGTTTATTTTTCTCTTTCTTGACCCAGCTTCCTCAGATCCATGTTCACAATCGAAAAGTTGTTTGCTTTATTCCAGAATTGACTTAAATTCTGCATCTTTCCTCAGAGAACACAAAGATGACTTAACAGGTTGTACAATTTCCATGGCATGCCTTAAACCAGTTTTACGGTTCTGCAAGATAGCATCAGCTGGATGTAAGAGATTGAGGATTTTTTTGCACAGTACAAGACAGAAGCAAAATTCACAACTCACAACGAGAGATTTCATCCCAATCCTCTTGGCAACATCTTCACCACTAAAGTTGCTCTTCTTTTTAGCATCAAAAACTCTTATAATTTCCATATAATGTGCAAATATAACTTTGGTTATGTCTAAGTGACCAGACCACCGTTGACTAAAAAGACGAACTATTTTATGTCCTTGATACAATGCTGCTATTTTTCCATGGCGGAAGAACTCGTGCAGCATAATGCATTGGTCAAAAAACTGTCGAATAAGAGCCACTTCTGATACTGTCCTTACAACCACCAAATGGAGACGATGATTGTAGAAGTGTACATATGATATATTTCTGTTTAGTTTTTTCTGTATACGAGCAGCCCCTGTTTTTCCACTCATGACACTTGCTGCATCATAACATTGGCTGAGAAGGTGAGATGTATCTAGCCCATTCTCTTCCAGCGATTTTAATGTTGCTTCTGTGAATGTATTGGCATCCATTTTGGTTGTCGTGATCACACCAAGCAACGATTCTTTTACTTTACCATCTTTAACATATCGTTCAGAAATTGCTATATTTTCTCTATTATTTTTGTCCCTTGTTCCATCTTCCATAAGGGTAAACCAGGGAACATCGGCTTTCCTTACATCACTTACTATACGCTCACAAACTACTGTTGCCATTATCTCTATGATTTCATTCTGAATCTCAGGAGAAGTATATGTCGCATTTTTTGGAATATGGGCTACACATTCAGCAAGGGTTTTGTCCTTTCTTACAGTGTATTAAAAAAGTTTTATAAATAAGCCCCTTTCACATGCTTCCTCAATTATATAATTTCCCCTAAGGGCAAGTTCATTTACTGCCAAAAACTGTATCACTTCAACTATTGACTTCACGTAATAGCGATTCTTTTCAAGAACAGTTTCATTCACCTTTCTAGATACAGAGGTACATGTTGCAATACGTCGTTTTCTCTCTTCCCACATCAGCATTGCCTGCACATGAATTTGAGATTTTTCATGCTTCGAAAATCCTCTATTAATATCCAATGCATTTTTCCATTTCCTAAATACAGTTGCTGTGCAGTCTCTTTGGTCCCGTTTGGATAAGACTGCAAACAATCATAGCAGAACGCTGCATCTTTTGAGACAGAATACTGTAACCACTTAAACTGCTTATACCACGCTGCTCGGAATGAACGACTATTACTCTGCTTTGGGTAATCTCTCAAGATCATTTGCTCGATCGCTTCATATTTCTTGCTTAAATCATAATCAGAGTCATAAGACGTGCGTGAAACGTAAATTTCTTCATTGAGTGGAAAACGTTCCTTGCTCAAGTGTGCCTTCTCCGCAAACTTAGATGTGGTGAGATTACTGCAAGAGATTATGACCGTCTTTTCCTTTACACGTAATTTCTTGGTAAAAAAGTTTTGTATGTCAATTTTGAGGCGAATGTTATACAAATCTAACGCTGAGCACTCCAATGACCAAGCACTTTTTGCAATATAATTCTTAAATACACTGTCGATGTTTTACCAAAATTACGGATAAACTTTCTACTACTCACTATCTGCCAACTGTTTCACGTTCTTCTGAAACTAATCACAACCAAAGAGCGGAAATGCGTAGCGTACGTTTTCATGAACACGTTTCAGATGAAGAGACGCGAAAGCAAGATCCTCAGTCAATCAGAAGTCCGGATTTCTTCGCGTGAGTTCGCGTATTCTCGCGTAGAGTTGCGTCGCCCGAATTAAAACATTTTCAACTTTCGACGCGTGGAACGCGTAGAATCACAAACATGGCTGACCGCGAAGTGTAGGTTCTATGAATGAAATAATCATCTCCGAAATTTGAGAGAAGTACACGTTCCTGTACAATTGTAAGGAATATCGATACAGGGATAGAAACGTAAGGGAGAGGGCATGGAGGGAAAAGGGATTCAATGGTGCTACTGCATCCATTTCTTTCTTTAAAAAACTGCACGTTAATTTCTATCCTGACTCGAGACCATCCAGAGGCTTCATTTTGAAATGAGAAAATTGGATTGTGGGTTGTGATGAGTCATCTCATTCCTCGAAGTGTTAGTGATAGTAGGAGTAAGGTGACTTTCTAATCTTCCGCGTTAAACAGTCTTCCTCACCCTTTTTGCGTAATTTTGAAAGTTCCATAGCCCATATTACAAACTCGAGCAATGCGTATCACCATAAACTTTTGCAGAGGCAATTCAATCAACAGAGTTTAGACCTTATTTCATCAAAGTTATCCTATTGTTGCAATTGGATTGTGTAAAATCTAAGTTTAAGTTAAAGCGCTTTGCGATATCTTGTACTACTAGTGCATGCCTACTAGAAAAAAATCCTTCCTGAATACGCCTGATTTTGCTTCAACTCCACAAATCAGCGTCTTTGGCAATTTATCCTACATTTCATTTCAATCTCCTCAGCAAAATCTGCTAAAGGATTTAGTTAAGCATGGCAGTGACCATAGACATTTGACAGGAATTATGGGGTCACACGTAGGAGAAAGGACACCTCAATACCATTACAACTGGAAGATGAATACCTACGTAAGAAGTGAAGCGGTGAGCGCTAATGAAGGAACGAATGAGATGAAAATAGGAGTAGATATGGGAAATGGGGAACTTATTCAACGCATTCTTATTTACCATACAATTTATAAAGATGAGGAAAATACAGAAATATGGTGATCCGTACTAAAGTTTGGGTCAGAAAATGTGAAACATCGTCGTAGCCACCGTGCATTTCAATAAGTATCTTTAAAACTAAAATTTTCTCTTAAATTGCAAGCAATTATTAGCTATCAGTGACAAGATGGGTGGATAAAAGTGCCGACTATAATGGAAATAATAAGGCAGCATTTAATATCCGAAGAATGAGCATGAGATGGAGACAGTTAAATACTAATAAAATGCAACCGAAGCAAAAAATCACTATAGAAAGTACACTTAGGAATTTGTGAATTGATAAACAAGCGAGTATTTACCCAAAACAAACATATTTTTTCAAGAACAACTTCTCGTGTTACTCTATGTTGACCTAGCGAGGTGGAAAAAGAAATATAATTTGTTTTCATATGAAAAATCTGAGAAATATAAAAACGTAACATGACGGTCAACATTCCTTACTTAACTGCGATTCAAATAACAGCTAATTTATTAAATATTTCCGCCTCCTCCCTTTAATACTCTTATATTGCTCTCTTAATCTTTCATTTCGAAGTCTTTCTCCGTTCATTTATGATTCACCACACCTCATTTACCACCCCTGGTACACAATTCAGGATCGTATTCCAACACTTTGTCTTCATTTAAAAATGGCAATAAATTGTCAAATCATGTCGCAAACAAGTATTGAGATATCATGTTGATGAAATTTGGAAAATCCCTCGAAAATAAGATATGTATATGAAGCATTGCTATGTCCGACGAAATGATACTGTAAGTGAAATTATTAGTCATATTGCTCGTTATTCCAATTTGATTATTCCGTTAGGATTTCGTCACCACATGGAAGAATCTACAATGAAAATAATTTTGTTCAGGATAATATGCTGAAAATCTTTTGAACTATCTTACAAACCGATGAAGATGATACATTTTTGATTGAAGTCGAATTTTAAGTATTTTACGATTTATAATGGAATATGTGGCCAGCGGAGTACCAGACTCCGTTACTGCAGGCTCGGGATAAATTCTCAGCTGTTGAGGAGTTCTTTGGGCGGAATACCTCTTGGATATATTTCATCATTGGACTTAAAATACACACTTAGAAAGTTGTTTTTTAAGATACATACAAGGAGAAATAAGTGGGTATAAATTGGAAGAGGGTGAGTTATTCATCAGGCAAGGGAATGCAATCGATGATGAAAGTCGAGATGTAAATGGAAGAGGATAAAGTTCATGTATAAAAAAATAAGGAGAAGATATATTTCTGATTGAAAAAGGGTCTAAATGGCATTAAGGTACTTGTGAGTGTAAAAACTGGAGCAACTTTTGTGTTTAGGGAGTTTAAAGGTGACGATTAACGTGTTTTAGTTAGGACTCAAACCGAAGGATTACATTAGACATTTGAAGGTATTGGAATTAGAGATGGGAACTGTAAACAAAGAAGAAAGGAAAGTTATTTTTAAAGTTGTTTCTAATCTTTATTCATAAGGCAATTTTGGTAGGATTTTTTGGAAACTCGGCAATTTCTCTGGATTCTCATCATCCTCCCGCAAATAGTATAATTTTATCTATTCCGTCTTCGATGTTATCATTTCTGCTCCACTTGTTATTGATTCTTTGCAAGCATTTTGAGTAAGGACTATCGCGGCAACCTTTGTTTCCTGCAAAGAAACACAATAATTTAATTCCAGACTTAAGTTTATTGGAAAATATATTTTTTCGGAAATGAATGCAGTCATGAATATTCTGTCAAAGAGAATTTTTTGGAGGATATTAAAAAAAACTTATTAGTAGTATCAACACCGAGGAAGACAAATTAAATTATTAAGAATTTTTTTTTCCATTTTGGATGAAATATTACGACTTGCTATTTGGGATCGAGGGGCGGAGTGATTCATTGACGGCTTCAATTAGTTTCATACAAGTGGGAGGTCAAAAAGAAGTTCATTTGAAATGGTAAAAGCGAGTTAATTTTTTATGTTGCGGATGGAAGAGATGCAATTTCATACGACGCAGGAATACCTACTTAAGTATTAAATTCTACGGTGTTGAAGGTTGTCTCCGATTTCTCAATGAATTAAAAAATGAATTTGTGTATATGATAGATGAAATTAAATTTATTTACCCGTAAAAATATAGTTGTATCTAATCTTTGCTCTAAAATGTGATTTAAATCAAGTCTAAGAAAAAAATTTCTAAGAAAACAGGCACGCAAGCTGATCCGTGAGATTGACTCATGAGGATTATTATTGTGACTATCAGGTATCATCAATGGTATCAGTCTTCGTTTTCAATAAGAAGTTGATACACTCAAATACCGTCTATTATCCTAGGCTATCCAAAATACAAGAATGGTATTTAGTTACATATAATCACTATCTCACTGAAACTAATACTTTAAATGCACTTACCTTATTTCATGGGTCAGATATTTTGAAAGTAAGCACCCCAAAGCTTGGCTGCTTGCGGCGGAATATTTTGAATTTATTTTTACTGCTGTTTTGCAGGGTTAAAATTTCGAACATAGGATAAAACTATTTTATGACTTTTGGTGCATTTAAGGGAAAATTTGTAATTTAAAAGGGGAAATATTAGTGGCATTGAGATAAATTGATGATGATTAATGAAATTTCCAATAAACGTATATGAATATAGGTTGTTTGATCAATAAAAAGACCAAAAAAACAACTTTTAAGCTGAAATTAATGAACAACACACTATACTCTCAGGAGGTCAAATTTTTCAGAAGAGAAGATAATAGAATGAAATACAATATATATATAAAGCCATTACGTGATATGCTGTGAGGTTTTGTGCTCAAGAGCAACTGGGAATTTACATATTAAAGGGTCATGTTCTCCTACCATGTATTTGATAAAAAATTTCTGGTAATGGCTTAAAATTATTTTTAATTTAAATGTAGCATCCTCGAATATCTTGAAAATGCACTCAATAAAGGATTGCCAGAATAAAACAGGTAAATTACAAGCAAACAACCATTAATGAAAGGTTGTATTCGATGAACCTTGACAATGTACCTCTCCGACTGACTAAATTTTATTGAGAACCAAAAATAAGCATATTTTAGGCAGCAGATGATTGAAAACAACCCATTATGATACAGTGGTAACAGAGGCACTTAGGGAAAGCAGCTACTGGTAGCAAATTAGAACGTATGTCGGGGAATACACAGTCACTATTTACAAATAATTTAGGCTAGGTGGGTGTCAAAGCTATTTCGTCCCTTAGTTTCTTCTTTCGGAAGCAAAGGGCAGGAGGGCCAGAACAAATTAACAATTTGAAATAAAGAGTTACATGGAAAATGGACACGTGGTGAATCGTGTCGTGTTTGCTGGATCTTCTTCCTCCCTGAAATCTCTTAATTGGGAGCAACATGTTGCTTACCTTCATCCACATCCCTTCTCCATCTGCCCCTTAAAGAACCTCTCAGGAAATGTTTTTTCTGCTATGAACCATTCAACCTTGATCTTATATCCCCATTTTCATTCTTTCCTCACCCACCAATTTCATTCCCTGCTCAACCATGAACTTTATTCTCCTTACCTCATCGCTTTCTCCGCTTAACTGGATTCTTCCTGTGCAAATCTTTCTTTCTTCTTCATTCCTCAAATTCAAATCATCCTCCTATCAACTTGTTCTGCATCATCAAGAAGGAACTATTTTGCACAAAGTACCGAAAAAGTCAATTGTCTGATGTAACTGGATATCATATTAATATTTTTTTATATTTGGATATAGTTTTATCTTCTCCAACGACGAGATTCAATACAGCTTATCCAGGCCAAATCAAATTAATTAAGAATATTTTTTTTCATATATTCTATATGGATTGAAAGAAACGTAAATTCATCATTTGGCGATGATATAAACGTATGCGTCATTTAATACATTTGCTTACCTACTTGCAGCTGTTTTCTGTCCTTCATTTTGCAACAAAGAGGTGCAGTTTAAGTTTCCTTGGCTGATGACATTTTTATTGTATTGTAGGTAACGGATTATGGTTCAACAGAAAAGAATACAAGAAAGTAATTCTGAAAATGTATTTATTCAAAGAAACTTCTTACATTAAATACAAAAATCTTAAATTTCTTGGCAATAAATCAAAATACATCTTAAGTTTATTAAACGACATCTTAAATTCAATGCGAGAACATTTTCATATTTAATGAAAACTACATCCTTAATGTAACATGAAACACCTGCCACTTATATCTAAAAAAACTACATCCTTAATGTAACATGATACACCTGCCACTTATATAAAAAAAACTACATCCTTAATGTAACATGAAACACCTGCCACTTAAAAAAAATATAAAAAAAAAATTTTCTCAGAAACACTTCTATTTCTAACGTGATGATGAAAACATGCCAACCATTAACGCATGAAGTATGCTTTATTCCAGAGTTGAAAAAATGACTTGAAATATCTTTCTTAGCAATATGATTTTGCGGCTAAGTTATTTGGCCGTCTTTTGTCTTTTTTGGCATGCATTTAATCACGTTAAACAAATAACTACTTCATGATTAGCATCAAAAACATCATCATCAACATAAAAATCCCACAATTACTCTACTTTAAATTGATTACAAAATATTGTGAACCATTCTCCTGGATTATTAAATATTAAGTAAAAACAATAAAAACACGTCAGTTTCAGGGCCGATCTAATCATGATATCAACAAGCTGTAACGTAAATTTTTTTGCTGTTTTTAGTCATTTTTTTGGCCAAAAAACGTCTTACATACAGCATGACAGCATTTGGTCTACAAGTTGCTTGGTTCATTTTTCTAAATAATAGGAATAAAGGGACATAAGAAATTATTAAAGATATCAGATCATTTTTTAACTGTAAGGTGTTATGCATAATTTTTTGCTACTATCGATCTTTCTCCTGGCCAAAAAATTTTGAACATATAATGTTATAAAATACACCTGGTTGTAAAATATTTTGATCCATATTCCTGAAATAAATGAATATAACATGTAAGATATTAACAAGGACAAAATTCAGTGCCAATCCATCTATTGTTTTCAGCAATAAGTTGTTACATCTAACTTTTTCAGGCACATGTAGTCTTTTTCCAGGTAAACGGATGAATAAAAGAAAATTATCAATTTTCCTTTGAAAATGTTCGTATCGTTTAAATATCCATCTCCTCCGGTACTGGTTGCTCACGATGGCGTCGTAGGAATTTAGCCACCATGTTTGTAATCAAACCAAGAATGATGATTGCTGTGGCCATTCCAAGTGCGAAGAAGATGATTTCTAATTCAATGAAATAATTCTGTAAAAAATTGAATGACATATCAGAACAATGGTATTGGCAGAAGAGTAATTGGTTTTTCACTTAATAAGAGATAGTTTTATAAAATATTGGAAATGATATCTCCGTCTCTAAAATTGCATGAATGTACTATACTATAAAGTACTACTATACTTTGTATTTTAATTCATCGTATTTGATTTTTCCAGGTTTATGAAAAGAAGCCTTGAGTATCCTGGCAACAGCATATCGGGGAAAATATTTTTTCCATTCTTAAGCACGGAAGCCCCCGGATGACATTTGTCCACAGCTCAGTTCGCAGTTAGCTGCGCCCTTCATTCACTTGATATTCGTGTTCGCTGTACGTATGAAAATGTGCTGACATCATTTAATCTGACACTGTGCATTTCTTTCATTTTCATGATACAAAAATGGAGATTTCTGGCTGTTTTTTATCGTATTCAACGTTTTCAAGATTTATGGAAAGATGCTTTCCCGATTAATAGTTTTTAAAAATTTCCTACAAATCAAAGGCACCGCAACTGGCACACGCAGGGTATAGTATTGTGATATCTTCTCGTGGGCCACCTCGAAAGCATATAACTAAAAACCTAAACCTTGAAACCCTCTCTTTTGAGTTAGCTATGTAGATGATATCTTTGTCTAATCCATCCATCACCTTTTAGAATGCTAAAATTGAAATAAAAACTAGGAATTCATGACGCTGGTTACAAAAATTATGACTGACTGTTACTGACCATGACCAATACCTCCATTTCAACAGCTGCCGTTCACTAATAATTCATTACATATTACGTCTATCCGTGACCACCGTATCTGTAAAACATCGGCTCTTTATTGCGTTATACAGATAATCTCAGTCACTCAGAAAGCATGTGTACCCTGAGAAAATACTTTCAAATAATTTCGTTCCCCCACTGCAAATTACCTACCCCCTTTTACCAAAACACAACCTTGTCAACACATTCTTCCATGGCACCCTTAGTATCAAATACATCCAATGGGATTTACATCTGGGAAGAAAAAGGAATTCTTCCACTCTCCGTCCCCTTACCTTCAAGCCAGATATTACTTTTTCAGAATCCCGCTAACCAGCTTCTCTCTTGTTAACAATTGCGAATCCCACCCTACCTTATATTGGTGACGTATAGATCCATCTTAAAGTTCACCAATTTATGCTGTCAAAATGATATTTCAAACAAAATTGTTGAGTAAACTTGTCAAATATTTGGGCCAAACGATTGAATGAAAAATGATATATTATAAAAGTTTTCAAAATTTTGTGAAAAACCTTTTAGAAGAGGGCAGTGGCGGTTAAAATTTTTCCCATCATTACATGGCCAGAGCCAAGGTTTACTACTTGAGAGGGGAGGTTGTTGTTGTGCTGCATTCTCATTTGTTATTCAGTGCCACATGATTATTGGTGCATTTCTTCGAACCGAGCACACAACTTTGCATCCCTTGGGGGCTTTCGTATGAGAGGGAAAATGCTTATGAAAATAAGTGTCACTTTTTTCGTCTCCAATTTTTCAACTCATTTATACCCAGGAATCTCATGCAAAGCACCGTTACCCGTCTTTATTTTTTGTCGTATGAATCTGATTTTTCGGTCTTCTTTGGATAAACTACAAATCCCTACTAACATAATACTTACACTTCCGAATGAGTATTTGAATATTTTTTTCTAAGGCACCAATCAAGGTGGCTTCATAATATTTATTGGGACCCAGATTAATACATGTTTGTGATAACTCAACCCCCACCTCACCATTGTAGTGGCTCGCAATTTAAGATAGTTCAGATAGTATATATGAAATAGTTTAGATAGTAGAGACAGTTCTTGTCATTTTTTTGCAAACTTAACATCTCGTGTACGAGAGAATTAATACGTTTTCTGTATTTCAGGTTATTCGAATCCATCAATAGAAAGTCTTATACAATGAAACAGGCATTGCTTTGCTCAAAATACGCTCCCAAGTTCTCACACGTGGCATTTGTACGCGGCCAATGGGAGAGTGTTGTAAATTGGAAGGTAAATGAACAATTAACACTAATTTGATGTCAAATTATTTATACATGAATTTTTGTTACTCAACAGCACCTAGTTTTTTAGTCAGTATTCAACGATCTCTTTAACCTTTATGCTCAGAAAATTGTGTCGTAGAATCTGTAAAATCAAATCCTGCGCCTTAAGTTGAGAATTTTGCACTAGTATGAATTTATTACTGTGATAAGTTACAAGGGAATATATTAAAACACACTCCCATATTTCGTCCAACTTAGCGATAAAAATCATGGGAATCACGAAGAATTTGCACATATACCTTCTACGTTAAAACTACTGGAAACCTTATGAGTTACAATGTGAGAACAAGAATTAACTAAATAAGAAAATAAGGTTGAATGAAAATTTTAAACAAATTTTTGTAGAATAAAATTCAAATAACTTCGGCCATCATACCCTTCTCTTTGGGTTCCTTTTTGGGACCACGTTTTGGGCAACATTTTCATCAATGTTCTGGTCTTCGTCATCGGCACTGGTAGTTGGTTCCACAGCTGATTCCACAGTCAGTTCCTCTAAAGCGTTTTTATTTTCTGGCTCGTCAGCGTCTCTCGAGAAGTCAACAGATGTTGTTCTTACGGCTCCACCTTCTTCATCCTGGGAATTCAGAGTGAAATTTTCACTTAACACCGAGGGAAGAAATTTGTCATGAAAAAAAATCATTTGACTAGACAGTGATTCCAACCCGGCTCTCCCAATAGCCGATCAGTGTGCCAGTCAATTAGGTACAAGACATCATCTTCTCTCAAAGTGAATTTCGGTGGAGGTATATGTGAAATGACTTGACATGCGATCATATGGGTCACATATGGTTGCATAACTATCATGTCCACATATGATCGCATGGGCTATCACCCATCACTGTAGATTACCCTGTAACTATTACTACAGTGGTTCCCATTTTCCTTCCATCTCACCTCGCACAGCCCCAAGGCATCTATGTACACTATCCATTTCGATGACTATAAAGAAACAAAGCGAGGCAGTAGTTAAAACATAAGCTTTATTCTCGTTTTCTCTTTTTAAAATCCTTTTCCCTCTTATTTCCCTTTTTCATAACTGGTGTCCCTAAAATCCCTCCCACAAATCTATTTGGCTCTTCCCTAGGTGGTATTTACACATACATGCGAATGTATGGCGGTAGTTTATTTCCCAGGGTTCACATTACCATCCTGAGAATCACCCAGAAGACGTGTGCTAAGGGTCTGAGGATACGCGGAGAAGAAAGAAGGGAGATTAGAAAATTGTAATTATAGAAGAGTGTCGTTGATTCATGTTCCGACTTCAACATATCACACAGTTATATTATTATAAATAAATCAACAAAAAAGGACATTGAAAAACCTTATTCAACATACGCATGCATGAAGCCTTGAAAAATGGCATTAATATCATTTTGTAACACAAAGAGTAGGATTATTAACTGAATTTTGAAAGATGCTATCGAAAAAAACTTAATTTCCAAAATACCTTTGAATTAGTTTCCTCCTCTTGCATCCTTTCCAAACGCTCTGGCCAGCAGTAGAGCAGAAACAATGCCCAAGCAATAAGTAGCCACACTGGTAGGGTTGCAGTTATAAGGAAAATCCCCAGTCGTTGACCCTGAAAATGACGACAATATGTTCTAAGTATTCTGAAAATTGTTGGCAACTATTCCGGAAATTCCATTAACGAATATATATATACTGCTCTATATCTGCATCTCTGTGAAATGTTATGCACGTTAGTGCAAGAGATTTTTGCCATTATATATTAAACACGGATCTTGTAACATTTATGATGCAAGCAGAATGGTGCGGTACCTTAAAAAATGCATTACCAATTTCTCTAGAAGAATGATAATAAGCTGCAGGGTTCAAACATTATACTCAATAGTCAAGTAATGAGAATATTCATATCAATATATCAATAGTGGGAGAAAATTATTTGAAATAAAAATATTTTTACCACATTGTAATGATATAGTTAAGTTTTTTCCAAATACTGTTTCCTTGAGCATATTCTAAAAAATCAGCCTCAGATAGTGACGACTATATTCATGTCTTCGATACAAAAGATGTACTATGGTTGCAGGTGAAGAGTAAAGTAAATCAAGTTCCATCCATTCTCTCTGGAATCACGTATATACTAACGTGTACGTTTCAAATTAATTGGGATAAGGTCGCTGAGTTGCGGGTAAATATTGACAGATTTCCTTTATATTTATGAAAAAATGTAGTTTCGAATATACAGAATAGGTAGCTAGAAAATCCGGAACGGATGAAGACAGTTTTATATGCGTTCCTTATCACTGAAAACATATACTTCCAAGCGGGAATAACAGGTAGCTTAAATAAAACGTTTGGCAGAAAGAAATACAAAGCAATATATTTATTTAGTTGATTTGAACGATTCGAGGCCAGCCAGGTGCAAGCACTTTTGGTATCAAATATACATTTTTTACAAGATGTCTTCAACGGCAGAAATCGATGATGATCATATGACGACACGTTCCGTAATTATAATCAGTTTGTAATCTTCACAACTTGATGGTACTTAGGAATATGATTGATCACATGGATATTTAGGTTTAAGATGTGTGTGCTAGTGTATATTTAAGTGCTACTTTCATGAACTCAGCTTTGATGTTATGTTGTGATTCTATTTCTTTATTAGAGAGGTGAAAATATCCATCCACTTTCTTCGTTCGCACCACATCCGTGAGTCATTTACTTCAGGGCGCCTCAATAACTACCTCATTTTGTAGTAGTTAGCAATCACCTTACGAATCCTTCAGAGTATTATTTCTTCAAGTACCTGTAGAAAATTGATTAAGAATCATGTTTTCATCAACATTTTATGGTATTTACCCATTAAGAAGGTGGTGAAACAGAGGGGAGAAATATTTTGTGGCCCTTCCCTCAGCAGTGCAGGTAGACGGTGCCAGGTTGGGTGGAGGTAGGAGGAGGATGGTGGATGGTAATTTTAGGGTGAGAGGGGGCATTTTAGGAGTAAATGGCCAAGAGGGAAGTGGCAGTACTGTAGGAGGAGCAGGAGTAATGTAGGAATAAGGCATGTTAAAGTTGGCAATGAATGGTGCCAGGATCTCTACAGAATGATTTTTTCATTGACCAAGTGATTCAAATTGAAAATTTTGGCAGAATGATAATTTTTCACAGTTGCACTAATAAACTTCACATTAAAATAAAATTTTGGCCCCCAGATAATCCTTCAATTTCATTCTGTGGCCCTACTTCAAGGTTCATTGATGATTTATATCAGTCGTTAAGAGAGACGCTCAGAAAAAAATTAATGTTAAAGACCAAACATAAATTTCATAAGCACAAAGATAAAATAAAAATTGACGGAAAATTGACTTTAAGAAGTTACCTTACAATTACGTAATGAGGGAGCTTTAATCTCCAAAAAAAACACTTCTTTCACCCTGAGGTCCTATTTCGAAGTTTATTAACGTTCAACATTAGTACAAAATATTGCCAACCCTGAGAGAAATAAAAATTTGAATAATTGCAATGGTTTCCTATTTATTGAGAAACGTTTATTCATTAAAATTACCGAATCGGTGCCTTAAAATTTAAAGTCCTAATATTGACACTAGAAAACCACTAAATAGTTAAAAATTTACTATCCCAAAATATATTATAACAAAATCCGAGAAAAATAATTTAAAACAAAGAAGTAAATATTTGGCGGAAGGTTGTTTCTTTGAAGTTGCACCGTTGAGTAATTACGCGGAGAGTGAGCTTTGACCTCCAACAAATCCATCTCTTTCATCCTGTGGTCCTATTTCAAGGCTCATTCGCAATGAATATCAGTCCTAAAGAAAGCCACCCCAGAGGGAAACAAATTTGAATCATTGCCATGGTTTACCTATATAGTAAAATTGTCGACTTGTCTTAGAATTTTAAATTCAAAATTCAACAATAAAACAGAGAAAATGAATTTTCAGAATAAAAAAGAAGAAAATTTTTGGCGGACAGCAGGTTTCTTGAAGTTGCATAGTTAAGTAACTGTTACAAAAAACGTAGGGAGGTAGAAACGCAAAGATTGCTTTCACCCCGTGGTCCTATTTCAAGGTTCAATCACAATCAACATCAATCCTGAAGAGAGCTACCCGTAAGGGAAATAAATAAACAATATTTTAATAGTTTTCCTATTTAACGTGATGCGTTTATTAATTAAATATGTCGGCTCCGCGTCTATGAATCGAAAATTCAAATCAAGATGGGAACAAGTGATTCAGTTGGAAACTACTTTTCCAAATAAACCATCACCATATAAGAGATGAATAACGTTCAAAATAAAAGAGAGATGAAAACTTTTGGTAGAATGTTTGTTTTTTGAAGTTGCACTGTAGCTTTAAGACAGAGCTCTAATCTCTAAAAAAACAGTTTATTTCGTCCCGTAGTCCTATTTCAAAGTTTCAAAATTTCAATCAATATCATCCTGATGAAAGCCACTCATATCTTTGAATCAAAACTTCAAATAACAACACTTAATAATTAAGTTAAATTTAATTAATTATGTGACAAACAATAATTGAAATTGTCAACTCAATGTGTTAGAATTAAAAATTCAAATTTCGAAAGTAAGAAACAACTTAATTAGTCAAATTTTACTATTCCGAAATAAATTTTAACATTATCTGAAAAAAGTATGCTCAGAAGGAATAACGATTTTATCTTTTGGCGAAAAGTTTTTTTTCAGTTGCACTGTTTAGTAATAACGTACAGAGATAGTTATAGTCTCCCAAAAATCAGTGTCTCTCGTTCCATTGTTATATTTTATGGTTCATTCACAATCCATACTGGTCCTGAAGAGAGTCTTAGTCCTAGTCTTTGTATAGAAAATTCAAATCAAGACATTAAAAAAAAACACTTATTTAGCCAATATGTACTTTTTTGAACTATATTATTACAAAATAAGAGATATATTATGCCCATGATGATTAAAGTTGAAATTTTTGGCTCAATATTGGTTTTTTGAAGCTTCACTGTTAAGTAATTACATAGAGAGGAGCTTTAACCTCCATGAAATCCATTTATTTCAACCTGTGGTCCCATTTCAAAGTTCATTCACAATCAACGTCAGGCCCGGAGATAGACAACTCTTTCTCTAAATTCGAAAATTCAATTATATGAAATTCACACTAGAAAAATTGTTCGCCTGGACTGGGAATCGAACCTAGACCCCTCGATTTTGCGCCGAGTGCTCTAACCAAGTTAACTACCCTGGTGACTTCTTCTACTGTGAATCTCATGGGGGATTTAAAGATCATGTTGTCCGCAAATGTACCGAGCATATGATGGCAAAGGTACCCGTATGCGAGAGCTAAGCGCCACAGTCCACGGTGTAAAGCCCAACTTTAAACACAAAGGTGTTTACTTTTGACATTTTCAAAGAACAGAACTAGCAGCGCAGTTACTTCAAAGGAGTCATCGCTAGCGATAGCTCTATCTCTATCTCTCCTTACTAGTAACTTAGCTCTCTCATTAGGAATGAGTCATACACCTTCACTGACGTGTAGATCATCGTCAACTCCTGACCACAGTGCCAGACCACAGCCATCTATTGTAACGTCATCCCGACCCTTGCGCTTAGTATTACATTCACATAAAATATCCACTTCTCTTCCTTACATTTCATTCACTATAAAAAAGCATTTCTTTTAACAAGTGGTGTTATTTCAAAGGTCACTCAACATCAGTGCTAATTACATCCACCAATGCCTTTGAATTGAATTCAAATTTAGACTTCAGGGACACCACTTATTCAGTCGAAAGTTTACTTCTCCAAAATTATTTATCACAAAACCTAGTTTACAAAATGTTCAAAATGAATAAAAATGACAAATTTTGGCAAAAATTTGGTTTTTATGGTACAAGAGTAAGTTATTCCGTAGATAGAGAGCTTTAACCTCCAAGGAATCCAGTTCTTTCAACCCGTGTTCCTATTTCAAAGTTCATTTACAATCAACATCAGTCCTGAAGAGAGCCACCATTGACTCTGAATCGAAATGTCAAACCAAAGCATTAAGAAATCACTTATTCAGTCGAAATTTACTTTTCCGAAGTAAATTACCTAATAATTAGAGAAAAAATATCTATGATGAATAATGATGAAACCTTTTGGTGAAAAATTGGCATTTTGAAGTTTCTCTACGAAATAATTACGTAATGGAAGCGCTTTTTCCTCAAAGAAATGCTCTTGTTTTATCTCTTGGTCCTGCTGAAAAGTTCATCCAAAATCAACATTAATTCTGAATTGAGCCACTCTTGTGGAAAAATATGTGTCATTGTAATGACTTTCCTATGCATCGGGAATCATTTGTTAAAGTTGTCGAATTAGTATCTTTGACTCGATAATTCAACTCAGGATATTTGAAAACACTTATTTATTCGAAATATACTTTCCTAAAATAAAATGTCACAAAGCCAGATAAACACTGTTCTGAATAAATAAAGATAAATTTTTTTGGCTACAATTTTTATTTTTGAAGGCGAACTGTTAAGTACTTACGTCGAGAGTTAGTTTTAACCTACAATAAATCCTTTTCTTTCGTCCAATTTCAAAGTTCAATCAAAAGCAACGTCAGTTCTCAAGCGAGCCACTATTGTCTCTGAATCGAAACTTCAACCACTAATTTTGTGTAAATTATTTTTTCCGTAATAAATTATAAATCAATCAGAGAAAAAGTGTTCAGTTGGAATAACGATGAAAACCATTGGCGGAAAGGTGGTCTTAGAAGTTGCACTTTTAAATTCACTGTAAATTACTGTTGCACTGTTCAGGGTTTACAAAATCAGAGATACATCGTAGCTTATTTCAAATGGGCATCTGAGTTTCTTCCGCGAAGAAGAACAGGTTAACGCCGAGATTCATCGCCCTAATGAGTTTAAATTTTGGGAATACAAATGTATGATTCTCAGTTAACGGGTCTACATTTCCACTAAGATCATATTTATTTTAGAACAAGTTGCGAAGATTAGGTTTCTTATGACAGTTCACAATTCCAAACTTACTTATATCACGAATCACTTCGTGGAAGCGGTGCACATTTATCTAGTCAAAATTATGAAATTATTTTTCAACCGAACTCTATGACCTCTCTGATACGATGCGTTTCACTATGACGCTCTATCATGATGTCAACCGTGGTTAAAATAAAAGCTCAATGGAAAATTAGTGGAATTAAAAAGAGAACATATGAGATAACTATATATGATCGTGCAGTCACTTTTATCTTCAAAAGATAAAAAAACACTTGTATACTTTCACACTTCTTTACATCCGACCAGGATTTTCGTACGTTCTGCCATCACCAGGGCCGACTTTGACCATACCCTGACGATGGCATAACAATCCAAAGCCATGGTTAGATATAAATGAAAAGTGGAAATATGCAGGTGTTTTTTCTCTTTTGAAGATGTAAATGGGAGAGAAAAATAGTTACGACTAAACAAAGGGTCAACTCACATCCACAGTCTGAACATAACCGTCCCTGGTGTCCGATCCTTCCTGTCTCTGTCGAGGTGTTAATGGAAGCAATGCCTTCTCAGCAGCATCCTGATCACCAGCTTGGATGTCTTCGGCTGTGGACATTTTAGCCAAGAGGTTGTCCAGGTATTCTTTCCCGGTCATTTGGTGCTCATTTTTGTCCCAGCCACGATATTCGATAGCGTCCATTCCGTCCTGGGTGTCCGTCTTCGGCATGAGATCCATCGCTCCACCCGGCCCATCTAATAAACTCTCATCAAAGGTTGTATGAACGGGCACGTTGCTTTGCGACTTGGGTCCTTCCTTATTAAGTCCGGCAATGCGAATTATAGTCAGGAACTGAACTTCTTTTCCTTCAATCACGGATGAAATCTTGCCCTCTGAAGAAATGTTTTCTACGACACTCTTTCTTCCCTCACGAGTACCTTCAATTATGGTCTTGAATGTCAGCCGAAAACTACCGCGGTGGTTGCGATGCCTAGCGGCTACTGGCCATTGGACGAGGAGGGCGACCAAAATAAATTTGTAGATCTGCATCTTGATCGTATATCTTGCAACAAACCTTCGCTTGTTCACTCTTTGTAAAGCCGAGAAACGATGGTAACTTGGATTTTCAAGAACACCGGCCACACTTTACACGACTTCTCTCAAACCACACTTAGCAATTCACAGCACCTTGCCTTGTCAAGAGAGGATGCACTGACCGTTCACTCTGAAGTCTCGAGAGCAAGTGACGCTACCCTCTCTGTGATCGCGTCATTTCCCTCCCTCCTTCCTTTTATCTTTTTCGTCAATCTAGTTGCCTATCTTCTCAGGAGCACTCTGCCCGAGCGCTGTATCGTCATTAACGCGAAGAAAAGTTTGAATTCGAAATGTAACAAAATACTGTAAGAAAGTGTTAAAAATAGGCTTTTAAAGATCTGGACATAGTCAATATAAAATGAACGCCTTAGCTTAACTAATCATTTGTATTAATCAAATTATGAACTAGATTGGACTCATCTGCGGTAACGTTTAATTGGATCTGGATCTCAATTGCGCTCATAGAATGCCAATACTCAAAGAATTAGGAGATTGATAAACTTCAATAAAGCTAACGTGAGTTACGAATCAGTCTTGCAGTGATTACTGATTATTTCGTCTTTCAATTGTATGAATGAGCAAAACTGAGAAGCCCCTGTGAGTTCTGTTAAGTTTTTTAAGAGCTGTAATCAAGAGTAATCCCATGGAATTAGAGGAAAACTCATGTTAAGTGATATCCGTTTGCTTTCTCCAAATATAGTTGGAAAAGTACTATTTGGATTGACTTTTCCTAATAAAGTCTGAATGAGACTATTTTTAAAAATTCAGGCGTGCATAACTCAACCTAGATTTCGTCCTGTTACTTCGTTCCTGGTTTTAAAGTATATATTTGTTTTCAAAGTATGTAGCCTAGATACCAGATTTCATTCACATGCAATCGTATTACTTTTCCAAATAATATACATAGTTACCTTCTATATTTGAATTTACTCTGTTGGATGTTTGCAATAATTGGTGCAGCGTTCGTCAGTATATCGTGGTAGTAGTTTGTGCTATTATTTACCAGTACAGTTACTCTCTACCATTTTAACATCGTTAAATAATTGAACTAAATAATTTGGCTTCAGTGCACCATTATAAAAGCAGAGGTTTTTATCGCCAAGCATTCTTAATGTCGCATACTTTGGCCGATAGATGGCACCGATGCATCTAATCTTCACAATAAGCCACAGCAAATGAGCTTTGGCACATGGCCACTTCATTTAGTGTCGCCTAGGTCACATGATGTTCTTATGATGATTTTGGTGAGTAGATATTTACTAATCGACCCATAGCAACGGAAATAAATTTTATTGACAAGGAGATATCGTGTAACAGATATTAAGGATACAGACGAAACAATTTTCATGTAAAACTGGAGTAAAAATTCCGGAAATGAATCTCGGCTTTGTACCTCTAATTCCTGGGTTCGTGAGAAAATTTCCATTATACTATATCGTCCCAGTCAAATATTTTGCATTTCAACTACCCAGAGTATTGTAGATAACTGTGGAATTTTATCCTTTGCTCGACAAGCTCGAATATTTTCTTATGCTGAAATCCAATGATACTTTTTGGGAACTCCAACTCAAGCGTGTTCAGTTTCCAACTGAAAGTTACGCAATTCTCCTGAATGTCTGTGTTGCTACTTTCCAAGGTTTTCTATTCAAAAGCACTCAAAGGTTTCCGATAAAGTGATGAGCAAAACTAAATTATATTATGATATAATAATATATATTAAATGCAATAGGCATAATTAAAGTTTGCATATGATTTACTGTTTGTTCAAATGAAAGTTTATGTGTAATAGTAATATTCAAGTCAGTATAGGTATTCACTATTTGATGATACATTTGTGCCCATTTAGATGAGACAAAATACATCGTTAGAACAAAAAATAACAACTGTTTTCTTAAAACAGCAGTGGTGGTGGACATTTAAATATTAATCCTCAATGATATTTATTCAAAATCATCAACTTAACAGACTTAGCCATCCATTCTACCATTTGATCTAAGTATTTCTTTATCCTCAGAAATAATGCTGACCCATTTAAAAGAAACTTGTAAGCATAGTTTTATTGGCGTAATCTTTAGTATTCTTAGATGAAAACACGTGCAAATTGATAGTTTGCAATTAAATAGCATTAAATATTAAACACTAGGAATATTACAACGAAAAAACAATTCAAGCAAAGTATATTTTTTCTTACTTGATACTCACTTACTTGACACTCGATTGAAAGCACACAACAGCCATGGTAAATTTACCTTTTTATGTATTGTATTTAATTGTAAATTGATGCAAAATCACCGAGTACCACTAGTGTCTCCAAGTGGCCTTCTCCACAACCCAAAATTCTTCCTTCCCTAAGGTGGTGCCACCGAAGAAATTTTTCCCAAAGCTATAAAAAATTAATGTCCAGTTTATTAGCATTGATTTTCCACTCTATATACACTTACTCTATGGTAAAACGTTAACCCAATGTCATGGAAATGAGGGGGAGAATGAATGGTAGCACGTACAGGGGACTTGCCCAAAACATTGTTTTCATCATACTATTATCTTGATAAAAAAGAAATCTAATGCATTAATTAATTTCTTTTTTTACCGCTACAATCTCTTTTCTCCATGAAAATTTTTTTACAACCGCTAGGGTTTGTACCGCTGCTTTCGGAAAGGGAAACCCGTATTTTGCCAACACAGCTACCCGATCCCATTTTATTTATATTCACTGGTTTTAAGTTCGTAAAATCATTTGATGAAGGAAAACTTTTAAAAATACTAAATAATAACTACCACATACAGCCCAAATTTCAATACCTTAGCTACCTATTTCACTGTTACTAAAGAAATTTTCCAAAGTTTTATATATTTTTTTAATGAGGGAGGATGCATTTTGAGGGAGCAACATATTGAGTGGGATAGTTAAGGATTTTTAGTGAGTATTCTCATATAAATTAAGGTTTGTGTCACTGATGTTTTCTATTTTTTTAATAGTTAATTTAATTATTGATCATTCAAGTTATTTTACATCATCAATTATTTGCTTATTTCTATCACGAAGTATGACCAACATAATTTCTCCCATTCCTAATGTTTAATTCCACAACGTCACAGTGCACTCAGCTAAGTAGTTCATTATCCAGGAAAAAAGAAAAGAACTTTTACTAAGTAAATTGGCACACTTTTTTCTCCATTAAAATAATTTTGAGCATCTTAATATTTAGAATGTGCAGACATTGTTTAATCTGAGATTTTTCATTGGATATTAATATAACATGAAATTTTGTCCCCGATTGTGCTTTTCCATGGTGTTTTCCATGGTGTTTTTCATAGTGTTTTGTTAACATCACAAAATAAAGATAATGGAACACCATTTTATTCGCAAATAACCCTGAAAAGTGAATTTCAAAAACCCAAATAATAAACGGCACAATACGACATTTTTTCGGCCTAAAATATTTATGTGGTAATAAATAAATATTTTAACTGAAGGCGGTTAAATGGAATGAGAGGTGTAAAATAGGAATACAAAATCTTTTACAGGGACTGATAAGAAGAGTTTCCTAAATTACTGAAACATATCTAAACGATAGTAGGGAACGGGAAGTTTAGAAAACGTTATGAGTATCCTGAAAAATAGGATGATAATGATAATGGTAGAAATGATAATGATGGCATCAAAAGAGATGTAGTAAAGTAGATGCCATGGTATACAGCCTGCACTCAATTCCGAAAATAGATGAAGGAAAGTAGAATAAGCTAGCAATTTCAAAGACAGAAACTTGCATCTTAATGGAAGGAAAGAAGTGAGCAAGTAGTAATTCTCGTGACAACCCGTTTCAGTTTAACAGAAGCGTAAGCTAAAAGAAACAATTTTTTAAATACGACCACGATTTGTTTGTCTTTTTTGCAGACTTTTAGGGCATTTCATGGAGTATACTGGAATACATCCGTGCCACTGCAGCAAAATTTGAGTGTATTTGAGAGAAAATTGGCCAATTATGAAACTGTATCAAACATATCTTCAAGGCAAGAAAACTTTACAAATTACTTCCAAAAATATGTGCGATTCTTTGGGTGCTGAACGTGATCTGAGATCATAAATTTTAACAAACAAAACGTGATGTTAAGACTGAATAGCGGTAGATAGATGGTGAATGGAAACTTTAGAGCTTCGAACGGGGCAAAGAGGTAGGAATAATAGGGATTATTAATAGGAATGAAATAAAAGTGCAGGGCAATGGGAATAATAGAGGTAACACGAAATAAAAGATACAGGAATCATGAGAGGATCAGCAATAACAGTGAGTAATTCAAGGATTAAGGATCCATGAATAAAGAAGGGCAGGTTTCAGAAAATTGGGGAGAAAAGAAAGTGGAAAAATGTTGGGTTCAGTGGTGATATAATTTCGAAACCTCGGGATAAAATAAACAAGGCGATGGAATACAACATATTTGGTGAAAATGAGCATATGGTGGGAAGTGATAATAATTTTACCATCCTCTGTGTAGCCCTAAAACCCTTGTTCGTTTATTCCCCGTATTTAAAAAGCATTCTCCCCTTGACTATGCTTGATTAATACTTAGTTAAGCTTAAACACTTAATTAAATTAAGCTTAAACACTTAATTAAATTAAGCTTAAACACTTAATTAAATTAAGCTTAAACACTTACACACTTAATTATGCTTGATTAACACTTATGCCATTCCCTCAAAACGCATCCTCTCTCATCATAAATAAATAAAAGAGTTATGGAAGAGAAGGATATTTCTTTAGTAAAAGTGATATTAATATCTAACGCTTTGAAACTCGGGCTGTATGACTTACTTATTAAATAGTGTTTTTAAAAGTATACCTTCTTCAAACGACTCATATTCCCCCCTCCAATCTTCAGCTTCCTACCTTACATGCCTTGGTCGAGCATCCCGTTGACTCTCCTCCCATCCTATCAGATGATTAAACCAAATGCCGACTTTCCTAAACCTTCATCGATGCTTTCACAACTCCTACCATCTCCCGTATTGTGTCGTGTCTAAACCTGTCCTTCCTTGTCTTTACAACAGTGTATCGTACCCTCATTCCTGCCGCATCAAGTTTCTCCTCAAACACTTTCTTCGCTGGCCAGGTCTCTTTCATATCATGTCTGGTTTCACCACTGTCTTACAAATCATTCCCAAAATGCTTTTCCTTCCCTTTCCTCCTCATCTATCCTCGCCTAGGCTTGAAGAGGAGGACTTTTTGGGTAAAGTTCCTTTTACTGTCCATTGTTGATTGAAACCAGTCGCCGTACATAAAAGATGAAGAAAAATCCAAATATTTTATCTCGTGCAGCGATGAAATTTTACTTAGTTGAGCCAAGCTTATTCAATAAACCAAATATGTTTTCAGAATATTTTTAAATTGAATCAATATAACTTGCAACCGACTGCACAGACGGCTCAAGCGTATGTCCAGTTTTTAATTTATCTGAACTCTCCACACCATCTATATTTTGTCCCCTAGTCAGCAGCAATGCGGTGCAATGGAAGCGTTTTTGATCAAAAAGGCATTGCAGAAGTTTTTGCGTCAATTACTTAAAATGAAATGACAAAGTTAAGCAACAGATTTTATGATATATTCATCTCATTTAAAATCTTAAAATTTACGTAGTCTTCCATTTGGAACACGAGTTATCCTAGAAAAGATTCCATCTTTAGTTAATAAATGGAGAAAAGATACAACAAAGACCCAACTCAAAGTCACAAAACCTATTTATTTTAGTTACATATTGTTATATCGAAGTTCTACGTTGACATATAAAAAGTTACAGGTAAAAGATAAATGAAAGAGAAAATGTCAAATCTATTCTGTAATTGATCGAAACGTTTTAATTTCCAGTTCTTCCTGTACTGCCAATGCATGACTCCATCGGCAAAGTAAAGGCACCAAATATGACATTAGGCACATAATAATGAATGTAGCACCCACAGCAATTGTAATGTGAATACATTTAGATTTCTTGTGAGATTTCTGCAAAGAATAACAAAATACGTCACCAAATCGACATCACAAGATGAATAGAAAATGTTCCTATATTTAAAAAGGGATGATTTATAATATTTTGTACATTATTTTTATTCTAAAGTTAATTATTTGCGTTTCATAGCTGGTGAACTGTGTTGAGTTCATGGAAGTTAGTGGAAAATGGAAGAAGGGAAGACGAAAAATGGGATGGAAAGACAAGGTGATATAAGATATGAAGGAGGCTGGATGGAGAAAAGAAGAAGGCTTCTGACAGAAATCTGTGGATGAGAAAAATATAATGGGAAAATACTGACCTCGCTGATATTGGATAAAGCAGAGAGGATGAAGTGGTTGGTCGCTGGACGTGTTTAATTCGAAGGAGAATCTGAAAAATTTTCTTTGAATGTTTCGTCTTTCCGTTGATTTTTAATTTTGTACTTACATTGATCTCCTGACCGATTCTTGTTCTCGTCTAGAAAACTGGAGAGCGAGCGAGGTTTGAATCATAACTTGTACGAGTAAAGCATGCCTAGTGTGGAATCACTTGGTGCCGCAAACTTTGAAGGAGGCTTTCACGGAAAATTGTTGTTTTAATATTAAATAGAAATTTAATTCGTAGAAGAAAATCATTTTCAAAACATAACATTGACGTTTGTGGGCTGGTATGGCTGGTTTATCATTTTTAAGTATTTTCAAAGAAAATTTACGTGCAATTAATCACGATTTCTTTTAAGAAGAAAAAGCAGATCCATTTAAGAGTAGAAATCATCCTCCTCTACATTGCGTAGTCAGACATGACCAAAACATATCTTGTTATATTTCACACTTTAGGTACCAAATATGGCATTAGGCAATAATAACGAACGTAGCACCTACAAAAAATATTAAGTGAATGACTTCAGGTTTCTTGTGAGATTTCTGCAAAGAAAAACAAAATACATCACCTAATTGACATCACACGATTAATAGAAAATGCAAAAAAAGATTTATGGTAACCCACGTTTCGACAGCATAGCAAGCATTATCAAGGTGCACAAGGTATCTCAAGCGAGTCATCATGTATACAGAGAAGAGATGACGGAAAGGTGAAGGTTGTTGATTGACGTCAGGGATGTGCGTCACAATCAGGTTTGGTCAATGGGATGGGGTAGGAGGGAAATAGTATAGATAAAAGAGGGTAATAGGAAGAAAAAACACATTCATTAAGAAGTTCGATATTTTTTATTATTCCAGCATTCACAATTTGAAATTGTCCAAAGTAGTCCAATGTTGCCTCTTTTCCTCTCAATGTGGAGAACTTCAGGCACAAAATCAATTTTGTGGTCCTTCCCGTCTTTGATACGATGATTAAAATCTCCATTAAACCAACACGCTCTGTGTTCCCGAGCGCTGATAATGATGGCTTGACCACTTTGACCACTATATCGGGAAGTACAATTACGAGCGGTATACATCTACTCATAATTATCATTCCTGTTTATCCATGTCACTTCATCCTTCAAGTTGAATTATAATTTTCCAAGGTTTTCTGGGTGTGAAACGAATCATTAAATTTATTCTGTGGGAGGGCGTCTATTAGTTTGCAAGATATGTTCCCAAGAAAGTGAAGCCTACACCACCATTTTGGTGGCTCGTTGTGCATGTTAAAACTGAATGAAGTGATACATTTAACCGTCTTGGTTTTTCGGTTTGATATTTCGTCAATTAAATCAGTCTTGTATCCATTATGTCAAAAAATGAGAAACTTATTGAAGAGTGTGTTTTTCCTTCCTATTCCTCTTTATTATCTATACCATCCCCCCAACCACCTCCCATTGACCAAACCGAACTTCGGCGTAACTGCCGAAACCGGTGGTGCTTGTAATAATAAATCTGTGGAAAACACAAAGTTTTGTTTACTACAATGTGGACTTTTCACTAAGCGAGAAATTCACTATTTGAATATATGTTATAGCAGTTTCTGTCGGAAACACGTGTTTATGATAGTCGCTTTGTATGCTATTTTGTCTGATTCCATATTTTTCACTATTCAGTATGGGCTTCCATAAATTCGTCAGTTTTAATAATATACTGACCCAAAATGTGTGAATTTCCCTCAAACACCCACTGGAAACTGAGTGAAACTGAGTAAACTTTTCCCTGTTTTGTGGGCTTCGAAAGTGTAGGAAGCTCCGGACTACGAGAGTGAATTCACTTGATTTGCCCTGAGTTTTTATCATGAGTATCGCATCAGTTAATGCTCTTCATCCTATTACAAAATCCAATTTCTCCCATAGTACATTGAGGGTACAGATTTATAATTTTTTAAACATACAACTGCTATGAAGAACAAGTTACCAGTGAGAAAGCAAGCATAGCAATAGACACGTAGAAAAATTGTCCCAGTGGTTGTGACTGAATTTTTGTATCTGCTGATGTGTTTTCAGTATTTGTTAGCAACCAACATTTATTTAATAAGTGGAAAGTACAACAAATAGTTAAAAAACTGACAAAGGATGCATATTAAAACTCTGCCCAACAAAATGGCTCAAAATTGCCATTTACAAATTAATAGAATTGGTATAAATGCAACAGTATAAGATAATGATGCAAAAATACCGCAAAAGCGAGAAGAGTTTGATCTAGATTCCCGCATGGCACTAAATGGCGTTGTATTTCATTGAAGCGTGGTAGCTGAAGAAGCAGAATTGGAGTAGACTGACGTCGTTCAGAGTGAAAGGAGGTGTGATGGACAGGAAGGACTAACGTCTGGATAAATAAACATTGTGGTTGGTGAAGTTCCTCTCAATGAGTCCCTTTGGTCCTATCATCTGATGGTTTATTGTACCAGACTCACTACAGGTAATGACCCATATAGTCCGAATGCTTTGCGAAAGGCAAGCAGGTCCCAAAAGATAATTGCTCCAAATACGGTTGAAAGGAGTAGAGACATAGTACCATAGAAGAGTGGAGGAAAAATAGCAGGGAGCTTCAGAAAATCAATCTACATATTGACAACATAGGACGATGGCAATGGGGACTCAGATTCTCTCCATGAAATCAGAGGATGTCCTTGTATCCACACATATTAGCCATTACTCAGATCACGAGCCACTAATTAAATTCAACAGAAATAATGGATTTTTAAGTTTTCCCAACCATTTATTTGTTGTTGAATGCATATAATAATGCTAAAAATGTCCTTTAACCCTTTCGCGCCGGACTCCTTCACGGAAAGATGGTTTTGGCTGTACGAATGCTTATAGCATTTTTTTCTTCGCCCTGTACGGAGCTCTCTCGCGGCAAGAAATCGTTCAGGTAGTCGCTTCCTACGCTTAATGACCTTGCCTAGCGGGGTGCCGGACCTTTTTCTCGGCAACTGACCAGATATAATCCTCGACCCTTTTCTCGAAGGTAGCCCATCGCGGTGTATTTATGCGGTCAGAATAGTGTTACTAAGGTGATTTAAATTTTTTTAAATTGTTGATTTTGCAGGGAATGTCAGTACACCAATGTATACCTTTCATTTTTTACTGTCTTTAGAAATTTTAAACGAAGTTCTACGGTTATTTTTACGGTTTTCAGCATAAGCGCATTGTATCAAAGACCAACAAATACTTCAAGGGGAATGACAACTTTCAATACACGTCGCATATTCCTAGGTATTTGCACTTTCAGATATTCACATTTTAGATCCTTGATGGCCAAATCCACTCTCTCATCACTCGCATCTGCCCTCTACGAGCATTCTTAAAATATGAGATTCATTCATTCGATATAATTCCAAGAAATATTGTAATTCCACCGAAACATCATTTGAAAAGAAATCCTTGCAGGAGCAAGGGAAATGCGTACAGGACGTTAACGCCTCAATTTGAATACACGCCAAGAAAAATTTTGAAAAGATAATGAGTTATTCCAAGAAGAGTGAGGTTATATTCTCCCAAATATTTCAGTCTTGCCCCAATATTTTCTTGGATATGCCAGTTGGGAGGTAATATGTTTTTCCAAGAAAACATTAGTGCAATAATGTGATCCTATGGAAGCCTGGGTGGTGCACAGGCCAGACCACCTCCTTAATGGATCCTGACCAGAGAACCAGGATATGAGAGTAATTACCTGGGTGGAGCAGTTCTCTATCTAGTCATTGTATGGGCTGCTTCGCACAGCATGTGTCTACAGAAACCATCCCTTATATAGGAAGCGGATTGCGTACAGAACGGTAACGACTACATTTGAATACAAACCAAGAAAACTTTTGAAAAGAAAATGAGTTATTCCGAGAAGAGTGAGGTTATCTTCTTCCAAATATTTCAGTAAAAGCCTACTTGCGCCAATCTACTCTTGGATGTCCCGATTGGGCAGTAATATGTTTTTCCAAGAAAATAATAATGCATTAATGTGCTCAGATGAAAGCATGGTATGGGCTAATACGTACAGCATGTGTCGACCGAAACCATCGTATCACCGTAGGAAATCACCGTAGCAATATAGCTTTAATTCAGGCAATATATTCACTGAAAATGAAAATAAAATACGTCAATACCTCGTCTGGCATATTTGTTACAAACTTAGACGCAATACATGACTCAAAATAGACTATAGTCTCCCGATAAGCTTGTCTCAAGGTTACTCGTCTCGCCAAATGTCGGTATTTGCTGACAAAGCGGTCGCTCTGGCTTCCCGCTTCTCCTCTCTTTGCTCCCTGATATCTGCGTCTGGTAGACCTAACATAACCAAGGCCATTGTAAGGGATATTCACCGGCGCAGTGATGTCATTATCGTCAACCCAGTGGAAAGAAAAATCTTTTTTTCTAAGTCATCGCTTCAGAATATACCCAAACTTTTAAAAGATATGCTAGGGTTAATCCAGACTTCTGTAGACACTGTATTCAGTAATTAATCCACCAATCGAGCGGATGAATTTTTCTTGCGGAAATGATCATCATTCCAAAACTAGTTGATGTTAGATAGGACCAATATATCTGAAACAAAATGATTTCTTTTTCCGAAATACGTTTTTCGTCATCTTTCAATACTAAACAACAGTAGACCTACCTACAATACCTAAATGCGGAACTATTACTTATTCCTGATTACGGGCGAATATTTACCAACTAGACTAAGTGGCTTTACTCAATTGGAAATAACATATTCCCATCGTATTTTGTCGAATATAAAGGCAGAATGTAATATAATTAGATATTCACCCATTTACAGGTGGATAGAGGTTTATCAGTTCTCAGGGAACAAGTCTATTTTCTATTTCTGAACCATCCTTGTGACAAGGTGTCTGCTACAATGCGGTCCACTATGCTACCTCTGAAATGTTTTAGTACTATTACATAAAAGTTTACATTTAAAATTATAAAAATAGGGTACAGAGGGGATAAATTAAGTCAAATAATGAAAGTCACCGTTGTGAAATAAAAAACACTAATATAGATAAAATATTCTAAACATTTTAACAGTAGCTAAAAGGACTGGCTCAATGTATTGCTTATCTGTAACTAATGAACTTTAAAGATATATTTTTCTTGCTTTTACACGATCAAATTTATCGAATGCAAATGCCTTAAAACATAGGCAGTCGGTAACATGCTGCTTCATTCTCAGCACACTAAGGACGACCACAATGGTTTTCCATGGTTGATTTCGAATAATACAGCATTGGAATTAATTAAAAGACCTTCCAGAACTGTCAAAGGATGATGCATCAGTTATTGAGTTATGAAGAGCAACTGTAAGATTCAGAATTACATCATCTCCTTTAAGTTTTTTAAGACAAGTTTTAGCTAAAACGCACTTCACAGGCTGCAAATATCTGAAGACTAGCCTGTAGATTGAGAGGCACATCAACCATATGTCGTGAAATGAAGCATAACAGATCCACTGGTATTGAAAGTTTGACAATTCAGTCTGGATCTCTTTCATTTATAGACGGCGTGAGTCTCTTAATGATGTAAAATATAGGCTAAAACAAATTTATGATCACGATAGCTGAATCATAAACTTTTCTTCCTTTACATGTCACGAGAAATACGGAGAGAATTGAACAAAAACTGACGGAGACCGATAAAGTGACAATGGTGTTCAACTCTCGAGCAAGGTATTTATAATGTATACCACAAGTTAAATTGGTGAAAAACACGAGGAAATGTAAAAATTGGTATTCGGCACTCATAAAAATTATTCACCAGTCCTGGTCATTATTGGCTTGCGTATTCCGTTGGCTACTTAGGGCTAAAATTTAAAAATCCCAAAAAGAGTGACTCTCATTCCCAATCTGAGTATGTAATGGCTATCACTGCCGTCAGATCTAATTAACTTCTAAGCGAAACTCAATAGAGAAAAAAATCATCCGCCTTGACCGGGATTCAAACCCGAATCCCTCGATTTCCGGCCGAGTGTTGAAATCGAGGGACCCGAGTTTGAATTCCGGTCAAGGTGGATGATTTTTTCTCTGTGGAATTTCGCACAATTTTGCATTGCGGGTCACTCCGTAAAATAGGAACTCCGTGGTTAGTCTCGGATAGCTTAAAATTTAACTTCTAAGCGTTGATTACGGCCTGTTTCAAGTTTTGGGCAGGTTATAAATATACTTACCCATAATTTTTACTTCGAGATATCAAACGTTTATGTTTTATGAAAAATACCTTGTAATTAAGGATTCCAATTTTATAGTGTTCCATATAATTCTTATAGGTTCATGGTTTACGTCATTACCTACTAGTTAAAAGGGTCTTCATAGAAAATGATGATGGTTTTATGATTTGAATTTTTTATCCACTATGATACCAGATTTTCCTTCAAACAATGGAACTCCATTTTAGCTAGTTAAACTACTTTCAAATTTAGCGCTTCCTGCTATTAACACTTGTCTCGAGTCTTGCATATGGAAAATTACTTTCACCGTTTTCTGAGCACGTAACGCAATATAAACTTCGGTGTACTTAAAAAAACAGTACCCGGATAAAATCATGCATTTCGATATAGAGAGCGATTAAAATGAAGTCAAATATCGCCTAGTGACTCTCATTGGTTGAGCAAATTTGGCTGCCAGATGTCTCCGATTTCACAACCATGCGCGAAGTTTATGGACTGAAAGTTCCGCCATTCGCAAACGCTTACAGCGGAAAATTCATGGTTGACAAAGGGATATCACGTTATTTATCAATTACATCATATCTGTATTGCAATGATAGTAACTATTTAGCACAATAAGGGCAAATAAAACTCTCGTAGAAAAGTTCAAACTTATCAATTTTTATGTGAAAAAGATGTAGAGTCTGGTGGGTGTGGGGAATAAGTAAACAGTTGCTGTGCATTAGACTCTGAATCAGAAGCCATGTCATTCGTTTGATCACTGAGGAAAATAAAAAAATAGGGATGTATATTTCGCAGTATTGAGAGCAGATATTATCGAGGATTGATCATCTTAGATTGTAAACAATGAAGTTAACAGCAGCAGCAGTTAAAAACAACAGCAAATTGCATGGTAATAAGCTAATATTCAAGACAAAATATCTCTAAAGAATTACAAAGTGTGTTGTCAAAACTATGTCCCAAACACAGGGTTAAAAATGATACTCACCAAACAACGAATAACTTATAACATATTTCAGCCAATTAGCGAGTAAATAGAATTGCTTGTGAGCATCAAATGATAACTGAAATTATTTAACATTTTAATCCGTTTTGCACATTTTTCTCTAAAATTAGTACTATAATATTTATTGTATTCGTAGAAATATGCAATATTACTCATAAAAAAAACGAAACTTTGTTATTTTTGAAAATTTAGTAGTCTCTTCAGAGCTGCATTCAAACAACGGATTCCTCGAAAAGAGGTTTTCTGTCACTATTTCACACAAATCGCCCATTGGAGGGAAATAATACTGATCCATCTACCTGGGTGAGTATAGTTCAATGGTAATATGTAGGCGAGCACAGCGCATATTTCCCAAATAAATTCTTATGGTGGGTGGAGGAAAGCAGTGAGCCAGAATGTTTTTATTTTAAACTTTAGTTATAAGGTAAACAGTTTCCCATACCATTTCAATAGCACAAGTGGTAATGTAATTGAAATTAACGTCAACTGCACTCATGACTACCCACATAATTTTTTCTCAGCTCTCTTTTCTACCAAGCGTATTACCTGCTGAGAAAGCGATTGCAAATCCCATAAAAACGCTCCTGAAAACACGGCGGTACGCGATATTAAATGTTGTGTGTGTTGCGGAGATATAGGGGCATGGAATTCGTCAGTGAAAGCTCTGATGAAAGTTCCCAGCGCTGCGCAATGTGCGATTACGGGATATGGGCTTACGTAAATTCTCAGTTCTTCTTTCCAGTGGCGGTGGTTGTTCAGAGTGGAGCCTTTCTAACTGCAGGCAGCGCGAGCACTTCAGGGAATTGGTATGACTCACAAGTTAGTGCCCCGCGCAGTCATGTTTTGACTCTTCTCACTATACCTCTCAAAATTGGGTTCCTAGCAGAACCATGAGATTGTGTGTCCATAATCACTCACCTAATTGTCTTGCTATATAGCTTATTTTGTGAAGTAGTTTGGTTGCCCTGCCTCATCCTCTCGTTTTCTCCCTCTCCTTTACTACGTCCCTCCCCTTCACCTCTTGGCCTCTACGCCTCCTCCTGGCGGCATGGATCAACACCAGGAACATTTTTGGTCACTATAATCAAACTACAAGAATGTAGAGTTATGCAAGAGCCATGAAAACGAGAACATATGTTGCTCAATAATCTGATAGAGCTAGTACTGTCTTAATATGTAGAAACTTGTTTGCTATAGGAAAAAGATGAGATAAAAATGCAGTCATTCGAGAATAGGACGTGAAAATGGGTGGATAACATATGGTTGATGCAAAGTGGGGATAACAACTAAGTGCTCATTTACGTGGGTGAGGAGGAAAGTTAGAGGCGAAAATTAGGAGGAAGAGCGAAATTGAGGTGACGGAGGAGGGAATGAGGGTTATGGAAGAGAAAGGGTGTTGCGTCAGTGGAGATAGGTAAGTAATTCCTTGTGCAGCTACCATTGAACATAGTTGCTGTATTTTAACAACCCTCTACGTATTTGTACTGCTATCAGTTCCGTGCTTCCATCACCGGTATTCGGGACAAAAAAGAGCAAGTGAACAAAATAAAGATTTCCACGTTTTCTCCATCAGATATCTGTGGTGTTTTGAGGCTTTTGAAATGGTTTGCAAGTAAATGACATTTATATTTGCTTATCTATAAAAAAAGTCACTATCTGCCTCTCTATGATAATTGTATTTTTTATTACCGTCGTTAATTCTTTTTTGGCTTCCATTTGCGACATTCGCACTGACAATTGTTTAGTAACAACTTATAGAACTTTGTGGTACACTGTCCGAGCGTGAACATGCAGTAAAATTTCTGCCTATCATTTTGTTATTGTCTCCCTGTCATTTATTTGAAGTGGTATCTTGATGCTTGACTTCGGATTGAGTGAAAAGGATATAAGGATTAGAATTAACAATAGTATTTTCAATGCGCAGTGTGAACGAGGGACGATTAGAATGGTAATCTCTGCAGAATGAGGAGATTCCGGGGGTGAACTAAGGTGAAGAAATGAATAGTTTCAGGCTGTAGGGGTTTCATGATGAAAGACTAGTAGAGGTAGTTAATCGTTTCTCTAACAGAACATATGATCTACCCATGTTTCTAAAGAATGGCTAGCATACGCTCACGTATACAATTCCCATATAACTGACCTGGACTCACGCTTTACGAAAATACAATCGCTCTTAGTCCCCCATTTGTAACCTAACTCACGTTCCTGTACTTGCTTCGTTTCAAATCAGCATCATATGCTTATCTCAAATATTTTGAACCCTTTTCTCATCCTCTGCACCTTTTTCCCTTTTTACGATGCCTTGCGGAGTGATATTTTAATGATTGGCTTCGGATTGAGTGAAAAATATTTGAATTTTTTATAGCTTTCTTTAAGAGGCAGCAAATATAACAACATAGTCTGTCTCCATTTTGTCACTCATTTCTAAAAAACGCAATTCATAGAATACCTATCCGTCTTTTATTCTTTACATTGAGCCTAGGCTCTCGGTCGCTCTATTTAAGAACTGCGAGGCTCTTTGAGTACAATTCCAATTTTTGAGAATGGAATTAAAATTTTATCACAAATATCTGTGTTAGAGGAATGCCTTGAATAGAAGAACTAATTTCTCCACTAATGGATAACCACGCTTTATATTTCTGTGTAATACGAATGAACCAGTTTTCCTTTACACACAATTTTCATACATGAAATAATCATTTAAAAATATTATTGAATGATGGGTTCCTTCTCGAAATAACGAGGTAAAGACGCACTAAAAGGTACCAGGATATAAGGAAACTAACATAAGATAAAGAAGAATGGTGGGCTGCAGTCAACCAATCTTAGGGGTTAACGACAAAAGTTAATCTTGGAAATGAACAAGCTTAATCCTGTGAAGCGTAAGGATAAAAAGCTTCTTTTAAGTTCCTATTAATGTGTAAAAATTTACCAAGCTCAACACAACTCTAAAGAATTACATTAATTAACAATAAATTAACTTAACTATTTCCTAAATAATAAGAGCCAGATTTTAGAAAATATTAAATTGCTCTGATCACACCCCATAATAATTTTTCTTGCTATTAATTGGCAATCGTTAAAGGTTTATTGTAAATTTATTGTATACAAACAATGAAAATAGTTAAATGTAATGGTTTTTGTTTAAATTACTATCCTTTTGCAATAGGTATTTTTTCTTGCGTCATAAAATTGATCTTTTTATTCTTCTTGTCAGAATAAAGTCTGACACCAAAACTGGACTGAACTTAAAAATCTAAGGAACGATGAATCTGAAACCGGGAAATTTTTCTCAAAATATTCATATGAAATTTTGTATTATAATAATAAAATATTTTTTATGAACTGCTAATAGATGTATAATATGAATATTACTACTATTTAAGTGAAAATAAATCAACAGAAATACATGCCTCGTAGTAATACCAACTTGGTGAGAGCTTCGTTAGTGATGTCAACAAGTAAGGGTGTTTTACTAGTTTCACTACTAGAAGCAAACAATTTCACATAAGAACTTTGACACAGAAAACTGAAGTGCATGAAAAGTTAACTCTATCATTTGAGTAAAGAAAAAAGTTTTGTGGGGCTGAATTTAGGAAACCACCATTCAAATTAAGGCCATCGTACCTCCTCATCCTTCAAACTCGTATTCAGGTTATTTGGTACCCTAGAATTATATGGAATCGAGACAAAAGTGGTGGCATTTTTAGGGAAGTCAGCCATATTGACAATTTCAAAGTCCCGGTCGTAAGCAACAGTGGTTATTTCATCGCCTTGATCTATGAAGAAGAAATCGTTTGATGATGAATCATAATTCATGTTCCTAGGCCCGTCGGTGTCTTCCTCTGTGATAGCAGATGCGGAAATAGAAATATGCTTTATAGAAACCAGTCGAGGTTTCGGAATATGTTAAGTTTTCCGTATATTTGGCCGTATCCACTGGGTCATGATCACTATATACGTCAAACATGTCTTCTAATGAAACACTTTTGTCACTTGATACAACGGTCGACCTTTTATTGTTGGTGTTATTGTATTCCTCAGGTGTCAATGCAGTCAGAGAGCCCTCAGACCTACAAGGTATGTCTATATCGTTCACCTCCGCAACGAGAGAGATAAAAAGCGCGGCCACAATCAGACCAAACATCTGCCTATTGGAAATACCCATGTTTCCTATTACTTTGAACTGTTTGTCTCACTCAAAGAACGTTGGTCCCTGGGTACGCAGTCACTGCAATGAAAAGAAAGTCCTTTTCCTGAGCTAATGATCACTATTTAAACGCCTTTCCTTTACCCACTCCACCAAACGTAAACGAGGTACATCGGTTATATCCTTTGTCAGAGCACACAGCTAAGAGTCACTTTGGTTTCTCAAGAGAAAATGACGTCCGTATCTATAAGCGAGTCCACTACTTGCTAGAACCACCTACCTTTTATGGAATTTTGTGTTTTTTGAAAGAATATTGAGTCAAAAGGCTTGATTAATTGAACTATTAACTAGTCACGCAATTTCCCCAGAAGTGTTTCATCTTAAAAAACGCATTGTATTTTGTTTACATCTTTCTCAAGGTTTTTCTTTATCTTTTCCATTTTATGAGTAAGTCATACCCTCTCCTTATTCTAAGAGAAAAAATGCTTCGATGAACACTGCTTAAGGAAGTTGAATCACAAATATTTGAATGAAAACTCGTGGAAAAGAAATATGAATTAATTTTGCTCTATCCATGTCAGTTTCGCCAACTCAGCCCCTGACGGTAATCCATGTGTAGAAATTTTACGGAAGAAAATAAGTCGTCATCACCTTCACATGATCTGAGATTCCTTGGCATCGCTCCTTTTTTGCACACTTCGGTCCGGTGCATTTGCGGTTTCTGCCATAATTAGTCACTCCGCGGCTAAGGTGCAGTAGTGGACAGTGTGCAATTTTTGGCTGTTCTGTCATCGACGGTGGGCCTGAGCGTAAGATTCATCTCTTTTGTGATATGGCTGGAGCAGAAGTCGTGAACATCCACCTCCATTTTCATCATTATTGGTCGTAAAAATCTAAGGTTGGTTGACAACAGCCCCATACTCTTTCCTATCTAATTTAAATTCCCTTACTTTCTAAGCTCATGCCTATTCCTATTTACTCTCATTCATATTTGGCCAATAAACTTATTTTTACCCTCCTCTGAAGACTTTTAACTCTTCTTCTCTTCTAAAGGTTATCCTTGTTGTTGCAGCCATGACTTCCAACAATCTCTTTTTTCAGCTTTCCTCTTCATTTCATTGTACGAGGTGCATCCCATTTTCATCGCCAATACTTTTAGGTACGAAGTTCTCGGTCAACCTCTGTCTTTTGCCTAGAATTTTTCCTTCCATTATATTTTGTATGAAGTTGTCGTGCCTAAGTAAGTGTCCGATGAGCTTTGCTTTTCTAGTTTTGTTTACAATATTTCTCTTTCTGTATTTACTTCATTTAGTACTTGCTCATTAGTTTTCCTGTCGGTCCACCTAGTTTTTGTTATCCTCCTCCAATACCACATTTCTGCAGCTTCAAGTTTGGTCATTTCACTCTTCCTTATTGTCCATGTCTCGCATTCATAGCACACTCCATACAAAGCTTTTCAGGAATTTCTTCCTAGTCTCAATACTAATGCTGTTATTTACTAGGAGACTTTTTTTTATTGAAAGGCTTTCTTGGTTAACGTTATTCTTCTTTTGACCTCAGAGGAGCAGTTGTTATGATTCTCTAATACGCTACCCAAGTAGCAGAACTCAGTCACATCCTCCAGTCTCACTCCGTCTATACATATATTCCTTATCTTTTCTCTTATCTCTCTTTCTACCAATATGATTTATGTTTTCCTAGTGTTTATTTTAAGTTTCAGTTTTAATAAAATATTATTTAGAATGTTGAGCATTCGACTTACTTCTTTCTTTGAGTCAGCTACTAGAGCTATGTCGTCTGCAAATCAAATGCAATGAATTTGTTTGCCATTTATTTTAATTCCTCTTGTCTTTGTTTTCATTTCAGACATTGCTTCTTCTATGTATAAGTTAAACAAGTAAGGCGATATTGGGCAACCTTGTCTGACGCCTCTTCTAATATTTGCTTCTTTTTTGGTACCACTGACTTCTATTTCCGTACTTTGGTTTTTGTAGAGGTTTAAAATCAATCTTTTGTCTCCCCAATCCAACCTGGAACAGTAGTCTCCAGTCAACATGGTCAAAAGCCTTTTCCAAATCAACGAAAGCTATATAAGTTTTCCTGTTAATTTCTAGCCTCCTCTCTAGGATTTGTCGCAATGCTAAAATTGCCTCTCGAGTGCCTTTTCCTGGTTTGAAGCCGTACTGATCACTATCTAATGTCGCATCAATTTTCTTTTTTATTCTCTCTTTTACTATAACCAATAAAATATTTGAAACATGAGACAGAAGCGTTGTTGTTCGGTAATTCGTGCAATCCTTTTCATTGCCTTTCTTGGGAAGTGTAATGGTTTTGCTTTTTGTGAAATCATGTGGTACATTTCCTTTCTCATAGCACTTGTATATAATCACGTAAAAGTATTCTTAATTATATCACTACTATTTTGCAGTGGTTCTGCTACAATGTTATCCACACCGGTGGCTTAATTTTTCTTTAATTTATTCAGAGTATTGTTAAACTCAGCTCTTGTTATGGTTGGACGTTTGCTATCAGCGTCAATAGAAATTTCCTCCTCAATATACTCTTCTATTTTTTCAATTTCCTTACCATCATACAAGTCTTCAATATATTCTTTCCATCTATCACACACCTCCTCAAGCCCAAATAATAGTTTCCCATGTTTATATTTCACCAGGTTGCTCTTAGTTTTCGGTCTATATTGTAATGTTTTTACTTTGCTGTAGGCTTTGTCAATTTTCCTCTCAACTAAATCTTTCTCAATTTCTTTGCTTGTTTCGTTCATCCGTATTTCTTTCTGTGACCTACACATTGTTGTTATCTTGTTTTTAACAGCTTTGTATTTATTATAATTTTTGGACCTTAGCTTATTTCTTTCTTCAATGAGCTCCAAGATCTCTTGGATCATCCAAGATTTTTGTGGTTTCAGTTTCTTTACTTTTAGAACCTTGTCAGCAGCTGTTATTAAGCCAGATTTGATACCGTCCCATCCATCATTTTCATTCACTATTTTGCCAGCTGTTTATTGAAATTCCTGTAGAATGTCAACATCGTTTAGTTTATGTAAACACCATTTACTATGATTAACCGTTTTATGCTTCTTAAGTTTAATGTCACAGTTTGCTATCACTAGTATGTGATCGCTATCCACCTTAGCTCCTGGGTACCTGTGACTGGATTTAACCTGGTTTCTAAATATTTGCTTTACTATTATGTAATCTATCATGCATCTCTTTTTGTCTCCAGGTGCTTTCCATGGGTATCGTCTCCTCTTGTGTACTTCATAGCATGTGTTAGTTATTACCAACTCATGTTGTAAACAGAATTCCAACAGTTTACTACATCTCGGATTTACATCTCCTAATCCAAATCTTCCAACATGTTTCTGGTTTTCTTGTATTCCTAATGACGCATTTAAGTCCCTCATAAGAATAACATTCTCTTTGTCTTCTACCATCTCGAGCAAATTTTCTATACATTCATATATTTCTTCTATTTCATCATCTCTACTCTTTGTAGTTGGAAAGTATACCTGTATCATTACAATATTAGTTGGAACTACTTTCAATTTGATCATGAGTATTTCTCTCTATTTTACCTTAATATATATTCCTTACAAACCAACCTCATGGTGTGACCCATGCATCTGGTCCTTCTTTACTCCACGGTGCTCCATATGGTCCTTTCCTCTTCTATTCTTCTGTAAACTTAATAATTTCTTATTTCCCCGGCCCATTTTATCATCAGTATTCTCCTCCAGCACCAGGTTTTGAGGGCTTTTAAACTGATCTGGTCTGTTTTTCCAATGATTGATGCTTCTGATATATTGAGTGCTATACTCCACACGAATTTCTTCATATACTCTTTTCTGGTTTGTAATCCTGTTGTCTTTCAACCAAGCAGTGGCTTTTTAATCGTAAATGCTTTCATTTCTTGGGATAATGTTCACTTCATATCCGCTGTACTTCGTTACAAGTAATGGTACTATTGAGATAGGTTAAGGAATCCACTTTTATCAGTTTTTCTCCTCTCATTTGGACTTCTGAAGGCAGCTTCACTCTTTCGCACACTAGGGTATTAGTCTTCGCCTTATTTATTTTCACATTGTATTTGTAAAAAACTTAGACCATTGATTTTTGTGACCTATGAAGAATACCAATATTTCCTGCTTGACTACAATAATGACTGTGATGTGAAACATATGCATTTCTTCTCCGTTTATCTCAATTTCGTTCAGTCCAATTCCTTTTGTTTCTATTATTGCCTCCTACAAGAATATGTTGAACAGTGCTGCTCAGAGGTTGTATCATTGTCAAACTCCTTTATCATTTAGCGACTCTTTTTATTCCATCTCTCATTCGCATTGTAATGAGGCTTCTCGTCTGGGTGGTAGATTATACTTCAATCGTTGCAATTTATTACGAGTTTTTCCAGAAGCCGTAACATCTTGTTCTACTCAATAATTAGGAAGGCTTTTGCCAGATCTACTACTGTGACTTAAAATGGCTTGTTAACATGTTTTGTTTTCCTTTACATTACTCTTGGGCAGAGAACGGCCTCCTTGCTATGTTGCTATGTCTTTCTTCAAAAATTCTAGTTGATTTCCCGAGAGATTGTTTTCAATTTTTCTTTCCATTTTTTGACTTATTATTCGTGTAAGTTTATTTTTATGCATATGGCACTAGACTCAAGATTTAGTGTTCATCACAACTCTCAGTCCTTATATTTGACGGTATCACACTCACTATACTCTTTTAGAAATCCTCTGGAGGTCTTTTTCTTCGGAAGCTATGTTTGACTATTTTATATTGTCACGTGGTCTACTTTCCACATGCTTTACTTCCAAACGCTTTCGTTATTTCTCCATTGATGTAGTCAGCTCAAGGGGCCTAGTTTAACTTGAGGTATTTTACTGCTCTATCCAATGCACCTAGCCTTCCTATCCTTCAAGCCGGTTAGCAAGTTACCCGCTCACCAATTGCTCTTCTACTACTTCTATGATTGCATTCTTCAGCTGATCACATTTGTCCTCTGTGACACTTTCTCCTTCATTTTTAAGTTTCTAGTCAATGGTTGAGGTGAATCTTCTCCTGCTCCTTTCATCAGCCATCATTTTAGTGTACCACCTTGGCTCGTGTTTACCTTCTTCATTTTTCTCCTTTTAAGGTGGATCCTAATGACTACTAAGATATGGACACTTTTTATACCTGCACCAAGATAGATCATGCACTGCTTTACTTGATTATTGTGTCTGACGCTGACAAGTATGTAGTCTCAAATGAAACAGTTGAGGGCTTGACTTTGTGGAGGTCATTCATTACGAGATAGTAAAATAACTTTAATAACTCCACTTGAGAGAATTTATCCGTAGTCATCTTCTGCACAATGAAAAGACAAAGTGTCGAAACTCGGGCCGTTATTAACAAATCTCTCAAAGGAAGTTAATAAAAATATTATATTCTTCCATCCAGTTTGGAGTAGTGGTATCTGGCAAAATTCCCTGGCATCTTTCATCTGTACCTCCTCCACCGATGGTGGTCAAAGAGGATGTTAGCTGCCACCATATTGTTCTTATTGCAGAACTCTACGAACATCATTTTGTCTAGAGCAAAATATTTTATTCTATTTCCCTCTTTTTCTTATCCTAAAAATGCTTTTTAGTCTCCCTTTGTGATTCTCTTTCCCCTTCACTACCTTAAGGAATTCTTCAATTTCCTCGCACACTTCTTCCATTTCTTCCTCCGTATGACTAGACGTCGACATGTTGACTAGCGCTATCATGGTGTTGATCCAATGGTCGTCCCCGAAGGTATTACTCGATATCCGTTGCTCCAGTTGTCATTTGCCCCTATCAACTCAATCCCTTATAATACTAGTATATCTACCCCCAACGTCTCCATCTCTATCATCGCATTCTGGAGCTTTTCCACTTTCCCTTAAACATCTCACGCTTTATGTCCCTATCCTGTATTTCTCCTCTCTGACTGACGTACCTCCTTCTTACCTACCCAAAATTTGTGCCTCGATGGAAGTTCTCCTTTCCTTTGAAATTATGGATCCCTCGACGATTCCAGTGTTATCTATCATAAATTATTGCGTTTCAATTCTTATATTCCATAATTATATAATGCAGCGGCAACCAATACGGAGGATTAAACACCTGGAAGTCTTTATTTATTCAGTCTCCTGCTTATGTTGCCGCATGGTAGGGGTAGGGGAAGCTCAAAGGAAAACTTAAAATCAAATAAGGGAGAAAGTTTTTACGCCCTTTGGGATTCATATAGGAAATAGCATGTTTAGGAATATGTTCTTTCATTAGATTAGCCTCAATTAAATCCAAGGGAACAAAATAGAAGCAGCCACTTACGTCCAAGTACTTGAGGGAGTAAATATAATATTCTCATTTAAGTTGATACAAGCCAAATAACTTTGGATTTCCAAGATTTTAGAGTTGTCGGCAATACCATTATTTTTTTATTTTTTATTAAGGACTGGTAGTAACTGATAATTTTTACTCAAATAATCAGAGTATAAGGAAGAAAAAAAGTAAATAAAAAAAAGTTTTCTCTAGGTAATCCACCAAAATCTAATATCATATGGTGGAGGTTTTCTCCACCACCTTGGGTATCTTTCTCGTTATTAAGTCAACTCATGTGTTATGTGTAAGAACTTGAGAACTGTTTATTCTTTGTTCATGGTGCGCAAGTACATCATTTTAAAAATAAAAATATGTTATATTTTCTCAGAGATATGAAATTCTCAATGCATGTTCTAATTATGAGGTAAAAGTGATTCTACCTTAAAAAATGTGGGTGAATGTATTTTTGAATTATTTTCATATTACGTTGGTGGGTAAATCTAATAAAAAAATTCATTACTTGGCCACGCATTTGTTTAATGTTCTCACTCAGTTATCAAGCAAATATTTAGCTCTACCGCTACCACATTCTCTGCTTACGAAACCTTGGGTGTATATACCGAAAACCTTTGTAATTTATTACTATTAATGTCCATAGGTACTGCCTGACTTGGTCACACCTAGTAGCTGGGCTTCAAATATTGCTGAGGATTAATTCTTCTAGTACTTCAAATATTGTTATAATAGAAGGTAAACGATGAGTTTCATTTCAAGGTACTAGCCGTGTACTCAGCTCATATAAGCTTGTTATTAAGACGTTTCCCCTTAATTTCGTCCATTTTATTCACTGCGCTAATGACGCAAGTTGATATGCCACCCTGACATATGTGTAACCTTTTGTGTTTCTTTTGTCTTTCCCACTTTTACTTTCAATTCTCGATTCACGTCGGGCTTAAGTTGATAAAATGCGTGCATATATATTTAGCATAGTTAATCCATATTGAAAATAAGCCTCGTACTTTTCCACAGTTGTTGTTTTTAATGTGGATTCAAATATAAGATACTTCCACGAAATGACGCCTCAGTCTAAATTTTAGTATTTTAAAGTTCATATTTAACCCATTACTTCTCATTTCATCTTGTTTTTCATTCAAGATGCTGAAAATATACAACTTTTCTTCCACAAATAAACTTCCGTCCCTCATTTATAGTTTCCGTTTCTCCGATAACCGTATTTTAGTAATACTGCGGGTATAAAGTCCGTCAAAACACACATCTTAAAGTGCTCACATAAAAATAGTGAAATGCACAATAATAAATTACGTATCATTTTATATTACATATGTATATAGGTATGAGATACATCCAGAAGTCCATTGAATGAACCCTGTTTTTTGTGTCTTGCTCCCTTCCATTACTGAAATGGTTTCTTTTGCTTTTCTTCTTATGTCCCATTCAAGCCCATGTATTACTCTCTTCATCAGCCTTTTGAATGTTACAGAAATTTTAAAGAACGGGGATAACAAAACAAACAAAATAGATCAGCTTACTGCAATAATAATATTTGATATTTTATAGTCAGTCAAGTACTATGCATCTAACGGAGATCACCTTATCAGAAACATTACTGAATGTTTGAACCTAACTCCATATACATGGAAACTAATAAACTGTCTCCTATATAACTGCATCATCAATTTCAACGCCGCAACCATTTATAGATAACCTTAAATTGCTTCCGAATGCGCAGCAGTCTACATTACTAAGTTTAAAGGTTTAAGTGAGGGAGTCGTTCTTGTATCTATCAAAACCATGCAGACTGTATTTGGTTAAAGTTTTCAGGGGGAAATTAAATTCTCAGAGGCTATGAAATGCTGCCAAACGACCTAATTGTCGGAATTTTCTGGAAAAAACCTTAGCTATTAGGGAAAACTGCTGGAGCAATTAACATCTGGCCATCAAAAGACACCATAAAATACATGCAAAGCTAACTTTTAAGTCAACAAAGAGTTTTTCATTAAACATTGTGTGTTTATTTTGGTGCTTTTGGACGCTTAGTGCTATCATGTAATCAATACGGCTTAATGTGCATTGAGTATTCCTAAAGCATGTTACAATTCATGAATATTGCCTTTGTACCACTTACGAAATTCCCATAGACAATATTGTGACTATAAACGAATTATAACTCCATGGAGTGGTCGAAAAAGACGTCAGACCAATAATCAGATTTACTTCCACTCCATGCACAACAGTAACATCAATTTAGGATTATGAAGAAGTGTTGGTTTGGTAAAAAGTATACTAGAAATAGTTTTTTAGAACTGAAACTTTTAATTCTTTATAATATTAAAATTCTAAAGAGTACAGGCATATTTTATTGGGAACATTAAAAAACACAACAACATAGAATACATGACATCTACCTAAAAAAGTGAAATGAATAATTATTCTCAATATATTTTTTCCCTTATTGTAACATATTTAAATGATTAACAGATCATCAAAAATCTATTTGAATTAAAACACCGTGGAATATTACATGGTTAGGTTTCTGGTACCACATCTGTTTTTTCTGTTTTGGCTAGACACTGTACATAAAATTCCAAATCTATTTCACCAACTGAAAAATTGAAATAATTGTACACTCTCAGAGTCGATAACCAATAAGAATATACAAAGTTGACTATGCAGCATCCATTTCATTTTCGATAAAATAACTGATTAAATTTTCGATAACCCATGGCCATGACAATGCATCAATTACATACTTTTGTAATTTAATGAAATAATTGCAATTGAAATACTGCAGAGCAGACAGCATGTTATAGTATCAAATAAGGAAAGGAAAAATTATGGATAATTTTTCGTATTTTTCCAAAAACATGATTTCGATGCACACGAATGGTTGAAATATTTTCATGGGATTTTTATCATATGACTTCTGCTTACCCAAGAGAAAAACATACATGTAATCAAAAGCAGACATAAAGAATACCAAAAAAGGTCAAGCAATCAATTTAAAATCCTATTAGCATGCGAATATAAAATTAACCGTGATTCAATGACTGCTTTGTGTCAATGATCAGATTTTGGTTTTTTAAAAAATTCCAGTTGTCCCCAGGAAAGGTACTCTCTTTTAACAATTACTTCCGTGCTTTCGCCTCAATGGTACTGATAAAAATGGTATAAATACCCTGATTATCCTTGTACAAGAGTGGAACAGTTCTAACTCTATTTCACATTGAAAAAATTGTTTAAAATGCCTCTAGAACATCTAATAAGTTTTAAAACATATCTATCCATCTAAAAGGTAATACTTTGATTCTGAATCAGTAAAATTTATGCTAAAAGTTACTTATTTTATTATTTTATATTTTATTTATAAAATTATTAAAAACAAGTCATTTTTCAATCTGTTTTCTATCTTGTAATATTCACTTTCTTGGTGCACAAAAAATATTTTTCCACGTTTTTTCTTGATTTATAGAGTCACCTTCTACCACAACTCTCCTCTTCTTCCTTTATCTTTTATTCTTCCTCTCCTTTCGCACAGTTAGGTTTTTATTTCTCTTCAATTCTTCCGATTCCGTTGTTATCAATCTGCGAGGGTACACCTACGGTACCAGATCTGGTCGTTGCCATGCAATCATCCTGTATGGATTAGAGAAGAGAATCATGTTAGCGTGCATAGAAAATTAGAGTAGCTTGTTTAAAATTAGTTGCAAATGAAAATGTCAAAGCTTCGCATTGTATTAAGTTTTAAATTATTTATGCCAATTAAAATAGCATATAAAGTAACTTATTTAAGTAAGTTTCATGCAATGGACAAAATGATATTAGTAAGTAAGGATATTTTACTGTAGATTCGTATAGATTGAATGTTTAGTTTAATTTTGCAATTTTCATTTTTAATATTAAGAATTTTGTTTTTAAACTTATTAATAAAGTTAATTCTTTATCTCCTTTATCTATTTAGTAATATTCAGTTTCTCCGGCCACAAAAATAGAAAAAAAATGAATAAAAATTTATTTAAATCATCCTCTCCTCAAACCTTAATCCCCGGTTATATTTTAAGCCAAAATTTTGATAAAAAGTTCATGACGCTATGATTAATGCAGTGCAAACACAATAATACATGATAAATCACCTGGAGAAACATAAAAACAGTAAAATATCAGACAACGGGTTACTGGTCAAATATGACCATGTGGGTGACCTTAAAAAGGATATCATATTATGCATAAGAATAATTTACACCAGTTAAGAACTAAAGAAGTAGGCCCAGATAATGAAAAAGATCCCTCAGCTTTGCAGAGATGAGACAAATGTTGACTAAACTATTCAATCTGTGAGACTAATTCCAGTAAAACCGTAGTTTACCCATCGTAGCTGTAGTTTAGCAGTAGTTATTTACGGCTACTGTTTTGAAGGATTGGAGAAAGTTTTGTGAATAATTTTGGCTAGGGGTGTAAAAATTCTCACAGTAAAGGTCTATACCACTTTAGCATAAATATGTCAACGGAGTATGGCATTTTAGCTCTGAGGTTGTTGGTAGAGAAGAAGTTACAAAAAACAGCTATCACGCATTAAAAACATAAGTTTGGAGACAGCTTTGCCGAATGATTCATATTTCTGAGTATTTCAATGCCCTCATTAAGTTGTTGATTGATACATAAATACGATTTTGCCTTTAAGGGAAATATCTTGAGTGATAATGTGCGAAAACAATAAGGTGGAAGCGAAAGTGTGAAAGGTATAGGGCCAGAAATGCGCTTTACCCTCTTACAAGTTAAATTATTACATACAATTAGAATAAATTCTCAAAAGAAAAACTTTCATCACTTCCTGATATTTTACGTGAACCCACTTGCTCTGAATTCATGTTTCTGAACATTGCAGGGCTACACTCCAGTAAAGCAGTCTTCACGTGTTTTCTTCGAGTCCTTACATTTCAGTACGTTAATTTAATAATTATTTGGATAATTTAATGAAGGTTATATGTATAATTACTTTTGTAAATTATCTGAGCACATCAAGATCATTTAATTGAAAATAGTAGAGTTTGAGAGTACACAGAAAAGGTCTGTATGCAAGTGCCTTATGTATACAAGTGCATGTATACAAGTGCCTTATACGGTACTTGTATACATTGTCTGCTACATCATCATCAATAAAAATACTATGGCTGTAGGGTCGGCAATGCGTCATTCATGTCTATGAGAGAATTTTCCGGGGAGGGTTATCAACAGAAAGAGTACAAGATATATCAAAAAAGTTGTGGTGATATTTGCATTGGATTTACATTTGCTAGGAAAAATGAACCTGAGATCACAATTAACGGTAAAAATACATTTTAGCTTCTAAGATTCAATTATCAATGTCAGGATTATATAGAATCAGGCCACAATATGCTCATTTGGACCAAATTTTTGTTAAAGTGCTAATGCAGTGCAGTTGAATAATACAATGAGCTCTGGTAGCGTTACTTATCCTATTCCACGGTTGTAAGACGCACAGCGTAACCAAATCCGCTTTCATTTCAGCTCATCACTTCATTCAAAGAGATTGGCTTTATTAATATGATTTATGTGTTATGGTGTCTAGCACATAAAACAACCGCTGTTGTCCACTTCTCTCTTCCGTTAGTCCGCAAATTCCTTTCAGATTCAAAATTATCGTATTTATACCAACTTCAACAGCTAACTGCCATCGTCCCGGTCCGTCAGAACGTGGAGCTTTATGGTCCTAGGGTTAATAAATATGCACAAGAGTATCGTATTATCAACTATTTTGCCACATAATTATTCTGAAATGGGAATATATCAGATGGAATGGGGAAAATCAAAAGTCTTCCTTTATCTTATGCTGCAGAATCCTGAACTCGATGTCGCAAAAAAACAGGGAATTTGAACGTTTGGTTAAAAATTACTCTCATAATACAGCTGATATAAGTGCTTGATTATTAATCTCCTTAAAACAGCTATACAATAAATTTGCTGGATCAGAAGTATGCATTGAAGCTGATCTTAAGAAGACTTATCAACGGATTTACCAAAGGAGTATTAGCAATTGCATTATTATTTATTTTTTTATTACAAATATTTAAAGGTGAAGAAGAAATTTGGAAAAATGGTTACAAATTCGTCGAAAATGAGTAAATATGGGTTCAAAAATGGAGTGTAACTTGGCCTGTTATCCCTAGACCTGATATTTTCCTACTCAAATCGTTAGAACATAAGGTCATTGCATTAAATCACCTTGGGCGATCTATAAATATTTCCTGATTGAGCCGAATATTTTAGGTTAACCTTCTTTCAATTCATATCAAAATTAAAACTTTTGAAATTGAAAATCTGCAAAAAAAATTAAAATTATGCCACATCCCAATCAACACCATGCTTAGTTATTATTGACTGCATGAAACTTAAGCTCTGACTGCTAGAAGCGAGCATGGTATTAAACTAAAAATATATTTTAATTTAAAATATTGTCTACAAAGAGGGTTTTGAAGGTTTTTGCCTAAGAATATAAGGTTTAAAATTTAGTGTTTTTTTAAACGCTGCTTGCTCCCCATTAGGAAACTTCCAAAATTGGCAAAACATTGCCTCTTATGTTACTACACCAACCTGTTTAGGATGAACTGGCCACACCTCGATGCTGCAGGACATGCTGGGCACCGACTCAGCTCTCAACAGTTTGGTCACAAACAAGGATGGTGTCGAGAGCAACAATGGTGCAAATAATCTCACGAATGAGGTAAGAATACGACTCCTCTATAAGCGACCAGCCAGCCGTCGCGATCACTTCAGCTGCGTGCGTAAGGATGAAGTGGATTGCATGGGCCTTTAAGCGGCGTGCCCGGTGTTTGTCTGCCCAAATTAAAATATATGGTGCAGTTGAAATTGACATCATATTGCTCAACGATTCCTCGCCCAAAACTTTCAAAACCTTCAGGCCCTTCTTTTGGGTAGTTGGGAGATTGTTGGCCATTTTTGCGATAATATTCACTATTCCGGAGTATATAAAGCGAAAAATGTGCTGCACCAACTAAAAGGCGAAGGCAAGCGCTCAGTTGAGAGAGAGCTTCACCATACGCTGTCACTGTTCCTGCTAAGGTAGCGAAAGATTCGGTGTCGGCCGAGCAAATGGAATGCTACTTCTATAGAGCTATGCAAAATATATTTCCTCCTACTGTACCCCTCTAGCTTCTGATTTAGCAGTGTGTCACAATTTAAAACACTACCAAATATGATGATAGCATGGCAGTGGTGAAATGTACATTACTTGATACTGAAAAACAAATGACGAAAAATACTTTCTGCTCTGAGAAATCTTTAGAAATAAGTTCTAGGAGAATCATTAGATGGAAACCATAAACTGTTTTGACGGACGCAAAAGAACTTCAGGGTAAACGTTACACTGGAAGGTTCGCTACAAAAGTGGATGCTTTCGTCCGTCAAAGTAACTATTGTTATGTAGTCAGTCAGTAACTATCGGTATCGGTATTTAATGTCACTAGTCCTCCGGTTCAGAAGAGAAAACTGTATGCGCACTCAAGGAGCTTTCCCCACACATACTATCTCATATTAAGCAAGTCACTATTCGATTGATAAAAACGATTAGACTGAATAACAGGCAATAGTTCTCAAATACTCTTCATAATACTACAAGTCTTTTTGGATATAGAGAACTATTTTTGGACGAATTGTCGAGGTAAACTAAAGTTTTAAACTGTAAGGAATTCGTTACTAAGGCCAAGAAATGCGAAAAATTGCTGAGCCAATCCTCTGAAAGTTGCCCGTAGATGACGCTAATCTGCTTCTCGGCGTCTGCAAGCTGGAGATCCCGATAAAATAACGCCGCACCCTGCGGACGAGGTAATCTTTTTGATGCAAAAGGCCTTGACGAGCGAGATGCGTCGTTCCTACTCGTGGAGTCACGCTCGACTAAAAGCCCCCCACCCCAGTTGGGTAGTTTTCTCCTTTAGGAGAGAGAGAAAGATGCCAAAAGAAAAATGGAAAGGGAAGGAAGAAGTGAGGGTACAGCGTAAGCAGCTCTGAGCAAACCACATGCCGCCCTGTTATCCAATGCAGACTCGTCAGTTTCCAAGGCAGTATTTAAAAACATTGGTGACTATATTTCATGTTCTCAGAAAACCAACTGCGGGTCATATCGTGTTCTATTATCATAATCTATATCACAGCTATTACTTCTTGAAAGTACTCCAACTTGTAAGGATCCACCAACAAGGAATTTCTCGGTAAGATTTTACGAAGAAAATAACGATCAAGTTGGCAGGAGCGTGGCTTGCAGAGCAATAAATCAATGAATTGGAGTGGATATCTTTGACGTAAAATCTTGACTATGAAAGAAATATTCCCGGCCCAAATGTTGGCTTTTTTCCTACCAGGTGTTAAAAGTTAGTTAGTTTTTGCCTCTGCTTTCATGCACAGAAACTTAAGTTTAAACGACATAACTATTGACACAAGGCGTGAAAAGGAATTTACATATATAATAATTTGGGTATCAGTTTGACAGCATCAAACATTATTTCAAAACTTCAGACATAACAATGCGTAAAACCAAAACCTGCGAAAGGAAATACTTGAATAATACTATGTGTAATACGTATTTTTCTGCGAAATGATTTGCAAAGGAAAAATATATCTGGAAACGAGTTTTACATTAATAAACAGCGGTTAAACCATGTCATAAAACGTGCAACCATTTTAGCTAATACATTCAATGAGATGGAGGGAGTGGAGAAATGAGAGACGGTATGCGATCTTTCAGCATATTGTCCTATTATTTGCACATGCTGACTGCGATAGATAGTAAAATAGTAGTTTAATGGCCATTTATGATAGGCACTTTGTATCATGTAAAGTGTGATATTGTTAGAATGCATGCGGAAATAAGAACGTGAAAGATAGCAAAATGCCCTAATTCCGTACCCATAAGCTAGCAATTTCTGTGCATCAATCAGTGCAATTAAGTTCCACGTGTAAAGTGGCCTTAAGACATTATTATCTGAGTTTTACCGTTGGGTCCCTCTAGGAGCGTGAATTTATTTTCTCCTCTTCTTTAGGAAGTCTACTGTCGCTGACCTGAAGGGGACGTGTTTAGGCTAGAAGGCGCTGTCTTTCACACAGAAGGGTGCAGCGGAGGAGTAATGAGATCAGCGAGGATCTTTCACGGAAACCTTAAATATACATTTTAGTTCCATTGGGGTGAATGGTGAAATTTGTCAGTATTTAGTGAGTAAACTTTGCAGAGTTCACTTTAATGCCAATTGACCTTTTCGATATAACTTAAGCAATATCTCTCGTTACGGCAGCAAAATATTGGACGTTTTTGCCCTTTGGATTTAAATAACTTTTACAAACTAAAACGTATTTATATTTTAGTCGTTTACAGAAATATTTACATGAAGTACAATACTCTTGTAGTCGCGGAAGCCAAGGAACTCAGTAAATAATAGTGAGAAATATGGATATAGTAATTTGGTCAAATTTAAGGATACTTATGTTAAGAAAATGAATCAACTACATGAAATGAAATAGTTTTACATTGTCTCCATAGTTACCACTCAAGCAAAAGCAACAGCTTATTACCACTAGTTGATGTAGTGTGACAAAATAACTAGAATGGAACCAAACCCAAGAAGTCTTAGTATACCTTGATTTCTGCCATGGTAAGGTTATATCCATCCTGTGTGGATATAGTATTTGATCCCTAGAGATCTACCACTTGATTAGTTAATTGCCATGTTGCATTTTTTATCTTTAATAACTTCCTTTCCCACCTTTTTGTGTTATCATTGTAGGGAATCAGTTCATATCCTTAGGCATAACTCACCCACAAAAATGATAGAAGGGAAAGAAGTAAATATTCCTCAATTTGCTTCATTTTGTGTCCTACAGTGTTTAAATTCTGATGCATTTGTATCACCTATGATAGGTAATGAATGAAATTGAATTTATATACTTATCCTGTGATATGTGCTCTATTTAGAGAAGCTCATATTATCTTATATCATGGTTAATCCTAAAAATTAGTACTGCTAATCAATTTTGTTTAATCGTGGGAGAGAGATGCTATTAGCCGCTGAGTACCATTTAGTTTTGTAATAATGCCCGTACTGCTCAGCATTTTACCACCGAGGGAGAGGTAACTTCTATGATAGTACAGAAGAAGGGTAGTCATCTAAATTTGAGCCCTGTGTTTTCCTACTCTGCCTCATGGAAATATTGCCAAACGACTGTCATGTACAAGACGCTTTTGTTATAGGGGAAAATGGGCTCGTAGTGGAAGCAAATCTTGGTTGTAGGTACCCTTACAGAGCTTAAAGTCAAGTAGAGGAGAACTAGCGTGCTTGCAGGAGATTGATAGACTGGGGGAAAAAAAAGAAAATGTAACAGACGACGATGGCAACGTATCTTAGCGATTCCTGATGGTTTGGGATAGTGTTAGCAGAATGTCGCACGATAGTTTCACAACCTAAATTAGAGGTAGAATCAGAATTTAAATCCACCACAGAAACCCTTGATAAAATTTATAAAAAGCTTTACCTTTGTCTCAGCTTCCAAAGCAAAGCTTCTTCTACCGTTCCCGCTTTCACTGAAACCTATGAGCTCAATTCGCAGTTGTTCTCGTACGTTAGTCTTGGTTGATAAAATTTCCACGAGGCAATGATTATCTGGATTATGCAATATACGTCCAATAGATTAAATACTTCTTTCCCATTCTTATTAATTTGATTCTCCTAGTAAAATATTTAAAATAATATATTTGCCATACAAACAGATGTTACTCTAAAGCTTTCTTCTGCCAACAGAATAAGGGGTTACACAAGTAAGGATTATGTGGGTTATCAGTGAGACTACGTCATTCCCATTAGAAACATTTATTAAGCAAAACTTTTACTAATAGAGCAAAGCCGTCTCACAAAGGATGTAAATCGGAACTATCCGTTTATTCATTACGATCGCTAGGGAAAGTAAATCCACAGTATCTCATGCACAGCAACCATAAGACATAGGTTACAACGAACAATGCAAAAATTAAGGTAAAAAATCCAACTCCATTGATCTGTAATTAAAAGAGAAAACAGAATTAGTATTTTAATATATATAACGTACTATTTTTAAAATTACAATTGCCTCTCAAGAAAGTTTAAATATATAAACAAGAGAAAATTTTATATTTGTTTTCCTGGACTAGGGAATGAATGTAAAGGGTAGTTCATGCAGTGAGGGAAGGACTATATTTTAGATATAAGAAATAGAGTGGGGAAGAATTCTTTAAGTGGTGACTTCTGAGAGCTTAAAGAGACCAAATACTTTACATCATGCTGTACATTCAAGCGGTCTTGATCAATGGAGACAGCTCGAGCATTATCACCATGGTTATAAATGTGTGTATTGTTTGACTGATATATACTACCTATTTTACTATACATCGCAGAAAGAAGTGGTAAATATGTAATTCGTATGACTTACTAAAGAAATTACATCAGCAAATATACTTTATTTTATATATTTCTGTTAACGCTCTCATAAGCTCATTAAAAGCATTGCCATGGATGAGTTAGCCATTGCATATATTAACTCGTACGACTATCTCTGTGTAGAAATTGGTATCTTTTCTCTCGATTTATCTCGTTTCTCAGCATTTGCATACAGTGCGCTTGCAAGGTGAGAAAACTGGTGTAAGTGGGGTGTTGGATTGGAGTGAGAGTCTGGTGGATTATAAAACTTCTCGCAGGCTAGAAGGACGTTTGTATGAAACCTTGGAACTATAGGGTAAAAGATGAGGGGTTAAATTATTGTTTTTTTGATGGGATATTGGTATTTTAGTATGTTTTAAATGGGGTGCGATCCAGGGAAGGATGTGATGACAAGAATGAGTTGATTTGGATAGTGGTTTTATTCCGTGGGGTTTACTTGGCAATTGGGGGCAGGATTTTATGTAATAGAAGTTTTCTTGGTTTTCTTGGTGTATATTGGTTTTCTGAGGGTATGGTGAAGATTAACGGTATACTCTATGAAGGAGGGTATGTTGCTACAGATACGATGGCCTTGAATAGAGAGCGCGTGAGGGATGGAGCGCTTTGTGAGGGACGGGTGACAGCTGTTGGAGTCTCCTCGATTTCTTTCACATCTTTTCACTGATTCTGACATTTAACTCCTCCATCATATACCTTTACATTTATATCCAAATTAAAGAAAACACAGTTATCACGTCAGTCCACAAATAACCTTCCAATCACGACCAATACCCTCACATCAACAGCTGTCACCCGTTCGACATATATATTTAGTAGCTTATTTCATATATGTAAATATTATATAATATATTTACTGATAAAAGAGAGAGTCCTCATTTTTAGGCAATCCGTAGAAAAATATATATTTACGAATTTGAGGCCTATGTTTGTCGATTTAAATAGTGAAACATTGGCAGCTTTTTATGTTTTACATTAGCTTAGCTACTGAGTGTCAAAAGTTTCTTCACTTTGGGTGCCTTCTCATATTAAATAACACAAATACAATTAACATTGCAAGAAATTCTCACGGAGTCAAGAACCTGAAAAACCGAAAAACACCTAGTTAAAATTTGAATTTACATATCAAATGAAATGATGAAGTATGCAAGAGATAATTTAACTTTGAAAATGTGGAAACTCGTAACCAAAATCCTTGAAACAAATTAATTCCCAGAAGATTGACACACAAGTATAACCATACCTATATTAAAGAAAGGGAATAAAATAATTCCGTAAATTATAGACGTATTCCCTTACTCAGTACTGAGCTAAAACTAATTACTGGAATTCTTAAAAGAAAACTTGAACAGATAATAATAAACAGGAAAAGGCAACAGAGATGTAGGCGGAATAAATCAAAAACTAATGCAATATTTATTATGAGACAGATTCTTAAAAAGCATTAGAATTTAGTTGTCAAGTTTATGCATGTTATATCAATTCGATAGAGTATTGATGAAAGAACTAATTGGTATGCTGTTGGAGAAGGACATATCATTGTCCATGATTAAGATAATGCAGGACTTGAAAACTAATGGAAAATTTTAGGTTGAAGTAGATGGAGAACCCTCCAAACTGATACCAGCATCAATACGAATCAGACAAGGAGGCATTCTTTGTCCCTTCTGTTTAATTTAATTATGGACAAAGTCTCTGAGGAAATAACATCTCTTGGTCTATGATACAAGATGGGTGAAAACCTTGTAAATATTTTATGCTCCGCTGATGATGCAATCATACTACCAGAAACTAAGGGCGATCTGCAGCTAATGTTGTACGGGCTACACATAATATCTATGAAGGATAATATGGCAATATCAGTTGAAATCGCATATGCCTCACTATATCTGGAAAACAGTGCGTGTATCTGTATAATGGTCATTGGTGATAGGTTAATAGAACAAGTGATGAAATTTAAATATCTTTGTGTGGAGATATCAGGCTTTAGTGATCAATTTAATGAAGTTAATGAGCAAGTAGCTAGAGAGGCAGCTATCACCGGATGCCTTAGAGATAATGCCTGTAGTAATAAAAACATGCTGGTGGAGAGTAAAGTCACAATTCATAAATCATGCAACCAATCCATTCTGAACTACGGAATCTAAACAAGAGCAGAGACCGCTAGGACAATGATCCTTCTCAGAGCCACTGAAATGAAGATACTGCAAGTAATGGTAGGGAAAACACTACGGGAAAAAATACTGGATGGAGAGTTCTCTAAAATCTGCAAAGTGGAAAATATTGCACATTGCGGCAGAAAAAGAAAATGCTATAGAGGGATGATGTGGAAAGAATGTATAACTCGAGATTTCCAACATTCTGTTACACAGAATTCTAGATGCTCGTCATCTGCCAGGAAGACCAGCTAAGAGATGGAGGGGAGAGAGAGAGAGTAAGTGAGAGAGATAGCGAGAGAGATAGAGAGAGAGAGAGAGAGAGCTGGACCTCTTCACCAAGGAGCTATGTGTGGAAGTATTTCTGTTGAAACAGATTAAGATGAATTAATACGAAAAGAAGAGGATGGTGGCGGAACGGAGAAAGTAAATACGGCAGAGGTACATCAAATGACCGAGAAAATAATCTATCTACCTAATTTCGATGATAACATAAATGAGCAAAACAGATTACAATAGAAAGGAAAACTTATGAGGCATAATCAAATTATAATAAAAACAAATAAATTTCAGTGTCTCAATCTTCGAAGCAATACTCAAATTTTGATTTCTAATCTGAGCTCAGTTCACAATTTTCCTAAGACATTTGGAGCTGAAGAATCAACCAATAGTACTGTCAACTTTTAAAAGAAATGAGCATAATGAATATGAACTGTCATATTTTTTTATATTAGATGAAATAAAAGTACATGCACGCTAACTAGCCTTTTTCCTTCCTCTGTGTGTTCTAAGAGAACCTCTTGAGGGGGAATTTTTCGTTTGAATATTTCATTTATCACCAATTTTATTATATGCCAGAAGATTATCCTACGTTATCTATACTTATCCTAAATATGCTACAATGCAAACTGATTAGTGCTCAACTACGCCGCAATATTATAAAGGAGACAGATAATTAAGAAATGAACATGCTCAAAATACTCTTCACTCTACTACATATATTCAAGAATATGAGAAGTTAGAGATAACTTTTGTTGGGAACAAAAAAAGTAAAATTTATTGGCGACACAAAGTCTAATAAAACGATTGATGGACTTTCCATCAAGTACTGATGAAATGAGATACCAAGCTGAGCATGAAAGACGGAGGACAACATTAACGGGACGAAATCGATCACCGATGGCAATCGGACGACCCCCAAGTACAACTTCTACGTCCTCATGCATGACTTAGACCACAAGGAAACCTCTTTTGAACCTTCTTCCTCTAGAAGGTGATATAATGATAATAATAAAATTGTAATATACCACACTGTTTTATTATTAGTAAACAAGCCTGACCGGTTTCAATGTAGGTACATACATCATCTTCAGAGGCAAAACACAGCGTACAGAGGTGGTGGCTTGATATGTATAACATCTCATCTCATCATCTTGAGAGCATCTTGATATTTAGTGAGGTTTTCCCGGGTCCTCGCTTTGTTAACCCCCGCCTCTCTACTAATATCCTCCCCCCTGCAAAAATCCTCCCCACTTCCTTCCCCGTGTAGTACCCCGTACATATATCAAGCCACCACCTCTGTACTATTTTGCCTCTAATGATGATATGTATATATTGAAACCGGTCAGGCCTGTTAACTAGTAATAAAGCAGTGTGGAATATTACGAAGTTATAATTATTATATCATGTCAAAATTCCACAAGTCAACTCTTCAACTATCTTGTTATTATCTCAATAGTTACGAAGATAATCTAGACTTGATTTTTTGGCTAAAATAAGTACGGTAACAGTTCTCATAACATTACTGAATCCGGATTGAGTGGCATAACTGCGTTGGGAGTGAAAATTCTCTTGCTTTTGCTATAGTTTATGCCTGGAATTAAATAACTGTATTACTTTTCTTCCAATGATTCCTTTTATAAACTTATAATGAGGTATTGTCGAAAAGAAAGTAGGACAGAGTTATCGGGATCCATTGAAGATGGTAAGAAGAGAAGATAAGGAATATTACTATACGAGAAACACAACCCAATTTTCATCCGCTTCCTCTGGAATTTCAATTTTCCTCTTCCGTCCCTATTTATTGTTGGTTTCCAATCACGCCTTGCAAAATATCTGATAACGAGTTGCAATGCAGTTCTTTCAGTACAATATGCCTTATATGGCGTAATGATTAGCATTTGACCTTTTAATCCACCGAGTAAGAACTCATCCCCACAGTATTCTCACAAGATCACAGTAGCTTCATACAGTCGTCGATTTGGCGAAGTAAATTTCAGTTAATTTCCACTTGGCTGCTCCAAGGTAAGTTGCATTACCTTTGGGTGAAAAAGACGTCTAATGCGGTATCAATCTCCCAGTACCTGCCAATTTTCGTATAGAGCGATTGAATATTTTTTTATCAAGGAGTTATTTTCTCCTAAACATTTGACCCAATATATAATTGCAGTGTAACATAATGGAGGTAAGGAACGGAATAAAATTTAAACTGTACAGATGACAAGGTAATACCATGGGACCTTTAGGGAATATCAAGATACATCATAGGCATAAGAAAATTTTGAGAAAGAGATCGTGGATAAAATGTGCAGGGTTCTATTGATTTCTAACTGACTTAACTTAATCTCATGGTGTCTAAATAAGAATCTTTGTACAGGCAGTGGATTACTAGAAACAACCATTCTTTGAAGTATTGCAACAAAGGCACGAAATAAAAACCTACATATCGGAAATAAGAAGTGCTTTCTAGGTATATACATTGGTAAATTACCGAGGATCTGTGCGTGGGCGGTCACAATAGCAATTTGGTCCCGAAAATTCTCCACAACAGAAAGCCAAGAGCAGTATGCTTTCCAAAATTCATTTCCATTTCCATTTTGTGAGCATGATCCTGTGTTTGTTGCACCTTCTGCCCTACATAATTTAGAAATTATTAGGAAAAAATAATGCGTAACTTTGATACATTTTTCCCTTTATTCTTTTTTCTTTTTTTTTTCTTTTTCTCTTCCTCCCTTTTAAGTTTTCTCCCATTTTATTTATGCCAATTATTTTTAGTTACGTAAATATTATATATAATTGCATATTATGACCTTTCTTATAATGTCCACTGTTGGATAAAGCTTGCATTCACACAAAAATTCCTGTGAAATGGTTCAAAAACTTTATTTTCTATAACTATGAGATTACAAAGTAGCATTGAATAAATGTTACAAATATTTCTGATATACCTTACTTCAAAGAAACACCTAAAAACTTAGTATGTATAACACTCAATCAATTATACCAGACCAGCACCCAAGGGTGGCAGCGGAGGTGTGCTTGGTCAATGAGCAATCACCTACTTCATAGTACATGATAATTACTAAAGAGCTAAGAGATAAGTAAATGTACAAACTATTTTTGAAATTAATACCTTCATATCAGGGAATTCCGTACAGCTCAGGCAATTGATTCCATTTTTAACATGATCTTCATATATTGTCGATCATAGTCCTGGTAAAATCAATAGCGTAAGGGAGGAGATAACCAGATAATGCCGGATTGTGATACATTTTTCTCATGTAAGGATATCTTTTCTCACATTTAATTTATGATATTTTTTTAAATCTACATATACATTAGATATGGCTTATTAGGACTTATCTTATGATGTCCACTTTTGCATAATGATTGTACTCACGCAAATAATCTTGTGAAATGGTGCAAAAGCTTTAGTCTCTATAACTATGAGATTACAAAGTTGCATTAAATAAATGTTACAAATATTTCTGATATACCTTACTTCAAAGAAACACCTAAAAACCTAGTGTGTATAACACTCAATCAATTACACCAGACCAGCATCCAAGGGTGGCAGCGGAGGCGTGCTTGGTCCATGAGCAATCACCTACTTCATAATACATGATAATTACTAAAGAGCTAAGAGATAAGTAAATGCAAAAACTATTTTTGAAAGTAATACCTTCATATCAGAGAACGCCGTAAAGCTCAGATAATTAATTCCATTTTTACCATGATTTTCATATATTGTCGATCATAGTCCTGGTAAAATCAATAGCGTAAGGGAGGAGATAACCAGAGACTTCATACGCAAAGCCTCAAAAGTTATCTAGTTGTGTAACATATTGAAATATTCTAGCTACATTATTACTGCAAAAAGTCATTTTCTGAAACCGAGCTAAAGAAAAGATAAAATTTCAAGTGGAATTATTTGTAATGCTTGAATTTCGATTTCTCAGCATGCGACCAGAAGTGCTTGGTCATGTATTTTCCTGCAGTCAGGGCATCGAGTGTGATATGACACAGAAGCCGATGAATAAGAAATGCGAAGATGGTGAGTTTCAATCCAAGGATAAATTTCTGTAAAGAGAAATGAAATTGGTATCAAAACTAGGGTACAAACAACGAATTAGATATTGTTCTTAGTTAAAATGGATATGATTTGTAATATTGTAAATCATCATTCCATTCCCATAAATACATATGTCCATGCAACGGATATCCAAATTATTTGGTGATTCAGTGTGTATAATTTGATTATATTTTAGGGCGTTTAAGAATTCTAAGACAATTTAATCATTAATGGGTCTTCAGTGGTTTTAAATTTTCACTAGCACATCGCTAAACATCAGTTATTGTGGCGTCCTGGTCAATGATATGTTATGTATATTCCTGGCTCGATAATCTTTTTGAGGGTATTAATCCCATGAGAAAACGTAAATATAGGTTTAATTATATTTTTTATAGAAGTTTTAAAAAAATTCAAAACTGTTCAAGCTTCACCGCGGTATGCAATTCAACATATTTTATCGCGTAAATTAGTAATTAAATTAAATTAGTAAATAATTAGTTAAAGTTAATGGAGTAAAAATTAGTAAACTAGCAAAATAAAATTAGTTTTGAAAAATAGTCATTGCACAGAATGAAGTCAGAGAGAATTGGGTATTTTCCCCTGTGAGGAATTTGGCAGCAATATGATAATCTTAAACATTTTTCAGTCGATAACGAAAACAATTTTTTCGGCCTTCATCCCGGCCCGGCCCGACTTCATTCGACTCAACCCAGCATCGCCTATGAAATAAAAAAGTTGCTGGTTTGATACATGCCGAAGGCATGTTCGATCTTACCTCAGGATACCAGCAGTTAGGGTACCTGAGATCCCTAATCTAATTCCAAATATCTCCAATCTATGGTTTGCTTTCGATTGCTGGAAGAAGTAATGTATTTCATATGTATCAAAACAAAAATATTGGCTTAGAGTGTTATATAAGCTATCGCTAAGAACGAGGGAAAATAAACAGCAAATAAAATATTTCAAAGTCTGGTTTCTTCTAGGTAGTGGGACATATTTGATATCGCTTCAGTTGGCATGTGATAAATTTATTTTTTCGTGTTCATCCGCAGGTCTAATATCCCTCGAAGGCATTAAAATGGGGTGAAGAAGCTATGTACTCGGGTGAAATATGCATAGTTATCTTCTTTAATATTTATTACAATACGACTAAGTATAAACACCACTCTTAGTATTCCTTGAAATATTTATTAAAACCAGACCCATTTGGAGCATGAAATAATCCATTGATTAAATAATAGGCATTAGCAACACCTATTCATGTCAGTCCAGCAGTGGAGTTTAAGTAGTTTTCGGTACGGCTTTACTGCGAAGGCAAAAAATTTCGTTTAGCGGATTTCATCGCATGAGTTTATTGTAAATATACAAGTAATTTAAAAATGAGAAAGCGATAGTCCACTGGCGGACTAGTAAATGAACATACTATGTGGTTTTTTCGATTTTTTCAAGGCTAAAAAGCCACAATAAATATTTCTGTCAATGTATTTGCCGACCAGGTACTATTCAATGGCCTAGAATTGATAAATTGTGGATAGGTTACAAGAATTGTCTTAAAAATTTATGCAAACTGTTGTACTACATATGAATTTACTTAAAAGTCGAGGTCAGAAAGGAGGAGCAAATACATGGTATTGCAATCTGAAGTTGTTGTATCCGAAGTTTTGAACAAAAGCAATCCGTTTGGAGCTTCTAAACGACGAAATAAATAATAAATACCTGCGCACTCCTCAGGACTTAAGCCATCCTTGTCATTTCGATGATCTCGGGTTCCTCTGGGCCACGTCTGCAGCTTAAGAGTCGGTCGTAATCAATGGATGTCAGCATAAATACAAGGCATGCATATATTGCCATGATCGCGAGGAAGAAGATGACGTACCAATGATATCCCTGTAAATGAAAAAAAAAAAATTGGTTGTCACGAAGATACTTTCATCTTAAGAATGACGTAAAATATGTCATTTATCGGGGATCATAGAGTCAAAATTATTTCATGACCTATGACTTACAAATGTTCCCGCATCATGTGCAATTCTATCACAGTTATCGTACAAAGATGTTAATCATAAATATATTCACATGGTGTAGGTATTTGCATGGTTTTCGGGTTTTTCTGCGTTGCGTTATCTTGGTGATGACGTTTTGTAGCAAATGGAGGCCACATTTTTGATTAGGTCCGAATGCCAGCTGGTGAAAATAGGCATCTATATATACCGATCAGCGTCAAGGACCCGGATATTTGCGCTTTTTTATTTATGAGTCTTTTTCAAGTGTTGTCGAGTCTGTGCCCGTTGTCTCGTTTGAAATGTTTCTTTACTTTTTTCTTTTCAATTGCCTTTCGGACAAATTTTATCCACCAAACTTCTACGTTTTATATGAAACAGACTCGTCCTGAGTTTCAACGAAAAATTGTCAGGTGATTTTTTTGTAAAAACATCACTCTACATACACTTTTCAACAGCTGGTGGGGCAGGGAGAGGTTAATTGTTAAGGAGGAAGTTTAGTGATTTCTTGAAGTGAGGAAGAGGTTGTCATTCAAAGACCATGGGTAAAGTAATCACTTAAAGGGGAGAGGGTGGGTATTTTGTGAAGGATAATGGGAAAGGGAAGCAACTGCGTTTAAATTGGGATGAGGCAGGGAACAGATATTCATTGATAAGACTGACCTCAGGGTTGAATATTCTCATTAAAATCCTAAGTTGTTCATGACAGTTGAGCTCTCCTCTATCGTCAAACACACAAAGTTTCAACGCCAAAATCACTGTTATCGTCAAGGTCTATCAAATTCTTAGCCAAATTACTATTTTTGTCATATATATATATAAAAGGGCTTGAAAATGTTCCTTGGTTCTCGAATAAAAGTTTCTAGCAGTCCGTTCAACGTAGACTCCAGTGCAGTCCCCGCACTTGATGCTATATATCCCACTTTTAGAAAACGGGTATTAAGGGTCTTTGCAGTTCACAAAAAGATTTCGCTTTGACCTGTTGTTATAATGTCGTTCGGAAATTGTCATTTGGTAATTTAGCAGATTTTTTAGCCATATGCTCCATTTTTTCCCTTACTAGCAGATGTCTTTAAGGACCATTTCGAGAAGAAAATATATTGTTGGGGAAATTGCCTACTAAAATCTGTTATGTAATAGTATATATACGTAGATGATATAATTGTGTTTGGAAACGGCTCGGATCGTCAATTATAATCTTGATAAAAATTGCTTAAATAACATTCATCTAAAATGTAGTCTTACTAATGTGTGGGATTCCAAATATTGTCTTAATTACTTGGACTTATATGTTTCTTTGAATAACGAGAGACGTGCACTTAGCATATGTAGAAAACCAAGCTACACGGACTATTACATTCCATTTTAATCTAGGCACTGCATTCCTCCACAGTCAATGTCATCCTACTCGCTGACCCACTGTGACATAAGTCTGCCTCTATCGACAGAATAATATACTATAAAAATAGATTTCATTAAATGTATTACCGTTACAAATGGCTATATAAATAATTTGATCAACAAACGTATACAAAATAGATAAAGTAGGCTGGCCATCAAATTTACCTATCCACCAGAACGTGTTTCTAACATTGAAAAACAATGGACATGTATCAAATATCTCGGGGAGTGTTCGAAAAAGCTCTCGAAAAATCAACCAAAAGACAATTTCTGAGTTCAAACCACAAGTGACTCGAGAAAAACTTTTTGTGAAATGCAAAGGCCCTTAAGACCCGTTTTCTAAAAGTGGGATATAATGCCTCAAGTGCGAGTACTGCAATGGAGTCCACGTAGAACGAACTACTAAAATTTTGATACGAGGACCAGGGAACATTTTAAAGCGCTTTTATATCAATACGACAAAAAGGTGATTTGGCTAAGCATTTGATAAACCTTGACCATAAGAGTGATTTTGACATTGAAAATGTGTGTGACGATAGAGTAGCGCTCAAATTTCGTGAACAACTTCGGATTTTAAAGAAAATGTTTAACTCTGAGGTCAGTCTTATCAATCCTCTTCACGTAATTACTCAACCCGAGGCCCATGAATGACAACCCAACAAGTCTTTATACTGAGATGTTTTTACAAAAAATCATCTAATGCTGACGATTATTCGTTGAAGCTCGGATCGTGTCTGTTTTATATAATACGTGGTATTGTAGAAGTTTGGTGAAAAAAATTTGTAACCATAGAATACCACCAAGTGACAACAGACAATAGTTTTACAAATAATGCCAGAGTAAGTCTCAGGCATAACTTGGTTTATACGAGACGCAAGAAATATAATCTTGCATTTTCAATTCCATATAAGTTTATAATTATCGACCATGGTTTCGAAGATAATGTCATTACCCACAATTTTCACAATCATAATGGTATTGTTTTTCAGAATCATGGTCAGTAATTAGAAAGTAGTGAGAAATGTACAAAGTGAAGAGTTATTTCATAGGGAATCAATTAGACACGCCGTTGATATCTAATTTGTTTGCGTTCTCTTCCTCCTCCTATTCATTTTCCTTTTCCCTTTCCCTTCTACTATTCATATGCTAAAGTATTGACCATACGCTAACTATGGCGAGTAAGTAGATTTTAATATTACACTCCCATTCCTCGTTGTACCCATTCAGAATACTTTACCTAATCATCAATATCGAGATTCATTTTAGTTTAGTGGGATTTGGTCTGATCGTCTGGTAAAATTGCCGTCATGTGAAGATTAGAGGTGTGGAATAGAGTTCTTAGGTGATTTTATATGTTTAAGAATGTCTATTAGTAATCAAAAGTAACGCAGAGGAAATATTCGTGCACTTTCGTGCAAAATCTATGGTAAGGTATATGCCCCGAACACAATCGGAGTAGATGCACTGTGAGCGATTTGGGACTGGACGGGACTATTTCTTAAGCAACCGGCTGTAGTTTGTATTGTGATTGTTGTTTTCTGAGGGGTAAACATATCCCTTATTTTAGTTTTATTTTTTAAATTTTAATTTGAATTCAATGTTTCAATAAAAACTGCAAAGGAAAAAAGATCTTCCCACACAAAGATTTTTTCATCCCCATTCATTTCTGTCCACTCAATCTCTCTTCACCTCCACTTACGCTAAACTATCTCCCTCTCTGATGTCACTTTCTACTCATCCTTCTGCCACTAGTATTTGCGATATGAATAATGAGAGAGCAGAAGCAAATCGCCATTTAAACCGAGGTTTGAAGCTATGTTAACGGTTGAAGGAGGGAAGAAGAAAGAGGGAAGGAAGGTAGCTCCTTGATCTCCACACTAGCCAAATATTCTAAACGATCAACGCTAAATATTACTTAGGTTTAAAAAATTATGTCTTCGCTTGTTTTGTTATATTTTGTCCATAACGTTATAGACCATTTGTACTCTTATGAATTGAATACCTTGGACCCAAAATCATTAAATAAATAGATATATTAATGGATCATTTACCTTTGAAACTGTTAAATCATCGGAAATTTTAAGCGATAGACTTTTAAAAAACTTAGTAAATGAAAATTTATCACCCGTTTTAGCCTTCCCAATACCGTTATACCCTCATTATGGACTTTTTTGCTTTTTTCAGAGCGCGATGTCCTCCAGAAGAAATAAAAACCTTGCCTGTTCCCCCTCCCAAGGTTTTTATCCAACCCCTCCTCCACAACTCATGTTTTAAGTGAGATCCTATACGTCCATTATAAGTATAATCCGTTGCTGATGTGTTAAAAGCTGAAATTGTCTCGTGCGTTTGGCTGAATATTGTATATTTGTCACTTCTTATCAAAATATTTCAATTCCAATTAGTTAATTCGCACGCTATCAAATTAAACATAGCATGACCCTTAAGGAATTTGGCCTTAATCGTGCGGATTTAAATGTCCGCGGTGATTATTGCCTGCCGGATAGCCTTAGGCGTACAATTAATATTGTGGAATTTAAATACCAAATCTAGTGTACATCTTTCAGTGCGCTCAGTAAGATGACCCTCTACTCCAATGTACGTATAAATGTCCTTAAAACTTAAGAACCAAAGGAGTCTTTCGTCATGCGTATGGTAATGCTGGTACCAGGTCCCTCCACTCTCCATCTTCTTTCATTTTTATACTCTAAACTACCCACTTACGCAAATAACCGTAGCTGTTGGTTCCTATAAAATGCCTCAAATTGGCCCTCAGCTTGAACAATATATACAAATGACTTAATCTTCCTCAGTTGTCTTCTATACTCATTAAACTCTTTTTTATATTTGATTCCGTGTTGATTTTTAAATTTTTTTAGCATTAAATTTTTTTAAAATATATGTGCTTGAAAGTATCAAATGACTTTTGAGCACTTGTCTGCAATAAGCCATAGTGATCTTTTGTTGCCTTTTCATTTTTCTCGTACGCCGTGTTTGCTTAATAAAATCGAATGTTATTGTATAGTTTCTGATATAATAGGAAGAATGTAATGTTAGCTTTGGCTGTATATACTGTACATTTTTTAATATAATTAGAATTTTTGGTTCAAACTTGACTAAATGCCAGACTCATCTTATTATATTTCCCGAAACTTTTTATGGTTTTGCAGACACAAGCAGATGCACGGAAATAAAACTTCATTTGGCCCATCATATTTTTCTTCCCACCAACCGGCCCCGATCTACTGGTGCTTTTACAAATAATTTCCACATGAATAAAATTTAAAATATTACGATCTCGAAGAAGACATCCTACTCATATGTGCTTACGAGTGTATTTCAAGTATGCCGATTGAAGTACTTGTACCTGCGATATGAAGCTCGAACAAAACGAAATTTTTGTGACAACTAAAAACGAGGCCCGAATTTTAAAATAAATGGCAGACTTTTGATGTGAATGGTCTTTTCAATTTTAGGTCGTCTATTGTAATCGGCAAAGGTAGGAAAGCAAGAAAGCATTCAGGATCGTAAATAAATACAATTGAGAAAGTACAGCAATGTAGTATGACAAATAATTGATCCTGAGAATTGGAAATATCCGGAGTTCTCTACGAAGAAGTTCCTCCTGGAACCACCAAGTACGATTCTTTAGCGTGGGAGAAGCAAAGACTAATTTTATCTTGATGCGAAATATCTGCCTCAGACCTCACCCTCCCCAGCCCCACCTTCAGCGTCCCATGGCTGCCAGGCTAGCCTTCTACCCACTCACACCCCCCTCCCACCCGAAGGGTCATTTACGGCTGCGGCGAAGAGGGCCCAAGTAGTTGCCGACTGCCCCCTTCCCACTAGCGCCCGGCCATATTTCCTGCTGACACTTCGCTCACCCCAAGTCCAGTCCCTGATAAGTAACCGCCTAACGTAAACATTCTCCCCGACTGCTTAGCTAACCGTCCAGACCACCCAGATCTAGCTGACGGAGGATCGCACAGTTTCCCACGCTTGCATGCTGAATATACTGCAGTGAAAGTATGAGACGAATGACATTATATATATAATCTATTGTTCCATAGATCTTCGCATTTCTCTAACACTATCAATATTATCCATTAAATATTTCATACATTCCTGATTTGGTGTAGGTTTACACATTAAAGGGGTCGTTTAGCAAGAAGCACTTTACTGCAGTCTTATTTACGGATAGAGGTGCTGCAAATATCACATTTTGTAAAGTGTAGGGTTTCTATCACATGTTAGGCTAGTTACATATGATAATTAGATATAATTAAGGGAAGCGTGGTTAAAAAGCTTTTTTTCACCTTTCTTGAAAATTTATTTAATTGTGTACTCGTTTACTCACGATTAGCGCATAGCCTCTTTTATCCCTCCTCTAGTCTAGGCTTTGTTGCCTGTTGCCACGTCTTTCTTCACAAAAGGATATCAATAAGTTTAAAAACATTTTTTGCTATTTTCAAAGTGAGTAGAATGAACCAGGTGAGTAGAAGGTATCTGAATTGTGCTCAAAGAGTGCAACTCAGATACCTTCTTTTCACCTGGTTCTATTGGATGGTATTCTATACGCACACTTCCACTCAAAGAGTGCAGCCAACCCAAAATTTAATTGTCGATTGCAAAAATTGCATTTAAGAAAACTACGGTGATAAAAGCTCGTTTAAATCAAGATTTTTGGAGTCACAAGAGTTGCTTTGCCCATTTTTATAACACCTCAAGACATGATACTTTCAAGGACCCTACGTGCTAGGAGTGACAGCAATTCTATGATAAGCTAAGGTGATCATAATTCAGAGTTTTACACGAAAAAGGACAGAAATAGAACTTTTTGTGTAATTCCGTCAAATAAAATGCTTAAATCTTCATTTACAAATAAAGGTGGATCTAGTAATATTCACTGACGGATGCTCGTTAAGTTAAGAATTTATGGAATCGATGTAATAGGTCGAACTTCACTGCACTGGAAAAAGACTAATTTATATTGTCAAAGCAAGCAATTTGTATTCAAGACAAATGGGAAAATCATATTGTTTTGGAGTTTGTTAACTTCTAATTTTTTAACTCATGATGAGGTTGAGTTGTTACTCAACCGTTGGGTTCGCAATGACACCAGAATTGAAAATATATACTCAGAATAATTAAATATATAGAATAGCATATGGGAAAATCTCAGTTGAATGTTTTGCAAATAAATGTTTACATCACATGTTTATAACTTTTCAAAGAAAAAAAATGTGTTTACCATTACTTTTTTAAGACTAAGTACATCGTACCTTTAGACAACATAAAGCAAAAAATTTTATGGCTTTAAAAATATAAGCCATTTCATTTCGACGCTGGACTTTTTAGCGCGGTAATTCTCATTTTCTTCTCCGTCGATGACTGTTGCTGTTTCTACAACTGGTGCCCTTGAGGCTATTCTCCTCACTCTGCAAGCCTTGGCTTTGAAATTCATAGAAATGTGAATAATTATCGGTTGTGATCTTATACTCAAGTCTCTGCATTGTTTTACGTTGGGAATCCATTTCTAATGGATGATAAGAGGGTTAAGAAGAGGCGGGACATATTTTCGGCTAAATTACTTCTGTAGTCCAATATTCGCAGGAGTAATAGGTCGAAAACATTTCTAAGGAAACACAAAAAATGGAAATTGTATGGCAAATGATGAAGGGTATCAAACTAAAAAAACTATGTTAACATTATTTGATTGGATATTGGAATGGAGAGGCGCAAAAAAATCTACGAACTTATAACAAACTATAGTGAATCACGATGTAACGAACGTTTACGACTGCCGCTAAAAAGTGGGAAATGCATTGGAAAATACGAACCAACAAAAAAATTATTGCCGAGAATCAGAGCTGTTGCAATTATCATTAAATAGCAGTTAGGCATATGGCCCCTAGGTTATCATCTGATGCACCCTATTCTCCGGTCTTCATTTCGACCGAAAATGAATGATTCCAGCCAAAGCGTGGGCATACTTCAACTTCCATCAACTCCCTCCCACGCCATACCTCGTGACCTCAAAGCTGTTTATCTTTGGCGGGAAATGAATTTATGGAGTGAGGTCGGTGAGGCCTAGCCATAATATGCGGCCTGCTTCGGTATAATGGTGGTCTCTGCTACCGCAGATAAGACTCAGCGCAACCCAAGGAGGTTAGAAAAAAGAAGGAGATACCTCACTTGATTCTCGGAGCCAGTTTCGCTGTCTTGGCTGCACTAAAGCTCCTCGTGCAGATCTGCGCGGAAATGGCGGGAGATAGAGGAAGAGGGAGCAAAGGGGAAGAAAGAGTGGGAAGAGACGGAAGGAAGAAAAGGGGGAGAAGATGGAGAGAAAAATGGGCACGGGAACCGAACTGGTTCGCAAATAAAATCTCTGGACCTCATGCACATACCCTATCTTGCGGTCTTTTTGTGAGTTGGAGAGAAGAGACGTCACGTTGTTATGAGTCATCCCTGTTCTCATAGAATCACATTTGAGAACCAGTTCGGTTCCCCGTACCATTTTTCTCTCTATCTTCTCCTAATACTCATTACATGAACGCTGTAAAATTCTAAATCTTAAGACGGCTTCGAACATTATTCAGCACACATATTCCAAGAGAGTGGGATATAGGCGAAATCGATATTTTGGGAATTAAGTGGCTAACAAAGAATGGAGAATACAAAGGAGAATATGTACAAAAATCATTTAATCTGGAGGGAAATGAAAAGAAGAAGATCACGTAAGCGTTAGTTTTGAGGACTTAAAACTTTTGTGGTTTTAAAAATTTGGCAGTACCGTGACGAAGGCCGAGAGCAATAGATCGCTCACTATTTGAAAATAGAATAAGTATAAGAAATAATAGAGATATTCCAATGAATAATCCCAAAACCAGTATCCATGTCATAAGTAAGAAGTATCTTTTTTTATTTGATAAAGAGGGTAGGTGTAAAGAAATCCTTATTTGAAAGGGATAAATATACCGCAGCACAGAAAGTTACTGATATAAAAAATGGCTGATTTATTACAATGACAAAATTAAAAACAGTGAATTATGGCTTACGTTTATTAATAATATTAATTAAACCAATGACAATTTATTGTCACCATTATAATAAGTATTAAATATATCTTAAAAGAATTTAAATAAAAATAATGGGCTATCTATATTTTTTTTTCCTTTCATTCAACACCAATTATCATCACAATTACTCACATCAGGAGCTTTCCCTAAAGATGCACTTAAAGGGAGCTATTATTTAAAATATTTTTCTCTTCTCCATATTAGTAATTATTACAGTTTACATTATTTGTATTTGTTACGCGTTCCAGTTGCTAAGGCTTGTAGGTCATATATTGCTAGGGTAGGAAAGAATTTCGCCTTTGAGATATATGAGAGTCACATTGTTGGTCTTTGTGAAAGCTTACTCTGTGGGAATACAATTAGGAACCTTATTGTTTATGCTGTTATTATGCAAAAATATTGAATACAAATGAATCTTAATCTTATAGATCAATATCCAAGAACAATTTGGACAAAATATTTGTTTTCTCTCGGCGGGAGAGACAGAAAAATGTCGTGGGTTAAAATGAAATCGTCCAAATTTCTCTCCGGTTCACATGCCTGGTTAGGGCGTCTCGTACACAAGGGAAAGGGTTGTGAGGGAGTCGGGCCGAGTCGGGCCTACGCGTCGGGATTTCAACCCATCGGGTAAAATCAGGCCCCAGTACCATCGGGCTCATCCATTATTGTGTCGGGATCCGTTAAAATAGGGCCTTAGTTGCAGGTCTCTGCTGGCAGTTGATTCTTTTACATAAGCCTCAGAATTTAATAAAGATATTTTTCCAATGTCCTCGATCCAGTAAAATCTGTTCATGTTCTCCGTTAAAATAAGCCTATGGTGCCTTTTATCCTGTTACCATTTACGAAATAACCAACACGGTAAATGCTTTACAACCTGGTAAAGCCCCATAAATAGATGGATATAACAGTCACATGTTTCAATCCGTTATTTCAATAGTAGCTCCAGTGTTTTCACATGCATGTAATTAACTTTTCTTGGATGACAAATTTCCAGACTTTTTGAAGAGAGCTGTAGTTATACATCTTCATAAGAAAGGTATGGAAAAATTTAGAAAAACTAGACTAGCCAAATATCTTCATAAAGTAAACTTCTTTACTGGAAATCAATTTGGCTTCCTTAGTGATAAAAGCACTCATATTATATGAGTCATGTCTACTCTGGAGTTAACTAAAAAAACATGCTGGGTCTATTTTCATTGACATCATGAATGCTTTTCACTCCCTTGGTCATGAAATCTTTTCAAGAAAGTTAGAGAGAGCAGGTATACGTGGCATAGCTAATGAGTTGTTTCGAAGTTTCTTATGTAATCGCTCTCAGTGTGTGAGAATAAGACGTTCCTTTAGTGGCTTGAGTAAAATAAGCTCAGGAGTAGTTCAAGTATTAGATCCCATTTTATTTCTTATCTAAATAAATTACTTGAGCAAATATGAATTTAACGGCATAGTAACGGCTTTTTCCGACGATATAACCCTGACATATATTTGTAATTCTTGGAATGCAGTTAAAAGCAACATGAAATGTGACTTGTAAAATCTTCGGCCGTGGTTTGACTACAATGGTTTTAAACTAAATGAAAAGAAAACAAAACTTATCTGCTATGATCTCGGTAATTGCTACAATGCTGATGGCAGTTTTTTGTACCACACCAAAGATTGTGTAGAAAATAATTGTAACTGCTCAGCAATTGAACGGACGAAACAGACTAAGTATTTGGGAGTAGTTTTTGATTATCACAAAAGATGGGTTCTGCACATTTCCAATGTCTGTGCGACTCTGCGGAATAGTTTAACCAAATTTTATTTCCTTTAAAATTTGTGTCCACTCCATAGCCATAAATTTATTTATTTTTCCTTAGTTTAGTCAAAGTTAAATAACGGATTGATTTGCTGGGGAGAAGCATATTATAATACCATAGGGGCTGCTATAATAGTACAAATGAAGATAATTACATTGATGCTCTTGAAAAATCTATTGAAGCCATACTCTTCCCCTTTTCTCTAGTCTATGGATGCTTCCTTTAAGAAATATGTATTGTTATAAGATACTGAAATTTTATTATGCGAGCAGCGGCAATGCGCGAGAAACAATGGGAAGTCACAAAATGTTTAATTTTTGTAGAGGCAACTGGGTCCCTGTACCTCAAGCACATTTAACTCTATCTAAAAATCTTTTTATACAGGGACCGAAGTTATATTGTCAATTATGGAAAATTATAAAGGAGATACAAAATTGTAGCCATTTCCTTAGTCTTGTTAAACAATGGTTTATTTCTTGTAACAATATCGAATTTATGCTTCATTGAGATATATATTTTTATGTCCTACCAAAGTCAAATTTATTTGCCTGTAAAAGACAGAAGTTTGTCTTTCTGTTAAAAAATTGTGTTTTTCTCATATCCGGTTATGTATCTCTTCGTATTGTATCTATCATATTAGTTGTTTTGTTCAACAATGCATGTTAAATACAACTAAAGATAGCCTAAAAACAGCCCTATTACCTAGTAGAATAATTAAATTCCGAATTTGTTAACGAATGTTTCAATGTATTTGTTTTTGGAAGAATAAATTATTATTATTTTGATGAAAGGATAAAGGTATTACAGTATGTTTTTAATTTGGTACGATCCAGGGAAGAATGTTGTGACAAGGTTGAGTTGTTCAGACTGATGGGTCTTATTCCGGGGAAGTACTCGGCCGTCGGCGGCAGGGTTTTATTAAAAAGAAGTTTATCCGGGCACCCGAATCCTTTATTCCTTAAGCGGACGCGCTGGCGCAATCCGTGCGCCAGTGGACGAAAGTTTCGTGGCGACTGAATAGTTTTGGTGTGAAAATAATAAAACTGCGACGTATTCTTTCATCTATTGTTGTGCATCTGTTAGTGAAAATTTGATAATTTTTCCGCCACTTGCATGTTTTTGGGCATTAATATTCCGATGGTAGTCCACCTTTGGCACACGCCAAGTGCGCCGCGCGCCCACTAGTGTCAAGATTTTTTTCTTGGATGGGCCTCAAAAGATTACTTTGAAGCACAATTCCACTGTTCACGTTTCATATTCTCTTTTTCCTATTACAATATATATAATTTCCTTCCTATGCTTTAACTCAGCCTGAACATGATATTTGTGTTTATGTCAAAGTTTTTCGTGCCTGACTCAAACGTATTGGGTTTCTACATGCTAGCTAGAGATACTCTTTCATCCTTTTCTACAAATTAATTATAATAGCAGATACTCTTTTAAACTTACGATTGATTATATCGTTGGTATCGTGTTACATTGTCTTTTTCCATATTATAATAATTCGATAGCTAAGAGCGGCACGTTTGGTAGCCTCAGTGTGGTTCCGACCTCACACGTTTTCCCTTCTAGTTATTGTGTTCTATTTCCGGTCGAGTGCACCGAACAACAAGGACCTTTTTATTATACGTACCATTTCTTCAAGTTCTCTCTCATAAATCAAACAGAAATTTACCATACATAATATTACTTCTGATAGAATAGTGGGTGTAAAGTGTAGGTTTATGCCTGGAAGAGGATGTAGTGACCAGCTTTTCGCGCTTCAGCAAGTGATAGAAAAATGTATGGGCGTCCAAAAGAAAGTGTATTGTGCATTTGTAGCATTTGAGAAGGCATATGACAGGGTAAATAGAAGTTGTGGATGGTTTTGAAGGACAATGGAGTGAATGGGCAGTTATTGAATTATGTGATGGCGATGTATGATAATAGTAAGGCAAGTGTGAGAGTTAATGGGGTTTTGAGTAATTGCTTTGAAATAAGCATAAAACAGGGCATAAAGCAAGGGTGGGTAATGTAACCATGGCTGTTCAATGTATTTATGGATAAATGTGCAAGAGATGCATGTAGTGGAAACGACGGTGTTTTGATTGGAAATGTAATCATGCGAGGTCTACTATATGAGGATGATGCTGTTCAGATCTCCAAGAGCCAACACGGATTACAGAAGCCCCTACATAAGTTTAGTGAATCAACAGAGAAAATGGAATTGAGGTTAAAACCGTGCAAGACTAAAGCTCTAGTTTTTGATAAGGGGAGAATAAATGTCTGATGAGAGTAAACGGTGAAGTAATTGAACAAGTGGATGATTTTGTGGACTTAGGTAAGATGCTTGCAAAAGATGGACGGATAGATGAGGAGATAAAGAGACGTGCAAATGCTGGGATAAAAGTGGTAGGTAGCAAGTGGAGCATATCCATGAAAGAGGTCCTGTCCAAAGAAGCAAAAATCGCCGTGTAAAAAAGTGTACTTCTCCCCACTTTGCTGTATGGTAGTGAAACGTTGGTATGTCAGGATAGACATACGAGTAGAGTCAACTCCGTGAGTATGAGTTATTTGAGTGTGTTTGCGGCAAAAGTAGGATGGATAGGGTGAGGAATGAGTGATAAATAAATGTGGGTTAGATGTTCCAATAACGAATACATATGAAAGGAGTGTGCTTCGTTGATTTGGCCATGTTGAGAGAATGGATGAGAGTTGAAGAACAAAATGTATATAAGAGTGAAATGAATAGTGTGAGAGGTAGAGATAGGCCGAGAAAGTTTTGGTTGAGAAAATTCTTAGGAGAAGGAATATTAGGAGTCTTAAAAACAGGAGGGTGTGTATGAAGCAGCTATTGGGGTAAAAGAGGCAAAAGAGGTTTGCTACGATAGGTCATTATGGAGGAAATAATTGAAGCAGTGTCAGGTGTACAAAAATGTATTTATGAGTGACTCTTTGTGACTGTGCCTATCCCGAAAGGGAACGGCGTGACTGGTATGAATGTATGTGTGTATCTATTTCCGTTTTGAATACCATCTCCCAGTGTATATCCTTTGAAATCAGGAGTAATTGCTTCGTTCCAATTTTTGCAGATAAACTAGCACCATGTTTTGAGACATGCATGAGACGTAGAAGACGTTGTCCAAGTTGGATCTGAAAAGCATGAAAAATCACGAACACCTTTGCTTGACCTGTAGCTTTCAAATTCCAGTTTTGCGAGATGTAAGTGATACGTGACTCCTCATGTGTTCTAAAAATATTTTTAAATTAGGCACACGTTTGGTATTGAATTGTATTTCTGCTTCGTGTTACTTTAAGTGAAATGGTATTTTGCTATTTCCGGGACAAAGTTCACCAGAGACGATGAAGTACTGAAAGCCTTGCACGAGGCAGAGAGTGAGGATAGTTCTATTGATCAGCGTAGTGTGTCTTACTCTGAGGATGAAGATATTGTTCATTCGGACCGTAATTTGGTTTCTGAGCAGGAGCTTGAACAAGAGGATGTAGATAAATGTTGTATCAACAGCGGAAACGACATTTATATTGCAAAAGACGTTTTGTCCCTATGACACAAAAATACCCTTTCCTGTGATGAAGTGCACGATGAGCAGTTTCGTCTAGCTCTGGCTTTGCTCAATGCCAGTAATGCGGACACATTTCACCACAGATTAAAAGCAAGTTTTATAATTTAAGTGTATAATTTAAATCATTTATTTACCATGTTATGCATAATATGAGTCTAATAAATGTTAATGCTACATTTTTGGTGAACTCAACACTTGTAAAAGTAGGCAATTGCCTGAAAAAGTGCATCATGTCACAGTTGCTGAAACATTTGGGCTCTTTTCCCCTTGGCTGTCATTGACTAAGTAATATTCTTACAAAAAATTATATGAAGAGGCACTTTTACTTAAACTAGATGCTAGGCCTTTCATTTACTGATCATTATTTATAATATTCCCTCATGAATTTATGCATTTGGATAGAGTTACACTTAGCACTTAGTATCTTTGGAGTATACGTACAAAATCCTCCTAACCAAGACAGAAAAATTAGTAAAGCCTGATATATTTATAGTGGCAGTCAAAACACCACCATTTTTATTTCACAGTCTATAATAGCACATTTTTAGATAAAATTTGAAAAAATTGAATAAGTTAACTACTCTGCCGTAGGGTTATAATTGTGAAAATATGATGTAGTTTTTTTGCGTTCCAAAACTTGGTTAATTAATAACTAATGACATTATAGTGGTAACATAGCTCTGCAAGGATAATAAAAAAATTTTATATGTTATTTGTGTACTTTGTTAGACAAGAGGTAAAACTTTCATGATGATATGTTAATTGGTTACTGACCTGTGAATTTTCACCTTGTGCCCTGTACTCGGAAAGTTTAATCCCACTACCGATACTTCAGCAAACTTCCCAAGCTTTGACCCCACATATCTTGCAAACTATGAAAGTGAGTGAAGAAATATTTTATATGGGTTATTAAATTGGTGATAGTAGCTAGTGACAAAAATTTCATCAAAATTCAAGTCAGTGGGTGTCATTTTGAAAATTTTCTGGGTGATTTGACATAGAATGACCCTCTTAGGAGTCAAGACAACTAGTCATACCAATGTGAAGGAACTTTAGAGTAATGATGGGACGGTTATAGAAATCCTAAGATCATGTATGAACTATAAACGATTTCTCTTTCTCTTTCGGTGTTTACGTTTTGATGACTCATCTTTACGGGGAGAGCGAAAAAGAACTGAAAAATTGGCTACTATTTGGGAAATATTGGATTTGTATATAGCGAACTGCAAGAATACCTAAACCTTAGTAAGTTTGTCACCATAGATGAAAAGTTAGAGCCATTTTGGGGAAGATACAGTTTTATTCAGTGCATTCCCAGAAAACCAGCTATGGGCCAAAAATCTTTGCGTTATGCGATGCCAAAACGTTTTTCACCAACAATCGAGAAATTTACTGTGGAGAACAAATGGGCCATATTTGGTATCGAATTCGGCTGCAGATATTGTGAAAAGATTAGTTAGCCTTATAATGGGAAAAAATCGTAATCTTACTGTAGAAAATTTGGTACACCACTTATCCTCTTGCAGCATCTTTGCTGAATGACAAAATAACTATAATTGGTATAATGCGTAAATACAAGAGAGAAATACCTTTTGAATTTTTGCCGAGAAAAGACCGGGTGATGGGGACTTCAAAAATATATAACTTTGGTGTCTTACACGTCAGCAAAAAACAAATCAGTCATTCTTTTGCCAACAATGCATGACACAAATAAAATTGACCAAAACGCAGGGATAACACATATTTTCATGGATTTAAAAAAGTAGAAAAGGAGGTGTAAACATTGGATCAAATGTGCTGTACATATTCTGTTTCCCGACGAACAAGGTGGTGGCCATTGGCTCTATTTATTTCTCTAATAAATATAGCCGGAATAAATGCGCAAGTTCTGTATTATGCCAACGCTGAAAATCAGAAGATTGATAGACCAGTATTCTTAAAGCGGCTATCATAAATCTTGATGAAAGAGCACTTGGTACAGCGTTATAAAATAAACAGTCTACCGAGGGATGTAACTTCATTTCTATCGAGATACCAGCCAAGAAACAATGATGAAGTATTAGAAAAATCGGCTAAAATACGTGGTAGATGTGTAGCCTGCGGTCGGGGAAAAAATATAAATACTACGATTGTGATACTTGTAAAGTTTTGTATGTAAATTGTATTCTAAAACATCAACACGGTGTGGGTCATGCAGCAGTGATATTAATACTGAATGATGCATGTTATTGAATTTTTGTGATTTTAGTATATATTCCTATGCAAAATATTGTTTATACCAATAAAATTTAATTTTTATTTGGACATGCAAGTAATTTTTTGTTATTAATATTCGTGAATGGTGTAATTATGAACAGATCAATTAAAACGCAAATATAGGACGATGGAAGTATTAGCGCACTCAGTGCGCTACGCGCCCGCTAGTATTACGCTTGAAGGCACGCCCTCTGAAGGGTTAACGGAGTGGTGAACATAATTGGTTTATTCTTTGAGGGAGGGAGTTGTTGCAGATACGTTGGCCGCGGATTGATAGCGAGTAAGGGATGCAGCGCTTTGTATGGGATGGGAGACAGCTGTTGAAGTGGAGGTATTGGTCACGGTTAATGGGTTTTTTTGGACTGACGTGATGGATGTATTGTTTTTAATTTGGACAGTAATGTCAAGGATACAATTGAGGAGTCAGAAATGATAGATGTGAAGGAAATTAGGAATTAAGAGTTCAAACTGGATATAAACAAATATAAATGATCACGTCCGTGAGGCCATATGACAAAGATGTCGTATTTAGGGCGGCCATAAAAGAGAGGTTGCAGTGTTTAGCGTTCTCAAAAAGTGGTTTATTGGTGGCCCATGAATACGTTCGTATTAGAGTGTGCCTTACATGTGCCCATGGCAGTGTTTCTAGTTTGAAGTAAAATTTGATCATTAAAAGAGAAGGCATTTTATTTTATTACATGTTCGGCCAGGCGGATGATGAATTTTGTGGAGGTAAGGAGTGGTAATGGGGGTTTAGAACAACACAAATTTAAAGAATGTATGCCTTCGTTGTGAGGGATGGAGGGATAAAGGGAGGTAATATAAGTGGTAGCTATGAGTAAAGTTGCATCAGGTGGAATAGAAATGGCGTGGAGAGGGTCGAGGTAGTGGTACTAATCCTTGATGAAAGAGGGCGGAGGTAAGACTAGGGGCATAAGTATCGGTTGACCATGGCCGAAATATGTGCTATGGGAGATTTGATGCTGGAGACTATTGGTCGACCGGTACTGTTGGTTTTGTGCAGTTTGGGTAGCATGTAAAAAAGCTGAGCTTTGAAATGAGGGGGTGAGAGTACAGCCATACCGGAATGGGAGAGGACCTCTATTAGACCCGATTCTTGAAAGAATGGGAGGATTTCTTTTAGAAATTCAAGATTTAAGTCATGAGAGAGAGGGGTGTTGGAGGAGGAATCATTAATTTCCCGAAGCCCTTCGGTGAAGTGACTCTGTTGGTCCAGGACAATAACTGTGAATCCTTTACTTGCCTTGTAAATGACGATCTTATAATTTTTTATCAATTTTTCAAGGCGAGAGTTTCGGGACGGGTGAGATTCTTAGGCCGTTTCAAAGATTGGAGGAAAGATTGGCCGGATAACTTTAAAATTTAGATAATTTATTGGCTGCTAAGTGCAACCGTGAGGATATAAATTTAATATTTTAAATGTTTTTCTAAGTTTAATACACTTTTTATAAATCTCAAAATACTTCCTACCCGGATCACTCAAGGAAATTAATATCTATTGTAAACCAAATGAGCGTCCCACTAATTAGTTTTCCGAAAACAATAAATCACTAGTGCATACTTAGGGATACAAAAATCTCGATCCTCTGGTCCTAATACAGTATATTAGATGGAGAGAATGTACAGGATTGAGGAAACCTGTGCTAGAGCCAGCATCTTTGAATGATTATTACCTATGATGGAAAACTAAAGGTGGGAAAATGTTAAAAATTAGACAAAAGGTCAAGTTGAAACTTAATAAATTAGCTCGGAAATTAACGTAGTTCATCCTTTCTAAACCTCGCACATCGGAAAGGTTAATCATTAGCTGGAACTAAGTCCCTAGTTGGTGAGTTGCGAGTAAAAATTTATTCAAATGGGAATCAGTGACGAAAAAATAGAAGCACTGTGAGACCAAAACAAGCAGCAGGCAATGATGGTATAAAGGATTATGAGTATACATGCATTAACTCTCTAAGTAGATATATTCGAGCGTAAATAATATGAATATCACTCACTTTCGTCAGTCTCACTTGGTGGTATTCCATCATTAAAATAATTTTAAGATGTCAACTTTTACTAAAACCACTCGATTTATTAAATCGAGTGGTTTTAGTAAAAGTTGACATCTTAATATTTTTAAAAAATAATATGACACCGTGATGAAAAGTTTGAGAGAGGAATTAGCAAAGCACAAAATTTGTGCGGGGAAAATGTACCTTTCGGGGCCAGCGAGGGATAAATATTTTTGGGAGCACGAGAAAAATGGAGACAAGATAGCTTCATCAGTGTTAATTAATAATCGTTTGTTTTATAAAGAGCAATTATGATCAGTTCCTGATGTGTAGGCACTCGAGTTAAAGACCAACCGAATAAATATTTAAGTTGATGAATAATGAGCTAGCGGAAATATTTGGTACTTAAATGAACTACCTGCGGCTACCTCAGCTTTGGAATTTCATTGCGATACCATTACTTGAGTAAAAAAGAAAAAAATTGATTTGATGAAGTCAAGAAAATTTCTAATCTTACATGAAACACTCGGAAATAAATTTCAAGAGGGCACTGATGGCATTAACAGAATCCTATTTTGAAATACTAAGCAATCACATTTCGCAGCCCTCAGAGTATCCCGGCGGTTTTTCAAACATACGTGGAAATTTTATAAAAAAATATGACTTTGCTACAATTCCTGGTATTCAAACCTTATTCAGCCAGTGAGAGATGGAGATGGAGGTGGATTGTCGTCGGGTAAAGGGCGTGGCCTCAGCGGTACAGAGGATGCTGGAGGGTGTCAAGAGGGGCGGGGAGTGAGGAGTGGGAGTGGCTGACGTGGGTGGGGGTGTCAAAAGGGTTGGTGGAGCAGGCAAGGGGGTGGAGCCAGGATAGGAGGCGGATCGATTCACACGGGAGAATTATAACAAAATGCAAATGGTCGCATTAAAATTAAGGGCAGACAAATCAATATATAAAGTTCACGATTGAGCATTACATAGAATTGGAGAGTTAACCGCCTAATATATGCGCATACTTGGCCCTGAGACCAGATTTTAAAGTAAATTCGTACTGATCATTAATTCATTTCAATTCAATTCATTTATTATCGTGGGCCATTCTGGCCTATGAGATATTTTACATAGTTATTACAAAAGTAAGAAAAGCATGGTAATGAATAAAAAAAGAAGAAATGTAGTAATAGTTTAAAAAAATATAAATTTCAATCCACTTGAATGTCAATTCGCCGGTTTTCAGTTTCACAATATATATAAAAATCAGGAATGTTGAAAACATCCTTGTTCAGTACATATTAATCGTTTTATGAGATAAGAATATGGCATTTTATTCATAAAAGACAACACTGCGGGATCCAAATTTTATTATTGCTAAGGTTATGATCTAACAGAATGCACGAGAATAAGGTTAATGGGCACATTATAGCTTAAAATATTCCATTCAGTATCAGATCGAAACATAGAAGCTAGGCATACGAAAAATAATTTCAGTCCAAAAATTTATCAATATCAAGCACTTCAAAAGTTGATCATTTCCTTTTTCAATCGTGACACAATATTTCAGTAGCGATTAGGAATTAGCAAACAATGAGGCTGATCACTCACAACAGGAGCGGATTAAGATATTTGTTTTTGGGTCTATTACTACTTTGCGGAGGTCCCATGGGGAAAAATATCAAATAAATTTCCATATGTTCTAATTTGTTAGGAATTCACGAGGTGGGGTATCCCCCAGCTCTGAATCCCTCGTCAAGTCACCACATACTTAAAACGATTGCTAATGAGGGATATGAAAAATCCTACACTCTAAAATGATACAAAATCATTTATAACTAGCGTTATTGATAATTTAGCTCAAGTTAGTAGAAAAAACACGGCTTATCATTAGACAAATCTGAGATTGAATCACGGGTCTACTCACCATTACGTAATGAATGTTAATGGCCGGGGTGAGTGAATCTTCGCCATCAGTCGGTCCAGGGGTGGAGGCTAAGGATGCGTTACCGGCAGCAGCAGCAGCACTATCTTGGTCAGGTACAGCATTGGGAATTTCATCGTTCTGATCCTTCAAGTGCTTTTTCTTGGATTTTGGGTTCCCTTTCTTGTTCAGGGTACTATTCTCAACAGCGCCTTTTCTGTCCACGGGGTCACTCTTAGTTACGAGACCATTATTCTGTACTCTTGCTGGCCCATCAAAGCCCTGCACAGCTGGTGTTGCAACTTTGATCGGGTTTTCACGCTCCTTGGATGCATCCGCATTTGATTTCATTGTGTCATTTCCAATCAGAGGCATATCTTCTTTCACGCCAACCATGGAAGAATTCTCACCCACGGCGGTCGTCTTTTCCTCAAGCGGGCCTTCAGTGCTATTTATGGAAGGCGCACGAAGATCTTCGCCTAAATCACGGATTATTCCCGTCATTACGGGCGAAGGGACAAGGGAGATGATAAAAATGAGGTAATAGATCTGCATCTCGATACGATTCTTTGAAACAAACTTTCTCCACAACCCTGTTTATCACACCACGGAACAAGAGGCAGTTGGTATTCAAGTCACAAACAAAACCTCACAAGATGCCTCTCTAAGCTCACTCGGTAACTCTCAACTGCTTGTCTTCTAATGTTTTAAGGGAGGTCGCGCTGAAAAATGACCGTTCACTTTGAAGTCTCAAGCACTAGTGACGCTACCCTCTCCAACGACGACGTCCCCACCCTTCCTTTTTTTTTCTCCCGCGTCAAACCCGTTGCCTACCTCCCTAGGAACATCATGCCCGCCCGAATCCGAATGTTTTTATTGCATGTTTCCGTTGGTATTCCTTATAACTAACCAAATTGTTAAAAAAACTACCTGTCTTTTCAGGTGGATGTATCATACTTTTGAGTCTAATTGTCAATAACTAGTGGAAAAGTTCGAAAATTATGGCTGAATTTATCTTAAGTGCGTGGATGTGTCATTGAAATATTATATCAAATCTAAGGACTTTATGACTAGGTGAATATAAGAAAGAATAAGGTGATTTTAATCCATCTACTTAGACACGAGAATGGAGGGAAAGGATGCTAGCTATGAGTTTTATTTCATTTATTAGAAATCCAGCAGTTTGAACGAGCAGAGCATAGGTAGGGGAGACCGGGAAAACAAGGACAGGGTAAGAAGAGCGATTGAAAGCAATAAGTCATGTGGTATTTCTACTAGACCATTATTTCATGAATAAATGAAGTAGGTTTCTTGAGATAAGGTAAGTACATTTCTTTGTTTGTATCGATAGAAACTCTGAGCTGACTTTTTGATGTAGCATTTTGTGGTAGTTTTAGAATAATCAAGGAAAAGAGAAAACGCAAATTTTATAACATACGAACAATTCAAATAAAAGGAACACAGCATTAAGAATTAACGGTAATTTAAAAACAGTTAACCACAAAAGTGAGATATAATAATAACTGAAGACTGAATCACGATGGAATTGGGTAATAGAAAAATTTAATTATTTAGACCTCACAATTTCTATTGATACAAATCGACATTCCTTTGCAATATTTCGAAAGGACACATACTCGGACGTAATCATTCCGAGTAATTCTTTTCACCACCACAGCCACAAATTTGCAGGCATATATTTAATGATAAACCGGCTAATATCCATCCCCCTATCAGACTCCTCCTATGAAGAGGAACTAAAAACAATAAAAACGATCACCGAAAGTAATGGCTATAACTGTTCTCTTGTCCAAAGACTACTAGCCAAGCAAATAAAACAGAAAACAATTTCTCTTTTGTCAACCCTCGACAGAATAAGCCTAGACAAACCCAATAAATGGTGCAAACTCCCATTTTTATGGGCATTAACCCACAAAATAACGAGACACATCCAGGACGACAGGTTAAGAATAGGATACTATAACCCAGTGACGTTAGGAAAACTCCTTTTCAACTCCAAGGACAAGATGGACATTCTGGAAAAGTGTGGTATGTACTCATTAGAGTGTGAAGGATGCAATGGTGTTTATGTGGGTCAAACTGGTCGCAAATTTGCTACCAGAGCGAAAGAACATATGAAATATATATTTAATAATGACCCAAAATCAGGTTTTGCTAATCATATAATTGAAACTGGTCACCAATGTAATTTTAAACCTAAGGTTTTACATGTGAATGACAAAGGTTTTAAACTGGACTTTTTAGAGAATTTTGAAATTAGTATGAGACAAGGTGTCCCTGATGTTGTGCTTTTAAATGACTGTTCCGTTTTTAAATATTCTCCATTCACCTCTGTGCTACACCCACAGCCCCTTCCCTCACCTTGACGGTTGCTTCCTCGCAATACCCTCACCCTCCCTCCCTATCTATCCCCCCCTTTTTTACTTAACCTCCACTCCCCCCCTTTGTGAATTGGATATATATTTGGCGCACCTCCCAAGAACTTTGAGAATTGTCCCTTGAAAATGACGCGTTAGCGTTGAAACCGGTTGGGAAAATAAATGTTTGTGGAATATTACTAAGTGTTTTAAATTCTCCCACGATATGTTATTCCACCAAGTAGAGCCGTCAACAGTAGAGATGTGTATTTATGTTTCACAAAATTTTATGACTTAACATATTTACGTTTATGTGCCAACTCCTGGAGCTTTGACGTTTTTTGTATTGACTTTTTAAATTACATTAATTTTTCCGAGCTACTGAACTGAACCATGTATTTTGATTTAGGAAGTCGTTTGAGTGACATAAAAATATTTCTTTGTACAAGGTGCATGGGAATTTTATTTCACTTGCATATCTAGCGCTCATCAAATTCATAGAGATGCGGTGTAATGAACGCGAACGTGCGCTAGCTGGGTTTGATTTCCGCCTGGAAGAGCGACAGATTTAAGTGGGTAATTGTGTCGCAGTAGCTAGGGCAGTAGTTTTAATGCTAACGTCTTTTTCTTGGGATGTGTAGGATTTACATGTGATAAATTAGCTAAGATAAATTTCTACTCATGATTGTGATCTTAGTTCTGAACAACTTTGACATAACGTGAAAAGTAAGACAATTCACACCCAACGAACACGCTTGGGAAATCAACGACAAAATGTGAGTGAGATCGTCACCCTTTGAGCGGTTCAAATACGAGAAATGAGAATTAGTGCCATTCAAGAATAAAATCTCCATCCCGTTGTAAGTAATAGCAAAGAAGAAAATATACCATAAAAATGGCAAATGTGAAGATGATGAGGGAGATAAGATAATGAACACTTTTTTCTTGCGAAGATTCAAACGTCAAAGTTTGATTTAATGTGCAATATAATTTGGTTTAATTTACTCTCTTAATTGCCACTGATGTTAGCTAAGCACATAATTAGTGTTATATTTCCTCTCTATATAGGGTCATATAGAATTAAATAGGCAACGGAAAATACGAAAAGTCAAGCAAAGACAGTATCTATGAAAATTACAGATTTGCATTTTGAAGTTCTAACATATGCCTTTTACAATTCAAGAAGTATAGTTTTATTAAAATGAAGAAAATTACTTACTACTGTCTTTCCCATGGTGTATATTAATAGCAGCTCTCCACATGTATACCAATAAGAGTTTGAGCCACTCTTTAAATATCTCTGTATCTCATTTGCCTTTTATACTTTAATGTTTACAGTATTTGACGATAAAATATCTATATTTTACTTAAATTATAAAGATTTGCACATTTTTTGTAATAACTTAGCTGTTTTATGAATTGTCTTGCTGCTTTTTATAACTAATCTAAACATTAATTATTCCAATCTTCTCCAAAATCCTAAAGACTTGGTCATCCTGAATATTTATGTAATATGTTTACGTTATGAATTAAAATATAATCTCACCGTATGTTTCCTCCCCTAACCCCTCCACCAGTGAACATCTTCTTAAGAAACCACAGCCTTATTATTAAGATGTCATGTCTAGACTCTTATTAAGGTATCTAGCCTAGGCGTGAGTACTTTCAAACTTACCATGAACCCAATGAGAGCAGCAACTTGAGAAATCAAAGGGCTAGGTAACTATTAGTCAGAAGGAGGAGATTGGAAACATTACAATATAGTTCCACGCCTGGAATTTCCAGCATGGCTATGGCACATTAATGCCATGTTCACTTGAGGCACAAGGGAAAACTTGCATGGAGATTATCTTCTATTTAGAGCATAAAATGATAGATATATAAAAGCTAATGATGTGTAAATCCTTTGAATTTTGGAGGAAATTAGAATGTCTTATTCAGTGCATGGTTATAAAAAAAGATACAATACAAGTCAAAAAAAGCCTAGGTAATGAATAAAACGGTGGAAACATTAAAATTGGAATTAAAATATAGAAATATAATGTTCGAAGATAGTAACAATCGCCGTGGCCACGGACGTTAAAGCGCAGTCCCTATAATTACCTATCCTCAGATTTCAAAATCAGCAAAAATTTGGCCAACAACACACCTTCCGCCTTTGAAGTCTCTTTCGAAGTGGAGCAGTCCTCCAAGAGGCTGCAGTACTCTCGATAAAGGCTCAGTTGAAAATCCAGGAAACATGCTCTAAAAAAAATGCAGTTGTTACTATTGCACATGATCGGGATCAGGTATCTCTCGTTGTTTTGGAAACATTTTTGAGAAAAAAATATTTCTTCATAGGGCCTCGACGCCATACACTCAAAAAGTTGTTACCAGCCTGCGCTTCAACGCCCGTGGACATGGCAGCATGTTAATTTTCTTATGAACCCGGGCCTATGGGAGAGAATGCAATGAGATTTTTCCGACATTTTTTCACCAGTTTTAGAAAAGAAAGTTTCATCAGCATCCTCAATATCCATCACGTGAAGACCCATGAAGAGTGACATATTAACTTTGAATAACGGCTGATACTTTACATTGGCATTATTTTCATGATCTCCTATTTTATTTTACATTTCAATAGAACAGAAGTAGCAAAAAATTGGTTATTAAATATCAAACTATATTTCTTATAAAATAAAATTTTAACATTTGGAAATACTTATGAATACTGTGAATATATCTTATCCCGCCCCTAGAATACCCTGTTGCCATTTTTATGTTATATTTTCATCCTTGTTATTGTTTGTGTAGAGAAAAATATTTTTTTATTTCATAGCACCAAAAACAAAAAACATTTTTAATGTTTTTATTACAGATAAGACGAAGATCTCATTCGCATTTTGTGGGCGGTATCCTTTGCATTTTCGGTGGCAGTGGATTGCTGTAAGGTATTATTGGACCTGATTTTTACAACACCAGCACACAAATGTTAATTGTGCGTTATGAAAATATATTTTTCCATTCAAACCATTTCAACGAAAAACTTTCGAGAGCCTTGTCAAGTCGTAAAATTAAAACACAAAACCAACGTTCGTCGCGAACTTCCTTCGAGTCGCGGCGGGGGCAAGTTTCCGTGGGGACTTCCTGGTGGCTCTCCTGTGAAATAGGGGAGAATGATAGCAGGATATGTCCCTTGTCTCTAATATTGTTACCCCTTTAGCTTGTCCCTGGCTGGAAATGTTCACGTTTGTTTGCAGGCACATTTCTCCTTCAGCGTTCTTTACTCTTTATATATACTTTATGTTTGAAGATATCTCTCTTCATATATCTTTTGAAAGACAAAAACTCTAATCGGAGGATAATTTTGACTGGATTTGTAACCAATGGCCTTTCCAGTTACTAAATAAGGAATTATAACACTAAATTGTGATACAGAATATGTAGTGCTTCATTTGAGTTGTCTCTTTAATAAATGCATTTTTAATTGTAAAACAGAGTTGGTTGATGAATTCGTGCAAAAAGAGCTCCATTCACGTTTTTCAAAGACGTTTTTTTACGTCACCCCCAAACGGTTTCCGCGAAACGCGAAAGAAACGATGGTTGGACATTACAACGTGTTTCAAACTACTTTGTTTCGAACGTTATAGTAACATTATTTTAGCGCTAGTGTGCTGGTGGGGTTAAGGTTAACTGTGAGGTCATTACTATTTTTGTCAATACGGTATTTCTTCCATGTTAACTTTTCGTTTGCTGTAAATGCGCGTTTCCTGTTTTCTGCCATATAATTCTACCACCAATTACTACATCAAAAGGTAATGTAATTATAATTGATTCATGGAGGAAATATCTGAGCAGTTAAAATTTACAGTATACTTTAATTACCCACCATTCACTGGGTTCAGTTTCTATCTGTAAACACCAAGAAATGATATCATTTTCTCCTTCTCTACACCTGCCTTGTTTCCCAGGTATGCCCTCCTAAACCACCGCCCCTCCAAGCTTGTGGCTTCCTTCCCCTCCCTGCTCCGAGATGGTGTCTAAGCAGCTTGATTCCATTCATCTCTTTTTGCTTCCTTCCCCAACCACCGGTGAGTCAGGGAGGGTCAGCCAGGGACTATCACGAAGGTCTGGCATTCCTCGCGTTGGTTCTTTGTTAATTTGCATATTTTGAAGTTTTTCTTTCATCAGGCGTTGCTGTGTGAGGTTCCATGCCCTGCTAATGAGAATATTACTCCCTCTCTCTTACTTCTATCGTCGACAGAGGTGACTCGTAGCCTCCAATGTATCGCGCTCCTCCATTTCCTTCCGAAAAGGCAACCCTTAACATTTTTAGATTTGGAGAGTCTGATGTCATTAGCTGCACTTGCGCGAGTCTTAGTCCGCAGTACCTTAACGATGAAGATAGCGACAGCGTTCCAATTTTTTTTTACTCTAGCATCTTCCTCATTACGTTATGTGGGATGATTTGGCCGGATTTGTCTTCTAATTTATGTGCAGTGGAGAGCCATTTTTTTAAAGCGAAAGATCTCCATTTCGGATCGTCTCTTTGAAAGCCACAGTGGAGGCATCTTTCGTCGCACGTCTTCATCATTCTGTGAAGGTAATCACGGAACTAGCCGTTTCCAGTCAAAAACTGGGTAGCGGATTAGTTAACATCGCCGTGCTCACGGTTTCTCTAATTACCTAATTGACTGATGAGTCTTGCAGTCCATCTCCATCGTGGCTTGAAATTGGTAGATTCGGCGCTATCTATGTCAAAGTTTTAATGTGGTGTAAATATAAAATGACGAATAATTTTCAAATTGACATTTTTCTTTTAAATAATGGAAATGTTCACCAACGTAAAAGAAAAATGGACAAGTTTCTTGCTAATATTATTCCTCTCTTATATTTTCAGGAAAAAAACGACTGATTCGTTGATGTAATACCTGTTATTATTCTTACCTCTTTAAGGCTCATGAATCATGTGCCAGGCTCAATGCATCTACCATGTTAATTGTTACTATATGAAAATTTGATGGGCAAAAAAATGGAAAAAGTGGTAGACGAAAGAAAAAGACGTGACTTGTGGTGGCCAGGGATACAAAAAATTCAGCATTCGACTGTTTTAAAATCTGCTCATTGATCATAAATGTCCCTGTATCACCTCTCAGCATCTTATAGTTCTTCACCACACCCAAAACTATTTCAGTGAAATCTTAAACTACACCACAAAGAACAGTTCACAGACACAAAGGCAGCTCTTAGACACACCAAAGTCTACGCACTAATTTCAGTACCAGCTGCTTCAATTAAACAAATCAAAATAGAGTTACACTTTGCTGTGTAGAAAGAGTTGTTAATATTTTCAAAAATAGCTCAGCAATTTTTGATAGGATGTATTCCAAATCATCCTTATATTGTCAAAATTTGGGTCGCACAATGGATAAAGCTGTAAGCTCTTAATTACTTTTTAGCTGTAAACCTTACACAAGTATTTAAAATCCAGAGCAGAGCGAAATTTGTATTGAAAATTGAGCCGAACAGCCAAAATGCGAACTTTCGCATGCACTCTTTAAGAGTGCATATCGACTGGAATGTTCCAGCAGAAAATCCTACATCGTGCAGACAAGAAGATCTGTAAAATGCAGGATAAGAGAGCACAAACGAGCTATGGAGAAGAAGCAGTTCTTACTCTCCGCCGTCATGGAACACGTTGGGCCAGGACCCAGCCATAAGATGGACTTCGTGAATCCAATGATTCTTTCTAAGAAAAGCCACTACTACTCCAAGTCAATCCGGGAAGCCATTGAAATCGCAAAGCATCCTAAAACCTTCAACTGGGATGGTGGTTACAATCTTCTTTGCGGAATAGGTATTCAAAAAATCTGGAATAGGTGTTCAAAAAAGAAATACGGGAAACCAGCACTGCACCAATCATAAAAATCCCCGCCAATCAGACCTTGGCATATAAGATATTTAATACACATTTGAAATGCCTGGGCTGTTGTATGGGCAACAAGAAGGGAAAGGGGGCTGGAGGCTCTTGTTTACCTAACTCAAAGCCAAGGTGGTAGAACTCGCTTATTTTATTTTAACTCAATTTTCAGCGTTTTTTTTCTCTTAATTAAGTTTTTCGCGAAAACGGCCTTATAATTAGATTTTTCATAGAGGAAAAGGTTGCCGGTTTTACTTTGCGGAAGTTATCCGCTACGGAAAAATTAAATGACATAGTTAACTTCATTTGAAGTTTATTAACACGACCCGGGTTTCGACAATGTCTGTCATCTTCAGGTGGTTCACCTTAAGATGACACACAGTAGCTCACCTGAGGATTAAAAAATGTGTCGAACTGCGAGTCGTGTTATTTAACCTCAAGTGGATTAAACAAAATTATTTTATTTTTCCGTTGTAATTAGATGGCATTATACGATGGTTTTCTTGGTTTTCTCATTTCTGCATCTAACGCCATGTATTTTGAAGTCCAATTCACAATAAAAAATAGTGCATTAGAATAACATTTTACTAGTAATCACAGATAGAAGCCATGTTTTTCAAATAGTCTCCAAAGTATGAAATTAATGACATTTATGTCACTATACGGAGCACACATACCTTTTGCTTGTTGCCTTTTTATAAGCTATGTATCTGTTTAAAAGTGAAAATCTTGAGAATATGATATCCTTGATTATATATTCATAGCTAATTTTGAAATAGGCAGTTTTCTGCGGCTAATTTTTCGATACTGTTGAGGGGGTTTAAATGGAATGGAAATAATCGAGGAGCTTCGGAAGAAACTTTGATGACTTCACATTTGGTTTGCCTTAGCGCCCTCTACTCGATAATCTCTTTGTCGAGAAGCTTCACTTCAGCTGGAATAGGAAGCTGAAAATGGTTTAATAGTGAGTTTCCATTTCGCTTTCATTGACCTCGGCAAATTAACTGGGCTGACTAAGTCACTAGGAAAACCTTTGGGCACATATTCCGAAGAATGATCCGTATCTCTGAGTTCTATTGTGCTTCTATGCCTTTCTTGGAAAGTTTTTATTGCGTCATAAATTGCGTAAAGGGTTTTCCGGACTAAGTTTCCAGACTATACGGTCACTGTGTAGGATGCCGCTGCGTAGACTACTTTTGAAATATAATAAGGTTCACACAATTAGTTCTAATTAGTTCTTCTTCTGGTATAATAAAGAAAAAATTAAATTGTGTACCAGGAGAGCGTTTTGAGAAATATATTTTTCCCTGCACTAAAGTGAAATTCATTTTAATTTCGTTATATGCAGCGTCCGAAGGAATGAAGTCCGGATGACTCTGATGCGTGGATGGAGGTTTAGGTTTGTTTACAGCCTAGATTTGTAAACAGAATTTCATTGACGTCTTCTTATATAGGAAGGGGAAAGTTTTAAAAATTAGTATCTGGAGAAAAATGTTCAGCTTATTGCTTCCATGTCTCATCGCCGTGTGATCCTGAGGTTTCCCTCTGACCCTTCCACCCCAGCTATATGGAGCAAACTTGACTTATCAAGTTCGTGCGGTGAAATGGGAAGACTGCCTTCTTTATAAGCTACTTACAGAAATATGTTCATTAAATGACGCACACATTTTCACATGATCTATTTACAGCTGCTCAGCCCAAAACACAACAGTACTTTTCAAGTACCTATTTTACATTCATTTCAGACCCTACGACAAGTCAGATCACCCCAAAAGAGATCGTAAAAGTGAGTTGATGTACGCTAGACTAAAAATGAACTTCAATTTATTTCCAGAAAAGACGTCTTATTGGGAAACTGTGAAATTTCTAATGATATTTAGCTTGTGTTTCTAAACTCGTACGTTGAAAGAATTCTATTAGTTGAAATTTATTCAAGACATGAGACGGACTGCTTTCGGTCTGCACCTGGCACCTGGGCGAACATACACAGTTCTGATTGCAGCTGAGATGAGTGTTGCACGCCTGGCGTGGAATGCCACCGAGCCACACACCGTAATGGTGGCTTGCATGGTATTTCGTAGATGTAGATTTATATTTTTAAGTTTTTTACCGGTACAAGGTATGTTTTGTGATATTAGGAGGAACTCCTCCATATTTTCTACACCATCGAGGTCATATCTATCACTAGTATTTCCTTTTTTACCTCAGCGAGCGATCTAGCCTTCTTTATTCGGTCCCAATTTTATTTCTTTTCATTCCTCGCTTGCCCAACATCTTTCCTTCTGTTATAGTCTTCAGCAAAGCATTATAACTTCCTCCGGCAACCTTCCCTGCCTATCCCAAATTTCGTGCAGCAGTTTCCTTTCCTCACCTGCCATACAAAGCACTTCCTCGTTTGTTTTCTTTTTCGTCCACCATACCTTTTCCATCCTTCTCCTCACCCACATCTCAAACGCCTGCAGCCTATTTGTATCCTCTATTCTGAGGGTCCACATTAGTACGTCACTAAACGCTATGCTTCATATCTAGCTCTTCACCAGCGTCTTCTTCACATCCTTACCCAAGGTCCCATTCATCAGTTTCTTTCTATTACTAAACACTGTCTTAGTAAGAGTTCTTATCCTCCACGTGTCTTTGTAATTGTGCCCATTTTCTTCTTTCATACTACCCAAACAATTACAAAGCTTTACTGGCTTCAGTTTTCATTCTCCTACTATTATGACCAGCCTCGTTTTCTTTTTCCTTAGAACCTTAATATTATTTCATAACTTTTGTTTTTTTATGATTCATCTTCGTTCTATATTTCCTGCACTGAGATTATAAAGCATCTACAAAATCTCGTAGTCCCGTCAAAGGTCGACTAACCAACCTGATTGTCTGTGAATCCAACCCACTTTATCAGCTGCACTCCTACTTTGATTCCCACATCTATTTTTTTCCTATGCCTCACCATATCCTCAAAATATATGTTAAAAAGAGCAGGTGATAAAGGGCACCCTTGCCTTACCCCACATCCTATAACTGCCTACCCTAATCCACCGTCTGCCACCCTCACTTGTGGCCTTTGAGACATTCATGAATTTAGGATTAACTCCCAATATGATAGCGTAAGTTTCAAGTAAATGGCACTCTCTGCAGTGTTGTCCTTTGGTATATCAAATGATGAGATTTTCCACTCTGTAAAGGATATTAGTACCACACTCAGTAGCTGTAGTTATAAGAGTTATTTTTTTTCTTTCTCCTATACTTAAAAACGCTTAAAAATTTAGCGTGCCATAAAGTCAATGCAATTTCATTGCAAACGAACTGTATTCAAATTAGGTTTCATATATCATTTAAATATGTTACAATAACAGGAAGATTAGTACATTAGTTGCATAGTAGGTCAAATGAGCAAATGTACAAGCTACACAGAACCCCGGTCTCCTGAGTGTATTGGCAGTACATATTAAAGCCACCAATTTGGAGGGCAGCAAAATGGTATCCATGTTCAAGAGGCCCAAGTCACATTAAGGTACTATATAAAACACTGCCAGGTAGGTTCAGATTCTACTGACAGGAGAAGAAACCCCTTTGTAGGTCAGTAAAAGGGTATATACTTTCAGGAGGCAAGGGTCATAAGTTAACACCGGTCTGAAAAACATCCAGCTCAGTTAACAGTCAATTGACGGGATAAGAAACTTATTTGGTAGGCAGCAAAAGGGTATCTTCATACAGGAGGCACAGGTAAGACATTTGACTATATCACAACACTGAAATATGGCCAGCTCACTTAACACTTAAAGGACCGGGGTTGGATACCTACCTAGAAGGACCGTTACCCGTCATTTTGGCAGGTATGAAAAATTTTAAATATTACCCATTTTATGTCAAATTCAATGATGAAATCATTAAATATTGCACTTTCATTTATTTATAAACACAATTGAGTAATACTACAACAATTAATCGAGCAAAAGAAATTCAGAAAAAATTGTACCTTTTTCAAATTACGTTCCGCGTAATGTGATATATGTCGCGGTCGGTATGGCAGATGTGGGGATTCTTTTCAATCAAAATATTATGAGAAGTATAAAATCCTTTCTTACGCAAACTAAAACATCGAAATGCCCAGAAGTAACGATGACTGGTGATGTCATGAAGAAATAAGCATGAGGAACCACAAAAATAAAGGAAAAGGACCACTACCCGTCATTTTGACGGGTAGTGGTCCTTTAAGGTAAAAAGTATTATAAATTCATTTCTAGTGGAAAAAATAATTTATTTTCCAGCAGGATACGTATCATGAAATATCATTAAAAGTCATAAAAATTGAGGTGATACAAAAAGAAATATGGAAATATGATCTAGTAAGTAGAGGTCAACAGTCAAAATGACGGGTTCGGTCCCTTTTGTGTTAAGAGTCACTTTACAGGAGAAGAAACTCTGACTGTAATGACAGTTAAGTTTTTTATTCACCCAATAGTCTCGTCATTTCAATCATTCACTTGGCCTACGCCACAATGAGGACATGCTTCAATGAAAATGAGGGATTAGCAGTGCTTGGATGGGAAACTTCATTGTGAAGTTAGTTATAATTAGCTTATAAATAAATAGCTAGACAAGGAAAGCTTTGTAATTTTTTTGGGTAGGGCTCAACTGGGATGGGGATAATAGCCTGTCTGCAGACATAACACATATGCTGTGTTGCCTTGGAGCAGCTGCATTGCTGTACATGCTGGAGGAAGCTAACTGTAAGGCAAACTTCCCAAGCAACAATGTGCAGATAAAGCACACAAATATTGCCAAAACTGTACATGTTTGACCAGAAATAAGGGGATAAAGGAAGAATTATCCATCCTCGGTGAAGTTTTTGGGTGAGTCGGAACTCACCTAAGAATTTGTTTGGTAGGCCCTGTCTATCCCCAAAACCATCCCTGTGAATTGATCAGGGTCAACTATCAGGCATTAAGTTGGGAGTATTGAGGAGCAAAGTAATCCAGCACTTGAGTGCTAGGAGGTGGGATGATGCGGTAGAGCATAACCCTTAACAAAGCCTACAGTAGGTTACAGTAGAAATAATGTAGACAAGAATTGCTGAAGAACAACGGAGACATCCTATATTTTTTGTTTCCATAAACTGTAGAATGACTGCAGCCTGAAAATTGGAGATCACTAAAAAGGCTAACTGTAAAGTTAACTGTAGGACACTACTACACAACTGAGTGGTTGGGTAAAACTGTACAGAAATAATAAATAAAGAAAAAGCTATAAAAAGAACTTGGCAGAAAACTTTTGACGGGTTGAAAAACAAAAACAAAATGCCATTACCTTCGTAAAAAACTGTTGCATTAAAAAGTTCAACCATAAATTGGGACTTCAGCTGAATCCAACTGCTGTTCCAATAGTCAGCTGTTGGGAACTGGATAGATAATGATGGCTAACGAGGATTGTGTCCTTACCCTTCATGTCACACCAAATGTTGGCTCATATCATTTTTGAGTCATATTGCTACACCTCATACTACAGCATCTTAAATAAAATAACAGAACAGTATTCAACTCCGGACACCAAGTCATTTTCATATTGGATTTGAATAAAATTATATTGATTAAAATAACTTCCATGCATAAGTCTAAATCTATGAACTACAAAACAAACAGACATCTTTAACTTAAGGAAAATAACTTTATTCTAGCATCACAGTAATGTAAATAGCATTAGCAAATGAGAAGTTTCTGCCCATATCTTAGACCAAGACAAGCAACTTCCGAAAGTTAATAACGTGATGGAAAAGTTACAAATTAGCAATGTGCTAGTTCTTGCAGTCAATATAAATATAACCGAGATCTATGCACAGTATAAAGACACACCGGAGGAGTGATCTTACAGTCAATAACTTGCCGTTGCAATACTTCTGCCATAATTTCACTCCGAATTCTTTGCATGGATATCAGGATCATGGTGTGGCTCTGTTTATCACATAGTTTATTTCACACACACCTCACATAAGGTCCATGAATAAGCAATTACCTATTAATAGGTAATTACTTCACTCTGATATATATTACTAATGTCCTCGGTATCATGATGATTTTTAGTAGCACATATTCCACTACAGAACAACGAAATATGCGAGTTGTTACGAAATTTAATGACTTTTTCTTGTTATTATATAATATTTATCCATCAATGACAGCAAAGTCATGCCTAGGACGGGGTAATAATCTTTGGCTCAGACCATCCCAGTTCATGATTGCCGGGGAAAATTCCACTAACATTTGAGTTCTGCGCCACCTGTCCCTGTTCACGGTACTACCACTACGACCTCTTTTGGCGGGCGTTCAGATTCAAATTTCCAATGTTTCCGTTAGTCAGCTGGTCAGCATGTTGCCACCGGAGAGGTGGTGGTGATAGTTTTTATATCATACAAGTGTGATTTACCGTATTAATTGGGCTTTCGCATAATAATATCAATCGCCAAGATCTACAGTTACGGTAAGTTATCTGTCCACGACGTGGTATTGTGTTATTCCTCAGTATATGGCCGTTAGTTATGGTACGAGACTGCATTGGTCATCGGAATATGAGGCAAACAAAGAGCCACAGTCATTGTACTTTTGAAAGTTAAATGCCATGTAGATAATCATTATTTATTGGGACAGCAGTCCATATTCCATTTACTATCTCCTTTGCTGATGACATAACTAATTGGACCGGCTGTTAGTACGTGATCTTGATCGCTCTCCCTCGGGTGATTTCCTGAAATGCTTGACAACGCTGTCTTTCATCTATAATACGCTCATCCTATTCTTAAACTGATGATATGCTATTTCTCACCTATATCGAATTCTTCTACGAATATTTCCAGTCATGTAGCTTAAATGTGCTGTCAAGGAATATGGAATCTGATTGATGGAAGAAATTTTAGATTCATAAGCCTCCCGAGGAAAATTTGAGTTTTGCCATGTAGTGTATATTTGTTGATGTCGACACCTGTGGAATTTGCTAAATTTTAAAACCATTAGTTTAATAAACATTAAAATCGTATTCCTGTTTTGTTATATCTTTTCTATACTTGTAAGAATTGTTTACCCCTTGCATTTTACTTTGCTTATGCATTATTTGTCTTTTGTAAATGAAAGGTCCTATGTATTTTGCTGTAAATTAATTGCGATAGTAAATTCCAGGGAAGCTCTTTGTAATGGGAGTACAATAGTATTCCCAGTACTCCCAATGGGAAGTAAGTATACTTCTTTGTAATGCTTTTGTTGCTGGTAGCTTTTATTCCATAAAATTTGGGAATGATTAATGTTAGTTGTATAAAGGTTCATTGAGTGAACCAATGAATTCAGTTAGCTTACTCAAAGTATTGGCTGATAATCGTTTCATAAGGAGAAGTTATATTCTATGTGGCAGTTATATTTAAGTAGCTGTGGAGGAGCTTAATCGCCAAAAGGGTAATAGAACCACTTTTTTAAATGAGTGCCTCATTTATATGTCCCACTTTCCATATAGATATGGCTATATTTAGTCCATTGAAGGAATGGCAAAGGTGAGAGGTTTTATTGTCTCCATAACTATGTCATGAGCTTCATTTACCCAAGCAGCTAGCGATATCCAGCGGATATCTAAACAACGTTCACATACCCAAAGCATGTTGATATCCAACTAGAGATGTTGCTATAACGTTACATAGATATCCACTTTGTAACATCCAAGATGTCATGTTAAAATGACATTGCACATATATCCAATTTGTGATATCCACGATGTAGCATAAAGGTAACGTCATATAGATATCCGAGTTGTAATATCCAACAGATGTGATGTGAAATGACGTTACATAGATATTCTGTAGCAACATACGGAATTTGGAGAACTTCACAAAAGATTGGCTGAGGCATGCCTTTTAAGTTTCGTGGTGAGATGAAAGAGAAGACGAGGTGAGCTCTCAAAGATGGAAATTAGACTAATTTTTTAGGGTTTTATTTTGAAGATGCTGTGAGGTGAATATTGTTATTTTTTGTGTTGCCATTATGATTTATATGAATTGTTTTTAAACTGACTTAAAATTAAGGGATTCAATAAATCACTCTGTATGGTCAAGTAATTTTTTTCATTCATGTGAGTTACTATGTTCATAGATGAGTCGCAGAGCTAATGTACATACATATGTCAGTTAAGAGGAGGGTCATTAAAATTTGAGGTATAAGTTAGGAGTAGAGGAGGAAGGGCTGAATCATAATTAGTGCACTCATGAGTACAGAGGCAGTGGAAGATGAGGGGATTAGTGATGAAGTTACATTCCTAATGTTGATCAGGGGAGGGTTAGTGAGGAAAGAGAAGAATGTGATGAATTTGAAGGTGTGATTGAATTACTTTGAGAGAATTTGGAACTTCTGGGGAGGAAGAGAAGTGGTAATATAGTGAGTTAATTCATTTGCATTTTTCCCAACAATTGTAATTCCTATTCTTTCCATCAAATCCAGTTAGGGACCTTTCACTTGAGTGTGCACCATGTATTTATATTGGAGTGAATTAATTCCATACACGTGGAATAAAGTCACTCCAATTTATGTGGTACACACTCAAGTCTGTATATGTGGACAGTGGGTGTTGCAAAAATATCTAATAGATGTTATAATGTTAACTTCAATGTTTACTTGTGGATATTGCAAAGACATATCGGGATGTTAAATTGTTAGCCTCGATGTCCATATGTGGATGTTGCTGCAATGTTGTATGGCGGGCCCTTTGGATATTTCACGGATATCCATGCAACGTTAATTGGAGTAACGTGGACATCCAATGTTAATATCGGCAACGTTGTGTGGATGTTGCATGGATATCGGTTGCTCCTTGGGTACTTCACTGCCGTGGTGCAGTCTAAACTATATTAGTCACTATATTGTTTAGACTATGGCAATGGCATTAGTTATGCTGTGAAGGACTACACTCAGGAGTACTGAATTGCTTCCTGAGTATCCTTGACTTCTACTGTTAACTGTTATCACAATATCTATATTATTATTCACATTTCATAGGCTTTTTTGTACAACAGTATAAATATATAGACTAACATTTAGTTAAATAAGCCCTTTTTGTAATAGATACCTGGGGAATAAGGTATAATTTAATACTTTCCAGTGGCAATGGGATTTAGTGACTATACTACCAATCATGTATCACAGAGTGAAACAGCTGCTTGGATTATGATTGCTGCAGTGAGTCATTACTATGTGCATATGTATAAAATTCTTGATATGAATGAGAAATTGATAGTTTTGTGAATGACATCATTCCTTACATCTGACAAATTCTAATGATGAGTATTGCTGGGCATCGTCTCTGGAACTACTATAATACCTCTGCCACTTTGATGGTAAGCTCTTACACTGGAAAATATCATTCAGGGTATACAACAAACACTACATTTCCACTTTCTGGAAATTTAAATTTTTTTAAATTCTGATTCTCTTTCAGCTATGTGACAGTTTATGTACAGTGTTGAATCAAGCCTCCTATCCTTAAGCTTCGAGTTATGGCTCAATAAATATCATGCAGTGGAATCTAACCTAGAGTTGGTAGCATGGGAGCTGTTCCCTAGCTAGCAAAGACTGAAGTATTTCCTTTAAATTTTTTTATAGGCTCATAGTTAAAATCCATATAGTTGCCATCATTGTTAATTGAGTGTGTTCCAGTCATTTGGTAGGCTTGAATGTGAATTCATTCCAATTCAATCAATTGCCTGTACATTATTTGACCCAACATTTTGTCTGACTTTGAAAAAAATTTCTTAGGGGTATCAGTAAAATTTCCTGCATTTGAGCAGTGAAAGTTATTTTTTATTTAATCTATCCAGAGCACTGAAATAGCATTGATAGTAGCAACCCTTTGTGTAGGGAGGGTGAACCACTCACCATCCCCCTAATATGTTCCAAAATTTAATTTTATTGCTGCTTCACTCCAGTAAGCTACTTGTTCACTTGCCTCATCATGTATCTGTATTGATTAATTTTAATTTAGAGTAGTAACTTTGAGATCCCACTGAACTTAATTTTGAATGACCTGGGATTTGATCTTCAACACCATATACCTGAAATTGGAAACCTGGGATTTTCTAATTGAAGTGGGACTGCAAAGTTACTAGTTTTTATTAATATATCAACAGATACTGTAAAGTTAGGCCTGAAACCACCAATTGTATTAATTTACTCTGTTGTGTCAATGACTGCCAGTGCAGCTTTATCTTTATTAATTTCCTGAGAGTGATAGTTAAGATGCATGATTATGACATGGCCTCATAAAAATTAATTTTTTACGTTGTATTTTCTTTTTGGGTTGTGCTGTTTTCTCAAAGATGCACATAAGGGAATAGTAAGCTGGTGTTATCTAATGATATGACGTATTTCTCTAATGCTTTGCATGTAGTTTGCTAATTCTTCCATCTCATTTCTATAGGGTGTCTTTCTATGTCTAATTCTACTGCACTCTGATTTTTTATAGCCTTGTTTCAAAGTCTGTGCCTGTCATCTTGTTGTCAAAGTTGTATTGTTTTTAAAATACCATTACTGGTACTGAATAGTGATTGTTTGTGGGCTGACAACAATTCTTTTACTTTGTCACTGATTGTGTCCGTTAAAGTAGTTCTAACTAGTTCCATTAGCATTCTGTTCTGTGTGGTGCCACTACCCCTAGGTATGCCGTGTTGTATTATTTGTTTGTTTATTAGTCGTAAAGGTATTGATGAATGTAAGCAAAACTATGGTGTGATGTTTGCAATGTATTTGAGGCTTTGCACCTTATCTATGACTGGCAGTGCTCTGTTCTAGAATGAATGAGTGCCAATGAAATGTTGAGATTATTTCAGTATTTATTCTAAGCGCTGATGTGTTAGTCATTCTTTGTGAGTGAGTACAATGTCATTTATCGTGAGTTCTACCCTGTTATTTGAAGTGTACCTGTCTTTCAGTGTCTATGACAGTATGGACCTTTGCTTAGAGACGTATTGTACTAGTATCTAATTTCATGGAAATGTCTTACATATCCTATCACTTCATTTTAAGTGTGGCATGTGAAGAGAGTTAATAAGGATAATAATGAAAAAGGTACTTTATCACATATATGGGTACAAAAGCTGATAGGTGCATATACCAGGATGCCATCCAGTGTACGCAAAACCAATCTGCAGCCTTGGTGGACTACAAGATGGCATTTGACACCACTTCACTTAAGCTCATTATAGCCATGATGAAATTGAAAGTCTACCAGAGGTTGTGTTCTGCATCCAGCACCTGTTATTACTCTGTAAAATGTTCTTTGTCCTGGCCTCAGGCAAGTGGTTGGATTTCACAGAGTGGGTAGCACAGCTCCTTGGCATTTTCTTTTCTGTGCTGTATTTTCTTCCAACCCCTCTCCCTAAGGCTGCGACGAGGTAGAGGATAATTGTGCGGAGTGCCAGTGATAAGTGCCAGGTGATAAGTGCCAGGTGATAGGAAGCTCCTAATTGTATAAAGTGATTTTTTGATCCTTGATGTTCATCTCCCTCTGGTAAATGAAATTTGATGTCATACTTCATTTTCACTCAAGAATTTTTAATTTTCAACTCAGGCTAATTTTTAGATTTCAGGAAAATGCTCTCTGATGACATTCCTCAGTACAAAACTTATATTTCATACATTTTTTCTCGATTCAAGTCTCATAGTATGGTGAAATTGATATAGTTATACTTTTTCCAGTAGAAAAGAATAAAATATCATCTAATGCCCACAAAAATACAGGCATCTGAGAGTAGTAAAAAATATTTGGAAACCAATTAATTTGTTAATGAGTTTGAATCTACTGTCCCTTTTATCTTTTCAGTGTCTGACACTACCTACTGGCCCCTATGGTGATGCTTGCTTGAATGAAATCTCTCACCCTCAGGGGGAGTGTTGGGAGAAGAGTTATGAGAAAAGGCAGGTATAAGATACTTAAACCAATACCACTGCTGAAATTCATGCAGTTTTCTGAAGGAAAATAGACATGTTTATTTGCAATAACATGCAATTCAATGGAAATAATATGAAGCTTTTTTGTAAAATACATTGAATTTATAATTGTGTATTATTTTGCAGTAATTGTGGTTTATATCAAAGTGGTATTATTAGCCATTTTAATATATTGGATGCGGGTCTTCACATAAGGACTTGGGCATTTGATGAGATATTGCCTTTGACAATTCACCCTTGGGCATTAACGATCAGCTGCCGAGCTGTCCCTCCGAGTGGACCCTCACCATCCCTTGGTAATGACACAACACTCACAGAGTTGTGGTCAGCTATGCCACTTTCTTTCCCGTCTTTTGCTCCTGATGCCTCTATTGACTTGCCCTCTCTAATTGAGCAGCTATGTGGAAAAGAAAGAAAAAGCATTGCCGTAGTTTTGACAAGTATTGGCTACCTGGAGCACATCTATTGGTCTATACTTACCTTTCTTTTTTGAGTAAAAATAAACACAAATTCCACCAAATTTGTATCAAACCTATTGTTGAGATCTTCTTATAACTATTTGTGCTTCTTATATGAAGTCGTGTTATGAGTGTTTGCGAAGTAATATCACTGTTTATTGAAAAACCTGAAAAACTATAAAGAAAAATATTTCAACAAAAGACGATATACCCCTATTCTGTATCGACAAAACTTGAATAAAACAGACTGAGATCCTGATGACCCCTCTGGTCTAATAGATGGGAAGGAACGTAGATTTAAAACCACTGCTGCCATGAGGTGTTTATTTTCAAATTTTATGCTCCTGCTGAATGAATGTCTGGAAAAATATGAGAGCTGGAATGATTAACAATGTGTTTAACAATGATCATCGTCATTTCCCATTCTTGTTTTCCAAATATGAATCATGATTTTATCGGAAAGAGAGCCAAGCAACTGGCTATCCAAGTGGATGTGGGAGATACATAAAGTGATACAATGCCTTTGTTGTACCAACATTTTAATCAGTGTTGATAATCTCTCCCTATAAGTTCATTATAATTTCAACACTCAATTACCAAGAAATGTTGTGTGGTTTGAAGACCATACACCAAACATAAAAAATGTGAGACTGTAATGCCAACAAAAACTTTTTAAAATAATGGAACATGGCAAAAAAAACAATTGGCCAAATTGATACTACAGAGCCATAGTCATAGTAATCAAAATAAACAATTGGTCATATTAATACTACAGATACATAGTCATTGAAGGATATTATTCTGAAAGTATTATTCAGTTCCAGTTAAGGACTTTAGTCTAACCTCATAAAGTTCATTTCTGTGCCTCTGATGTTTATGCAAATACTTTTTCATTCTGCTGAAATTTTACGGCTTTGTATTATTTTGTCGAAGAACTGGAAAGCTAATTTACAATATGTATCAGTTACATTGTTACTGAATGATGCCCAAAAATTCCCAACTTAGAATTAAATCTAGGTATTAGCTAAATGGGAAAGTTGCTATTTTTTTATTCAAAATATAGTTGCTGCTGCAACTTTATATTCAACAAAAATTAATGCAAAATATGTCCTAATAATTAATTAATGTCTATCTATAAATGACTGTGAATCTTAAGTCACAATCAAATTTAAAGATGAAGAGATAGATTTTTAAAAATTTTCTTGGTTAAAATGCCAAGGATTTATTTTTAGGATTTTAGGAAAAAGGATTATATTTTTGTCCATTCACATACAGAAACTTCACCAATCCATAATGACATATGAAATTTCGTGAGTTTTGAGGATTTGGTAATGCCTCTAATTAGTGATTGCTTTTGTTTATTTATAAGCCCGGTGTGTTAGTACACCGCATATACCTCCTAGTGGTGGGTCGCGGGCAATGGTATGCTGTCCCTCAAGTTAGTCCTTTCAGAAGGGATCCTAACTTCAGTAGGATAGTGACAGCAGGCCTAGGGTATTACTATGCTTTGGTTTCTCTTGTAACATATTGACGAAAATGTGCCAAAACTGACCGGTAGAGTGCCGTAATCGTTAGCAGGGAAAGCTGCACGTGGTGCTGGTGTTGCAAAGGCATTGCATACTCTGTTTCAACTTAGTCATAAGAGTCTCAAAGTAGCCTGGGACTGCTGAAGCTGAATAAGGTTGGCCCATCAAGATACAGACTTAGCTGTACAAACTGGGCTATCAGTACTAGGAATGTGAGATGAGTATATGGAAAGGAGCATGCGATGTTAAAGGAAAGGAAAGTGAGACAAATGAATGTTTTGTGTGCATGTGAAACTAAGCGCCAAGGGCAGGATGTTGTTACTATAGATGGCAGTGGTATGGCACTGTGGTCAGGAGTTGACGATAATGTACATGGCAGTCAAGGTGTAGGACTCATTCTTACTAAGAGAGCAAAGTTACAAGTGAAGAAGTACGAGTTAGTATCCCCTAGATTGCTCTGGGTTCATATGAAAGTAGGTATAAGGAGAGTTGCGAATATAGCGTGCTATGTACCAGTGCATGGAGAGAGTGAGTGTGTGAAAGCTGAGTTTTGGGAAATAGTGAGAAGGGTTTTGAATGAAAGTTACCCTGGTGAGAGAATAATTGTACTAGGTGACATGAATGGCTGGGTTGGTGTGAGGCGGGATGCATCTGAGAGAGTGGTCGGGCCATTTGGTGACCCTCGAGTGAATGATAATGGTGAAAACTCGATGAGTGTGTGCTTGGAAAAAGGATAGTTTGTATCGAATACATGGTTTAAACATAAGAGAATACACATGTATGCTTGGCAAAGGGGCTAATGTAAATGCACGATTGATTTAGTTGTGTATGATGAGAGATTGAGGGAGTTAGCGTGGGACGCGAGAGTGATGAGGGGTGCTGAATGTGGAGCAGACCACTATTTGGTACTCTCCAAGGTGAATCTGGGAAGAAAGTGGGTGCCAAGGAAGAATGTTGTGCGTAAGCGGTTGAGAGTAAAAATGGAAAGGTTGCTAGACAGCGAGGTAACAATGCAGTATGGCTGCATGCTTGAGGATGCTCTATCGTTGAAGCAGAGAGAATGGGACGAGTATATCAGAAACAAGAATGTGAATGATGCATGGGAATGTTTAAAAGGAGTGATTGTAGAATATGCTGAAAGTGCATGTGGAAAAAGAGTGGTAGGAAGAATCAAAGGTGATGCTTGGTGGTATGAAGAAGTTAAAGTGGCCGTCAGGAAAAAGAAAGAGGCATAGAAGATTATGATTACTGCCAAATCTGGAGAAGTGCATACTAAGGCATGTGAGATTTACAGAAAAAAAAGAATAAATGCAAAATTATTGTGAAAGAGAGGAAGAAAAGAATGCGTGCAGATGAAGCTAGCAAGATGCAGAGTGATTTTGAAGGCAATAAAAAGCTGTTTTGGAAGTGGGTAGAAAGGGCGAAGATTGGTGGTAACAGAGGAATTAATTCAGTAAAGAACAAAAGTGGAGAGATAGTGTGGGATAAGAGCTATACCAGGGACTGCTGGAGGGAGTATTTGAAGAATTATACGATAATGCTGCAGGCCCTAAGGAGGAGCCTTGCAAAGTAGTATGCAAGAATGTGATTTTGGAAAAGGAGATCAATGAGAATAAGGTCATAAGGGCTGTGAGAGTACTGAAAAATGAGAAGGCTGCAGGCATAGATGTCAGTCAAGTCAGCCAGTCAAGTGTTGAAGTGTGGGTGTAATTTACTCATTTGTTAGCTGTGTGTACTATATAATTTATGCTTACAGGCTCATGTTGTTCCAGTGAATTGGAAGAATGCAATCATAATTCCATCGTACAAAGGAAAGGGAGGAGAGACTGAATATAATAATTATTGGGTCATTAGTTTATTGAGCATTCCGGGTAAAGTATTAAGCAAAATGTTAATCGAAAGACTGAGGAATATTAATTCTGATAGAATATCAGGTGTGCAGTGTAGGTTTATGCCTGGGAGATGATGTAGTGACCAGCTTTTTGTGCTTCGACAAGTGATAGAAAAATGCAAGGGCGTCCAAAAGAAATTGTATATAGCATTTTTTTGATTTTGAGAAAGCATATGACATAGTAAATAGATAAAAGATGTGGAAGGTTTTGAAGGACTATGGTGTGAATGAGCTATTAAATGGTATAATATATGATATTATATATTGAATGTTATGATGGCGATGTATGATAATAGCAAGGCAAGTGTGAGAGTCTGAGTGATTGGTTTGAAATAAAACAGGGCATAAAGCAAGGATCGGTAGTGTCACACAGACTGATTAATGGATAAATGTGTTAGAGATGCATGTAGTGAAAACAATGACATTTGGTTTGGAAATGTAAATGTGCGAGTCCTTCTATATGCGGATGATGCTGTTTTGATCTCAGAGAGCCAACAGGAATTACAGAAGCTCCTAGATAAGTTTTGTGAATCAACAGAGAGAATAGAATTGAGGACAAATGTGTGCAAGACTAAAGTAGTAGTTTTCACTGAGGAGAATGGGGAGAATAACTGGATAATGAGGGTGAATGGAGAAGTAACTGAATCAGTGAATGATTTTGTGTACTTAGGTAAGATTTTTGTGAAAGATGGACGGATAGATGATGAGATAAAGTGATGTGCAAATGCTGGAAGGAAAGTGGTAGGTAGCATGTGGAGCATATCAAGAAATAAGTGCCTGTCTAAGGAAGCGAAAATCTCCATGTCCAAAAGTGTACTTCTTCCCACTTTGTTGTATGGTAGTGAAACGTGAGTATGTCAGGATGGACATAGAAGTAGACTAAATGCCGTGGGTATGAGTTATCTGAGGAGTGTTTGTGGCAGAGGTAGGATGGAGAGGGTCAGCAATGAGTGAGTGATAAATGAATGTGGGTTGGATGCGCCAGTAATGAACATGTATGAAAGGAGTGTGCTTCATTGGTTTGGCCATGTGAAGAGAATGGATGAGAGTCAAATAATGAAACAGATATATAACAGTGAAATGAACGGTGTGAGAGGTAGAGGTGGGCTGAAAAAGATGTGGTTGAGGAAATTCTTATGAGGAGGAATATTAGTCTTAAAGAGAGGAGGGCATGTATGAAGCAGGTTATTGGGGTAAATGAGGTGAAAGAGGAAAATGAGGTGAAAGAGGAAAGAGGTTGCAAGGATAGGTCACTATGGAGGAAATGATTGAAGCAGAGTTAGGTTTACAAATGTGTATTTATGACTGAAACTTTTTGACTCTGCCTACCCCACAAAGGAATGGCGTATGAATGGATTTGTATGTATGTATATATCATAAAGAAGTTACCAAAGAGAGCGTTTCATGAAATAACTTCCTGCTTAAGCTTGCAGATGAGCTCAGATCAGTTTACATACCATCTCGTCCAAGCAGTCAGGCCAGATAGTGGTAATTTCGAAGAAAATTCAGAAGGAAAGGAATAACAGGAATGCAGGCAGTGTCATTTGAAAAAATGTAGCAATATAACTTAACAGCTCTGTAAACGTTGCGAGAAGCCCTTATGCGGCAAACACAGCAAAACTCTTAAACCTGAATGTGTAGTGTTCTCCAGGATCAATAATGAAATGGTGTAATTTATAAAATAATGCAAACTTGTTATGTAATGTAAAAATATCATTTACAACTTTCCTTTTCCATATCGAACATGTAAACTACTACAAGCAACAGTTATGTAAGCTCAAAGTATTTTGCTATTAATTTCAAAGTGGAACAGAAATGTTATAATTGGTTAAACAAAGTCATAAATTTTATCATTAGTAAGGTCAATGTAGCATAAATCCTTAATTAAGACAGCTACTGGTCTTTAACATTTCCATGTACTTAAATCATTAAATCATACATCAAGCCTGAGCAGAAACTTTGCAGCGGTCAAAATGACTGCAGTGGCGGTTGCTGGTAGTGGTATGGGTCCGGCGTAAACTAAATAAAGTAGTAAAACTAAATCAATCATTATAGGGAGTAACAAACTCAGTAAAGATGTAAGTGGAAATATCCCAAAAATAACCAATCAGGATTTGAAGAGAGAGTACTCTAAATCAGTTTTGGATTTTGGTGTAAAAATTGATGAGACTCTTTCTTAAAATGAGCATGTGATGGATATTTGTTGCTAACCATTAAAAACTCTGGCCCAACTTAAAAGACATGTAAACAGCCTGCCCATCGGAATTCGTCTGAAATTGGTTACTACAATTTTACATCCATACTTTGATTATTGTTGTGCAGTATATTATGACCTAAGGGAGAAACTAAACCATAGGCTGCAAAGAACCAGAATGCCTGTGTAAGGTTTATGTACAATATATATCTTAATATAACCACATCAGCGTGCATTATGAAAAAGCAAAACTACTCAAAGCTAAGACAAAAAGAACATACTTTGTTGCAAATCCGACCCGTAAAATAATAATCACGAAAACTCAAATATCTTTATACGCTGTTTAAATTTTCCGGAAAAATCAAACCTAGAGTTACCCGCGCCCCACTTGACAACCTGCTTTTCCCACAACACCGATCTACTTATTTTTGTCACTCATTTCTAGTGCAGGCAACCCATATTTGAAACACATTACCTTTGGAAATTAAGCTCCCCCCTAACGGCAGATTCAGAGAAAAATTTCACTTGTACTTTTTGAGTAATAAGAATTGTTGAAAATAATATTATAAAGTGTACGATAAAACCCACAAAACCTTTTAATTACATAATCCATCAGTAAAGTAATGCTTACTGGGGTGGAGGTTGGTGCGATGGAGGTAGGTGACGAGGGTAGTTTTTTTTGGTACCCCGGCCTACCGTCCACCTCAAGAAAGTTAATAAGTGTATTGGCATACATGCATGCTAGTTATATATGTTGCACGATATTATTTTTATTATTTCTGTTTCTCTGTAACGTAGCACCTGAGAGAGTGAAACAATTATTTTCTTTTTGCAATTCTGTTTTTTTATTCGATAGATTACCCAGTGTTAATTTTCTCAATTTTTGTAATAATTTTTTTTCTGTAATTTATGCAAAGGTAACTGGGAGAGTGTGTTTATTTCTTAAAATTTAATCATGTTAAATCTAGAGTGCGAAGGACTAGGCTTTTGAAATAAATTCTTTTCCATCCTCCAGTGCTTAAGCAATTAGAGAGAGCTCTCTAATTAGAGAGGATTTAAAATTTCATATTCATAAGTAACACATCCCTTGCAGAAATTTTTAAATCACTATTTCTGTTTCAGTATTAGGAAATAATATGAACGTAAAAAAAAGTGTAAAGTTTGTTTTTAAAATCACATGGACGCTCAATCTAAGAAATTTTAAGGATCTTTACGATTTAATATTAATAGTACAGCAGTGGTAGTTGCATTTTAATATTCCGTAAGTAATCCAAAAACTATCGAATTGACTCATACATCCGTAACACCTTTCTGATATGTAGGTGTTACAGATGACGGACGGTATCTGAAGATAAAAGGTATACGTAGGCTAATTACTCAGATTACAAGTTGAAATGATTCTCTTTCTAGTTTCCAATTTTTCAGTAAAATAATTGAACATTAGTTAAACATAAGGGAATTAACTACACTCAACTTAGCATAATTTAACCTCGAATCCAATGAAGTATTTCCACAATGTGTTTTCCAGTAAAAAAAACATGGAAATATTTTATTAGTTTACATATTAAACTTCGCGCTCAGTTATATTAGTGATGCTATCAAAAAATAGATTGAAGTCTCAAAGCAAAGAATGAAGTAATTATTCATAAGATGGAATTTCTTACGAGTTCAGGTTTTCTGATATCAAAACAACATCAACATACAACGTCTGTTATGTTAAACAATTATTTTTTTTCCTAAAAATGTTTTCCACCCAAACAGTAGGACAATTACTACTAATCAACTCAGGGAAAAAATCTGTAAGTTTTCTTTTTGTCTTTAAAATTAAGAATGATTGTCAAAATAAAGATTACGATTTTAGAATATGGATGTAGAGCTATTCCTGGATTATGGTAAAGTCATAAGTTACCACATTAGATTCTCCTTTTATATGTTTGTCCGTGAGATCCGAGAGAATTTATGTAAAAAATACATAAGAAAATTTTTGAAGGAAGCCGGAAAAATCTTTTTTCTTAAACGATTCGGCGTATATATAGAAAATTTAGTGATATTCATTTTTAGGATTATTGCCCTTGCCAGTCTTGGTATATTAAAAAGTTTAATGAAAAAATTTGTACTCTAGAATACTTAGTCAACGAAAAGCGGATTCAAGCCGGTTTAATCGAGGTAAATTTTTTGGCAATGCGATTTTGCCACCCCACCTATACCTACTTATAATCCAACTTTAGATCTTAATTAACGCTGCATGCTCATTAACAATGGTCTGTTTAAAGGAAAAAACATCATAATTAATTGCTATAAAATCATCTGGATGCTATGAATAATTGCTTACAACAAAATGGTGCGGTGATATGAGTACGCAACTGAAAATTATTATGATCAATTCATCAAGGAAAAATTTATTTGGTTACTTTTATTCAATTGAAATATGCACTCACTTTCCGAGTGGACGAACGAGAAAGTTGCATGGAACCAGGGTTGTAGATCTTATTCATGGGGTGTGAAGCTCCATTTTGTCAGAGGAATAAACTATTTGCGATTAATATTGTAGACTCCTCGAGTTCATTGAAAAATGGATGTATTATTCCCAAAGGAAACTCACACGTTATAAATAAATAAAACGAACTTCAATTGAAAAAGAGAGCAGCCCAGTGGTAGTATCGAAGCGATGAAAATAATCAGATAGATGCGAACGATCTTCGTCTGTGATTTATTAGATCAATGTCGAGCGTGCTTTGTTGGGAATGCATACAAAGTATACGGCGCAGAAAATATTTGCTATTTCGACACTGTAATCTAAACTCACCGCGGAATTGCCCTTAGCGCCCTCTCGGCTCCACGTGTCATAAGTTCGCCACCCCTGGTCTAGTGCTTTTCCGGCGAATGAGCTTCTCAACGTTCACGCGAGTCGAGTTTCGAAACATCGGTCATCATGAACTCAGTCGGAAACCCGAGAGAACTTTGACGAACATTCATACTTTACTGTTCATACATTTTTCTCTTCCAATTAATTCAATTTGCCTCACTGAAATTTCATTCAACTCCTTGCTTCAATTGAATTATTTGATTGAACTAGGAAGTACCTGCGCAGCATAATCACCATATTTCTTCCCATCAACCGTATATCCGTTGATCCATATCAGAGAAGTAAGATAAACAAATACTCAACTTCATTTAAAAACTAAGATGTGTTTTCCATAGTTGTCCTCTACGACCTTGATACATCCAAATAGTTTTTACGGTTCTCGTGCTGTTTGTTTAATTTTCCTTGCATATAGTATCTACATCGGCCGTTTCTAGAACTATTGCCACTAAATATAGCAAATGCTACGGTATAGGCCATGCGTTTCTTCAAAAGTAGCACGTCCTGACCTCTTACCCCTCTTTTCCCACCCACTCTCGTCGCTAAACATCCCTGTAATCGTCCTAGGCTTTACCACGAACACGACGTAAGTTTTATAACCACTCTATTTCCTCAGGAAGGAATGAGAGATGGATGAAAGCGGAAATATTCCAATACTGCCCAAGGTATGACGGTATTTTCATAGTTGTGACGACTCATCTTGCAGATCAGAACCGATGGGTATGAAATCTTCAGTGGTTCATGTTTTTTCTCGTAAAACATCCATCGAACTTGTTTGAAATTTGCAATTTTTCTGATCATGCGGGATTGTAATAAGAGTGTCTATAAATTATTTTCAATATCCACTGGTAAAGAGAAGCCATCTGGGAACCTCTGATATTCTTTGACCTCCAACGTTGATTGATCATATGTAAGAATTATTACTTAAAATTGAATATCAATCGAGCGGTTTAGTGCCTGCTATACTCGCCTCTGCGGTCGTACGGCGTTGTTTAATCAAATTATATTTTTTAGGTAAATCAGATAGGACATTTATATGGTTTCCTGCTACATTCAAGTATTGTCAATTTGACATGAAATGGTAATAAATAAAAAAATACCCTAATACACATGAGAATGTCGGATCGTGGGTACGGGTCTAATTTCCTTTCGCTCGTCTCCACCTTCCAACTAAAGGAATTCTTCTTCGGCTATTCAGAGGTCGTGAGGCTCTCGAAGAAAGCGATAGTAGTCTCTGTTGACGTGGCAACCATGGAACTATAAATAGAGTGCCAAGCTGCCCTTTCCCCTCATCCAGTTCCACCCCCTCACGAGACATTCCACCTTCCAACTCCACTCGTTCTGGCTTTCCGGGAAGTGAGAGACCGAAGCACTTCGGAACCCGGTTGCCACGTCACCACTACGCACTTCTTCATGCATGTTAGAGAATGCTGGGTAACCGGCTAGCGTTCCAGAAGGGAAGTAATGACCCACACAACGAATGCATTTCTGGAGCAAATATGATAAATCTCCATTCAAAACTTCTGTTGTAGAATTTTTCCGTCCGCGTAAAAATTCATTCCTCACGTGTTGACAAATACAGTACTTGGGTTCCCTTTGCGTTCTCTGATCCAAATTACGAGATTAAACGCCTACGCTATAGTGCAACTTTAGGGGGTGGAGAATGAAATCTTGGCCAAAGTTGGTACTAACAACTTTATTTGCCTGTGCGCGACAAGGAATTTCAGTTGTTTATTTTAGCCTAATCTGCGACCGTGGCCGAGTAGAGCGAGCCGACTGGCTCCATTATCAAGAAAAAATATACTGCCAATTAGACCGCTGGCATCTGTAGATAAATCTTTGGAGTCTCATTAAGAACATCATATGTCATAAAGATGGGAGCGAAGGACTGATAGGAAACACGGCGCGAAAGGAACGGAGGACTGAGAGATCGAAAGGAGCGTTGGACCGACTGACTGAAGGGGAAAATAGAACGAAAGGACCAGTCGTTCCATAGAAGTCGGTCCTCAGTCCTTCCGTTCAATCCATGGACCTGTTCATTCGCGAACGACACACTTCTACAAAGCGTAGAACATGAACTCTGACTCTTCACAGTAAATGCACCAACTCCAATATCTGCTGCATAAATTAAACCTATCAAAACAGATATACACTTCGGCGAGTTAACATAATTGTTTATTATTTGAAATACATCTAAGCAATATCTTACTAGAGGTTATTCGAATCATTTTGAGACATGTAAATAACCCCGAAATTTGCTGAAAAAAATAACATACAACGTAGATGGACATTTTTCTTTAACTACCGTAGGAACATCATCCTACTGCCTAGACCTTCTACTGGGCCCGATATAGTCAGAGATGACAATCGAAACGAAAGTCAAAACTAGTCAAATTTCAATAGTTTCATCTCCGGGAACAAATAATAGGAGCGAAACGAAATAGCATAAAACTCGAGGAACTTAACTCAAGGACGGTACTAAGTAAGAGTCAAAATCAATCCAAAACGAAACCAAAAGAACGCTTCGGAATAAAACTAAACTTATATATTGTTTAATTTAGTTTTGAGCTTTTATAACCGTGTGCTTTATGTTCAAGATGTTTAGTCTCGTACCACACGTCAAAATGTGATTAGTGACTTTACTGACGCTTGAAGGCTTTGACTCGTGTATTCTTAACTATATATGCATCGCAACAACGTTTACAATATGAATCCCAAAGGTAAGCCTATGATGAATGCTTCGAAGTATCACAACTATGGGACACTCGGGTGTTTTAGCAGCTAGAATGTTAAATGTCCCAACTATAAAAATTTAACTCACTAGCCTTATCTACCGGATCCTGTATCTAATAGAAGCAGTATATTTAAGAATAATGAGTTACGTATGGGCCAGTAAAATATTTTAAATGAGATATTCGAATACAGTGGAACTTACAGAGTTTATGACTGTTCATGACGCGCATTTTTTTATTTATGGCATTTTAAAATAGCATGCTTATTTTATGTTTCCACACTTCTGCCATTATTCATGCCTGTGCTGTAATTGGGATTAAGAGGAATATTAAACGACGAGTAAAACTGCTCCCCCGAATCTAGCTCTGGATGGCGTGAGTGGAGCGTAGGGCTATAAAGATTGTAGGAGGAATCAGCTGACCGGGATTCCCATCCGTGTCCACCCGGCGCGGCGCTGTGTGCGCGTACTTTATTTGTGCAATACGGTTGCATAGACTTCCAAATGGACGTCCGAGAGTAATCATAATGCAAATTTATATATTTTGAGAAGACTTGGTAAAAACAAAGATTGCCCAAAAATTAATGCCCCTTAATATTTTTCAACTCTCTAATATCAAAAATCATTGCGTTGAAATGGTAATCGGGAGGGACATCTCCATTGGTCACAGAGCCTTATCAGGTTATCTTAACGCTACCGTATCTGACACCTGAGTGCTCTGAAGAATTTTGTGGATATGCAGAGGACAGATCGGAAGATTAGGCTCGCAAATACCAGTCTATCAAAATAGAGTGAGTAGGTAAAACATCAGTGTTTATATGTGTAAATTTCGTTTTTGTAGAATAAATATTTTTGCGACTACGGCGAGTAACCAATCGGGCGAAGGAAAATTGGTTGAGAAGGCAATGCGAGGAATTGGAGAAACTGCAAACAGAAAAGGAAGTGTGTGTGTGACACACCAGAGTAAAATTTCTATCGGGAGGAAAGAGAGGGTAAACGGTACCAAAGATTAAGGACAGAATAGGTAAGATGTTTATCGAGCGGGAAGATATTCAAGATCGGTGGAGAGAATATGTGGAGGGGCTATATGAAAGCGATGGTATACCGATATATATATACTTTTCATAAAGAGGATGAGGGAAAACTAGAGGAAGATATCCTCGGTCTATTGATACTCGAGAGTGGAATAGAGAAAGCATTGAAAGAGATGAAGGCAAGGAAAGCTGTAGGAGTAGATAACATACCTTCGGAGCTGCCAATTAGTTTAGGAAGTAAAGGTAGGCAAGCTTTTTTCGAACTAATACGTAGGATCTACGAGGAAGGAGTATGGCCAGGGGACTTCCTTAAAAACAGTCCTGATTCCTATTCCAAAAAAGATCATCAGTATGAGAGGATTATGAAAAATCAGTATGATCTCATACACAGACAAGGTTTTACTTCAAGTAATCAATAGAAGGTTGGAGAGCAAGGCTAAGTACTATTTAGGCGATGAGAAATTTGGGTTGGAAAGTCAACTCGGGATGCAATTGCGGTGATGAGAACACTAATAGAAAGAATCAGTGCACAACCAGGACTCTTTCACTTGACCTTTTATCTTTGAAAGAACTTTCGATTGGGTAAATTGGAATAAACTAACTTGGGAAAATGGGAAAAAATCGATGAGACAGGAGACTAATCTGAAACTGGCTGATGGTGAATCAGGATGGGCAAGTATAGGTCGCGGGGTAAGGCAAGGGTGCCCGTTGTCGCCATTACTTTTCAGCATTTTTGCATAGGAAATGTAAAGCAGGCATATGAGGAACTGGAGGTCGGAATCGAAGTAAGAGGGCATCTGATAAAGACGGTTAGATTCGCGAACGATGAGGCGTTGGTTAGTGGATCTTCGAAGGGACTGCAACTTTTTGTTAGGTGCTTTATAAATGCAGTGTCGGATATTCGGAATGAAGATAAACCATAAGAAAAGAAAAGCTATGAGATTCTCTTGGACAAAGAAAGTGAGGCTGGTGATGAAAGTTGGAGGACAAACTCGAGCCAGTGGAGTAGTTTAATTACTTAGGTAGTAGTACGCTAAAGGAAAATTGACATAGTAGCAAAGACATATGGAAGAGAATAGTGCTAGCTAAGGAGGCGTTTAGTTATAGAAGGGAACTGATGACGATGTGAAGAAGAGGCTGGTGAAGATCTTGATATGGAGCGAAGCGCTGTATAAAGTAAGGCGTAATAAAGGAGGACTAGAATAGGCTTCAGGCATTTGAGATGTGGGTGGGAGAAGGATGGAGAAGGTGAGGTGGACGGAGATGTGGACTAACTAGGAAGTGCTTGGGATGGTGGGCGAGGAATGGAAACTTCTTCATAAAATTCAAGACTGGAAAAGTAGTTGGCTGGAGGATATAATAAGGGGAAAGGGGTTACTGAAGAATATGATAGGCGGAAGGATGTTTGGCAAGCGAGGAAGAGGAAGAAGGAGGATAGGTGTCATAGACAGGATGAAGAAAGATAGGTCGTATACTAAGGCGAAAAAGGATATATTAGAACAAAACATGCCCCTAAAAAAGTAAAAAATGGGAGTAGATGCTCTGATATTCTATAAAACCTACCTTAATTGGTAGAACACGTAAAAAAATAGTTTTGACAAAAAAGTGAGGAATTAATTTTTGGGCAATACTCTTATATGTAAGCTGTGGAAGGTTTTGGAAAACTATCTTCGTCTATATGATACCCTTTGAGCCGCCGAATGGGCGTGTGGTAGAGGGTGTTAGTACATAAGCCATAGAAAGATGAAAATAATAAGGTTTTTGGGGGTGAATGGGGTGAATGAGCTGTCATTGAAGTTTATGAAGGGTACACGATTGCGAGATCGTCAGCGAGCCTCTGCTTTGATCCTTTGAAGGACAATATTTACCTGCATGTCCCTCTCCATTTGTTCCCTGTAATCCCTGCAGTTAGAAGATAATCGGTTATTTTAGAGCCGAGGGAGAGTTTTCCTCTGAATACCAACTCTGTCATTCTGTATGGGGTAAAAAATTGATCAACATCTTTGATATAGAACCAATAGAGCTTTTCTGGATCTAAATATATTATCATTTCAATTTTGGCTTAGATTTTTGCAATCTCAATAACGCTTGTTAGCCTACTCACGACCGTTGTAACTGCTTGAATTTTTAATGACAATAGTAAGGGAATAAAAATTGAAAATAATCTTATCACCAGCAAGAGGCACCTTCGTTGTTTTGGATATTATTTTTTCCGGTTGAAAGTCGTCAAAGAGTATTGAAATGCAATAGAAATATTTTAATTTTCCTTCAATTTCACTCTCCGTAATTTAGCTCAGATGCATTCATTTTCTTGTGCGTCAGACCTTTTAACTTCAATTAGCATGTCCTTGTTCTAATCCAATTACATTCAGATATTATTACCTATGTTTTTCTAAAATAAAGCCAAGTATTTGACTAACATAACCAGCTGGAGTCCATTTGACCAAATCAGGCTACTACGAAGCAATATTTTCCGTCGTTCTAGGGTTGCTTTGATTACAATTATATTATCTTGAGTTATAAGCTAATAGGTTTAATAGTAGACTGTAGTTGGTTATGTTGTGGTATTAGCATGCGTCTTTCTACCATGCGTTCCATAAGGGCATGCTTTTCTCCGATTTTCATGCTCCCATGCAGGTGACCTGCACGTAACTCCAGAATTTTTTTCAATACCACCCTGCGGTAAAATTATTTATAACAAATGACACCACCGCAATATGGTGGTAGGTCCTGAAAGGGCCCTAATACTGTCCCGCACCAATTCCCCGTTGCAATTGTAATTAAATATGTACAATCGGTAGACTTTTATTATTATTATACTTGTTAATTTAACGCGTAATTTTTGTGCAGCCAATCTATGCATTTCTGCATATTCTACCCAAAAAAAGATTTTGTATTATAGTGTTGGAACTCACTTATCTAGGTGATACGATGGAATGCCATCAAGGCATCCGGAGTAGGTTCATCGGTGAGGTTTTGTGAAGGCATTGAAACCGATTGGGTTTAAGATTCATTTTATTCCATTGTTCAAACTCGGATGAAAGGGAATGGAGGGGTAGGGTTTTTCGCGAACAAGACCTCGGTGACCGTATTACGCTGTGGACTCCGAGGTATCAGTCGTCTTAGCAAAAATCCTGCCGCATAGAATTACACCGAGCACTTATATACATATATATTACCGAGATGAAGCTTTCCTGCCTGATTATTATTATGTGCTTCATTCGCGTGACTGGCTATAGTGAATTTCCAACCCTGGACAAAAACAGCAAACTCAACGCTCAGAACGTCGGCCCATTTACCAAAAAGACATCCACTGCCCATACCATCATGTACTCTGGAAAGAGTGAGGAATATACAATCCAATATGAAAAGGTATGATGTTGCGTAATATTTGTGCCTATTTGATGTTTCCATTAGGTTGGCAAATTTCCTGCTCTGTGAAAATTAGATTATCTTCTACTACCGTGATCTTGATGATGAGTCATTTCGAGAATTTTCAGATTTGAATTACTGCAGCTCCATGCGAGTGAATGTAACATGAAATGGGATTTTCATTTGCCACATTTTCTGTGTTCTCTCTTTCTTATAGGTAGGTTCTAATATTTGTGTTTGATAGCATTATTATACTACGCAATAATCGTGATAAAATGCAAAGTTGGGTCTTTGTCCAACCAATAGTCTTATATTTACTTTGATCAGTGCTAAGATTCCACTGTAGTAAAAGATCATGCCGAAGCACTATAGGCATGTTCCATAAAACCATAATGATTATGATTTTTCGCAACGCATTTTCATTTTTGGAGTCTTAACTAATTAAATTATTCCATTGCATTTTACCAGTCCACGTGGTTCTTTCCGGCTGGCATTTTAGCTATCGTATGATATGCCGCAATATCTGTATTGGTGTATTTAGCACTTATATCAAGCCTTGTGAGGAATTACTAGGAATACTTTGACATTATAATTGAGCTAAGGGAAGTTTCGATTCAGCTAACCGTTTTTGGGGGTTAATTTGTTAATCACAGGTGATAAGTTTCAAATATCTATGAATTGAAAAATTATCCGTTATGTTCCGTGAGAACTCGTTTTACAGGGAATATGAAAAGAGTTTCGTCCTCATATTTCGTTGATCAGACTAAACGTTTGAATGATGTTCGAGTTGATATAGCAACAGTAAAAACGTAATATTTCAAAACGTTGAAAGACTTCTCCGGTGACCATTTGTTGTGATCCTCGTGTCCTACCATGATTCATGAACAATGTGCGGTTGCAACCCAACGAGCGCTTTTGTTAGTACTTCTCAGTAAGACACCTCGGGGGTATTTGGCTGGAGGCGTTTAGAAGCAAGCTATAAAAGTCAGGGAACCAGGAAAAGTGTGCACAGGAGTACAATTCTTGAAAACGCTCATGTAACTGTGTATTATTCACTTTCTCTTGTATTAAAAATACAGTGCGAGAGTAAAATAAATAAAATGGTATCTGCCGTGTCAACCTAAAAACCTCAGATACGAATTTACTTTCTGACTAAATAATGACGAATTTTTGGGAGCAAAGGAAGTGGGATTTCCAGCTATTGTTTCATTCTATGGTCTTCAACAATGTCTTTTCCAAGGAATAGTAAGTAAAAGTCTTTTTTGTGATTCTAAGAAGGGTACTTAAGAGGGAGTTATTTCGCAACTACTTTGGCAATTTGTACCATAAGTTGTGGAACTTTCACCGTTATTCTTTGCTCGTACTCCGTTTCGTGTACGGTAAGGAAAACAAAAGATATAAAGAAGAGCTCCCTAGCGACTTTGAATCCCAATTCGAAACATTATTTTAACTAAATTAATGTACGCATTTACTAAATAATGCTTAAGCAATGTTTATGCATTGATTTCTACATAATTTTACTTTTACATGGATAGTTCCTTGAACGTCGAAATTACTACTTGGTTTCTCTTTGCATGCAAATTAAGTTATCAGACCTTCAATTGTACAGTTAGCGATATTGACGCGGTACTGTAGAATTAAAATATCTTTTATACCGCTACCAATGTAACAAGATATTTAACACCTGGTTTGCATATCATGAAGAGCTCGTTCGATTGAGTATTCCGTGGGAATCCACATCTTATCCATTGATGTAGGCGTCTTACCCCTGCCCATTCCACTCCACCCCCATCCTTCTCCAGATGGCTATTTTCTCGTAAAACTGCGCTATTATTCCGTGAATTACTCAATATCCTTATTTTGAGTGTAACATAACGGTAGTATGACAAATAAGTACCCAACACATATTACTCTTGGCTTTTTCTTAGAGGAAAGATGTGGATATGAGCTTCTTTGAAGTCCATTTCCATCTTTCAAGTAGCATTAATATCAAAAAGTAGTAAGTACCCCTCGCCTTTGCCCCGACATAATTAAGGAATGTTGCGTATCCTATACCCAGTCTTGAAATCTTTTGTGAGCAAAACTCTTAATTTGATTGAAAATGGCAGTAAGGTGAATTGGCAAACAAAATTTACATCTGACTTTTTTGTCGGAAATAGGGAGAATATGATATTCTTAAATTCCATTGCAATTTCTTCTTGTTGCGTCTAAGTTACCGTTTTATTAGTACAATTATCTTCTGCTTGGCCATGTGATTTGTACAAATAGTTGGCCCTGTCTATAAATCGTAAACTACAGCGACGTGATTTCCCTTAAAGCACGGCTTTTATCATTCTCACCCGCGGGATCAACTTCTGCCCACGTTTTCAATTTTTTTTAACCATTTATACGTTTCATCCGGTACTCTCTCATTATGAGGACACAGGACTTAATTATTTTACCACTTCGGCGGGTGCGAATTGTTTTCTTATTGACCTGTAGAGTCCACCTAATCAGTGTTTATCCAGTCGCCACATTTGTCACGAGCATGGCCTCAACTATGTGCCTACCTTGCCTGGAGGGAGGGAAGAACCACGAGCCTTCCTCTCTTCTGTTGACGTTTACACACCAATTCTGTGAAAGGTGGCTATTTAAATACGCACAATTGGCATGATGTCACATGGCAACAGCGTCACTGTCGCCTTGACCTTGCTACAATGTGGTGACTCGATGGCCAAGTGATGGTATGCGTCCAGTCTTGGTCGATGACGTCACGCTAGACACAGCTCTTTTATGGCCATGGAATAGCGTGATTTGATAGCTTTTGACAGATTTTAAGCTATACGGGACTATCCCGGTCAAGGCGGATGATTTTTTCTGTATAATTTCTCATGATTTGAAACCATTTATTATTTTGGTAACCCATTGGTTTGGATACGTTTGAATGGAAAAGAGTACAATTACTTTACACTTTTACAATCGCAAACCTCTCTCAACCTGCAAAATTTCTTTCTCCATCTCAACTCATGATGCTAAGTTCGTCCAAGGTAATAGCGCACTAAACAGAAATTAAGCCAATCAGTAAACGCATCCAATGCCATTTGGCGAATAGAATTACGTGACTGGAGAATACATGACCGTGGCATTTTTTTGAATCATATAATCGTTAAACGAGTTATTTACTTTTATTTTGATCTATATCAAATCAGTGTATGTGAACTGTACCATTATCTTGGACAGACTTGACCTCGCTTGATCCAATTGCCCTCTCTTCCCTATCAAATCTCTTTCTTCCTCATCCCCACTAACCTAAAGCTTCGCGAGTGGTCATTCCTCTCCAAAGCCTATTTTTTACCCTTACTGATCCTGCCTCAGTGATGTCTTATCCCATGCAAAAGCTTTCAGTTAGCTAATGTTTGGATTGTCTTCGTCACATGAGATGTTCGGATCTATTCTTAAAGGAATAGCATGTGGAAACAATGTTGTGTCATGCGGGACTTGCTTAAGTCGCCTCAATGATTGTGGCCCTAGGTAATTACTCCCGATGAATTAAACACAATAGGTAAAATATTATGCTACTTACCTCAGCCTGTGGTAATGCTGTTGAATTAATTGGCCTATTTAACTCTAAATGTGTATATCAGCGGAAAACGTGGAAAGTATTAACCCACGATATCAGCTTGCAAAAAAATATTCTTCCAAATAAAAAGCCATAGACGGAGTATCCAACAACATTCCGTAGAGTGAATTTCTTTACTTTTCCACAGTTGAATGCTCCATCCTCCTACATATCCACTACTCAAGGCTTCAGGCTTTCGTTATGTAGGTACGGAGGAGGATGGAGAAGATACGGTCGGCGGATAGGAAAACCAACGAGGAAATGCAAGGTATGATGAGTGAGGAGAGGTAACCTCTGGATATGATCAGGCGGCAGGGCAGGTGGGTAGTTCGCTGTAAAAGGTGGATGGAATGCCCAAGGCCATGGCGGAGGGAAGCTTGTAGGGCATGTGGGTGATAGGAAAAAAGAGAATAGTTCTTATCGATGTGATGAAAAAGGCTTACCCGGAGGTTAAGAAGGAAATGCTAGAGTACCCTAGAGTAGGACCCTGCAAATATATTAATTCTGAAGGGTTTTCTCTGACTTGAAAAAAAAACTTTCCTTTAACCAGTAGAAAATACTAAATCTTGGATAGGTTTTTTAATTCGCTACAAGCGCTAAATAGTCGGTATAAACGCTTTTCAGGAACTGCAGTTCCTTTCGTGACACGCTCGGCGGGAGGGTGGCGTCGGCATTGACGTCACCGAGCTTCCAGGAATGAACATGGAACCACTTTTGCTGTAGCATCTATAAAACTTCCCAGGAAGAACTCCAGCCCAATATGGGAAGCAAATAGAGAGTTAAAGAATGAGTAAATCACGTCAGTTATAGATACGATTCATTTCTTTTACATTTTACGTTCCAAATTTCCTTTCTCATCCTCCTATCGCGCTCCCTTTACGCATCCCTTCGCATCCCCCTTTTACGTTACACTGATACATGACTCCTCTTGAATTACCAAAATAGAATGAGAATTCCGAATGGGTATAGTTGGAAAAACCTCAGATCGACTAACTTGAAAAGCATGAATTCCAAATAGAGTTTTTTTATTTGTCCACTATGAATTCTTACTAAAGTACTTTGTCCCTGTGAATTCTCTCCACTTTCAACCCCCGTTTTGTCCAATCTGCGAAGATGCAGGAATCTCGCTGATTAGTGTGAAACTGGCCTTAAATTTGAAAGTAATTTTAATGACTCTGGTTAATTTTTGTTCCGTGTTTCATCTTCCAAAAATAACTTTCCCTTTCATTATTGCTTCTTTCACACTCATCTCTGAAGCCGATGATGGGCATATAATTTCTACTATTCCTCGATACCCTTCTTCCGTCGGGAGTTGCTCCGAGGAAAGGATATTCTTTATTGATGTATTAATGTGGGCATGTGTGCATTGTGGGCATTGGGCTCATAGAGTTGAATGCATATATTTTCCAGTTTCCTATTCCGTGCGAGCTCTTTCCTCATTTACTCTTCCATACTCGAAGTGAGAAGAATCGAAATTTTGGTACATGGTCAATTTAATTACATTTTTGCAGCCAGTGCACGGAAACATTTTAAACACGCGTCCGAAATTCGAGGCTGTAAGCATTATCTGTCACATCGCAACCCATTACACACTTTTCCCCTGTCTTGATTGTTATCCTCTCTATTCTCTATTTCATTTCTTTCTTCCTTGTTTATTTTGAGAGTCCATAAATAGTAGGCACTCATTTTTAAATTCCTCATTTGCATTATGGTGTGTTTCCAAATTGGGGGTGTAGTTGGGATAAGGTTTTTCTCCAGTGGAATAAATATATTTCTCCTCGATCTCGGTGCACTTTTCCTTCAGAAGAAAGTGGAGAAAATCTTCTCCTGTTTTCTTTGGAGAGACTTTGATTTAGAACCCCGGAATCACGGTGCAAACACCTTTCTATAGAACTTGTAGAGGATGTCCCGAGTTGAAGCTAACCTCAGCCCTGGCACACCTACCTTATATGAGTAGGAAAAAGCAAATTTTACTCGCTTTCCATTGATTAATTTTACCATACTTGCGTTTTTTTGCTCAACAGGATTATAGCCCTCGTCATAAATTAGGCTCCAACTATGTCAAGTCATGTTCAGTACAATATTTTTCAAATTTTCATATACCTCACAATCTTTCAGCGCTGTTATATTGTTTTATATTTCTGTGGCGTTTTCCTCAACATAGAAACACCCTATCTCTACAAACCACTCATGCTCTCCAAAAACATGGCTGAGGCTAGGGAGGATGTCCTGTCTGAGTAGTTCAATTTTTTTCTATTATAGCAGATTTTGGCATTTCCGAAACTCAACAGCCTTTATAACTGCCTTCCTTAAACGTAAAATTTTTTCGGTCATACATTTTCACTGCAAAACGTTATTATACAAAGTAAGCACTAACGTGATTACTAATTCTTTTAGCTTATGCAATAGTTTCTCAGGAGATGATTTCGTCATTCCACCTTTCTACAGTCAATGGCTGCTATTCTGAATCGGGTGACGCTATTTCTGGCTAACGCTATTCCTCGCTCCAAAATTGCATCGGAAGCGATTCTGAGCACGGTGAAGAAATTTTAGACGTCAGTTTTGTAACGCTATTACTAACCTTGCCCCTTATAGCCTGAAAACCTTCCGGTACAGAAATTGAAAATTCAGTCAACCAATGACGAGTAACGTTCTTCACAATCATCTGAGACCTTCGCTATGGATGTCGTGAGTCTGGTGCATAAAAATATTTTTTCAATAAATAATCCTACAAAATTTTATTCAATGCTGACTTTGAATACTATTATTACACTTTAAATCGAATGAAAACGAGGTTTACGCATTTGTATTTTGCCTCTTATTGCCGTGCTGATCGTAAACAAATTGCCACCTTGAACGAAAAACACCAATCTGAAAATGTCTCGTGTGTGCATTTACACTAATTCTCTGGAATGTGAGAAGGATATTAAAATATCATGAAATGTAATATTTTGTTTTAGATTTTGAAATAATTTTTTTGGCCCTGGTGTAGTGTGTAGTATCAACTACAACTTAACATAATGTTGGCCACTGAAGAAGGTTTTACTTGGAATTTTATATTTGTCCTCAATTTCGACAATACCTGAAGAATGGTATGCCCAGTCACTTGCGTCTAACGACGACGGTGCATGAAATTAACTGTGTAAAATATGTGCCAGGGGATTTATCGCGTCTTATGGCATTATTTATTAAAAGGATCATACGTTATAAAACTGTCCTAGCATATTACATATTAAACTTACATTATAATACATAATAATCTTAATATACCTGACGCATGTAAATCTAAATGTGCTGAGTTAATGGTATATTACTATAACTTTTATGTTGACACCTATCCATGGAATTATTAGTACTATCAAGACTTCTCTTGAATGATCAGGTCTTCATGTACATCACTGGGCTGCATTACCTTTGAAGCATTCTTTCATGAGCAGTTAACGTTGGAGTTATCTATTACTATAACCGAGTATTTTGTTTTTAATTCATCAACTGATATATAAATTTCTGATTATTTTAGATTTTGTGATCGGGATATCAGTTTAGGAAAGTGTGGCAATGTTTGTTATGCATACCTATATGAACATATAACAACTACCCGAGCAGGGAAAACAAGTTAAAAAGTATACAACATACAGTATCATAAAAAAGTATATTGTTTTCATGTATGTGCTGGATTATGTTTTTGGCATTTTAACTTCCACAACTTATTCGACGGCGCAGATGACGTTTGGATACGTTAGAAGTGCATGATAAAGCGCAATGATTTAGCATTATTTTCGGAATATACTTTCGTTTGCAGTTATCATTGGAGTTGTTACCTATAATAGTCTAGCTTTCTTCTGAATTCATCAACGGGTAGATAACTCTCGGAGAACCTTTACGGTGAACGGAACTTTAGTTGAGAAAATTCTTGCTACTTTTATTACATATTAACAAAGAACAGATTCTCCAGCTGATAGAGCAATATTAATAAGTATAATTACAGTTCAACACAAAATTTCAACAAAGTATATTGTTTTCGTGTACATGATGAGTTGTTTATTATTTTTCCACCACTTATCCGACTGATTAGGCGAAGTTTGGATGCATAAGGTGTGAGAATAATGATACATTAGTCTCTCACCAAGGAAAGTGATGTAATGGTAACTTTCAATTATTTCATCTAAATAGTCCATGGATTTAATAAGATGGTTAACCATCGCAATTTGCCTCTCAAAAATCTTGTGGGACCATTATAGAAACGGCTGATGGAAGTTTATCTGAATAGGTTAAGTGAGCAATATTTCGAGCCGACTTGTGTAAATAATATAAGGGAAATATTTGATACAATTCTTAAAGGAGAGAGTAAATACTCATTCTTTGAGTGTAAAGCAGGTTCTTCTATTTTATCTTATCTTGTTTACTCCGGCTGAGAGATGGAAAAGGTAATGTAATGCAGGAATAAAACAAATAAAATTTGTCAAAAATACCAGTGTACAATGAGAGGTACGGGAAATGTAAATGTCAAGAAAGGTTTCCAATTTCATTCTTGTACTCAGTTATGCTAAGTTTTAAATAACTTTACTCACTTTTTCTTCCCGTCCAGCTTGGGAAAAATGCCTACTTTTATGAGAGACATTTTTTATATTCACTTGAGTATACATATCGGCATGTCAATTCTACTATTAATTTTATACATTTAGGAACACTTTTCTATGACCATATTGCAGAATCCTCGTTAGATAACGTGCAAAAAAGAACCAGGTGGTGATTTCACTCAAGGCTTGACGCTTTAGCAAATAACGTGGTGATCAGATTTTCGCCTAAAACAGCGTCGCTCCCTGGCGTCGTCTCACTTTCAGGATCGCAAAAAGGGTCGTTGACGCTATTCTTCGAAATAAAAGCGTCACGAAAGATTACGTTTAGAATAGCAGCCAATGTCTTGAACGATCTCGCATCTAGTTATCTTTTGTACACACTGGATTCGCCGTCAGCATTGAGACGAGTATATCAGACACCACACATGTTTCCTTTTTGCAAAATCTATCAACGATTGCAGCAGCCTCCATGCTGTAAGAGCTCTGATGTGAGCCTCAATTTTTTAAGCAGTTGTACTCAGAAGCTTCTCGTCCTCTCAAAGCTGCTTGAGCGCAAATGGAGCAGTATTTGTTTTTTACGGCTATGAACGGTATCCAAGTGCCCTAGAATGAATGGACACAATGTTTTACATTTCAATGCATCTCTATTTCTTTCACAGCGAACATTTCTCATTCTTCGCATAAATTATCGTGGTGTTTTTGTTAAGTTTTTTTTTCGGCCATGACAGGTATATCCATTATAGAAATATGTAGTCATATTGGGAATAACCACCTCCTGGAGAGACTACCACAGAAACAAACGAATTAAATGTTCATATTCTTGGAGTCTTCAGTCCATATATTTTCTTTGGAATCGCACATTTTTCAGACGAGGTTCAAACATGCTCCGAGTCCTAAAAAACATTTTCCAACAAGTAACATATAATTAAAATTGCTTTTTAATGGCAAATGATCAGTGGACTAGATTTTCTTTTGAAAGTAACACAAATCCACGATTCTTCGGCCAGACGCAGTGAGAGCCTCATTCAGATCCTCATGCAGTTCCGCTTCCTCGATTAAACGTTCCGAACATTAGTGGTGCGCTTTAGACCCCGCTTCATTCATAGTATTAAGAATCACATCTATAGGTACTTCATCATAGAAATCATTTGAACCACTTAATTGGGGAAGTTATTAAACATTCTGCAATTAGAATTGGCTACGGAAAAATTTGATAGGGGTTTTGACTACCTGTGCACAACGTTGAATTACTTGGGTTAATGAATATATATTCAATAAAACTATCGGATTTACTCTGGCGTATTCCCCTCCATTTTCCAAGTAAATACGTTTGTAAACATTTTAAGGTATGGCTCATCTTTACATAACATCGGTTACTTATAGTTGATGATATAATCCCCTAAACACAAGGATCTCGACTTAAGCCCTCGCTTAATTGACAAGTAATTTATTTTTTCCCGTCTCCGCCGTGCAAGGTTCTCACCCTTCCTTTATTTTCTCACGACTGACAATTTCAGTTTTCTGCTACTTTGTCCCTAATTTGCACTCTGCATTGCAGAAGGTATTTAAATAGTTCTAGGTGCAAATGGTAAAAAATTTCTCCGTTGGCGGCAAATGTGTGCGATTAGGAAAAATGACTGCTGGAGCAAGTAACTTGCTAGCTGCGCTTTTGGAACACCCGAACCAAACACTTTTCTCTGATCCCTCCGAATGCTTGGAACTACTTCTCCCATATTGATTTCCCCATGTATCTCTTAAGCGAGAAGTAAAAATATCAGAGATAATCACCTGATTTTCTGAGCTAGAGCCCGCGGCGAGAAAACTGAGAACAATAATGGTAGTGGGAGCTGCAATGGGTTCCCATTACTGCACTGAAATTGATCAAAATGCATGTTTACATTTCCTAAATTACAAATTTATGACAAAAATTTCGCTTTGTTAGTTGGCTATCAACTACAGACAGTTGACTTCAGGGGAGATCTAAGTAATAAAGCCGTTCCTTGGTTTGACACACCACAATACTTCACGCTAAAAAGCCAATGTTTGTTGTATAACCGTCATGTGAATATTGCAGTTAGGAAAATTCAAAAGCAATAGCCCTGTAGTTTCGCTCATTTCCCCATATAACCCAAAATTCTAAGTTTATGTACGGAAAACTGACTTCATGGGAATGGAACGCAGAAGCGCCTTCAAAATCTGGGAGTACTGCGTCCCCTTATTGTGCGCATTCCTCATTTTTAGTATTTAATAATCACACTACTTCTCCTCTAAAGAATCACTTCTTTGTTCGGACACTCATAGAAGTGACTCAGATTAGTTCTATCAGAAAATCCATCTATTTCTTGGGGTGGAACTAAAACAGTCTGACAGCCAGATATGACAACTCAACGTAATTCATCGGGAATCAGAATCCAGTCCAGCCCAGTGAAGTTACTGAAAAAGGGGCAAAAATTTGCCCCTTTCATGAGCCTCTCCACTAGGCTCACTCACGTAAAAATATTCGGTCTTTATGTTCATCACATTCATGACAGAGGACTCTATCAATTTCATCACTATATAATTAGGAACATTGATCGGATGGTCCACTTTTGACCTTGCCAACGTAGAAGAGCCCATTTAGCACATTTTTTAACACCTAGGTGCCTATATTCAATACATTCTCCCTTGTATATATGGACATATTATTAGGCTTGAATAAGGCTAATAGGAATCTACACTTACTTGTTAAGATTTATCCACAGCTTCTTCTTCTCGAGCTTGAAGCCGTTGGACAGTTTTCTATCAACCAGTTACATGCCGACGATAAAAGGGAAAATAAGTTGATAGCTGTGAAAAAATTTGCTCTTTTATCGTCAATCAGTTTTAGAGTGAATTTATAGTCAGACTCTAGTCAATGGTTTTTACGCATTGAACGGTCAGCGAGTCGTCAAAGTCACATCATCTCGTAAAATCAAACACGTGGTATGATATTCCTGCAGTATGGAAGCCCTAAATCCTTTGATCATATATTATCCAAAGCTGATTTTCCAGCACCAATGACTCCACGTACGTAGAGGATAAGGTTTCTGATGATGAGATTTAATTCATTAACATGGACAACTCGGATACGCTTAGTCGCAATTGTGCCTTCATTTCAGCACAAATCATGATGGAGTAAGTTTGGTTTTGTGAATAGAGAACCTTTGTGTGATGAAATGTTAAACGACAGATATTCATCGCCTGTCTTACCCAGATAGTCCTAGAAAATGTCTGAAAATATTGTATTGTATATCAATAATGCCATGTTCATTTTATGTCTCACCAACAGCTCTAATCTTCAATCCAATAATAATAGCGTTATTTTTGTTGACAGCCATTTCATCTGCTGCTTGTCCGATTACTTGGAATAGCCATCTATGAAACCTCCCTCGGACTCCTGTCAATTTATGGCGTGCTTCACCTGTATATGGATTTTGCTGCAGAGCATTCCAGGTTTGTATAAACGAACAAAACATCGGAGGCTGGGCTGGCCTAGCCCCCCTTTCCACACACCGATACATTGAATTGCAGGGTTGGCTTTAGATGTATGACTGCATCGCTTAGAACATTGGCGTACCCGAGCACTTCGCTCAATATGAAAAGCGCAAACACGAACTGCTAATAATTATCGGTGACTGCGGTCATTACTGCCATCTGCCAGAATACCAGAATACTATAGCATCACCCCAGTGGAAACAGGATAATAGGAGTAATTTTCCATTGAAATTGAACCTTCAAAGAGAAATATATTTGCTTAAATAAAATATGTCTATATTTAATGATTTTTATTGAAGTACGAATACTAGTTTCTTGTAACGCTGGTTTATATCAGAAATGTACCTACCACTCTTGCCTCTCAAGTCATGTCATTCTAATAAAATCACGTTTTTAAGGAATAATTTTATTAAAGTTCAGATAAGATTACTAACCTCACACTCTCGATAAAAGTTTACTTAATTCCTTTGATGCAAAGAATCACACGGGAATTTATAGGGAAAAGAGTTACAATGGAAGCCTTATCCTGGCCTCCAGTTTTGAACCTCGAGTTAATCAGCCAATCGACGATCGTTTAAGTCTCCACCGTTAATCATAATGAATTCTTTCATTTGAAATATTGCTTAGCCTGCAATTTATTATCTAAAATGGAAAGGTGGTTAGAATTAAATGGTTTTAATATAAGCACATTCAAAACTTATTTACGTGGTATTTTAAAGTGCTCAGGTTTTTTAATTCCAAATCGCTCTCAGAAATAGTTTGGGCCACAAATACGTTCAAATTTAAACTTTAGCTATAATTTCTCCAAAAACTATTCCTCCATGCAATATCAACATAACGGCAATGCTACATTAAGTGCATAATACAATCCTTTGCCTGTTCTCTTCCCAATAAATACTCAATAGTTTGTGAAGCTGTCTTTTAAAACTCAAGATTTATTTCGTTAACTGCCTCTTAGTTCCACTACATTATCTTCCGATCAGATCAGCGTCCAAGGTTAAAATGGGATGGCAAAAACTAACGATAGCTGTTAATTATTGCAAGTGACTACTACCACGGATTAAAGTTCATTTGTATGCATTTAAGCCGTTTAAGCGATGTAAAAAACGCTCTTGACTACAGAGATATTTCCCGAATAATTCATTAGGAGTTGATGATGCACGAATAACTTTTTTTGGGTCTATTAAGAAAATAAACATCCAGTAATAAGTAACGATTGAGGCTTGAAAGAGTAGCAAACACAATTTTTTGCGATTATAGTCTAAAGAATAATCAAATATCTGATTGGCAAAAATAAGTATCTCTCTTAAATATGTCTCTGAATGCCAATATATTAAAACCGTTCACTATCATTAGAATATTAATTATGCTTTTGATAAATACTTGGGATATCGTTGAGTTTTGAAAAATGTATACTTAGTCAGTATTTCAAAAACACTACCCTTTGAGGAAACTGGAATAAAGGAATTATAAAGAAAATCTCAGTTATTACCGTAACTATAAGTTTTATTTTTTAATTTGCAGATTGCTGCGGGCAGCCATTGGGTAAATGGTCTGACTTAAGTGACAGAAAGGTATTGTACATCGTTCAATACGTTCCAGATGGATTAGCTCACGCTCTCTAATGGAGATCACATTGAATACTTAGGCAATCATTAAATGTACTATACGAATTTTTAATTGCTCATCTAAACTGTATAATGCCAGAGAGAATCACTGGAAGATATGGGGTCTATTAAATCTTTCCTACATCATGGCCGGGAGCATTAAAAAAGGCTCCTACAAAAGATTTTATACGACGGTTGCTTCAAGAAGACGATGCTCACCTCTTTTAGATGTAATAATTTATGATTTAGTATGGCTAAAAATGTACCAAGTGTTTTCGTAAAATGGCTATATGATGGCCATCGTGAAATTTCCATAATATGGTCTATCATTTAGTTTATTAATGCTTAAATATACTAATAAATTACAAATGACCTTATCACTTTCTCAAGGATATGATTGAGAATCGTGTACAGTAGACCCCTGCCTTACGATATTATTCCGTTCCACGGGTTCGTTCGCAATGTGAAATTCGTCGTTAAGTGAACCAGTATTATACCGGCCTCGGGATCAGTTTTCGCGTAGCAATAAATATCAATACGTATTTATCATAAAAAATGCAGTCCGTTTACAAATAAGGATTAAAATATTTAAGAAATGTGTGATAAATTATGGGTGTAAAATATCGTCGAACTTTGAAATTTAAAATTCGCGCGAAATAGCAGGCAGATCGTGAATTGAATCCATAGTAAAGTGAAACCATCGTAAAGCATCTACTGTGTTTCAAACCAACCTCTTAATTTGCCTTATGCTTTCAATTTATATTTTATCTCCACAAATCTTCCTATCTAGTCTTTTACCAACTTTTTCGTCAAGGGCTGCTTTGTCTTGATATTTGTAATGTGCTAGTTCCTTATTCTACCTAGAGTTTCTATTTCTGACCTTATTCACTCTAACCCTTCGTTTGGTCTTTTTTTCGATGGCTCCTTTCCTCTATGTTATCTTCATTTTACCGAACATTCTTTACATTATATCATTATTATTACAGAATATTTCCATTACTTCATGAATAAATTACCATAAAGCTTATATAATCCCAGCTTCTCGTACTGATAACAAATTACCAATACATATTTTAATAAAGAACATCATTATTTCTAGTATTTAGCGGTTACTCGAATTTTTAAATGTGATTATAGAGTTATTACTACAAGCAGTTGTAGTAAGGTTTGCTTTACTCAGATATTTTATAGATTAATGCTTAATGATTTTTATGTGGAAATAAGATTATTCTTTAACTCATGGCTATGTGTGTGCAATGAAAGCAAGACCAGGCTGATGATGTCAAATAAGGTGCATATACTTTTTGATACAGAGACTTTGGCCTAGAAGTATAGGAATAAGAGAAGGTTTGAGGCATTCAAAAATGATGTTATAGGAAGGAACAAAGTATAAGGGATTTTCTAAAAGCAATATGGTGAGGAGGTTACTTGAGGAAATGACGAAAGGGATGAGAAAGTCGATGGTGCAAGAAGTAAGGGGTGAAATGAAGGTTTTCCATCTTGGAAAAGCTTTAAGGATAACTTTAAATGGTGTAGTAGATGAGATGACGAGAGAGATAGATAAAACATGACTCAAAAATTGAATGAAACTGTCAACTGAGGGGTAATTGGTAACCGAATTTTAAATTTTAATTAGAAATAAACAAACTACCAAAACTCACCGACTCTGACAAACTCCGCATAGCTTTTGTCTTTTTTAAGTAATGGACGTAAAATATTTTTGGGCCATCATTTGGAGTAAAATGTATTCCAAACAATTTAAAAATGTTAAATACTAAATGAATTAGCTAATGCTCTCATTTTTTAAAGATAATTTGGACGTGATATAAAAGAATAATGATATGAAATTCCCTTATTTGAATGAAGGAATTAGCTAATTTTGTATTTTTTATTGTAAAACTATTCCCGGCATACGTTGCAATGCCTCTTTTTCTTTCATAAGTAGGAATGCATATGCAAAGCAGACACCAACAAATTTTAGACCTAGTCCAAATAATTCCTCGTATCTACACTGGAATTTGTAACGCACAAATGATGTCATGAGTTTCCATTCCATGCCTATGCTGCAGTCTCCAAAAAAATAAAATATCTATTGTTGAAGTAGTGCAAAAATTTAAGATTTGTGGTTGAAAATCCAAGTTTTGGAAAAAGCAAAGTGTATTCGAAAATTGAATGCAAGAATGCAAGAAAAAAAGAGGCTACTGCCCCAAATCCTATTCTACGTAAAAATAAACTACACACCTTGTAACATAAGCTATGTCTCACTGATATGATCCCGATGCACGCGTTATTATGTCTCTCTGATACAACTCTGATGCTCGTGATTGAGCAACTCATAAACTTACTGCTTCGTTGCTTCCTTTTCGTTCCTCGCTTGTTTGAGAAGCTCGCGTGCCAATACTCATTTGTTAAAACGGCTTGCGCTCCACCTATTGTACAATAGATTTAACAATTTAGAAACCTACGCAGGTGTGTGCACAACAACTCACCAGAGTCTCATCGTAATATGATGAATGGTATTGTAACGCATATAAGACGAACAAACAAACATTCATCTTTATATATTAGATAATGAAACAATTGCAATGAACATGGTAACGTTGCATCCCATTCTGCTCCCAGTATTATTTGATGGAGAAGATTAAGATGACAACGTTGATGCAAAGATAGCTTCTAACAACTCCATTTATGTTTTTCATTTTATTAGTGGTGTACATAAGCGGAGCATATCATTCGGAAGGTGATGCAGTTCTCACGGAAGAGAGGAGTCTGCTCTATAGAATTAAAGCGCACTATTGTAACTGCAAAGTATAAACAACCCATTTCTGATAAATTTAGTCCCAAATGTTTACTTTGCCTTACCTTGATTGACAAAAATAAAAACCCGCATGAAAAGGGCGTGGGCTACATTGTGATATGTGGGTTGCCACTCCACAAGGAGCTCTGAATCATCAGAGTGAATCGCATCAATTGAATCAAAGCGAAGCATATGATGGCATTTAGCTTAGTCAAAAGTAGGAATTCTTTTAGCAATGAAATAATTGAGGTTTGTGGGGATCAAGGCATGAAACTGCTCTTTATTTCATCCATGTCTCATTAGTAAATATTATTTACATTCTCAATGTGGCCGTATACAAAACGTTTAAACTCTTTCGAACAGGTGAATAGTCAAATACATAAACCAGCAGTGCGAAGTACTTCAACCAGCTGTTTTAAGTAATTTAATCAACTAGGCTACTCCGGCATCTAATTTCATTAAACTTTAAACACTTGGCGCAAAACTTGGGGATCTCGACTCGTGTAATTCCCTAGGGAGCTGGTTATTTTACTCGGCAAATTCCACGCAAACTTGTGTCTCCTCAGATAAAGGCGATCGCTTCCATTGACTGCTCCGCATAAATCTAAGTAGGCGTAGTTCTAAATAAATAGTGTAAATGGCCAAGAGATGCGGAAATGGCTTATCATCCCGCATCCAAATCTTTCCTCGAACAAAAATACATAAATGCCCATTGTTTTTGTTATTTTTCATCTAATCCATGTAAGTGAAAGTAATTGCACGTAACTGAGGGAATATCACGAACTAATAGCCGGCATTGTGCAGTGGGGACTTAAAAATGCAATAATGAGGATAGGTCTCTACGACTACTTTTTTCAAGCGAGATTATAAATAATTTAAAGGTTAATCTATGCACAAATTCTTAAGTCTAATACCTAACTTGGAAAACTATACTCTTCCACCCTTTCATTAAAAATAATTTGGTAGTATTGGGGCGAATCCACTCATTATATGGAGCTTCAGATTTCCTTAATCTTCTGTTATTTCTCAAAATAGAGTGGTGTTGCGATTGAAATTTAAAATATTATAGCTTCGAAGGACTTAGATTCAGTATGGCTACATTCTTTTTCGCAAAAATGCATTACAATTGTAAATCTTATCCCATGATTACATTTATTTATCGTGTAAGACGTGCAAATTATTATATTTGATGACAATTACTCAGCTTTGTTTTCTTCGTGCTGCTGCAGCAGGGGTTTTTCCCGAAAAAAAACAGACAACATGCAGGGTTTGCAATTGAGCTTATTTGAAAGAAAATAGCCAGCCTTAAACCGCTAATTGGCCTAAACTAATATCACTAGCGATGCAATGCCCAATGATAAGCTTGACGCAGCTAACGAGAGAGAAACTACACTTAAAAGTTTAAATATAGAGAACCTGAAAGCTGGAGCCGCACCTGAGGTTGTAGAATCTGATGGAAAAGTGTTCAATGTGTCCACATTGAAAGATAAAGATACTTCAATATCTAACTATGCAGTACCCAATGATGAATACAACAACCGTGTCCGCTTCGGCAACTTATCCCCACAATCACCAACCATCTCCTCAAGGGATGGCAGGGGGTCAAACTCTACGAGTTAGGAGGTTACAAAAATGATGTGTTGACCACTGGTTTGAGATCAATCTATCTGAAGCTCTGCATGAAAAACGTTTCAGTCAGTGTCTATTCAAATATACTTAGATTTCCTCAAATCTCTAGATCACCCATGTTATGCCATGCTATTGCAAGTATTCTGATTGATGGAATGAAATGTCAGCTGTAGTTTTTCTCATATTATAATATTTGTTCTTGTTAATTATTTAACCTTTTGTGGGAACATTTCTATCGGATAATAAAGTAAACAGAGCCATTTCGCCACCCAACAGTGTTTTTTTTTCTGTTGAGGAATATCAGTACCTCCTCAAAGAGATATAGTTCAAATATGTCACCATTGAGGGTACTTCAAATAGATTAATGAATGTTATTTGCATCTTAAATTACCGAGAATTGGTCACCATTTCTTGAATATAGGCCCAATTTCCGCCTAATATCTTATTTTTTCAAAATCATGGACATATGAAATGCCGAAAGAAGGAAAGGAAAGGCTTCACGTTATAGATAGTAACGAGAAATATAATCGTCTTCCGAAGAGTTTTCAAGATTTTTTCATCATAAGGAATCTACTTCAGCATTATTTGTTAAAACTGCTGCAGTTTGACGTCAAATATAGCTGCATTTCTGTATGAACTTAAATAAATTATGGTATTATTCCTATATTTAATTTTTATCTATTTCACCGACTTTTCTCATCTTATGAACAGTTATAGTTAAAAGCTTGCGTATGCTTTCTTGTTCGAGTCGACGTTTTGACGCAGTTCTCAGAGTAATCTCCATCATAGCCCATGTTAAACTTCATTTTAAGATTGAATTACAGTAACACCTCCGTGAGAACCTTATTGTGTCCTTTCAGGTTATCAAAATTACTCAAATCATCTTTTTGTTTCCGGAATTTCTGGTACAAATAAGGCTGAGACGAAACCTCCTCAAGTGGTGCAACTTCCTTCCAAAAGTAGAGGACAAACGTTCGGTATCACCTGACAATATCCCCGCCATGTATCATCCGTTGAGGTTGATGCAAAGTACGCTGGCTATGTGTGACAGTGCTTGACGCTGTATCGTGAGCCACCATCTTTGCTGATGTTAAAACAGTTGTCAATTGAACTTACATGGCACACAAAATATGATGCACGGTGTGCTCTATTAAGCCCTACACTTTTATTCGTACACCTAGCCAAATACTTCTATTGCCATTATTTAAAATTTGAAAAAGAAGGAAATCTGAGAAATATCATTGTTACTATCTTTTCGAAAAAATACTCTTTTGAATAAGGTACATATCATTGCTCCACGATAGGTAGAACCCGAAATATAAGTAAAAACATGCTTCAGGAAACATATTTCGAAAAAATTTGAATACGCACAAATCACGCAAAAATTTTATTTTCTCAATGCTGTTCAGATTCCTTTGCTCGAGATCACATCCTACCCATGCATCAAGTCTAAGATAAATATGAGACCTTAAGGGACAATCGCTAGTTGAATTGAGGTAAAATGGCTCATCCATTTTTTGCATATCATCATGAAAAATATATGTCATTGCATGTTGAACCGCATATTATACATTAATTTTCTTCTTTCCCTAATTCCATTGGGGCCTCATCAAACTTCTTCCATCTCCTCAGGTTGTCCGTCTTCATTTCCTTCTCTACCTTCCCTCTTGTATATCCATGCTTTTCAGTTGTTCCTTTCCATGATCTTGTATGTTAACCTGTTCTCATTCACTCATCTGGTTTTATTTCCAACACTTTCATGAGGGTTCTAATCCGGTCCATATAATGGAGGTTAAAATGTTATATTATTTGAATTGTCTCTTTTTTGCCTCTGCTAGAGATTTTCCCCAGAAATCTCTCTCTCTCTCTGTAATTTTCTTACTATAGTTAGGACTTTATTTGCAACTGCAATCTGAGTCGTTGTTTAATTCCTTTGCATCATGCACCTCTAGTTTTCGTTAAAAAATTAATTACCCTTTCAAAACATTTGAATGACGATGTGTGAATTGTATAAGAATAATGAGCTTTGTTCTCAATCTGTAATGTCATTTACAAGCTTTCCCGTGGAATGAAGAGATTATTGGTGGGACTGTTCTGCTAGTTTTGGCGATTTTTTGGGCATTGTTTACTAAGTCTCAGTTATTATTCTCCACCTCCTAAGCATTGATGGCCCACGTCCATCGCCAACAAATAAATTATGTCAAAATTACAACCTGAATTTATTACTTTTAATGATATTCTGTATTTTTATTGTTGATTATTTTGGAAATTGTACTCTGTTTTATGTACAGAGCGATCGTGAGAGCAATAAAAATTACTAAACTGTTCCACGTAAAAAATGTTAATATCACGATATCTTATTTTTTCAAGGATTTCACATCTCATTCAAATCGGCTCATGTTGGTCGTGTGAAAGTTACAGATTTAAAGCAAATTGAACGTTTAGATCATAGCATTTTCTCAAGACATCTCATTTCTTTACAAACAATCGACCATTTAAACTTCTTCTCCTTATGCTTTTTTGTCCAAGTTTACAACAAGTTAAGGTGCCTTTATATACATGTGCAATCAATTATGAATTTTCTTTAATACTGAGATCTCAGTTATTCATTATGACTAATAAAGATTACAGAATTGAACTCATGTCATACAAAGGACCCCAGTTTCTCGAAAGAAAGAGCTATCCTGTGTTAATTTTACCAGGAAACTGTCTTATGAAGCCTTGTCACAGGGATGCGGGGCGGAAATAACGATATAAAATATTTTACAATTTTTCTAAATTATTTTCTAAACGTTATTTCATATATCAATAAAAAATGTTTTATTTTATTATGACTAAACGCTACTTTTTATTTAATTCCTACCGCTCATATCTCATGGCTCTTCAAACTTGCTCGCCACAGTCAAGAAATCCATTTCATCTCGCCGTCAAAATTCATTCGATATTATAAGCGTTTTTCTACAGCTCTTTTCTCTTCTCGGTTATGTGAAAAATTACTCTAAACCATGATAATTCGTTTGTATTATTTGCCGTTTATTCAGTATTGCGTTTTTTTCCATAATCTTCCTCCAAGCAAGCATTTCTTCTCTAAATTTCTCGTCTGCTCATTAAGAGTTCCAAAGGTTGACCTTTACCTTTTGATGCACCATAAGATCTGTTCATTTTCTATTTCTGAATCCAAAAATATTGTCAATGAGTACTCTGTTTCAAAGACTGGGATCTGAAAGACTTGTGACAGTAAAATTATGCATTAAAAACTCTCGTGTAGCGTTTCGCAGCATGGCTGAAAAAATTGAAAACTTACTAAATCAAAAACATTCTGTTACAATTATCATAAAAGTTTTTCCTTTGATTCAAAGTATACCATCGAGTTGCAAGGAACCCCCATCATTACCTTAATCTGCAAACCTTAATCTGCACCCACCTTAATCTGCAAACTGCAATATAAATAAAATTGCATGAATGCAGGCATGTTCTAGTGCGGACTGTGTGTTTTGCCATTATGCATAGGGCTCTGAAATTTCAAAAGCAAAGCAAACCTTAACGCAAATATGAATGCATATCGCATTTGGCGATTATCCAAGCTAAATTGAAGGACCACTTAAGAGGGTGGGATATTTGCATCTGAATTCCATTATTACGAGTGCGGTTATCTTAGAAAATATTCACAAAAGCAAGAACCGCTGTCATGTTCCATCTAAATTGTCTGACGCAGAGTGAAATCATGGAGTTACGTTTGTGATTTCTGAGGGATAAAGAAGTCCTCACTTTTATTCTGTCGCAGTTGGAACTTGAAGCATTCTATAGTAATTTTAAGGTAATAAAGTTAATAAGAGCCTTTTTTCAGAAAATAATCTTCTAATGAATGTATAGTTGCATATAAGACGCGAGACACTAATTTTGCAGATAACTTGCAGATATAATGTACAGTTAACAGCTGTTGGTAGTAATCTTTTAATGTTGTTAAAGAATGTAATTCAATATTCTCCAGCTTTACTGGAAAATAAATTTGTTATGGGCTACGTACTCTGGTGCATGATAAAGTACACATATTAGTTATGTTTTACTTCTAATATTTGGAATCAATCTGAGAGTTAGACATTCTGGTGTGTAGATAAAATGTTTAAGTAACGTCAACAGAACTTGGTGACGATTGTTTTTGATTGGTGTACTATAATTCACCGTGAAAATTGGCATTAAATATGAAATTGCTTTACATTTTTTACTTGACTTACATTTAAATCACTTGACATCCTGCCCCAAGATTCGTTTCTTCTAGGAGTCAATATTTTGTATCGTGTCACGAGAAAACGGTTGTATCTTGTTGGAGCAACGCGAACTTTCGGCAGTGTTACTATTTACGGCTTCACCCACGAATGCACGGAAATTCATGGAAATAGAGACGGAGAAAAAAAATCATCTAACTTATCATGCCTAGACCTACGATATTGCGCCCTATTTCGGAAATGTACAGGACTGCAACAATAGACAGGAGCAAAAACATATGAAGTTCTTACATAAGATGTTATTGTCAATAGCTATGAAATAAAACATATATTCCTATCTTCCAAAATTTGACTTATTAGATGATCTTCATGATGGAGGAAGAATGGCTAAATGAATGGGAAGAAAAAGGAGGTGTGATTGTGCGTAGGCACAAAGGCCGGCACTCCCAAAACCACTAATCTACAAATCGTGGCTGTGGGACTAATTTCCATAGCTGTATATCTAGTACCTTACAGGAGTTTTATATTTTTGCCAAAATAAGAGGTTCAAATAAAGTCATAGAAGAAATACTTATTATCCTAATTTTTTATTTTCTTACGAGTTTTCATGGGAGTTATTCTCTCAGAATTAGCGTTGTTTACAAAAGAACCTGAGACAACCACTCACCACTTACTGCCGTAATTTTAATGTTTTGCCTCATTTTCTGTTCTTTTACCCTAAATGGTGCAAATTTAATGTCTTTGCTGAGAAAATTATTCAACCAGTTACTTCATCAGCTTTCCTCGTCATGTAGTAGTAATAAAGTAGGAAAGAGCAACTCTATTCCATAACTTTAACGTTCAATGACAGTCTTATTATTAACAGAGAATTAAAATTAGACTATGAAACACCCATAAACTTTTATTCAGTTATTATTGCAGTAGGATCGAAGCTACATCGGACATTGCTACGAATTAAACAACCAGTCTTGACATTCTACCGGCGTGCCTAACTACTTAAGCTGCCTTTGTTACCATATTTCTTTAATTACTACTAAGCCACACCTATCACAAGCCTAAATGATTAAAAATGTAATTCACCCGAGAAATGAATGAAGACATTAATGAATAGGAATGAAACGGTTAACTGAGAGGAGAGTGAAGTGAAGAGCTGCGGTAAACCAATCTCCTAATTGGTGACTGCTGATACTGGATTCAGATATATAGCTCGAATATATTTGACGATACAAATTTATCACTTTCTGGCTAGGCATTCTTCCATCAACCATTAACGTAACCAACCAACCATTAGCGTCTTCTCAACATCAGACTTAATTCCTCCTTTTACTTCACAACTTTACAGTCCTTCAATACAGCCTTATTAAAGTGTAGCATACGTCCACACATGGTTATATCTCTTGTTTATCCTTTATGCGGCCTCGAAATAATTCTTCCAGAATTTACATACTTATTACCAGTTATGTTGATTCGTAACTTCAATAGGTGATATGGCGGTCGAACGTGAGCGAATATTTAAAAAGTATTTTAAAGTTACTTTTAACTGTGTTAAGTTCTGAAACCTGAAATTGTGTTGTAGCAATTTATTTTATTCTAATCTTGTACGCAGTTATATTCACTCCTACACCAATTACCGTTAAAAAGAGACGTCTAGTGTTAAAGAGAAGCACTCGATTTGTACATGGGTATTCTAAGGGCAAACTAAGAGTATTAACCAAAGTATAGCGATCTTACGGTAGAACGCCAATATTTAAAAAAAATTAATTATTACCTTTGGCGTGGGTATTTAAATGAGAATTACATCGACAAGAAAATTGAGCCAAAAACTTTTAATTCCATTGAACGAATTTTCATTAAATTCGTGATATTCTGCGAATGATTTTGTTTAACGAAGATTAGATGACACGTAGGTTTACTAAATAGCTACGGTCGACGTGCATGTATATTTTAAAATCATCCATTAAGGAAGATACGATAGGGTTTTAAGAACTGTTTCGACACATACTCTTGGCACCACTGACAAAGGAAATGATTACGAAATGCTCCGGAAACTAAGTGAAAAATATTATATAAATGGCTTTCAGTTATTCTCGCGGATTCTATAGAAAAATAAAAACCCAGTCACATTATATTTTTCCAAGAATACAAGCTCTACCGGGGTGTGTGCTCTAATGACATCATGATTTTTTATCTTTTTTACGACGCATTGTTAAAGACTATTCTTGAATGTGGCGTGAGCCATTAAGTGGACGATATTTCCTGCCGTACACGAGATTACAGGTCTAGTCACATGACTAAGAGCAGAAGAAGTGGAGGGTGAGTGGTTGAGTACGTGCTGTTCTAGCGATAGCAAACAAAACTGCCCACTTGCACGGAAGATGCCCAACTGTGCGCTGTATTAGGAGAACGTTCGAGAGTTTGTGAAGTCCTTATGTACACAGAGTGATTATCCTATTAATTTAGAAGTCGATACATAGTCGGTGATTTTTCTATACCGTAAAAGAGAAGAATCTTGAAAATATGGCACATAATCTCCAGGAAGCCGGCAGTACGTACAGCCCGAAGAGTTTGAAAGAGTTGTGTGAGGAATCGATCTCGGGGGCCATGACGGTTCCGACCGCAGCCTACATCTTAATGCTGGCAGACTTTAATCAGGCACGCAAATTAAAGGCCGATGCAATCCTGTACATCATTGAGCATGCAGAAGAAGTGTCATTGACGGAAGGTTGGATGCAAATGGTTGAGTCGCGCCCGCACCTTTTCGGCGAGATCATCTGTGTCATAGTCGCTCTTGACTCTCTCCAACTTAATGAAGCAGCACATAACGCCTAAGTTGGTGCCCAACATGTCCTGCTGCATCGAAAAATTCCCAGTGTTTCCTAAACAGGTTAGTGTACTAATTTAAGATACAAAGATTTGTCCGCTGTATCGAGTTCTCCATGTGGAGCGAGCATTGGTATACGTCACAATTGTGTTTTCCAACATATATGCAAACAATATTGCATTATATATATAATATTTTCACTTAAAAATCATACGAGCTTCGCGGATTAAATATATTATGTCATTTAGAATATGACTTTATCAAAGGGTATAGACGTCTCAATTATGGCCAATTTTCATTGATATTTAGCATGTCTATCCTTATTTGACGAAAAAAATCGTCGCTGACGTGATTTAAATCAAACATTAACTTCAAAATTTTTTCTACCATCTAATTTCTTGTTAATTTTTGCGGAAGCGTAACGAGCGGTTAAAACTGAAGATAAAATTACCAGTTAAAATTACCAGACGATTTTAAATACCAAATGTTCCATATCTTTATGTTCACAAAGGAAATTTTTGAAATAGGAAAATATTTCATAATATGTTATGAAACAGCCCAATTAAAATTCTGTACCATTTTTTATTATGTTAATAAGGTCATTTTAACATATAATCCTGTTTTTCTTTACAGAAATGTTTCGTTGAATTTCAAATAACTTACATCGGTCTTCGTGAGAGTGCAGCATTCAGACTTATTTGTTTTATCATATTTGATGCTTAAACACTGGCAACGGAGTCTTTTACTGGCAGCTGTGGAAGAATTAGAAACTCAAACAACAAAAAACTTTAGTATGTGTGTACTCATGGACATGTTTTTCGGACTTTTTCGCAAACTGTTTTGTCAAAAATCAAAATAAATCTTGTCGAGGAAGAAATGAAACATGGATTTTTCAACTTATTATTTAAATAAACATTGTTACAGTTGTTGTAGTGTTGAATACATAATGTCTGGTTATTTCTTTCATACTTCTATTATTTATATTGGGAATATGTCCCACATACTGTAAAAGCATGGCAGAAATATAAGAATTGGTGTTAATTCATAAATATTTTTGTGAATAAATTCAATGCACAAGAAGACTTTGTACATTGATTATATATAACTAGTAAGTTATTATTTCAAATACTGTTTAATGCTCAAAATCCCAACACACTTTCACTCTTTTCTTTACTGCTAAATGGAGGACAAGCAAAGCTGTGACACGTGAGGTTTTTCTACAGCCATTCTGTTCAGTATTTTTATTGGATTTTTAATTAACATAAAATTTCTAATGGATAACTAGATGATTGATTCAATATTTCTATGCTCAATTTAATAAATGCCCATCGTAAGAGAAAACCTTCGATTGGATATCATAGAATTTACAACATTACGACGGGTGTGATCCAACAGTGGACGTCCTTAGATATTTTTTATAAAACGGTTCGGTTTTTTTCAGTTTGTCTTAATTTCTAAATTTCCAATTTGACGAGGCTCCCGCCGTGAACTTTGGATGAACTTCTAAGACGAAATTGTAGGATGGTCCCATATCGTACATATGGTTCCTGGTGTGTGACTATGTATTCCCCGTAAGTTTTTCATAATTTTATCTGTTGATTCGTTTCTTTTGCGGGTTATTTGATAACTTATGTTTGCTTTTGATGACCCGCTGCCTTAACTATTTGGCTGGAAAAATAATTTCTCCATAGAATTACACACTTGATATTTAGGCATACTTGAACTTAGTGATTGGACTCAATATTCTCGTAGAGGTTTTTTTTCATTTACTATTTCCAACGACAAATTACTTGTTGAACACTCCCACGATTGGAGGATGGATCTTGTTGAATCGAAAAACTGTTTTTACGAACCTTCTTCAAAAGTAAATTTAAAAACCCAATTAAAGGTCACTAACGTGAAAGTATTAAATTCTCTCAGGATGTTACAATCCCGTTCTAGCCTAGTCACTTAACTCTTAATTTCCTCTCTCTGATCCCGCCTCCCTGTGTTTTACCGTATGTTGTTTACGTCGGTGAGGTTCTATATTCCAAGGAAAGAGCCTCCAAGGGATCATTCAAGGAACTAAAATGGTATTTGCGATTTGCTCTTTAAGCATGATGAATCCGCCTGAGGAGACAGAAGGCTTTAAAAAAATTTGGTGCGTCATAAGGAATGTCAAGGGAAATATGCAATAACAGCGTTCGGGTTCGGGAGAGCGTGGCGTTCCTAGTGAGGGAATTTCAGCGCGTGAGATGTATGAAAGGAAGGATCGGGGCGTGACTTATCGTCGGAGGGGGTAGCCTCACTTGTGCTCGAGACTTCGGAGTGAACGGTCAGTTATCTGTGCGACCTCGTTTGAAGCATACGAGGCAAGCAGTTGAGTATTACTGAGTGTGTTTAGAGAGGTGAATTGTGACGTTAGGTCAGTGTCCTTAGATTACCAACTAGATCTAGTTTCTTAGTGGGGAATACAAGGGTGAAGGAAAGATTTTTTAGCAAATAATACGATCAAGATGAAGATCTTTCACTTCATTTTAGTCGCCACTCTCGTCCCCTGGCCCATAGTACTAATAATATACTTTGATTTAGAAGAAGACTTAAGAAGCTCTGGTGCAACTTTCATGACCAGCACTGAAGGCCCGCTTGAGGAACGCTCGACAGCCGTGGGCAAGAATTTTTTCGTGGAAGGAAAGAACAAAATTCAGCCCCTGATTAGATGTGACAGAGGGGATGCATGCAATGCGGATGCATGCAAGGAGCATGTAAACCCGCTCGATGATGCAACACCTCCTGCGCAGGGTACTTATGGGCCAGCGGGAGTACAGGTATATGGCCTCATACTGGAGAGTGACACCTTGGAAAGAAAATGTGCCGCAGAGAATAGTGTCCTGGACAAGACAGAGAACCCAGTATCCATGACAAAGCACTTCACGGACCAGAGCAATGAAATATTCAAAGCTGTACTTGACGACGATGATGTTAAAGTTGCTGACGGAGAAGCATCGGTCACCTCCACTCCTGGACCGAGGGATAACGAAGATTAAGTCACCCCGTCCCATTGACATCGAGAATGTAGTGGTGAGTGGCCCATGGCTCAATCACAGTTTTGTCTTTTTATGAATTGTCTGTTTTCCTCAAAGTCATGCGACAACGTTAGTTATTAATACTTTAGAGCTATTTAGGAATTAGGATTTACATATCACTCGTTATGATTTGTTGTAAGTGCCGGACAGCTTAAAGACGGGTTTAGAGTTGGCGGCTGCCTCAACTCGTCATTCTGGAGAAATTAGAAAAATATGGTAATTGATATTTCATTCCCCATTAGACCTCTGGAAAGTTGAAATCCCCCCAAAATAACTACTTAAATTACCTCCTGTTGTAAGTTATCAATCTCATAATTTACTTATTTCTAATCGCTTTTGAAAGAATGGGTCATGCCTAAAAAAATGGGTATTTATAGGGGGAAAGGTCAGTAAAAAAACCTGTAAAAAATATCTTGTAAATTTTTTTGGACGGATATTAGGTTTCATATATTTCTGTGATTTTTCGATCAGTTATTCATTTTAATATGCTAAGTTACAGTATGTCCATTTATCTCATCCTTATGCACCCTGCTAGATCATATAAGTTAGTAATAATTAAAATTTTGATACCAAACCGATAGCTTTTTCAATGAATAGGACACAATATTACTTCGTGTATGGGTATCACATGAACTCAAATGAAGTAATCTGAAGTCGTTTTTCGAAACTAATATGATTATTTAAATATTTTCACGCGAGTGCCCTGAATTACGTTTTTACTTATATCACAGCTTCTATTCATTGTAGAGCATAAATACACATCATTTTTAAGGTTTTTTTTCTGCAATGGTAGTAATATTATTTAAATATGAATTTATTGTTAACTTTTGTCATATAAAGAGTAATTTTACATTAATACGCACTAGGCAAATGCATACAATGTAAGTTTGTGAAGCCCCAGCAGCAACGCATTCTTTCAGTCTTAATTCTGCAAATTTTGAAAATGGAACTCTCTTCAAAACTGTTCTCTTAAAACTATGAAAAGTCTCTTCCGAGTTTCCAAAAATTATTTGTCTATCTTCAGACTTTTAGTTTTCATTTGCAATTACGCTTACGTAAACTTTATTACCTGTGGTTCCTCTCTTTACTCCGGGAGGAAAAAATTACAGATGTCGGAGTTGTCTCTTAGTTGTCTCGTTAGTGTGTGTTGTGCTTTCCAAATTTCTCTTCATTATTGGGAATGTACCGATTATGCATATATTCAGGTTAATATTTTCTCAGATTGATATAAGGGGATATTATGTGGCACCATTGCACTCTTCTTCCGTGTCATTTACATAACTGAAGCTGCTTGAGCGTTGAAGCACCTAAGCATTTACGGATTACAAGCCTCTCGAGTCTCGCTTACGCCAAACTTTGTTTGTGCCTGCTGCTGTGAGCCAGAAAGTAATTCCCTCTTCGGTAATGCAGAAATACATGATATTTTAATGGCGGCTCAATGAAATTTTCCGAGAAAGAGATACAAGGTAGATTCCTCGAGTTGATAAAAATATAGCTTCATACTAGACACAAGTCACCATTATTAATAACTACAAGATAATTACTTTCTTTCAGGAATACCTTATGGAATAATTTTGATAAATATGTATGTAACTCTTTTCTTATTTTTATGGATATCTTTTACTATTGCTAAGGTACCATCGCATTGCTCGCGATTTAATAATAGCAAATAAGCTAAAAAGTATCCAACTACTTCTGTGAAGCTCTTAGAGTTAAATGGGCAATGGGCACTTATTTTATCACTTACACAACAAATATAAATTGAAGGTTGTTCATTATATGGTTTTTAACACTAAGTACCGTTAACTGGAGCAATCCGTGTTAGCTTATATCCGTATTTCACGTCCACTACATGACAGCTCCAGTGCTGAGACTGCAGAAGCGGACGTGAGAAAAATGCAAATGTTTAAAAATCCATCTAGAACCATCCTCATGGCCTGGAATTGCTTGAATCTGATTGCTGGAACCTTCATCCCATTCTGCCTCCTCCCTACATCTGGAACCTCTAATTTTAACTTTACCGTTGAGTAAACACCCACTGAAGACTTCTCTAAAGAACCCTAACCGTTCAATTCCATTCATAAATCATCTTTTTTCCCATCATTAATAATATTTCCCTAATTTTTCTCATATTTGCTCTCTGCTCAAACTTTGGGATTAACACTCATGGGTTGTACTCTTTTAAAATATCTGAACCGGTAGAAAATCATATCACATGATATATGCGTAATTTATCCACATTTTATGCGTAATTTATCCACAATTTAAATACGCAGTATTCAATTAATTAAAAATGGTAGTTTTATTGCCATATTTTTCGACATTATTTTCTGTGAATCCCAGGGTGTCAAGGCAAGGAAAGACGTTAACCAAAAAATATATTTTTAAGGATGTTACTAAGAAATATGAAGTTAAGTATTGCTTGGATAACATATTTTTAATCGCACAAGAACATTGCCGTGTTTAGAAAATGAGCACACAAGTGCGTAAAATATGTCTTGGGTCAAAGCAGTGTAAAATAAATAACATTTAAAATATTGTACTTTTATTTTTTCCATTTTATCAACAAAACAAACATAATATTTCACATGCATTGAGCTTATAGCTTTTAAAAGCTGACAATACTGCTAGTCGATTCTTTAACTCCAAATGTCTTGGGAAAATTGTGCACCGAGCTCGGACCTTCCGATTAAATTCTGTTTTTCCTTTATGGACTCTAAAATGCTATTTTTTTAATAAATTAATATGCCTCCTTTATTTTTCTCCCCATTAAAAGCCTGCTGTTGTTTGTTAATGTTATCATTGAAGTCCATTGGTAATAATTTATACCTCTGCCATATTCATTTCCACCGTGTCGCAATCAATCGCTACCTACCAACGCTTGTATGTATTACTCTTCTGCGACTGAATGAACCTCTAAAGAATCAATGAGTATTTAGAATTGCACACCAATCCAAGTTCAGACATTTAATGAATTTGTATTAATTAAAGACCCTTTTCCTCAACGAACCGACTTTTATTCACCCATTCTTCCACCAAATGACATTAAATCTTTGAAGAGGAGCAGGAACGGATTTTTGCATTCGCCGTTTAATGGACTAGCCGAGGAAATGGTGAAAGAACCAAGGGAATAGCTGAATACTAGACACAAAATAATGAGCCAGCTGGTGGAATCTCCCATTTTTCATGCTAAACAATCGTTGGTTATTCTATCATTCAAGGGATTGCAAGCTTTGGTAGATAAGCCCATTACCAGGCGAGTTAATAATATTAGAAAAATAGTTATTTTTTCCTTTTATTCTTCTTATTGAGATACTTAGTGGGACATCATGTAATGAAGGGCGCTTAGAACAGTTCGGATTACATAAAAACTAATATTTTGTTTTGTCAACTTAGACTGAATTCATCATTCTGTGGGTAGTTATGTCTGCAAATACGAATATTTTCGTCGAAAATAGCCTTTTTATTTTTCTAATTAATATTGTTGTTTGCTGAATTTAATGAATGATTTATACTTTCAACCATTTATGTTTGGTAAACCTTAATCTCATTCTTGATTGAGTAAAATATTCTGAGAAATAATCTGGCAAATCATATTTTTATCTTAACTTCAAGCTCGTTGTGGCTCGTAATATTCTCCGTATGTCTGCACATCTCCTTTGAGAAGCACTCTAGCCAAAAACTGTTTAAAATATCCCATTGGTCTTCAATTCAGTTGAAAAATCCAAACAATTGTCTCGAGTTACTGCAGAAATTGTCCAATTACTAACAAAGAATGGTACTTGTTTTCCGGATTCCAGGTTGGCAGCTTATATTTACTATAACAGGCAGGCCAATGACTTCCTTGCATCATTTTTGTTCTCCATTCTCAATAGTCTGCGTAGTGACTGTTTCTTTTTTGCCAATGAAACATCATACTGAACCCCGTGGAAGTGTTGAACGTGAAGTACTGCCGTGGAAGTGCACACGCACCCATAAATGGGTGGAGACGCAACAATCACCCCACCATTCTTCAGGCTTTTTCCCTATAGCTATAATGTCTTTCAATAGACAGTTTTCAGCTCTATTTAAATCTAATCATGCCAAATTAATGTTTGTTAAAGAATTACAAACTGCATGAAGCGGAAAGTATAAGACAATATATGATGATTAGGAGATTCAGGAACAACCCCCCGAGTACCCCCAAATGTCATTTACACCCAAGCCAAACTGATTTGTAGGTATTTGCCTTTGCCGATTTGCAGTATAAAATCTCGATTAGGTATTGTATGGTTGACCATAATATTATCGTAAACCTGATTGGTTTGTGTTATAATTAAATATTTTGCTAGCTTAGCACCCAAAGTAAGGAACCAATTGAGTGTCAATGAGTAGGCTAGAGGAAAATATACCAAGCTGCTCTAGTTTCATCATTAAAATCCTCAGTCATTGGCCTCATAGGTGTAAATATATATTTCTTCCACGAATGATTTATAAAATGGTGATTTTATTTTATATTTATTATTATATTTCGAGTCATTTCATAGCGGTCATACTACGTGCCTGTCTTTTGACTTCTTCATAACTTGTCAAGGGTATTGACGGTAACCTTAAGGATTCTAAGCGCCTAACAATTTTCTTATATCTGAAACTTTGGATGGAAGTAATTGCACTATCATCACATTTCACTCTATAGATCTATGAAAAGAGAAAAACGCAACATAATCCCTCTCTCCATTCAGTGGATTTTTCTTTCCGTATGGATTTTTATGGTTTACTTGTGACTTTTTGTAGGATGTCCTCCTTTACACTTCTCATTATTATTTATGGATGTCCTAGCGAATGTCATTCCAACGTTCACATCACCAGGCGAATTCTCGTCAACATATTCCTCTTCAGTAACGTCCACTCCCAGCAGTATATGGACAATGTCAATCTTTTTCCGGTTGAATTGACTTTCATTTACTATCGCCAATGTACCCGGTTTTTTAATGGATTAGACCTATGCAATAGAAATAATGCTAATAGTCCCAGAGCTTTCTACAAACTGTCAATGATCATAATAACTCACAGAGTCTTTGCATATGATGTTTTCAAGATTCTCTGTTGTAAATATAGTACTTATGACTTTCAAATTAGGGTTTTCAAAATTTACTTAAAGATATTTTCTAGAAGAGTTGAAATATTATTAGTTTCTTGGCAAAAATACTTAATATGGATAGAACTAGAGCTACACCACCGAAGCCAAGATAGTTATACCGAAGGCTTTTATAACCAAGAATATTTAAACATGAAAGAGAGAGCGGGAAACGAGAGGCATAATGTACTGAATGATAACCTTTAATTGTGTACTACAAAGAGATATGGGTCGGTAAGAAGTTTTCACGAGACGTCTCTAGTGACTCACCAAATTGCTCCATGATAGAATTATGCCGAAGTACTCAGTGACCGAAGTACTAGTTGCCAAAGTTGTCCAAATGCAACATGTAATTAACGATGCAAATTTTTGGCACTCAGGCTTTATATTCTTAAATAAAGATTAAACATTAGTTATTTAAAACTTAGGATGTAGGAAGATGCATCAAATCTTTAATATGAAGTCATTTTCTTGCTTATAAAAATATGTGATTCATAAGAGTCGTGTGACAAAAAATGGCACATTTTGTTTACATGTTTAATATCGAATATCGTGAAAATCTGATATTTTTACCCTTAAATATTGGTCTAATCCTCCATTTATGGAGTGCAGAGAATGCAATTTAAAAACTAACAATGTGAAATATCTTTAGTTTGAAGAGTAATACGTTGCAAAATCGTAACATTAGCTGAAAATAGATTAGCTTGGCATCAGAAAATTAGTACAAGAAAATAGAGTGAAGGATGGAATCATGTCATTAATTTTGTTCCATTTTAATGAAAAAAATGGCATATTATAGGAAAAAGGAAGAAGAGTTTGTCATAAAAGTAGGAGAGTAGAAATTCGAACTAATTAAGCGCTTTAATTGGAGAGGAAGCACGCAGGAATTAGGCGTGATCGGAAAATATGAAAAAAAAGAAAAACGATCGCGAAAGAAGAGTTTAGCAGTAGATAAGTGTTGGTTAAGGGAACCTTGTGCATAAATATGATGAATAGGCTTGCAAAAAGTTTAGCATGGAGCATAGCTTTTGTGATGAAAAATAGTGTAGTCTAACAAAATAAAAATAAAATGAGTTTAAGATATGCTTATGGGCCAGAATGGAAACATACGTTGGAGGTAATGGAAGTAGAAAGAAGTTGGCAGGAGGATGGAAGAGGTAATGAGGAGCAAGGGTTTGCTTATGGATGGATGCTGGGAATATGAATATGGATGTTGGGAAAGCGGCGAATCGGGAGAAAGGGAATTGGTTTATTGGCGAGATAAAGAAAGACAGGACGCATTCTAATTAGAAGAAATTAATTGTGATGGTGCTTGTTAATTAGTCATTTTAGGTCCTATTTCACTTTTAAAAGCGTGTTTTACACAGGGCATGAATTGACAGAATATAAATTTGCATGTTTTCCACAACTTGGCGTGAATATCTATTGAATTAGAACAAGGGAACAGCGCTTAAACTAACTGTCTCTAGTGAAAACTAAAATGTAAAAATTATTGCATGGTATACGACAAAATCATGACAATGTTTTTCTATTTTTATTTACAGGTTACTGGAGGTGGTCTTTCCATCATTTTTGCATTTATCCTCCTTACTGCCCATTTGTGATGGCTGCTGTTTATTAGATATTGTGGAAATACATGCCGTAGTGATCATAATGTATGAATGGATGAATCTGATTTATACGCATTGTGAAGCGACTTTTCTCTCCCAGTAAATTTGTTGCTTAATATTTTTTTCTAACTGAAATAAAGTAGTTTGTGTGATAATTCACGTAATCCTTCACGTGTTTGACCCCTTGTACTACTGAAAGAAGAAATCTTTGGATAAACATCTGTTTGTATAACAACTATATTTATTGTATGCTTAGTTTAAAGAATCAAATGAAAATAAAATTATATGAAATTATTCAATCTATTAGATATATTTCATGATAAAATTGAACTTTTCACTGTATTTTAAAGGCTTACATATTTAGCGAGCCAACTGATTACCATTCATTTTATTGCTCCATGGAGGTACCTGCCAACAAGCTTTACTGCCACTAAAAACTCTATGGAGTGCTTATAGTTTTAAATTATGTTTTCATAAAAAGTTTTGCTTTTTCTAGTTCCTATTCCTCTCCTTTCCCATTCCATTTCTCCACTTTCATTTCCTCTCCCCTCCCCCACCCCTTCTCTAGTTCCTTTCCTCTCCCTCCCCTGCCATTTCTCCAGCTCCTTTTCCTCCCCACTCACCCACCCTTGCTACAGTTCCTTTATATCCCCACTCCCATTCCCTTCTCCGGCTCGTATTCCTCCACCCCCACCCTTTCTCTAGTACCTAATAATGCCCCCTCCCAATCCCCTTCTCCAGCTTTTTTTCCTCCCCCTCCCTGCCGTATTTCTAGCACCTTGTCCTAGTCCCTCCCCTGTCCCTTCTAAGGCTCATTTTCCTTCCTCCTCCCCTGCCATTTGTATAGCTCCATTCCCCCCCAATGCCACACCACATCTCCAGCACTTGTCGTCCTCCCCCCACCATCCTTTCTCAAATTCTTTTACCTCACTTTTCCCATGCCCTTTCTGCAGATCCTTTTCTCTCCTCATATGATCCTTCCGTAGCTCCTTTTCCTTCCCCCACCTTTCTTTAGTTCTTTTCCTTACCCATATCAATGCCCCTTCTCCAGCTTCTTTTCCTCCCCCTCTGCGCCTTCTCCAGCTCCTTTTCCTACCCGTACTCTCCCCGTTGCCCTTTTTAAAGCTCCAATACCTCACCCTTATCCATTCTCCCTTTCTCCATTCGCCTTTTCTATTCCCCGTATGCCTCTTCTCCAGCTCATTTTCCTTCATTTCATCCTTTTTCTAACTTCTAATCCTCCCCCTACTATGACCCTTCTACATCTCCTCCTCACCTCCCTACACTATTTCTAGCACCATGTCCTAGTCCTTCCCCTACCCCTTTCTCTAGCTCTATCTTGTTCCATGTCTTTTACTATCTCTCTAGCTTACACCCCCTCTCATTGCGTTATTCCATCTCCTTTTCCTCCCCCCTCCCCATCATCTTCTCTAGCTCATTTTCATGCCATTTCTCCTCTCTCTTCTCTAGTTTCCCCTGCCCCAAACTTTCTCTTATTCCTTTTCCCCCCACCTCCCCAACTTTTGTCCAGCTCCTTTCACTTATTCGTATCACTTCCCTTCACTTTCAGTCTTCACTTCCGCCAATCATTATCTAACTTCGAAATCCTCACTCCTCTTAAGAACCTCCTACCCGTCCTTTTCCCTCCCCGCCCCTAACCTTTGTCTAGCTCCTTTTCTTACCCCTTACCTTTTCTATCTCCTCACTCCTTCCCTCCCATTCTCCAGCTCCTTTTCCTCATCATTTTTCCAATTTCCCTTCATCAACTCCTTTTCCACCTCCCTCTCCAGCTTTTTCCTTGTCTATTTTCCCCACTTTCAACACCCTTATCGTAGCTCCTTCCGCTCCCCCTTCAGTACGCATTCTACCGCTCCTAATTCTTCTCCTCATCCACCCTGTTTCTAGCTCCTTTTCCTTCTCCGTCACTTGCTCTTTTTCAAGCTCCTATTCCTCCCCTTTTTCATGGCCCTTCACCAGTTCCTTTTTCTACCTTTTCAGCAGCCTATTCTGTAGCTACGTGCCCTAGTCGTTCCCCTGCCCATAACCCAGCTCCTTTTCTTCCCCTCTCACCTGCCATTTCCTTAGCTTATTGTCCTAGTCTCTCCTCTTCTCCTTCTCCAAATCCTTTTCCTCCTCACTCCCACACCCTTTCTCCAACTTTGTTTCCTCCCCTTTCCCCCAACCTTTCTGTAGCTTCTTGCTCTCTTCCCCGCCTTTTCTCTCCAGCTCCTTTCTTTCACATCCCTACCCCTTCTATAGCTCCTATTCCTCCCCCTCCCATCCCCTTCTCTAGCTCCTAAACCTCCCCATCCTCGTTCTTTTTCTAGCTTCATTTCCTCTCTAGTCCCCTATCCCTTCTGCAACTCCTTTTTCTTCCCCCTCCTTTACCTTTTTTCTAGTTACTTTTCCCTTCTTGCCATGCCCTTTCTTCAGCTCCTTTTCCTCATTCCTCCCCCTTCTTTCTCTCGAACCTTTTCTTCACATCTCCCCCACCTAATCACAGGTTCCTTTTCCTCTTTCCCCCATGCCCTTTCAACAGCTTCTTTTCCTCCCCCTCCTCCCTTTCTCGTTCTTCTTTCGCACCTTTCCTCCCACTTCCCCCGCCCATTCAGTGTCTCCTTTTCCTCTAGCCTGCTCTGCCCCTTCTCCAACTCATAATTTTCCTTCCTCCCCCATCCTTTGTCTAGCCACTATTCCTTCCATTTCTTCTCTAGCTCCTTTTCCTTCACCTCCCATGGCCGCTACCCAGCTCCTTTTCATCCCCCTCGCCAGCTTTATTCTCTAGCTCGTTTTCTTACTCCCTCGCCGGCCCTACCCTACCTACTTTTTCACCTACTTTTTCTCCACCCCTCCTCACCCTTTCTCTAGCTCTTATTCCTATTTCCTCCCATCCCCCTGCTCCAGCTTATATTCCTCCCTTCTCTCCTGCCCCATTCTAGCTTCTCCCCTGCTCCTTGTCTAGTTCCTTTTCCTCCCCCTTCCCCACCCTTTGTCTAGCTTTTTTTCCCTCCTTCCCAGCCCCTTCTTCAGCTTCCTTTTTTCTCCTCCATTACCCTTTCTCTAGCTACTTCCCCCTTCATGCCCATTTCCTAGCTCCTTATTTTCCCCCCACCCCCAAACTTTCTCTTCCCTTTCTGGGGGAAGTAATCCCTTCGTGCTCAATCAATTCATTTTAGTATATTGAGAGCGATCGGATTTTTCCGATTTTTTCAAAGTATTTCATTTTCCAAATAAAATTGACCATTTTAAGGAATAAAAGAGCATTGAAGGAGAAGTGGGCATAGACCAAGAAAGATCTGATCGAGGACCCTAATTACATCCTGGATAACTTTTAATCACGCAGGAAAAATAGATATTTTTGCCGTAAAAAATTAATAAAGCTGTTGGAATCATCATCGATAGATAACACATTCTGGTGTTGAACGCCATCGATCGTAAGATAAATCTTCCTTCAACCAATTAATAGGCCAAGAGTTGAATTCATGTACAGGTTGTTAAATAAGTCTAATGGTTTCTGATGACGCCTATTCCAATAATCGCGGCCATTTTTTAGCAAAATATAGTTTGCATTAGAAAAAATGGAAGAATCTCATTGCACGCGACGATAAGCTGCCCTCTGAAATTTAGGAATAGTCACACGGTGAGTAGGAAATCCTTGATTTTCTTTAAATTCTCCAGCTGATTGGGAGCAATATAATTTTGAGGCAGAAATCAATGTAGCTGAGGTTTTGCAATACGCGGCATAAACTCTAGCAGTTTTTATAGTTCATTTTATGATTGAAATATCTCATCTTTATTGTTTTTAATTACCGAAAAGCCTTGAAATAAAAATAAGTCATGATGAAATTTCATCCACTAAACAAGCAAGTAATGTCTGGTCAGACAGCCTCAATCTTATAGATTTGCTACCCGCAAATGAAAATAACAGTCACCCTTTGATACCAAAGCATAATGTTATACTCGAGGAAAGTATCATAATAACATTGAATGCAATTTGAATCCGTCTTATTTTATAGCGCTCTTAAAATATAATAATTTGACTAGGAAGAAATGAAAAAAAAATTTTCAACAATGCAAACAAAGACAACCATCATGAATTCCTCTCTAACAAGATTTCTTTCCCCGAACGGTAATGGACATGTTTCCCGTTTGGCTTTATTTTTATCAATTGTGCTATTACCAGAGACAGGATTAGACTTGTGCTTTGAACGATTTTGATAAATTCTATACTGCTCTTCAGCCGTTCGAAATTTGTAGTTTAAATTGTTCCTGAGGCGCAACCAAACATTTTAAAATCAATCTTAATCCATCTCGTGGAAAAAAAGAGAAATGTCTTAAATGACGTCATATTGATACTCCTTTCACCCGGAATTGACCCAGAGAATGCTGGCCTTGGCTCTTCTTTCCCCTCACATCATCCCTCCAGGCTGAGTGCCTGTTGTCTGCCGCTCGGTTACTACTAGATATATCAACCCGAGTTGCTCTGGAGAGACCTGAGGAGTTCATTATTTCAGAGGCAACAGTCAACTCGCATAATATTGTCTGGAAGTCACAAGGTAGAAGCTCATTTACGCTCTTCATGGCACAGTCTCGGCGAAAAAATAAATCAAAAGCTCAGGCTTGGCCTTGTGGAAATCTGTATCTTACTAACTTCCTTTCAGGTCTATCACTTCTCTTTTGGCATAAAGAATCCATAATTTGAATCTGACTATGACATCTGACTTCTTGCTTTAGGAAAGAGTCTAATAATAAGAGAGATATTCCTTATTCTCTTCATCATATCCTGCGAGGAGGAGTCGAAGGTGCCATTGCAGCGGATCGTCGTTATTGTTGGAGTCACGCGGAGACAGCATTAACTCAACCGATGTCATTCTACGAGCGCTGAATTTGCTAAAGATAAGTTAACAAGTGCATCTGTATATTTTCTTCTGGTTGTGGCCGAAGTAACTAGGCTAGGGCTCGGACTAGGGGCGTCTTCTCATGCGAGGTGGTGGTATTTTGGGCGCAATGCATCCATGATGATCCTGCTTTTGTTACCTTCTGAGACAAAGGAAACACTATGTATGTGAGAAATATATTTGGAAGTTAAAAATTCTGAAATGAAAGATCTTAAGATTTCAGTTGTATATTCATGTAAGGTCTCGTATACTATCGAGAGCAATATACACAGAAAATTCGCAACATTTCCCTCTTTCTCTCTGGTTCTGAGAGACTCTGACTTTGAAAGTCATTCTTTTCAAAACGTTCCCTTGATGTAAATAACGAGACACCCATATATAGGGTCTTTCTTGGAGTATTTTCAGGTTTTGCCGTCTAGATAGGTAATAATATAGCGCCGAAAACAAATCGTGGTTTTCTCTTCGCTTCTGCTTTCACGGAAAGCCGAGTCTTCAATCTTTCCTCCTCTGAAAGCTAACCTGCATCTACAAGAGAGAAAAAAAGCATTTTTGCGCCCGCGCGTTTTACATTAATCTGGCCATGGTTTCAGCGCGTTAAGCCATCACCAGAGTTAAACGATATAACATTTTGGCAGGACGTGAGGAAATCATGTTTGGATTAATAAAAAGTGTGGAGGCGTAACAGTGACTTATTTTCTTATGAGGTTGCAGGTTAGGAGTTTTCAAAAATTTAATGCCAGCACTATTTCACTTCTTGTTACTAGTGGATAAATCAAGACGCAATGCTTGGCCTTCATAAAGAATGCCCCACAGGTGGCTTCAATCGAGATGATTTACATAATGTCGTATTGAGTAGACCCCTGAGTCTCAATGCCATTGTTTTTATTGTTTATATATTTTAGTAGAATGTGCAGAACTGCTTTGGGCAGCGACTCATTGCATTTTTTTAAACCTTTCAGGAGAAAAACCCGTGCGAATTTGAGTGCGGTATCCAAGATGCGCTTCGTTGCTTTCCCGGCTTGCACCTGCCACCAAACGTCGTCAAACGCTCACGTTACGTGAGATAAGGTGCTTTTCCTAATCTTTTTCTAAGTATATTGCCTACTGATATGCTAGGGTTCAACCTCCCTCCAACACTCGCCCACAACTGTTTTTCTGAACCCTCTGCACAGTTCTATTTATGCCACGTCTCGAGTGCACCGCAAGGTCGTAAAAAACAAAAGAGAGTCGCACGCTTCGTTAACAATTTCTTTTATTTTTCCTCAGCTCTACTTGCTTGAAAGGCGCAAGGGAATGAGCATTCTTGATTGAAAAGCCAATGCCTGGCTGTCATATAGATAAGAACAGGAAACCAGTCGTCGCTCTCTCATTCCAAATCTGTATGCTTAGGCACTATTCTTGCGTACGATTTTGGAGCTTTGACATGTTTAAGTTATTTGTTGACAGACCAGATCCATCGTATGTAGATAGGATTGTCTGAAAACCTAATGTCAAATATAAATTATACAATCTCTAGTTACATAAAAATCACTAACATATTTTTAGGCAAAACTATAGGTTATCACTTTAGAGCCATTTGTAACCAATCTACGAAGAAAAAAAGGAATCTGCCACAGTTGTGTGTGTGGTGGCGGGAAAGTTAACGCTGAATGTTTCGCGCGCCTAAATGCGGTCAATGTAGAACTGCTAAGAGCAGCATTGACGACAATAGACGGGTAACCCAGAGGATAGCCTCATGAACCATAAATATTCTTAATCCATATTGATTCAGTTTCATCGAGTTTGTTTCAACATCATTCTTAAATCAATATTTATCACATTTGAGGATCAACTGGTTAAAAACATTACTCATCCAATCTCTTATTCATCCCATTCAACATTAATAACCCCAGAAACCTTACCTATGCAGGCAAAAATAAAGGGCATTTATTATGGCCAACCTTTCTAGAACCATTTCATATTCTGCGCCCTGTGCCTCTTTCGCCCATCGAGTTTCACTTCACTAATTCCTCCGCGACGCCTGTCTCCGTGACTTCTTTGCAAACACTCGCTTTGGACGGCACGGAGGGATAAAGTGGGGGCAGCGAAGTCAAAGGTATGGTTGTACGACACCAGCTTTTATCAGATGCCTTAAGTAAAAAGAGTGCATGATCAATGGCATCTGCATGTTACCCACAGAAGCTAATCTTATCTTCCACAGACATCCTTCCGTGTTCGTCCTAACTACTTTTCTATCTAAAAGTAGAGAGTCGATGTAGAATAGGGTCCGCCATTTTGTCCTATAAAAGAGCAAATATCCCTATAATTCATTTCGATTTTAACTTACCTAAGAAAAACGTATATTCTTTGAAATGGTTTCATTTATTGCTCCATTGAGTTTCATTAAAATCAGTATGAAAAATAAAATATCGTGTCTTATGTACCATTAAAATTAAAATCACTATGCCAAATTTCAACTTTCAGATTGAAACTCCACTCCACTTTTAGAATATGTGCCCAATTTTTTCCATTCCGGCCTAAATTCTTTTGCCAGCATCGGAAGAGAAAGTATTGGTAAGGATGTAAATCTCTTGAATTTCCACCTGGGTGGTCGTAGTTTGTGTTACCGACGTTAAGAAGGCGTAGTCTGTCATCGTCCTCTGAGTGAATGTCCCTGAGGACGATAGTACACTACGCCTTCGAAACGTCGGTACCATAAACTATCATCACCCGTTTGGAAACTCTGGAGTTTGGAGCTTAACATGTTACGCATTTGCCGGTAAATCCTGAAATCTTTGAAAGTATTGGTGTACGCAATATGGTGAAGCTGAACAAGGTAACTTTTCTGTCATAGATTCAAATTAAAAGCGCGTTGGGTGAGCTCACTTTAAGGAAATGGCTTTTTACTTCATCATTATATGATATGTTTGACCATATTAATAGCCCGTCATTGAGCGTTGCGGAAATAAAAGTGTTGGTTATGTCTAGAGTTACAATATTGAAACAGTGGAAAATAGCATTTGCGGGTATGCATGGTAAAATATTTAGACTACTTAGGTGCACGAGGTAGTATTACCCTGAATTGCTGAAGCAGTGAACTAAAAGTGTTCAATCAAAAGGCTCCCACACTGCGTATAGGATAACTAGAAATTAATACTACAATAATCACATCTTCTTCCACAGCTCTACAGTCCGGTGCGGGCCTTGGATTGGTCAGTTATATGCCTCCATACGGCTCTCCGTTTTGCTTTGTCTCTCCATCTTTCAATCCCCATTGTCATCAGGTTCTCTGTAACATCTTGTAGCCATCTTTTGCATGGTCTTCCCCTCCGCCTACTCCCTTCCATCATGCTATTAATTAATAATTTTAGCTTTCTGTACTCTTTCACCCTTTCAACATGACCCTTTCAGCAATGTCAGTTGCAATTATTTGGAGAACCTAACCTAGATCCTTCTCTTCCAATATTTCATTTATTTCACAGTTCAATCTTTTTCTCCTCATTTCTCCTTTAACTGGGCCATAGATACTCATTATTTTTCTTTCAAATCTTCTTAGTGTTTCCTCATATTGTTTTGATAGGACCCATGTCTCAGCTCTATATGTAACTACTGGTCTTATCAATGTTCTATAGATTTTCAATTTAGTCTTCCTAGACAGAAGAGTGGATTTGAGGAGGGGTGAATTTGCAAAATAATACTTTTTACCTTGTATTACCCTTTGATTAATCTCCTCAGAAATATTATTTTCATCATTTACTATTACTCCAAGGTAAGTAAATTTTCTGACACCCTTAAATTTTTAATTCCCCAAAATTAGGGTTTTTAGTTCTCATTTGTTCTGTGAAGAAGAAATTATAATATAATCAGATACTATCCCGGAAAAAGGCATCGTTTTGAATTTTTTAAAACTTCTTTTGTCCCTCACTATGACCCTAAATCGTTGTTTAAGTCACAGATTTAGCTGATGAACCAAGAACTGATAAAAAATAAAAATAATTTTTACCTATATTTAGCTATTACCATGTAAATTAAAAGCGATAGCCGCAAGTGAGTTGATAAATCGAGTGATTAGGGTATTGAATAATTCTGCATGCTACCTGGTTCCAGGATATTGGTTCATGGATAGCTGAAATAGGTAGTGAGTCAATATGAACTTCAAGTAGTAGCAGGAAGTAGTAATCAACTGGAAAAGAGTATCATGGAGAGGGAAGTACAATACTTCAATCAACCCTGACGATAGTTCCAGAAGGTAAGAGAATACTCTATTGTCCCTTAAAAGCCCAAATTTGTGTATTATTTACACAATCTTGTTGGGAGTAAACATACATTCCCTGGCTGTCCAGTGGAATCCTCCAAACTTTTCGTGGCAATAAAGTCAAATGCTAAAACTTCTAATTTGAGTTCAATTATTTACTCTATTGTAGAATAGATATCTAAATCAAGGGATAATGAAGCTAATCAAAGACATAATTTCTTTGAAAAATGAAGACACCAGAATTAATGGGTTATGAATGGAGCGTTACTATTATTGACTCTACTAATGAAATGAGACAAAGGCGACTATATCAAATCAAATACGGTAGAAGTCCCAGAAGTCACGGAAGTTCGTCTCAGCTCGGGGGATGATCCTACTACTCGTTCCAGAGCTGCTTCTCCTGTCCGCAAGGGGCACGCGGTAAGTGTGAAATGACGTAGCCTCCAAAGATCGTTATAATAAAACATAATTTCTACTACAACTCAAACAAAGAATTAATGGACAACTTGCTTGTTAAAAAAAAACCGTATTTGACGGAAATTCATGGCAGCTAAGTCTAAAATGAACCTTGTAAGCAGCTAGTTCGTATCTTGGGTATTGAATTTTTAAAAAGGTTGTAAAAATTAAAAGAAATTCTAGTATTTAAAAACTGCATCAAAATCATTCCCTCCCCCGTATCATTAATCTGTTATATATGAATTCCAATATAAAGATCCAAAAAATCCTAATTTATTATCTTTCTTTAATGAAGCGTAAGGGATTGTTTTCGTTGAATAAGGATAACTGAGAGAAATTTAAAAAATATAAAAACAATTTAAAATGTGGCACTTTAATGATCAGATAAATAGATTATTGTAACGGACTAAAATCCTTCATAGCCTGGTGCCAGAGGACGCTGAAGATAAAATGGAAGGGCAGAATAAAAAATATGAAGTTTACCAAAGAGTAGAAGAGGAAAGGACCATATAGAGAAGATGGGTTAGTTACACCCAGAGGTAAAATGGTAAAGAACGTAATTGAAGGGAAAATAGGGAGAAAAGTTCCTAGTGGGAGAGACAGGAAATTTTTCGTGGACCTAATAAAGAAGAGAGTACATAGGAAGAGCCAACAGGAATTAAGGGAGCTTGCAATGGATAGAGAAGGGTAGAAGACTGCTGTCAACCAATCCTAAGATTGAACATTTTATGATAATGATGATAAAAATATCGGTACTAGCTGAACATCAAATGACTGTCATATTATGCAATAGGCTTTCATTAAGCCATCCCCTTGATCTCGGAGACGTGGTAATTTGAACTTCTTATGCTTGCAAAATTTATAACTGGAAATGTATATTTGGATACGATACTGTCCGAAAATATGATTGTGACTTATACAATCATAAGATTGAGGCATTATTTTGTGGAGAGGCGACGAACGAACTTTATTCTCGCTTTGTGCATTCCACGCTATTTTATTTATACCGACCATAGTTTCGGCACAGTAATGTTATCATCAAGGTATATACATATTTCGTTCTTAGTTTTCCTAGTGTACTTCATCAGGGGGTTACATAGGGTGAGGCGAGGGAGATAGGTAGAAGAATCGATTGGGTGAGATGGTAGGCAAAAGAGGGAAGGGGGAAGTCTATCTATGTTTTCCTGTGCCCCTTCAACAATCTTGAATAACCAACCTCGCGGAAACGTATGATGACTTCTCCCTTACCTCCCAACTAGCCTTCCTCGATTCCCCTCCCTCTGCCCCTCATGTCCCCCCAACCGTCCTCTGTTGGAATACATATGGAAAGCAATAGATGAGAAATGAACCTTGATAATTACTGTACATGTCAACACCACGATCGGTAAAAATAAAACAGTGAGCACTATTCAAAGCGAACATGTGTCACGGTTGTAGCAATTAAAATATAAAAATATAAAATTTGAAATTTACTGGAATATAAGGAAAAATAATGTTTCCCCTTTAAGAATTACAAAACTCGGACGAATCTTCGTTTTATTGCATTACTTGAATTTTTACACGGATACACACTAAATGCTTCTTTGGCGTCTTTCATCAAGTAAACAAAAACGGTTGTTTTCGTCAAATAAAGGTAGACTTGCTCAATAAATTGTATCAATGAAAATGTGCCATAATGAAGGCAATGATACTCTTTGATAAAGTCATACCCATATTCTAGACGGTAGACGTAGTAATCTAGCTAGTAGACGTAGTACACATGTAGACTCCGCAAATTACTAATGATTTTAAACTGAAAATATATTATATTATACAATATTGTTGCATATATGTTTCAAATACGATTTTGAAGTTTATAAATGCTCACTTTCCCTTATGATCTCCATATATCGGACGAATATTTGCATCTTAAGTAAAGTTAAGTAAGACAAACCTGTATTGGAAGCGCTGCCCACCTCTCGACGCAGCAGGACTTGTTAACAGCAACTCAGCTGTTCTGTGCTGGTACACCAACAGGGTGAGTGTCGACAGCGACCAGGACGCAATTGATCTCGGTGATTAGGTGAGAGCACGGCACACTTTGACCATTCTGTCTTCACCACTTCTGCTGCATACTCAATGATGTACGAGATTGCATTGACCTTTAAATTGCGTTCCCGATTTAATTCTACCAGAAAAAAAGCCGTACGGAGCAGTCGAAACCGTTAAAACCCTCTAGATTGATTCATCAAGCAACTCATTCAAACTATTCGGGCAGTGCTTATAGATTAAAGAGCAAGAGTGCCATACTTTCAAAGTGTACTGATTGTATTACTGAAAGATTATTGTGTTTAGCAAACGTATGTCACAATTGAGCTTCAAGCTCTAACATTTAACATAAGAACGCCTCTTTTTAACGGAATTGGTGTAGGAGTAAATTGTATTGCGTATATTCATTCTCGTTCAACCGCCATATCGCCCGTTGAAGTTACCAATTAGTAAGGCCGATATTAAGTCTTAAAACTCTGGTGGAATAATTCCGATGCCTCAAAAAGATGGAGTGCTAGCGAAAAGATGTATTACCTTGTGGATATGCGATACCATTTACACTATACTCTTTTGGAAGACTAAGGTCGTGAAGTATGAGAATAATTATAGTTTGATGAGGAGAGGATGGTAACGGTTGGCTGGGCACGTTATTGATTGACGAAAGAGCAACCATATAAGTTAGTTGTGTTTATATAGGAAAAAATTAAACATATGGAACTCCTAAAATATTGATTCATGCTAGCTATACGCATCCATTATCAGCAGTCATTTATGCAGAGATTGGTTTTCTACAGCTCTCCACGCCACTCCACTCTCCTCTCAGTAAAACGTTCTATTACTACTCATTTATGCCCTCTATGATTTCTTGGGTGAGTTACATTTTTGATCATCTTGAATTGTGTTATTAATTGAAGAAACAGTAGCAAAGGTAGCTTAAGTCATTTGGCATGCCTCCAAGTAAAATTTTGAGTGACACCAGTTGGATAATTTGTAGCCATGTTTAGATACAGCTCCGATCGTACTGCAGTAATAATTGTCTAAAAAGATTATTATTGTTTAAAAGTCGAACTTTAATTATCTCTGTTACAAATAAAACTGTGATTGAATGCTGAAATCTTAGAACAGAGAGTTTCTCTTTTTAATGTAAATGTGATCAAGGTAGCCAATGAACTAGTTGAAGGAATAATTTTTTCAGCAAAGACGGTGCATTTACTCCATTTAGCCATGATAAAAGGAAAATGTGATCAAATGTTAGTATTACGGCATTAAATGGTGATCGCTTTCCTTATGTTACTTTTTAAGCGACACTGTTTCTGGGTGAATATGCTCCAAGAAAACTGGTGCCAAAACCATGAGTAAGGAAAAGATATAATAAGCATATTTTCCCTGAATCTAACTGAACTTCTTATTTTGGTAAATACATTACTTCTCAAAGCTAATAGTTATGTAATAATAGCAATTGTTTGTTTGGCCCTGGGACAAAGTGAACTGTTATGACCACGACAGATGAGAAAATAAGAGAAGAAACTCTGGGGGAAAGAGCAAGGGAGTAGAACGCAATACCGATTAAAGGGGAAATAATACATACAAACTCTCAGGTTACATAGGAATTATCAGGAAACCGAGGGGAGTGAAGAGCTGTGGGCGAAAACGAATTTCCTGAAGATAACGAGCAAGTTTTAATAGCAATGAGGTACGAAGACAAGGAATTTTAAAAAATAGCTGAATTCTGTTTTATAAAAGAAAAACTTCATATACATTTTTTATTCCTATATGAAATAAATTTTGGATAATTATTATTAAAATTGTAAAATGTTTTATATAGTTTTGTAAGCCCTGAAATCCAGTGTCAACCGTTCATAAGAGAGTTTTATTGGACAATCAGCGTATAAGCTTGCTCTTTCTTACGGGAAACTGCGGTCCATTCTTTGATTTATGATCATCTGTGATATCAGTATCCGTCAAAATTTATAACTGGGTTGTTATATATCCATGTATGACTAATTAAATTGTTTGTAACCTTGGATAAGAAAATATAGAGAGAATGGGGCTAAATTCTAAATTAATTTTTAAGAAACTAGACGTTTTTTAAGAATTTTATGGCCCAAATGTTTCCTTTGCTTCTAAAGTTTCCTCCTCCAAAACATTGCCAAGTTGAATGAGATATGGAATTTTAGAAACTACAGGATACAGTGATAGGTTAAACAGTTTATTGAGCATGATTACTCTTACAATCATCCAGAAAATGAAATATGGTACATTTTCCAAGATACTCAAGCAAATGGTAAAAAATACAAACTATCATTAAAGGTAATTCAGTTTATTCCTATGTTACTCTTCATTCTTTGGCGATGAACGAGGGCAGTCAACACTTAGGTGTTTTTTTCATAAGGGTAGTTCACTTTTACTCTTACACTCACATAAGGGTAGTTAAAATTTAACAAAAACTAGATGTGCATAATGCTGAGGAATAAAACAAAGGCTCAGGCTGCAGTAATAAGTGAATCTCAACAAGAGTATAAAAATAATCTGCAGAAATTTGGAGAAATACACATATTTGGAGAAAATCTCCAACAGTGGCAAAAAACCTATTCGTCATTTAAATTTTTCATAAGGGTAGTTCATTACTTAGCAAAAACTAGATGTGCATAATGCTAAGGAATAAAACAAAGGCTCAGGCTGCAGAAATAAGTGAATCTTAACAAGAGTATAAAAATAATCTGCAGAAATTTGGAGAAATACACATATTTGAGGAAAATCTCCAACAGTGGCAAAAAAGGAGAGAATCCAAATAATACATCATCTCCGCCTCTATAACGTGGTTCAAGTTAGACCCTAATGAAAACATTGGCAACAAAGCGAAACGAGGGGGATGAGTTGAAGTAAGTAATTGGAGTCGTGGATAGAAACAATTGAAAATCATTGAAAAATATGAGAAAAGACAGAGAAGGAGATAAAGACGGGTGTCCAGAGGAAATGGAAGGAGTTTATCGAGGCCCCATTGGAATAAGGGAAGGAAGAGAAACGAATGTATATCTTCATGTGGTTTCTCAATGTTCATAACAGCATGAAAAAATACATATTAATGCTTCAGAAAAGTGAATCTTTGGTTGAATTTTCGATCCCTCTTTGTTTTTTGCATGTCAGTCACCATACCACGCGTAATACCAATTCGGGAATCAGAGGATTTTTAGGTCTCAAAAGAGGTAATACCTGATGTTATTAGGTTCTGTATCTAATAATTGTGGTTGTTGCGCTTAAAAGTGCTTTCATTTTGCACGAATTATTAGAAATCGAAACACGTTATTCTTGGAAAGTTGATTGCAGAAATGATAAAACTACTCTATTTATAACCAAATTGATTTCGAAATATCATTCTAGAAATATTATCTCCCCTTCAAGCAAATTGTTGTACAACGTGAGTATTAAAAAAATCTGCAGAAATTTATCTTCTCTGATTTGCTACGTCTCTCCAACCTCATTCTTTGATCTCCACTTTTTGAAACGGGAAAGTTGAAAATAAAACCACAATAAGGAGCACGGTAGCTACGTGTGAGTCAACTCAGCAGAATAAACGACAATCCTCCAGCATGCTAGGTAAAGGGATTATGCCTAATTCACGAGAGGTGTTGATTTCATACGCTAGCCAGGACCTGAATATTTTCACTGCAAAAATCACGCAATGCTAGAATACTTCAGCTGATCATCACTGATTAATTGGCTGCAGAAACGCAGGAATTACAATAAGGGCTGAGAACATAATAATGGCTATACGGCACGTCATGTGCTGGCGTCATTGGATAATATGAAAATTGAGATTGGTTGAGCATTGAAATTTATTGACTTTTTCACACGAAAACGAATTCTTCCGTAAACCCCGACGCAATTAACGCGTGGTTGAATTGTAAATTTGCGTTATTGGCTACCGTAAGCAAATCTTAAGCGGCAGTGACTTGAGAGGGAAATGCTGTGAATAAATTATTGAAATTGTGCTGGCCTATTTTGGCAAATGTGCAAATATGAACTAAGGGATTGATGGAACTCACGGTGCATCATAGTCTGGGTATCATAATAGCTTTAATTAATAACTTTTTACCATCACACGGTAATATCACCAATTCTTTTCTTTTGGGGTTAAATACTAATTTCAATGACTCGCGACGATGAATTTTTTACTGAGTTGAAAAAACAGATTTAAACAATTTTCCTTGCAATGAGGATAGATTAAGATTTCTCTATAGTGATTGTGAATAAATATTCAACAATTACTTCATTAGAGGCAATTCTTTCTCCAAATATATGCAGCTTTTAATCAGTACATGTTATCATTATGGGCAGCGCGCTTGTATTAACAGGGAGTTATTAACAGGGACTTATATGTACTCAATAGTTGCTGTTAGAAGGCGCCTAAGAAGTTTTTAGCCAACAAAATCGTAGTCACCTTGCATAATTTTCTCAGTTTTACATCATTAGTGATTTTGCACTTCTTTATATGCTTAATTTGCACTTTATATGCATCCACCTTGAGAAATTTTTGTAGTGCAAATCTTTTGAAACGCCCCTCGCTGCCTTCCGATAAATTATATGCTCACCCACAACCTCATTCTTTGATCTCCACTTTTTGAAACGGGAAAGTTGAATTTGAACGTAACTTTTGATTCTTTCTTGAGAAAAATGACCAATATAGTGTGATGTACTAATTTCTATCCTTAATGGACACACACGGACTCAACCTAAGGCTCCAGATGATGATTCGTCTTCCCCGGTGGATGAATACGAGAGCTTACAGGATTCGCCGGTTCCCGCAATTCATTTACTGTAGTGGACAGTGTTCCACTTGAGGATGAACTGGACTACGTCTACCGTAATTCTGATTCTTACAATGCTTAATCCAGTACTAAAAATAGAGCTGAACTTGGGATGCGTGAAATGTTACCGTGCAAAGTGTATGATCGTATCCGTTTCAGAGTCGAATTTGATTATAAGTGCCGAAACAAGAAATGACTACGATGATTTATTTCCATCAGATTCTTTGATCCAACGACCAATCACAGTAAAGCAAACGAAAAGATCGTTATAGTGGTGGCGCTGGAATCAACCGACATAGCATTGCGACTTGCAAAGAAAACGTCTCTTTGTCGATGACGTATTTATTTCAGTCACTTTATCACAATTATTTATCAAAGCCATGATATCGCCTAAATTTCACAAACAATTCAGTCCATTTTATTTAAACTCCGCAGCGCATTGAATGCCTTGACAGCTACACTGCGAACTGAAATCAGCATCATATGAACACAGGCTCCAAGACATCGTTTTGATTTAAGGTAGTTTGAAGGAGATTTTTCCTTAACCATAATATTCGAGTTGTACGTCTTGATATCAGCAGCCGTGGAAAGCATAAAGTAAACACTGAAATGTCATTGGCACAATCATATAGTTTTAGATGACAAACTTTTGCAATGGTTAGATAATATTTCAATATAAATCTTTAGACTAACTAATTTTTTCACGCGTTACGTAGAATACTCCTTCACATTGGTATGTTTGTGATTCTGTAAAAAAAGCTTATGTGATTACATAATTTATGTAAAAAAATAGTGATACATACTATTTAAATTCTGACGAGATCTAGTGGTTGGAAACTCATTTTTTTCTTCTTTTGGAATGGGTTGGAAAGTTGATGGGAATCTCTGATTTTATTCCTCCTGTCATGTATCCGTCTCATTTGTCCAAATCTCTCTGGAAAACATACCCTTACCAATTTCCTTGTAAAATGTATTTTTTCTGGTATTTATTTCTAATAGTGGAGCGGTAATTGGCAAATCTTTCGGTATCTTTGAATGGGTGCGATGTTTTTTATAATGATAACAAGGTCATTGAAATCTATGTGAAATGACCTCTCACGCAATCTACTTAAATTTGCGAATTCATTCCTGAGTTTTTGGCGCCGATTTCGGTACTATATTCAGTGCTGACAAAAGCATTGGGTAAAACCACCTTTAGGGTAGGCCGGGTACGGCCAAGTGAAAGCGGGGGATACGTACGGAGTTGGCGTGTGACTGGTGAGGAGCGGTCTTGCTTTCATGTCCTGAGCGTAGAGTATGGACTGCGAAAGAGGGGGTTTGGTAGTGGGAGAGGAGTGTCAGCGCTTGCTACAGCTGAGGAGCTGAGAGAGTTAAACGGATGCATCAGCTGATACCATTGAGGTAGATCGATTGGGCATCATGTCGTCAAACTGTTGCCTGACAACCACAATAACCGCCACATTGCTTCCCCTGGTTTCCCCTTGCCTGTCTTTCAATCGGGAGGAGAAGGGTATCTACTGGTGGATGTAAAGCAAGATTATTTTCCATCTCTTGGTTATTTAAAGTAAGTTAATTGTGATGGATATATAAGTTACTAGAGGGCATTGATTCTTCTCGATTTCTCTATGGTTTTGGCTGGGAATGAGAAATGTTGTGACTTTAAATTCACAAAAAATGTAGTAATAGGAATGATTTTCAAGGAGGAAATGCATGGTAATTTCAAGCGGGACATTGATGGAAAAAGTGAAGTTGCAAAACTAGTGCGTATGCACGTAAACGTTGAAGTTAGTTGGGAGGGAGCAAAGATGGCGGCTCACGTTACAACGTCAAGCACTAGCCAGCATAGCGAGCGCCGTATGAGAAAGTAAAACAGAGGTGTTACTTTGCTCTTGTTAGACTGAACCTCAAATCAGCCTCGAGTATTTGGGATCCTGGATAGAGAGAATTAACCAAAAAAATAAAAACAAAAGCCAAAGAAACACGGCACCCTTCACTACAAACTGCTACAAGCGATCTCATAGCGTTGCAGTGTTTATAGAGAAACTAGGTTGGGAGCCGCTAGATTCGGCAAGAGCCGCTTGGCTCGGAAGCTGCACACTAGGTCTAAATTGCTTGAAAAAGTCAGATATTGTGTCTTTCAGAGCAACACAGAGAAGATTATTTTGAAGCCATACTACATCTCTAGGTCCGACTGAAGCGATAAAATAAGAGCAATACAATGCGAAACAGATAGGTACAAAAGAGTCGTTCTTTCCGCGCACAATAAGCAACCATAATAAAAACTCCGATCCAATGACAACACTCCCAAAATGCACTTCATCATTTCATCTCCCAAAACTTAATCACTTACACCTTAACTTGGACGTCAGTTTAACTTTATTTCACTCTTTAAGGTCACTTGACACGGCTGGTGTCCTAACTCCCTCCGCCACACGCCCATGCTGTGGCTCACAGGGTAGTATGTAGATATCGATGAAATGTATCCCAATATGCCACAAAAATAAGTCATTTTCACGCACAATAAGTGACAATAATAAACTGGAGATTCAAATAAAACAACCATTTTACACTTCAACATTTCTCCTTCAAAAACCTCATCCTTTACGCCTTTAATCGGCTGGTGTTACATCACCCCCTGCCACACGCCCATGGATCTCAAATCAGTTCTCAACACACTTTATTTTCATAACTTCCTTTACTCTTGGAATTTGATCCTGTGCCATCCCTCGGGTTGGAGATGTGATAGTGGGGCCTTGTTGCGAAATTGGACACTGTTGTTATAATTATCATTGGGTACTGCATCGCCGGATGAGGAGTTTTCTATCTCTTTCAAGGAAATATTGACTTTTTTCCATCAGCTTCAACGATCTAAGGTACGGCTGCAGTGCTTAAGTATGACGAAATAGTTGGAAAAAGGACTGGATGGGCAGAATTCCTGAAAAAAATAGAAAAGATTAGGCAAATTGGGAGGTTGAAGTATGATTTTTAATCATATTCTTGAGAAAGTGACGAGGGCTTTTTGTAAGTTATTAGTACTTTTCAAACATTCATGTCCTGAATAATGAATCAAGTTATGGAAATTTTTCTACCATTTTACTTAAACACTTTCAACATTTTTAGCTATACACATAGAAATATCTATTTTCAGATGACTTTTTCAAAAATTACCTGTAGGCATTATTTACATATGCACTACACACATATACTTAGTACTCTTTAACTGATATACTTCTCAGGAAAAGTTCTAATGATTTATGACACATTAGCCTTTTATGACTGTATTAACGGATTAAATTTCTGTTTCATCCATACCTACCCTTACATCATTTGGTATCGAACGATATAATTTTGGTTTCAAGTAGAAATTCGCTCTGACTGTAGGTAATTTTGTTATTTGGCATGGCTGTTTAAAAGTGCCAAGTAAATCTCATTGAATCAGCTTTTGGTTTAGGCCTTTTCCCCGAGGAGGTAGTAGTGGAGGTAGAAAGATGCAAATGAATACCTTTCTTGATGACAGAATGTTGAATTTCTAAAATACTGGAGAGGCGAGTGTCCTTTTTGCTACATAAAACCCAAAGAGCCTTTTTTGTGCTCTTGGTGCTTAATACTGATCTAATAGATCTGCCCCAGCATGTGATTATCTATTACTATTCTCTATTACCCCAACATATGATTCTCTTCAGTTTACACGTCCAATACAAATTCGTATGATATATTTTATGATCGCTTAAGTCTTCAATGTGATCTCGTTTAGAACATATTATCTATTCCATATCCAATGAATTGAGTCACGTACAATACCTTTTTGCCACCAAAGCCAGAACGATCATCCAAGGACCGGCCTCATAAATCTGCGAATAAAAAAGTAAAAACATATGGTTATGATTCAACCAGAGATTTCCAAAATAATTTTCTAGTAGCAGTTTCTTTAAAGTGCAGTTTATCAAAAATACTGGCAAAATATAACATTTTCCACAATCAACAATCCCAAAGCAATAATCTTAAGTGTAATTTCAATATTTTACTGTTAGAGAATGTTGTTTTATTTATAGGAATATACAGAAATTTTAGGAGCTCTTTAATCCATGCCAATAAAATATCTGGTAACTTTTACGCCTGTATTCGTGGAAAATTGTATTTGCTTCCATTAAAATCCTTAATTTTATTACACTGTTAGGAGTTTTTCTCAACAAGCCCAAAAAAATTTGTTTGTGCATCAACTTAATGTGAATGATTCAGAAAACGTTTTTTCGTTGCTTGCCTCAATAGCTTAAACTTAACACCAACTAATAATCCCCTGCAATCAAGAAACTATTTGATATCGCCTAAACGGCTAAATGGCGCGCAAATTAAATTCCATTGGTATCATTAATCATTTTCTGTAATTAAAGGCTAGTTTTTATTTTAGCCATTCCATTTTTACTACCGATACTAATATGATCGGATGATGAATCTAGTAAAATAACTAGGTATTTAGCGAATTCAATCTGTGGATTTTCAAAACTACTTTGAATATTATAGAATATAGCGGGAATATTATAGAAAATAGAATGGAAGAATGAGTAACGCAGTTTACGTAGAGTCGCAATTAAGTAGAATTTATGTGGAAGAATAGTGTTTAAAGAAATGACTAATGTAGGGTAAATCGAACGTTGTTGTGGCCCAAATTATTTCTGAGGGCGATTTGAAATAATAAAATTGACCTCAATAAAATACCAAAGATGGCAAATAGTCGTTGAATGTATTTCCAAATACATCAAATATCTCTAACTTACTTTCCATTTGATAGCATAAGGCGGCTTAAGAGATTTACATGCTGAATAAACGAATAAATTACGATTAACGAGAGATACTTAAACTATCGCCGATAGACTGGACAACTCGAGGTTCAAAACTGGAGGCAAAGATAAGGGACTACCTTGAAAACTATTTTCTCTATGCAGTCCCGTGTCGTTCCTTGCGCCAACGACTATAAGCAAACATATGTCGAGTGCGTGAAGTTTGTAATCTTATCACTAGATATTTATAACTATATCTCAAAAATTGTGATTTTTTTTCATAATGGTACGATATTGTACGCGAGAGTGACACACATTTGAAATATACCAGCGTTACGAGATACTAGAATCCGTACTTCATTAAAAATCATTTAGCATTTGCAGCTTTCATTTGTGCCAACATACTTATCAATGAAACCCCCATATGCATAGTAAATTTATTATAGTATGCTGTTTAACAAGTGTTAAACAATTCTGGTACTCTAGTAATGGTAGTGTCACCTCACCTTTCCTCACTATTACGATTGGTCGAGGTACTGCAGTACGCCAATGGTCTAAGTAAAGCAGTCATTCATCTATGTACAATCCTATGAGCCGCCACATTGGAGTATAGCAAAGTATTCTAAGGTGAAAACAGTGAAGAAGTAGTTACAGGGAGGCGGAAAGGGGTGCTGTATATGGGGAGTTTTCAATGTTTGGATCGGAGCTCAGTTTTCAACCCTTTCGCTGCGGCCCGGTCACCTAATCATGAGGCTAAACATGCGGCTGAATAGTGAAACGCCCGCGCATAGCTATTTTTCGGGTAATAAATTCCATAGAAAAGGGTTATGTCTGACATATTTTTGATACATTGTTTAACTACTTGAAGATTAAGAAACATATTTAAAGTTCTCAGTGAATGGCATATATTCAAATATTATAGGGCTGGTGAGTAAGCACGAAGCACTCCACGGAGTCCGGACGTAAAAGTACGTTCACAGAAGCCTGCCATGTGAACGTACAAGTACAATTGCAGCAGTGAATTGGTTAATATGGTCACTTATTCTGCGTGGGATTAACAAGTTTTTGTACATTTTTGTTCGGCAATACGCCTCTCTTGATGCATCGCTTATAACGGACCTAGAGATGTAGTTCCTAAAGGAGGCGTGATCAGCCCTCTTTTATTCATTATTTATATTAATGACCTAAGTTCTCGAGTATGCAGTAAATTAAGATTATTATTTGCAAACAATACAGTTATCTACCGTGTAATAAGCAAAGACGTGGATTTAGAAGTTGTGTCATTGGACCTAAACAAAATTCATTTATGGTGCCGGGAGTGGTGGCTAGAAATAAATCTTAGTAAATGCACCATAGTTCACTTGCTGCGAAAGTCACCACTTAAATACAAAAATTCCGTACAAAACCTGTGGATGGGGTAAACATAAAATCTTCAATTACTGTTAAAATCATTGAATTAACTTAACTTCTGATGTATCGTAAGGAACACATGCAAAACATATGCGGCACACCATTGAAGAATTTTTTTAATTTAATTCAATTTTAGGGAGTAAGTAGAAAGTAGGGGTGCGGGGATTTGGAGGAATTAACAGGGCAAGCTTTTTTTTTGAGAGGCCCTCCTTGGGGCCCTCAGAACGTAAGAGTATTGATATAGAGTTTAGATGCTTAGGGGTTCTATCAGAGGTCATTAATTTGTAGAAGGAGGTGTCATTTAGTTGCCGATTGGCTTCCTCCTCGTACCTCAGGCGGTCCATGACTACCGTAGTGGAGCCTTTGTCCGCTGGAAGAATTATAATTTCCTCGTTACGCCTTAAGGAAATCAAAGCGTGTAACTCATCCCGCGAAATATTCTTAGCGGACGATAGGGAATCCACGAAGTCTTGGGAAGATAGTTGGGAGGAAATATGGTTAAGATATAATTCAAGCGGGTGGTTGGCAGGGAGGGCGGGCGGGCAGAAACTGGAGGGTTCTTTAAATTTCGCGAGAGGATTCTGGGGTGGTAGAGTTTCATCCTCTGAGGTATCATAAGGGGTGACGTTACCATGAGAGAAGTGGAATTTTAGTCGAATATTACGCGCAAAAGCGTGAAAGTCCGAAAGAAGGCGAAAGTGGTCAATCATAACCTCCCCTTCAACGACTGCTTCCAAGTAAAAATCATTCGCGCCCTCCCACCTGACACATCTATCATGGAGCTCCTCCATTGGGAACAATCATATATTTCAATCCTAAAATGTATTTGTACTCCCGGGCTTAACCTCCGCTAGCTTTCTCCGTATCCACTCCCCTTATTCCTCCCTCCCTCACTTCCTTCCAACCAATCACTTCCCTCAAAAACCAACCACGCACCCAGTCAGACCCTTTACCCTCAACTCCAGTGTGACACTCTTCAGTTGTGATTTTCTCCCGCTGAGGAAGGGTTCTCACCCGAAAGCTTCCGAGAGCAGTGGACACCGGTGTCGCCATGGATCGCCTTTCTGTGAGTGTCCACTGATATACCTATCTATCCATCCCCAACCTCAACGCCTTGTTGCTAGCTTATATATATATATATATATATATATATATATATATATATATATATAAGCTAGCAACTATACTTTCTTTCTACCTTTCTGTATAAACATTTATATGAGTATATTTGCCGCTGTACGGTCTGAGTGAATGAGTGAACGATTGTATGCCCTGAATGGGTCATTTCCTACTTGGGTTAGCGTACCCCGAAACGCCTGTTCTATATCTTTCACCACTGTCTGTGTGCTTGAGTTATTCTTTCATTTCGCCTTCTGTGTATGTCATTCCTTCTCTGCCGGTGGGTGATAAGCAGCCCGCGCGCCATCTATTGGCCGCTCTCGTGGGTCATGCCCTGGGGAGTGTTTGTTCATATAAACCCCCCGCCGATTCCAGCAGTTTCTTAGTAGACTGGGTAGCTTGGTGGTCTGAGCATTGGACGCGAAATCCAAAGGTCCGTGGTTCGATTCCCGGTCCAGTCGAATTTTTTCTGCTTGGAATCGGCCATCATTTCATCTTCACACCACCATTGTCTTTGTAAATTTTACGTGTTCCTATCCACTTTCTTTCTACCTTTCTGTATAAACATTTATATGAGTATATTTGCCGCTGTACGGTCTGAGTGAATGAGTGAACGATTGTATGCCCTGAATGGGTCATTTCCTACTTGGGTTAGCGTACCCCGAAACGCCTGTTCTATATCTTTCACCACTGTCTGTGTGCTTGAGTTATTCTTTCATTTCGCCTTCTGTGTATGTCATTCCTTCTCTGCCGGTGGGTGATAAGCAGCCCGCGCGCCATCTATTGGCCGCTCTCGTGGGTCATGCCCTGGGGAGTGTTTGTTCATATAAACCCCCCGCCGATTCCAGCAGTTTCTTAGTAGACTGGGTAGCTTGGTGGTCTGAGCATTGGACGCGAAATCCAAAGGTCCGTGGTTCGATTCCCGGTCCAGTCGAATTTTTTCTGCTTGGAATCGGCCATCATTTCATCTTCACACCACCATTGTCTTTGTAAATTTTACGTGTTCCTATCCACTTTCTTTCTACCTTTCTGTATAAACATTTATATGAGTATATATATATATATATATATATATATATATATATATATATATATATATATCCACTGGGCGAAAAACACTTGTAGTGCACAGATATAAAAAAAGGTCACAGGCGTGACTAGCAGTTACATATAGAGCACAAAAAAAGTAAAACTCACAGAAATTTTTATATATTTCGGCGGACACAACCGCCTTCATCAGAATGTTAGAAGGTAGTCATACCTTCTAACATTCTAGTGACTACCTTCTAACATTCTGATGAAGGCGGTTGTGTCCGCCGAAATATATCAAAATTTCTGTGAGTTTTACTTTTTTTGTGCTCTATATGTAACTGCTAGTCACGCCTGTGACCTTTTTTTATATATGTATATATATATATATATAACTACACTTAGGATCACTCGAGTGACGAATATATAAACGGTTTGCCACAGGAAGGCAATCGATGAACACAGAGAAACACAAAACACACATGCGTTCTTCTGCATCAGTCTTCTACGCTCTTGCGACCAAGGTGCTAGTGGCACCGAAATATCAAGAAACTTTGTGTGTTAATTTTTTTGTTTCTCTGTGTTCATCGACTGCCTTCCTGTGGCAAACGGTATATATATTGCAGGGCAGTATGCAGATGTAGATGTATAGTGCGGCGTCATAACGATGCTCTTTGTGATACACTGAAACACACCTTATCTGGTAATTTTTTTAACCAATCTAATGCTAGCGTGCAGCCTCCGAGTCTCGGTGGCTTCATGCTAGGCTAGGTGGACTAACGGCCCCCAGCTACATCTCTCTTATAGCTGTGATGTACTGTACGTTCGCTCTTTGTAGTTTTAAATAAATTAAACAGTTTTTCTTTGCATTATACTTATTTTTCGGATAAAATCCTTCCGTGCAGGGTCTCAAATGCTCAAGGTGTATTTGGAATGTGGCATTTCCAGATCAAAGTAGCACCTCTCTTTTCCTTTTTCATTCTAGGACCTTCACCCTATACACTTGGTTAATTCTAGTTTAATTAAGGCTGTGTCCTATGTTTTATTGGTATATACATACCTGGAATACTCTTCACCAATATCCTGAAGAACGTCAGGTAAGTCTTGAAAGTACATGGATGTGGCGAAGGTTTCATAGATGACTACAGCTAGTAGTCGGATAAGCAGCCAAAAAAATGGCTGAAAACGAAAAAGAATTTCTCACTTAGAACAACCAAATCGATATTGAAAAATCACTTTTAATACCAATTAGTAACATGCAATATTAAATCATTAACATCAATGAGATGAAGGAATACGATGTATCAGTATCGTTGACTTGAAATTAGTGAATTCTTTTCCCTTGATATATCGTTCTCCAGATTTTTATAAATTTTGTAAAACAATTTTATTTTGATTTTGTGATAACCGTGTCAGAGCCATCTATCAATATCAACTGGTCATCGTATTCACGTGATGGTTGATGGACAAATGAACTTGAACCGGGGTATGACCAGTACCCTCGTGAACGAGATTATTGAATCATTTTAATATCTAATCAACCAATTCCAACCAACTCTTGTGGTTTTCATTGCAATAGGTACGAAATACATGGAAAAGCTACATCATAAATGGACAAATAAATTATGTTCACCCCTAATTCTTTCAAGGCTTATGTTCATAAGAAGCTTGTTAAATGCGTTCCATGGTCCGAAAAAATGGAAAATTGAAGACCACTGCAAGCAAAGTAATGATTTTTAAAATATGTTAGACAATTCCTAGCATCATGCTAATTTTAAGAATAGGCCTGAACGAATTTTGAAGAGACGTTGATTACTACAAAAATAAATTTATTTCCATGTTTGGTTTTTGGTATACGACCACAGACCTCCACAGCATACATTTCTTGAGGTTTTTTCAATATAACATTTTCCAGCAAATTTTCCGAATAACAGTTCGGAGATTTCGATCTCCAACATAGTATATAATGAGAGCGTAACTCATCGCTAATATTTCTTCTATCCCCTTCCAGTATAATTTTTCAAATAACGACCGATATGTTTTAAAAACGCCATCTTGCCCATTGTTCGCCTGAGGGAATAGAAGTAATTGTGAATGTAAGCATGAGTTAAAGAATAATTTTTGTTGGAGATGGGAAGAAAATGATTTGGGACCACCCAACTCGACGGTCTGCCATGCTTACACTGGCTAGTTTTCAAAAATGTGAGAGCTTAATTGCTGGAAAAATTAATAACTTTTGTCCAAATGTAATAGTTGGGAGTTTCTGGAGGGCCCACACCACAGCCAATGCCTTTTTCTTATTTGTGGTTTTGGTACACTCAGCTCCTTTCAGTGTTGGACTGACTAATGAAATAAAATTTTTATCTCCATTTTAATCCCGTTGAAATAAAACTTCTCCCATTCTATACCCAGAGCAATGATTTTCTCGGTATTATGGTTTTCTCAAATCGAGGTATCTTTATATAACCGTCCCAAATCATTTTCTTCCCATCTCCAACAAAAATTTCCTCAGTTCTAAATTTGTTTTTCCAAATTGTCTTGTTGCCATTTTTTCATAAAATGATATGCGTCATGCTAACAAAAAACTTCAGGACTGGGAGTAAGATTTATACACAAGATTTGTACGGAAGTCCCTTAATTAAGCCGGGGAAAATACGATGTGTACTTGCTAATCTTTACCATAAACTCCACTTGAAAATATGGCTATAGACTTCAAGAAACTCATATTCACCCCTTTCCTCCGCGAAAAAGCCGAGATATGTAAATGCTGTGTACCAAATTGTTCATCTGTCCTTATGTATTGCACTTAAAATAGGTAATTTAAATTACTCACGGAATAAAGACGCATTTGGAGGAAATGGCTATCTGGAAAGAAATTGGGAGTTGAATGGAGTTAAGAGGGCAAGGGGTAAGTAGCCAATATCAATGGAGAAAATGTGGATTTCCACGGAACCCTCCATTGAACGAACTCTTCATGGTATGTAAACCAGGTGTTGTTTATTTATTCATATCGGCAGAGATATTATTACAACTTAACAGTGGTAATAATACCACTGGGACCTTGACTTTAATTTGCTTCTTACTCTTCTAAATCTTACAGAGCCGTGGTCATATCGACAATTGTGCATTAGAATGTGTTGTATTTTAGTTTGCAGATATAAATTAACTAATACAGAGATTATGACTTGCAAGGAACTCTTCATGTAAAAGTAAATTTTTGTACGCATGAATGCATGAAATGTGCATAGGCATAAGTGTATCCATTAATTCGACTGCAATAATGACTTAAATTGCGATTCAAAGAGGTTAGGGAGCTCTTATTTATAGCTGCAGTTGGCCATACCCTTTAGGATTTGGAATACGAGCATTAGGCAATGGTGAAAGTTCCGAAACTCATGATTTAAGTAGCAAAAGTAGTTGCAGAATTACTCCTTCTCCAGTGCCCTTCCTGGGAGCGATTCTGTAACTGTGCGCCGCCCATGACTTCATGGGGTCTCTCTCTCTCGTCGAAGGGAGATGGGAGTGCTGAGTGCGGGGTAGGCCCACCGCTAACTCTCTAAATATATTTGCCTTGCCGGTCAAACGGAGGTACCCACTTTCGGCCCTAGGAAGGTTGGATATAAAAGGAGCGTGAGACCCCGATCCAGGGATTTTATTTTGGAGACGTACTCCTGGTGCGAGGACGATCTGGAGTCCGTTGCAGAGGGAGACGGAACGAAGCTGCTTCCAGAAGAACACAGCGCCATCGCAAGGTACCGTCCACGCCACTCCTTCCATTCCTTTCCTTCAGCCCCGCAGTGGTCTCTAACGCCCTGTTATTTAGGCTGTGATTTTTTAATTTAATTAAACTGGTGCCTATACGAAATTTCCATGAGTTGTTTTTTTTAATGCTACCGACGACCTCCATCCACATTCGCGTTTCAACTGATAATGTCTCCGCTATAGTGACCTACGGAACTGTTTTGGTGCAATCTAACACCACCATGATTCCGTAACTTTAACTTGAATATTGAACATTGGGCACAAACATTTTTCCGGATTTCAGTGTGTCTAATATTTCAATTCCCCGGCCCAGTGTAATTGCCGTCCGCAGTACGTATTTCTTCTCGCCAAAAAAGTCTTCATATTTCCGTTTTGACTCCATAAGTAGTTATTTATCTTCTAAATAAGAATTCACAGAAACCAATGACATTAAGTGTTTTTGTTTATACCCCGGGAAACAGTGCACTTGTTGCGAACGGAAGAAACATAGAAGCGATCCTGCCGCGCACCAATCTCTTATGCATCCCTGGTCATCCGAGGGGCCTGATAGTGAAACGCAATAAACGTCGATGAACACTGGGAGGGAGAGAAGGGGACTATCTCTTTTATGGGCCCTGTTCTGTGTTGGTGCCATACAGAACTCGGTCACTGCCGACAGTTGCTTCACTCCTCCACGGATGTCATCGAAGGCCTTGAAGGCCGTCATGAGGGTCTTTGTGGTAGAACACGGCGCGGATACGATGCGATCACGAAACTAACTTGTTGTTTGCAATATTTATTCCAAGCATTTGCCTGACGGAAATAATTGCAGCTTCAGCCATTTCGCTTCAAAAACACTTTATTCCACTCCTAATCTCTCCTCCCGCGAAACCCTGAAGGAAAGGATCTAAGGCTCGCAGAGCATGTACTTGGACAGTGTAACATGAAACATATAAAACGCAGATTATGTCACGGCAAATAGTGTGCTAAACGTAGCTGCACTCTAGCTCAACTCAAACTCAACTAGCAAACGAAATCGCTTTATGTGAGACCGTGCTATGTGAGGATTTACCGTGTTTTAATGTATACATCTGGTTTTCAAGCACCTCCAGCCAAACACCCGCGTGGTATCTTACTTTGAATATAATAAAATGAAGATTGCGAGATAAATGTCATGGATTATAACGTTCTTTACTCGCAATGTGGTTTGATTCGACAGGTATACTACTTTTGAACATTTCTCTTAAACCTAGAAAGAGTGTAGTGAATAATCAAGGGATATGATTCCCGAGTTCGTTCCAATCGCGACATCTGAAACCGTGTATTACCAAGAAGAAACTTGTAAAATTAGTTACATAGCCACAACCGCGTCTTAACGAAAGCACTTTATGTGAGACCGCGCTATTTGAGGATTTACCGTGGTTTACTGTTTTTACTGATTTACATCTGGTTTCCAAACACCTCCAGCCAAACACCCGCGTGGTATCTTACTGCGAAGTACTAGCACTAGTACTCGCTGGACTATAACACAACATTATTTTCGAACTATGGTAGAACATGGGAATAATAATAAATGATCATGGGAGGAGGATTTTGATGTTTTATAATGATAGTTTTCCGCTTTTGCTAAATCACCATTAAAACTGCTCAAACTTTTTTCACTCATCAATAGAGTAGATTAGTATTTTCTGCAACTAAAACGAGGACGAAACTCTTTTCATTATCTCTGTCAAATGAATTTTCTCGAGCTACAACGGATAACTTTTCAATTCTTGGTAATAGGAAGTGTCTCGCCAATAATTTGCAAAATAAAACTCAAAAAAGAGTTAGCTAAAGCGTTATCTTTTTTAGCTAAGCTATAACAACACAGAATCCCTAGTACTACAAAACTAAAGTAGGCGTTAATGTTAAAAATGTTCATATAGAATTCCCGATTTTCCATACGACAGTTAAATAGTTAGCCGAAAAAATTCACGTGAACATACAAAATGCAATGTTATAATTTAATTAGTTACGACTTACGACGAAAGTAAATATGTTAACCTAATGAATTAAATATCTGATATTGCCAGCAACTAGATACAAAATTATGAACCACCTTACCTTTTCCTCTCGTGCGTCACCTTTCTTGCTCTTTTCGGCGCCCAAGATGTCAGTGGCAGTGGTTGTCGGGTTGGTATAGGAGCCGGGTTCATCAAAGTCACATTTTCCGTCCTTATCCGCGGCTGAGGTTTCACCTTCTCCAGTCAAGCGAATGAGGCACGTTAAAATAAAGATGCAGGAAATCCTCATCTCGCTTATATGACTGAACGCGATCCTACACGGATACAACGCGATTCCACACGGCAGGGTTCTAACTAAGACAACTTACGCCTCGGAGAGCACTGCGCAGACTGGTCTCCGCAGTCGTGTTCACGGAACTCCCCCACCCCCTCCACTCCTTTTCCTTCGCGTTTTATCAATGACAAATGGTTTCTTTCACCCAACTGGATGCAATGTCTTCGAAGATAATTACCCTACCGATATTTCGGACGCTACGCTGGCATTCCATCTTATCATCCAGATAACCATAGCAGTAACTCCCAGTCCCAGCACGGTACTATAGACTCTTTTATCTTTCGTTAGAATATGCAGAAATGCTTGGACCGTTGAAGCATACAGGGCATCATTCAAAAGATAACGCGTGTATATTAATGCGTAACCAAAAGATAAAATTTTGCTTATTCTGAAAAATTAATTATGACAGAGATAGTTGGTGCGGGACAGTATTAAGACTCTTTCTGGATCTACCGCAATAAAAAGGCGCAATGCCATTCATTGTGATTAATAATTAGTCCACCAGAAGACGTTTTAAAGATGTCTGGCATTAGATGTTGGTCATTTTATAAGGGCATGAGAATTAGGGAAAAACATGCCCTTATGAGTTGCGTGGTAAAAATCTAACACCTAAACATAACCAACTGTATACTAATAATCTTACTATTGTAAACACTTAAGGCTCGTATACTTTTAATCAAAGTAGGCAACTCAAACGTGCTGAATAACTTCAATAGTTTTATTACAATAACTAATACTGCTAACAGTATTATTGCTATTTGTACATATTCAGATCAATCCCGTCATTTTGTAGAGACTAGTTACGAGTAAAAAAAGAGGAGCAACGGTGTGCGTTTTTCAGCAGGAAACAAATACAAATTTAATTTTCCAAACACTCATATCTGAAAGCTGTTTACTTTTTACAGCAGTTCTGCTATTTCTTTGGATATTTTTAATTTTTTTAGCTGCTAAAATAATCCCACAAGCGTTTATCTATGTGGGTGTAACAGCAGCTGTAATGTAGCTTCTCAGGTGTTGACTATGAAGAGAATAGTGAATAAATTACTTCACAGCGTATTGTTGACTGTACCTAAAAAACCATTTACATGGAAATGTGTATAAATATATATATTTAATTTATGTTAGATTGTAGCACGTTGGTTTAGAATTAAGGGCTCATTATTCTCTGAAAAGAACAGATCTTGATTTGTGCCAAATTAAGGGTTTGGAGTTGGGGCGACCGATCTCCTCGTGTTGAAAATGGGAAAAATGGAAATCATGAGGTATTTTGCATCCCCCATACTCCTAGAATGAATGAGCTACACCCCCTAAATAGGTGACCTATTGTCTGAATTTGTGACAAGAATATATGATACTATGAATTTTTTAATATAGAACTGAACAAGTTTTTTTAGTGAATCATAATGGTCTGATGAGCTTACTCGATAGTTTAGAAAGTCATTGCCAATTCCAAGCAATCTCTCTTTTATGTAGGACGAATAAATGAAATTTCATGTCTTTTTAACTACTGGCTGATGCCGTTTGGAATAGAAGCACACTAGATTCACACCATGTGACGGTGTCTGACGCATTGCACGCAAAAATCCTTTTCCAAATAAGTGATGACATGCTTAAACATGCGTGGATTAGAGCTGAAAGTTGGTCGACTGTAACTGTTTGCTTGTCACTAACGAACTGTGAGTGTAACGCAATGGAAATTGATTCCCCGACCTCAGCTCAGGATGGCGTGAGTAGGCGTAGGACTATTATGGGAGGGAAGGGAAGGAGGAATAGGCTGACCAGAACTGCAACTCGCACGTACCGGCAGTAGCCGGCCAAAAAGTATTTTATTTATGGAAAATGGTCGCACATTGGTCAAAATGGAGTGCAATGCTACCCTATATGCTTTTAGTTGGGCGCTTTACCTCTCTAAATGATATTTTTCTCCTACGAAATCGAAAATCTTGAAACTCAGAATGTTAAATTGAATTTCAGGATACATTGTAGTTCATTTAAAAATAATTTTCCTGCGAGATTCGGCAATAGTGTGCTCCCGTTAAGTTGTCCATAAAAAATCTCCAAGAACTTATTGGAATTTAACGAACCACATTACCCTTTGAATAGCTCAGGGCCCCTGGAACTTTTCTCAGTATGTTTTCTAGTTTACGCCTTCCTCGATTGTGCTGCCTAGTCGTACGCCTAAGACCAGTGCATTAAGAATGTCACGGGGCCTTGATTTGCGGGAAAAAAGAGAGGATTCTTATGGTTTGAATGGAAAGACGTGCTGTTATGCATAACTGCTCGTGCTGTGGACCACTCATGCAATATATATATATATATATATATATATATATATATATATATATATATATATATATATATATATATATATATATATATATATAACTCATCACCTTGAATCAGGTGTTCTTCAGCATTTCAAATGCAGTCAAAATAAAGAAACTTTGAAATGCCTACTCAGTTCCTTATTCTCTCTTCTCTTCCGCAGATGACTGCCGCCTTACAGGATACTGCATAGTCAACCATGGTTCCCCAGAGACACGTTCAGCAGCAGCTTCTGGGATGGTCACCGTGAAAGGCGCAAAACCATCCAACAACGCAGAGGCTCCAACACCATCCAAGACCACCACCAAGGGGGATAGCCACCACTCAGCAAAGCCCGACACTCCTGACCCCCTCCTGGAGGAAATACTGCTCAATCGACTTCACTACGGGATCCCAGAGCGAGAGGAGGAAACCCCAGTCTAACGCCACTGGACCTGGTTAGGGCTGCCAAGACGCTAAAGCTAAAGAAGGATGCTGGACGGGATGAGATCGTCAAAGAGGCCTTGCGTCACTTTCAGGTGACGCTGGCTCATGTCTTGTAGGTGATCATCAACGCCAGTCTATAGCTTGGACACTTAACTGAGGCTTAGGAGCGAGCAAAGAATATCTGCATCCTAAAGCTGGGAAAGTCCCTCTCAGCAACAAAGAACTTTCGACCCAACTACTTTCTGAACACCACGATGAAGCTGCTGGAGGTGCTAATTCTATAACATCTAATTTAACTGGCCAAGGAGCCTCACATCCTCCAGAGGCATCAATTCGCGTTTTGAGAGGAACACTCCACAACTCACCAGCTTGATCGGGCGCTGAACTACAGTGCAGACGGCAGAAACTGGAAACATACCACGGTCGGCGTATTCTTTGATATTTCGAAATCGTTCGACCGGGTATGGTACAAGGATGTGCTTCATAAGCTGCACTGCTTAGGCAACTCGGCATGGGTGGCTCCGAGGTCGTGGCTTTAGCGTGGCGTGGGGTCTCTAGTTTCACCGATTCACAGCATCGCTGCGGAAGTACCACTATCGCCGCAGGGATGCGTTCTATCTTAAAAACTCACCAGCATCCTCTAGGCCGACATGCCCGACGACTTTGTCCCGAACACATTAGCAGCGCCCTACACGGATGATTCGGCTCTTCTCGCGCGGTCTACCCAAGTTCAGTACACCTCACGCTATTTCCATCAAGCGCTTGATGAGCTAGTCTCCTAGTATTCAATATGGCAATTTGCGCTTAACACGAAGGAGAAACAAGCGATCTACTTCACCATCAAGCCAAAAATACTAGAAAAAATTCTGGTTGCTCACGAGGTAGTAGAATGGGAGACCACCAACAAGCCGAGAGAGTCGCCCGCTAAACCTTCTCCAGACGCCAGGACCTGAGCGGCATGTCATGCCTGTGCATCCTAACCTCTCGCACTCAACACGCCTACTACCTTGGAGGTCGATACTGATGCCGATAATTTCCTACACTGCACCCGCCTGGAGTGGTCTCCTCACTAAACACGCACTCCATCCTTGAAGTGGCAGGCCGTTCCTGCCTTGAAAGCGTCATACGCTCTGGATAAGCACCACACAACGACGCTCTGCATGAGATCTCCAACGCAAAACCACTCATTATTTTCATCCAACGGCTGACCACCTAGTTCCTCTAAAGACCTCACTTTCCAGCTTGAATAGCTACGGTGGATTGCCGTGCAAGCAGTTATGGAATGGGACCAAAATATTCGATCCTGAGCTGGTACGGGAGACCCCGTGGAGCTCTCACCATCACGACACCTCCATCCACGGTAATCCGGAGACAACTTCCTCGCACAAAAGGCCTTCTAAGGCGTTAAACGTTTCCTGAGCCGTGTCTGAAAAGGACTTCAGGGGCGTAAAGATCTAGGAGCAGATTTGTACCCCAAGAGGCACATATCCTAGTAGCCTTCAAGACCTTGATGGTTGAATTCAGTCATCGTTAGTGGAAGTAACCACATGCCATCACAATTGTTGGCATTAAGGCTAAAAACTATAAATTTCCTAAGAAAAAATACTTCTTCTGTTTATCCTTGAAAACATAACAGCGAATTTTCAGCAATTAGCATAAAAGCGAACTAAATTCAGACTTAAAACGTCCATGTCATCATGTTTTTTCTCCTCTTAATTGCGGAAGAAAACTACAATCAGGCAGGAGTTACATCTAATATGAAACCAGGAAGAAATGCTGGGGCAACAACCTTAGCCTTGGACGTGCACACCGAGATCCACTGGAACTTAGCATTATTTTCCTTCCAGTAATTTTTGTAGGACTTGTTTTTTTACGAATAACTTCTTCTTGTGGAGGATAATAGATGGGTATTAACACAGTTTGTGGGAGACCGGGAGGAGAAGACTCGGACACCAGGACTTCCCCGTCACTTTCCCCTTCTCCTCACTCTGCTGGCCGGGAATTGAAGAAGAGCAAGATGATTGAAAGTTCTCCCCAATGCTGCGGTTGAAGCCAGAACTAAAAGTGGCTTTTTAGACTACATGTACAGTCCCCCACATGGCGAAAATCTTAGGTATCTCAGCTATAAAAACTTACCTCACTAGACTTAGCAACGGAACACCCAAACACTCAAACAAAGTATAATTGGTTGGTACAATGTATTATAATAATGGAACATTGAAAGCAAAATTAAATATATATCATGTTTAAGTGAATAGTGTAAGCAGCAAGATATGTGGATGTACTGTGGAATGTGACAAAATCGTTGAAATGTGACGCCTATTCGTACCTCGGCCACCAGCAGGCTTACAGCAAAAGTTGCGAATTTCTTTATTTTTTTATTTTCAGCCTAAGTATATCCTTCCAACATTATAAGTTCGTAAAAATTGGATGATACTGCATATTTGATTGACACTGTGTCTTTAAGAGGTATAGCTGAGCGCGGACGACTCATATTGACATTAAAAATATAAGTAAAAACATTACAAATATAGTGATATTAATATCATCATATTATTAACTTGTATATGAATCAGAAAGTGGGTGTGAGAATTGGAGATAAAATAAGAACAGAATGGTTTGATATTGGAAAGGGAGTGTGGCAGGGATGTTGTCTTTCCCCCACCATTTTTAATATATGCGCTAAATATATGTTAAGGATACGTAGGATGAATGATAAAGGGGTTGCAATCGGAGGAAGGAAGATGGTGTGCATCAGGTTAGCGGACGACATAATATTGGTTCCGGAAAATAAGGAAGAGCTGAAGATCATGTAAGATCACCTCAATAACATGAAAGAAGAATATGGACTAACGGTAAATAAAAACAGAAAGCCATGAAAGTAGGTACAGAAGAAGAGATAAGAGTTACCATAGGAAGGGGAAAGACTGGGACAGGTGACAAGATATAAGTATCTAAGGACGGAAATTACACAGGACTGGAAATGTGACGAGGAGTTTTAAGATAGAATTGCAATGGTCAGAGACGCTTTCATAAAAAATAAAAAGTTCATGCGTTGCAAAATGGATATTGGGCTTAGGAAAAGGTTGGCAAAGTGTTGTGCTTTGAGCGTCTTACTGTATGGTTGTGAGATGTGGACGGCTTTGAAAAAGGATTTAAAACAGATTGAGGCATTGGTAATGGAGATATGGAGAAGAATGTTTAATATTAGTTAAGCAGGCAGAGTGAAAAATGAAGAGGTATTGCCCAGATTGGAAATAAACGACTGAAAGAGACACTTAAAACAAGGAAGAAAAACTAGCTGGGACATATATTAAGACGTGATTGTTTGATGAAGGAGGTTTTAGAAGGGATGGTGGAAGGAAAGGGTAAACGAGGAAGAAGAAGAAAGAAAATGACGAATGATTTAGAAGACGAGACAGACTACGCGGGGATGAAGAGGAAGACAGAAGATAGAGTTATCTGGAGGAGAGGCTACTGAGAACCTGCTAAATAGCAGACTACCAATGATGATAATATTATTTGCCAGTCGGCAGAGAATATATACGAGTCCTGATTTTTTTATGAGGTGAGACTTCGTTTTTTTTAGTAGGTGAAAATCTTCTATGTCGTTTTAAATTGTTCCTTTTATCCCAACTACTGCAAAAACGTGACAATGACACAATAGTAAAAGCATGTAAAAGTGCAGAAGCATGGTATGAATGAAGAACGGCGTGTCATTAAAGAATCGTGAAACTTTCTTTAAGTTTCGCTGTATCAGAACTTTCATTGAAAGTATTTTACAGGCTCTTACCTAAGTCTGTAATCTGAAATATAATGTTTCTTGTTGCCACGTGATCCCATTGCTAAGGATAGTAAGGTAAGTTTTTATATGAGGTACGTCAAATGCTCGCTGTAAAAAAAATCCGAAAGTCCCATAAATGTGATACTTAGATTCATCCTCTAAAGGTTTACAAATTCACATGTTTACCTTGTTGCCATGCTTATAACTTTGAGGATGCATGAGTCAAAACCTTCAAGCATCAGCAAATCACTGATTTCAATTTGACGTGAGGTGCAAAACTAAACCTTCCGAACATAAAGCACTGGTTCTAACGGTTCAGAATAAAATTAACTATGACTTAATTTAGTTTTGTTACGAATTGCTCTTTTCATTTTGTCCCGGAGTAATTTCGAATCATACTTCGTGTCGTCCTTAAGTTCAGCTTCTCAGGCTTAATTCTAATTCGTTTCGCTCCAAAATTTTGCTCACATAGATGAAACTATTGACATTTTACTAATTTCAACTTTTTTCGATTGCCATCCCTCGCTATGTCAGGAACAGTAGTAATTTTAGGCAATACAGTGATGATCTTGAATGAGAAATAAAGAGAAAAATTGTAAGAATCATAGGATCGCAGAGTTTTGGTAGTTTTATTTCCCTATGACAACTTTCAGATTCTACTTTCCTTCTGCCATTTTTATCCATCGATGATTGGAATAGGAGCTGTTGTGATTTTTTCGTGGAAATGTTCCGGTCATCAAAAAAACCCGCTTAAGTACAAAACAAACGTATTGCGGTAGGATAGAAATGAAAGCTATATTTGTGAATAATTGCAAATGCACAGCTTTTAATCTTGCATTAGATATTTGCGATGAACTGTGAATGTGCTGTTTAAAGTGAGATTTCAGAGTTCCATATACTCTGATAGAGAACTACATAAAGAGAAAATAAGCACTGTTTTACAAGTTCCAAGAGAGATTTGACTGCATAGCCAATTGCCAGCACTCTGAAATGAGAAGTCTTTAAGAACCGTCAATATACAACCTACATGACCTTATCTTTTTCCACCGATTATTACCCTTAAAAGATTTTCCCCCCTCTGACTCGATAAAATCAACATTTTCTGCTGGACGTAGACGAAATGTCTGGTTTTCGAAATGGGCAATCGAAGAATTGGGGAACAACGTTTTCCTTCGTTATCATACGCCTCATAATCATTGTAAAACGCTGGTAGTTCTCCTTATTGGATTGGATATTTGTGGAGGTGACCAAGAGCTAAGGTCATTTGCGCCATAGGGGATAGGTAAGGGAGGAAGGGTGGATAGAAACCTGGTGTCGGCATTTGCTCGCTCTTAACGATAGGCGCCAAGGGGAGCACGGTTTAATGTCTCGTCCGACAGATGGAGTACTGTATTTGAAGTGCCCTCCATGTGTGCTCCTCCTGAAGTGATATTCAAGTATGGATCGGGTTGCCTCTGAAAAACATCCTCCTCTCCAGGGATTTGAACCCTGGCCGACTGTATGGTTAGCCAGTACTCTAGCCACCACACCAACCTAATCCCAAGTTCTCCTTATCATCTACAAACTGTGAATAAAGTAGAACTGAATTTTATTCTTTAGAAAAACATCGCATCTTAAAAAGTGATTCCGAATACCTACCGAACATGTTCGAGTTAGTTGCGAACTTGTTCCAAACACATCGATGATTACAACAACTCCGATTTCAGGAGTAGACCGACCTTTTGTACAGGTTTTTATTTAGTCTAAATGATTCAAACTCAGGCATTGATAGCGTTTTCCGGGGTAAAACCTTGAAATGATATCAGAGACAACACTAACAGTTTTGGCGCTGATTTTTCAACGACGTTTATCTCGGCGGACAGCTTGTAGCCAGGCTTCCTTGTCCATCCGTACCTCGGGGCATAGCCGAATAATTTAACTTACGCATTCAACTGCGTTTTATTGCATAGACGACCGAAACACCATTACATTATTTTGTTTAATGCGCCATATTGTCCACAGAAAACGTCTCGGTACATGCTGATTCCTACAACACGTCCAAAATGGGGAATTTATGCAGAGATGGGTCGTCACAACATGGCAACGGTATGTTTTCGGTGCCTCATTTCGGCGGGAAACTTCAAGTTTCGTATAAAAAGTTAAAAATGAAAAATGAATCCTTAACCATGCATGAAAACGATGTATATGTTTAGTAGATCGAATTGAAATTTATTTAAAAACTGAAAATTGACGGTGAAATTGCTGACTACTTCATCTAACGGGTACCGAAATGACCACGTTTGTCAGGGTAGTCGTGCAGCGGCCATGGTCATTACAAATCCGACGCACTGTTAACAATCGCCCACATGCGCATTCCAACGCCTTAAAACTCCAAACTTGCCCTATGCTACCGCGCCACTCCGGAGACACACCTGGGGTGCTACCGCAATGTCCCCCTATCCCCATTTCCGCTCTCACCTAATGGCTCCTTGAATGCGCATGCACACTCGTAGTTCTTTATCTTACCGTTCTGGCCACGCCTGCCCGGAGATGCACAGTGGCGAATTTCTCATAAATCTTATTGTAAATGCCGCCTAATGCCTAGAAAATGCATCTCGCCTGAAGTTTCTTTACATTCCATGTATTCTTTTAATTTATCCAAATTTTTGATTGGCCTGTTTCGCGAGTTTCCTGTGAGTGCTTTCCCAAATGAAGATCGTTTGGAATTACACTCAAGATTGTAATTGACTCAACATTCGAATTCTGTTAGGTTAGCTGTGCACGTTCCCATATGCAAATTATTCTTCGAAATATGAAGATATTCAACTTCGTATTAACATTACTACTCAACTTTGTATCAACATCAACATGATGCCTATGAAGACATTCAACTTTGTATTAACATTACTACAACCACAAAAATGCATAGACGTGCCACTGTCATAACGCAAATATTCACTGCCTGCTGATAGTGCCAGGAAGAAGATGAGGAAACAAATATGAGGGATAAATCCAACGGACCTGCTACACTGCTTACCTGTCGAAAAACGAAATCAAAATTCACTATCTTATTTAAGGTCTCCACCTAGTAAAAGACCTCATATGCAGCTATTGTGGTATCTTATCGTTTGCGGTAATAATTACACGAGTACGTGGCAAGGCTTCTTGCCGCTCGCAGACTAAGCTCTTTTTAGGGCAGCTACCGACATTAGTTTGCTTGGCTTTAATTTTATTGGCCATGAATTTAAGTACAGGTAGCAGACTCATTGTTTAAGTAATCTTCCAACCGACACCCTCATCTCCTACGTACTTGTCATTGCCAATGGGAAGTAAATATGGAAATTACTTCTATTGATAATTAATGAAATAATACGGAAATTATTGGTATATAAACGCTTCCGCAACATTCTCCTTCTTTCTTAATCCCTTGCAAATAAGTTTCTGTCACCCGAGTTCAAAATTTCTGTCTACAACCATGTCGTGATCAAATAGCCCAAGTGACTCTTATTTTCTTTTCCTTCCTTCAGTAATGGTAATTATTATCTTTTTTTCCAGGAAAACGAAAATCTCTCTAGCTGTCGGAAAACGTGGTCATACATCATAAGGTTTAAAGATACTCAAGGCATTTTTAACTCCCTTATTCTTGCATACTTACCTGATATTTAGTAGTAATAGCACGCCGTGCACTTTTCGGGCCTGTGTATCTAGGCTTTTCTGTAGCTGTAAAAATTTAAACCCAAACAGTATTAAAGAGGTAGCAGGCGTACATTTGAGGGAAAATTCACTGAAATTTCGCCTCTTTTCAAGGTTTAAAAGGTCTTTGTTAAAGAATTAATGGTCGTTGTGACAGACTTAAACAGGGTCCATCGCAATGCATGTAGGTGGAAAATCACCCCCTGTCGCACACCCTTGACATGGCTTGAAAGATTTTATGTAGATGACGCGCATGAATGGGAAATTTTAAAGAATGGAGCAGATGTTGAAAGGTGCATGATGAATGATCAGGTAGATGTCTTCTTCGTATTTTCATTCCGTTATTACTTATTGTTCTTAAATAAATTGCGATGACTCACCTTACGGAGTGTCCCTTGATTTCAGCACAGATGTTACTCTGATTCTGCACCTTCTTTTTCCTGAATCACTTTTCTTAATTGATTGAATGAAAAAGACTGCATCCGTGGAAAGACCGACGGAAAACAGGAGAGATACAGAGATACCTTCACAGAGATATGCAACAGAATTGCCCCTCGTAATTCATAAATACTGACACAACAAAAATTGAGCGACGAACGAATACATCAAATTGTAGGTATAATGTTTCCTATGCATGAATACATGATAAGAAAATCGGAATTTCGAAAAAGAATCATATGCATGGGAAAATATTATACCTACAATTTGATATACATTACAATACATTCGTTCATCGCTCAATTTTTGTTGTGTCAGTATTGATGAGTTACGAGGGGCAATTCTGTTCCGGATTCTAGCCCCAATCCTTATTCTTTGTTTCATCGTTTCCCCGTTCATATTTTTTTCACACCCTAAATAGATCTCATTCCTTTTTTGTTTAAGCAATTTGAACTTCGTTTGGTCATCCTTCAGGCTTCCCCTGTTTACATACTCCTTTGACCTTTTTTAACCATGCTGAAATTAATACCATGGTTTCATATTTTTGCAGTCTGTTAGAAAATCACGTCCGAGCTTTTTCTTTTTTCCATTACTCGTTTGGTTCAATTTACACAAATGATTTTTTTATTTGTCTCTTCAGATTCTTTTTGAAATCCAGAAGTAACGCGTTTTCATGCTTATATGCTTTATTTTATATATGAATATCATGGAGGAGGAGATCAGCCTTGGTTTTGCAAGATCCGCTCATACGTAAACAGCACCTACTGCTATGGAAGAAGTTCAGATTATCTAGGAAGGTCTTGATTTTGATAACAATATTAAACTCGAGAATCTTCCGTGATGACGGTGTAATAGATGTAAGACGGTAGTATCCTGGTTCTCATTTGTTTCCTAATTATAAATTTTTGATAAGAGTTGGCTATCTTCCAGTCTTGAGATGCTATACTTTCGGATACTGGCTTTTCAATTATTGTTTTAAGATATGGTGCGATGCGAGGTAAAGGAAACGACGAAAACTAGACCAGTAAGAGGGAGAAAAACAGCAAATCTAGCAGATAGAGTAAAGTTTCTGCCTTCAAAATCTCAGACAACCATTAATTATCAATGTTTCTTAAAGGAAAGCTGGTACTGAAGTAAGATAATTAGGTAAAGCCCGAGGCACAAACAACAATAAATATTTATTGCCTTTGAATCAGCCATCGAAGTAAAGTTAATCCCATATGCCTCAGTGTAACTTTGCGGAATTCCTTTTTTACATAAATATTATTATTACAATCCTCGGCGACCTATGTAAAAACACTATCCGTATATCAATGCCTTTAAATCATCGTCAGGTGACAAGAAGCAATGTAAATTAAATCCGGATCGTGCTATCACTCTTTTTAAAATTAATTATTCGGTTGAAGCTTAGTCACGAAGTGCAAGCAACTGTATTTCATTATTTCCATGGCCGGCTCGAGAGGCGTACGAATTGTATGAGCTCATTAGACCCCGTGGTTTGAAAGACCCTGTCCAGATGACTGATTTAACGAAGTTAAAGTAGTATCATTTTCCTTTTTGGTTTTATTCAGTTTATATCTTCATACATTTGCATGTCAACGCGCACAGAGTACGTATATCAGTCATGTACTCTTTATCACACCATTTTCTTCTTTGAAATAAATAGCTAAACGGAATAAATAATTTTTGTCGAAAGAAATTTGTTTCAAGGCCCCGCAAACAAGTTTTCGTGGGGCCCCGCTTTTATTCCGGCTGGCCCGGCATATTTCAAATACTCTGAGCCGGCGCAGACCCAGAAATTTTGCTTGGGGAATGGGGAGGCCTCAACAAACAGTTTGTACTTTTAGTATATTAAACAAGTAATAGTTTTAGTTGGGATGGGAACTTAATAGTTATCCTGATAAAAATGGCATAATTAGAAATAAATGCCGCAGAATTTCGCTGGATTTATTGACTACATGATGTTCAACCAGATTCTATACGCCTGTAGAGTTTTTTGAAGGAGACTATATCCCATCAGCCAACCCTCCCCTCTAGGAGTGCGCATGACTCAAAAATATTTATCACAAATTTGCGCTCCCGAGCTATGCTTGAAATCATCGCATAATTTTGATCATGAATTAGAGTTCTTGTCATAATTTATTTACAATTTAATAACATCCGTTATTGAAAACTTTACAAAATTTAATGCTAATAAAATTTTCCGCATATACAGAGAATTATAAAATCGTCATAAGTTAATTTCTCCAACATGATCAATTAAATTTTTGTAAAAACACTCTAGTATCATTTTGAAGAGTTAATTTCAAATGGTATTGGAGGGAGAACATATTGAACCCGTTATAAAAATTAATTATATTTTTGAAACATTCATGTTTTTCGACAATGCTTTGCGCTCTCAAGTTACCCAATGCAAGGGTGAGTACGTATTTTATAGGCACTAGGTGGCTTTTAGGTAAAGATAGTCTCCAAAATTCGCCATTTTGCATCTGCGGGCAGGCTTGGCGAGAAAGGGAAGATAAAGAACTACGAGTGCGCATGCGCGAGCAAGGAGCCATAAGGTGAGAGCGGGAAATGGCCCCAGGTGTATCTCCGGAGTGGCGCGGTAGCCCAGCGCAAGTCTAGAGTTATAATGCGCTGGAATCCAGAAGCGCGCGATTCTTAACAGTGCGCCCGATTAGTGCCACGATCACCCTGACCAATGTGGCCGTCTCGGTACCCGTCAGATGAAGTCATCGGCTATTTCACCATCGATTGCCAGCTGTATGCTGAAATGCATACCTACTTGGCATATTGGGGATATGAGGGTAGGAGCTTTAGTCGTTTAGTCTTTTAAGTCACCATTTAGTAACTTGCATAAGATATTCTTGCAGAAATGGCGAATTGGCTAGGCGAACAATTTTCTCCTACTCCTACACAGTATAATACCAGTAAATTTGGGACTTTATCTTTAAAATGGAATAAAGATGCATATTAACATACGAGCTGGGTAATTATGGGTTAGTAATATGCAATAAATTTGCTTTTAAATAACTGCATTTGTCTTCCAATTACTGTTAATCTAACACAAAACACACTAAAAATACCTAACTAATTGTAGTTCATGCGCGACTTCATTATTGCAGTTAAAATATAGAAACAGAAAAATCAAAAAGGATTCATATGAACTAGTTAAAACACAAATCCACGTATGGTGAATACCACTAAATTCTGTGGAAATCTCCAAAACTGTCCTGTTGTACATACAAAGAAGATTCACATAGAAACTAATCACGCCGTTCCCTTCCGAGGGAGGCACAGTCACCGAGACATCACTCATAAATACATGAGTAGCCTCGAACAACCGAAGCCACGATGGGCGGCGGAAGCTGAATAAGGTTGGCCCATCAAGATACGGACATTCACAAATACGATAAATGATTTCACACAAATGCAGACCCTAAGAAAATTCGTAGCATGATTCATAAACACACGTATCAAAACAGTTGTTATGAGATTATTTTTCTTCCTCTGCCGAACCTCACAACATAAAATAAATACCGAACACGGATAACGCCTATACCGGATAATACACCTATGTATCTCTGGGATCTTTCAAAAACTTGCTACAATAATCTATCTGCAAAATAGATTACTATCCATGATAGGCTGGGCTGAATTTAAGTTACCGAACCAGAAACTTTTAATTTTTTCAAACCATAATTATCAAGTCACGTGGCACACCGTAAAATTGATGAATGAATGCTTAATATTAACATTTATTTTCCATTTTTAAATGAAATAAACAAAACGATTCAGGTACCAAATAGAAAGACGAGAATGCTAACAAAAATTGAATTAAATAACACGTTGGTTGTTACATTTAAAAGACAGGAGATGAAAACACAAATTAAAAGTCACCTTACCAGTTTTACGCGTAAAAATAACTGGTATGGAATCGTAGACGTGACGTTGATTTTTGTAGCACAATTTATGCTCAGCAGATTTTAGTGCTACAAAGCATCAAAAGTACTTGCGGAAATAGCACAGCAAACGGGCGCTCAATCAAGACGGGAATCCAAAAATGACGATTTCCTCTTATTAGAAGCGGCAATCGCTTGTTTATATTTTACGTTTTTATAAATTTCCGCAAGAGCGAGCTAAGTGCATCAAAAACTGCAGCTATGTCTGCTACGGAATACCAGACCAAGAATTAAAATTTATTCATGAGAGGGAGAAAATATGTGCCTCCCCAAGAGCAGCATTGGCTGTGTTATCTTAGAGTGTGCCATCAACTTTTACCATCATTGAATGTCTGAATCTCTGCATGCTCTTTGATACGGATCCATTGACAGCATACTATACGTGTATTATCCGGTAATAATTTCATAAGTGTATCTTTTCCCTGGTATTTCCCTTTCTTATCTGGGATTCAATGACCCTTGCGCTAGCTGGGATATGAATGGAATGATGAAAATTGATAAATAAATTTCCTTAATAGAACGACAAGTCACTATGCTACACTTTTCCATCAAGATACTCCGAGAGTATTACGTTATTTTGTCGCATGCACTATGCACACAATATCATGTAGTAACACAATATAATATAGATGAAAACAATTTCAGATGTTATCTTAACATGCAAAAATTATAAATAACTTCCATTTTGAGTCCTTCACTCAATATATAGAGCAAAATGAACTAATTTTTCTTCCAAGTTCTGCTCAGGACCTGTCCTCGTTTGCGCTAATTGTTTTTTGTACTTAAAATATGCTTCATCATTCACCCATGCATTTAAATACATCAAGCAACTTCGCACTGGCGCATGGAATAGGAATATGACAAGAATAACTCGTAATATATCGTACGCTTCAAGTAACAGCTACATGTTGACTGAATCCCTTAACTACTAACCTAACTAACCTGCGTTTAAACGCGTTAAAAATTATCACGATAACCCTCGTAACTCCAGAGTGGTTAAAAAGTTGACTATGGTTGACGCCATCCTGCGTTTATACGGCAAAATTTTAGTAGGGTTTGAGTTAACCTGGTTAGAGAGCTGGTAATACTGGGTTAGAGATCTAGTAAAACTGGGTATTATCGTAATGAGCATTTTAACGTCTAGATTAAACTTATTCATTGATTGTAAAACCAACTTTGGAGCCCAAACGGCTGTAAATGCTACTGTGAAGCTAAACTAGACATTGTAAAACCGGCCCTAAGGAATATTTAAGCTGGTCCATTTCATGAAATGGAAGATGAACGTAATTGAAAAATTTTTACTCCACGTTGAACAACAGAGAACAAATGCAACGTATAAAATACCTTAGATGCTAGAAAAAAGCATCGATGCTTGCCAAAATCATAGAAAACTGAAATAAAAGTTATTTGGTAAATTAAATAAACCTAGTAAAATAATTGAAATATTAATGTAACAGAATATTTTAAATTTACCTAACTCTACATTGAAAAACAGAGAAAAACGGTACATAGTTGAAAAAACATCGATACTAGAAGAGAGCATCGATGCTTCCCAAAAGCAGAAGACTGAAAAAAAAATTTCTTGGAGAAATTTTACAAATCTTCTCTATGTACTTATTGAAATGTAAACGTAACAGTATATTTTATTTACCGCCACAATGGACACATGATAATAACAGTAAAATTTATTGGAAAAATTGAAATAATCTTGTACACGAAATGAAAGAGAGCCGTAATAGAAAACTTTTTTCAACGAACTCCACAATGAAAAACAGAGGAAAAGTGACAAAGGAGAAAAATAATCATGACTTGCAGAAAGCATCGATGCATAGCAAAACATAGAACACTGGAATTAGGTTTAACTAAAGAAATTTCATAATTCTAGTACACGTAATAAAATTTTGATACAACAGAAAAACTGACAAAGAACTACAGAGAAAATAAGGCATATTAGAAAAATAATCGATTCAAGGAAAAAACATTGGAACAGACAAGTACATCGAAGACTGAAATGTACGTTTATTGGAGAAATTTAAGTACTCCGTTAAACGTAATGAAAAAATAACGAAACATAATTTTTTAACCTTACTCCACATTTAACAACAAAAAGAAATCACTAACTATTAAAAACATTGGTAGTGGAAGAACGAAGCGATGCTTGCAAACACATCGAAGAATGAAAAAATTGTTTCTTGAAAAGGCTAAATAAATCTAGTTCATGCAATGAAGTAATAAAATAACCGAATATTTTATTTTTACGTAACTCAGCATTGGACAATAGAGAAAAAAGGGCTCAATAGAAAAAACATCCATGTACTAACATAGCTGAATATTTTATATTTATCTCACTCAACACTAGACAAGGGAGAAAAAAGGGCTTAATAGAAAAAATATCTATACTTGGGGAAAGATCGATGCAAGAAAAGCATGGAAAACTGAAATAAAAATTTCTTTGAGAAATTGAAATAATCTTGTACACCAAATGAAATATTAACGTAATAAATATTCTCCATTTGGACGACTGAGAAAAAAGAGTATAGCAGTAAAAGCATCGATTATAGAAGATTGAGATATATTTTTTTAGAGAAATTTAACAAATTTAATATAGGTAATGAAATTTTAACAGAACCAAATACTTTAATTTACACTGCTCCACATTGGACAAAAAGAAAAATAGGTTTAGCAGAAAAACATCAATGCTATAAGAAAGCATCGCGAAATCGCTTAGAGGTTTTAGCTTTTTGCATAATTGCTTAGAAACTGCTCTTAAAACTGTTAACGCCTATCACGGCTTCAGTCACGACGCTGTCCCCCGACCTTGTGGCATCACTAACCACTCTAGCTTCAGGATGTTCATTATCCCCAGGCTCAGAGGCTACACCGCCACCCCCTCGACCGCCACAGCTGCATTCACACCCGAGCACGCCTGGGGCACCACCTTGGTGCTGTGAAGGTTCTTTGTGGAAGAGGTACGGCTCCCGACGCCTAAGACGCCCACACAATCAGACACAAGGCAGTGGATCTCGGCAACCATCCTCTCCAGCTCAGCGATGCGGGCCTCCATGAGTCGCTCATTGCCTTGCTTTTAAGGCTGGCAACGGATTAATTATTCTCAAACTGATTTACTAATCATATTTACTGAGTAAATATAGCTAGTAAGTTAGAGTTTTCATCCAAGTTTACTGAATAAATATGGATGAAAAATCTAGAAAGATTCAACAGAGGCATACCAAACAGCTGATCTACATCTACATACTACCCCGCGAGCCGCCGCATGGTTGGTGGTGTTTGGTCACCAGCTGTGTAAATATGTAACATTTTTGGACGTGAAATGGTGACATTTACTATGGGATTTTATTTGGAGGAGCTCAGTTTTTATTGTGGTCGCTTATTGTGCCAGAAAAGAACAAGGTTTTTTACCTTTCTGTTCAGCAGAGTATCTCTCTTATTTTATCGCTTCTGACAGACCTCGAAGTGTAGTTAGTCGTCATGATTATATCCTCTGTGTCGCTCTGAGACACACCAGTTATGAATATCTCGAGCAGCCTAAGCCTAGCGTGCAGGTTCCGAGTCTCTAAGGGCTCCCACCTTAGTCCCTCTAACAGTTGAGTAACACTATATGTTTGTTCGTAGCAGTTTTTAACGCAGCGTGCTGTTTTTCTTTGTATTTTGTTAAATTTTTGGATAAATCTTATGCGATGTCTTTTGCAGGAAGTGAACTGAGGTGAATTTTCTAATATTTAGTTCTAAACCCCACTCGTAGCACCACGAATGAACGAACGAACGTTGTTAAGGTCAGATGACAGAACTTCTAAGTCCGCGTCTTAGCTGATTTCACGGTAAATTACTGTATCGTCTGCAAATAATCTTAATTTACTGCAAACTCTAGAACTTAGGTCATTAATATAAATAATGAATAAAAGAGGGGCAATCACGCTTCCTTGAGGAATACCGGATGTGACTTCAACCACATCAGAGCTAATACCATCAATAACTACTTTTTGTTTTCGATCACTGAGATAGACCTCTATCCAGTGCACTAATTTTTATAAACTCCGCATTAATACAATTTATACATGAGTTTTTCGTGAGGAACCTTTTCGAATGCCTTCTGCTATGATATTACAGATGTTGATGGCCCCACTGCAGTTTATAGATCGATAGACACTTAAGTTTTTGACTTCTTGGCGTGATCTTCTGTACATTTGGACATTTGGAACAAGATGAATATCGCACCCCATGATATGAAAAATAATCCAAAAAAGTCATGACGCAAATGGAAAAGGCTCTCGCGTGATATTTCGAATAACTCCTATAGTAAAAGTAAAAATAAAACACTTTCATAAAAAAGGTCCTTTCTTTCGACATTTTTGGTGAGAAAAGTCCAGGTTTGGTACACAGGTGTAATCCACATTATGTATATTTTACTAACACAAGTTGGCTGATTGTCGAAGGCTCATATTTTATTTGTGAAATATGTGCCTTTTTGCCACTAAAGATAAAGATAGTAAAATCTTAAGAAAAAATGTTATTAGCTCCAATGATAAGAAGTAAAATAACCATTCCACTGAAATAAACCAACCTTTTTCCGTATTCCGTGATATAAGTCCAGGTTTGGAAATGACGATTTGGTATTTTATCGGTATACGAATCCGTGCTTAGTGGGTTAGTATAATCTGTAGGGTATTTTTTCAACAACCAAACTTTTCTTCATTTTAAAAAATATTCGACCAAACTTTTATTGCATAACGCGACTCTCATAACATTAGTTGAGAGAAATAAATGACTTTAGCTGAAGGGTCGTATTCCTATGTAGGTTAAAAAATGCTGAACTGAAGTTTCATATAACTTTGGGGAGGTTGAAAAGTCGATAAAGATTTAGCAGAGGTACGCCAACAGCTGATATAATATTACAGCCGTTGGTGGACCCACTACAGCATCTAGATCGTAAGAGTCAAAAGTTGCAGTCTTCTTGACGTATTCTACTCTTGCTCCATCGCTGGATTGGACGCTATGAACTAGTGGAATACCACACACATGGTATATAAAAATACATACAAGTCATGATACCTTATTGTTGATAAAACCTCCCAAGCTAAGAAGTTAGGAAACACTTCCAGGGAAAAGGGCCTCCCATTTTCCATACTTGGTGGAATAAATCGAGGTTTGGCGTAAGTTTAAATCACCATTTGGTATTTTTAAGAAACTCACATGGCCACGATTATTAAAAAATGAGGTTAAAGTGATCAATAGTTTGGAAATGTCGGATTTCATTCCTGATAACAAGTGAACTGAAGTCATCGTGGATGGCTGGGGAGGAAATATTAATGACAAATCAAGGAGTGCACCATAGGACACTATCAAAATAAAAATACAGCTGTAGACCAATACTCGAACGCATCTGATACGATTCAATTAAATATGAACGACTTCTTGGAGCATTATGCTCTTACAGCATCGAAGAAATAGAACGTATCAATTTGAAGATTAGCTGAGGTATAGGGTACCTCTAAAATTATTGCTAGTATTGAATGATACAGTAATAATCTCTCGTGAAAGAGCTTAAAATGATCTAAAATAAGAAGTCGTGAAAATATTGTATAATACGAATAGCCAAACCTTTCCATATTGGGTTACGATAGCCAGGTTTGGCGGAGTGGCATGATCTCGACTTCATATGCATAGCTAACATATATAGGCTGATCTACCTTTAATTAATAGCAATAAAACCATTCAATTAATCATTAACTGTCCCATTCAATATTTGCTGACTTAATCACGACTTCATTTAATTAGAAAACAAATAATATTGGCTGATACGAAGTCTGGACTGAAGTTATCGTAGATTGCAGCGCGGATATATTGATGAAAAATCAAGAAAGGCATCGCAGAAGAACGACAAAAACTTGCATAGAAGTACAATCGTTGATCATGCTGATTTTAATCGTCAAACATTGGTTTACAGTTATTGATCATACCTCTAACGTAACTAAATCAATTAATTTAAATCTTTAAGGATTTTTGGGAGTATTGTGCTCTAGCAAATAGCAGCAATATTAGCAGCAACAACGAATAAGTTAAAAGTGTATTAAATATTCGTAGGAACTCTTTATATTGGTCATGTACTGTTCATACGATAAAAAATCTCGGAAAAGCATTCATTAGATCCTTGGATAGTAAGATATAAACCATTACCTTACACAAAAAGAATCTCTTTTTATATTCGACGATCGATGGTTTGTTTTGGTGAAAATTATTAATTTTACTCAATATTATCTAGACAAGAGCAGTACAATTAAGCAGTGCAATAATGAAGTTATTTTGGATATCGCTGTAGAAATCTGAGAAGTTAAGTAAATGAAAAGAATCGAAGAATTAAGGAACAACATGTATTTATGAATGGATTTACCCAGCAATATCCACTTCTTCCTACAATGACGTCATCGACAGTAAAGGCAGAAAACGTGCGATGCAAACTCCAGTGGCCAATGTTGTTTTCCCAATGCGTTTTTTATTACAAATCAGTTAAGATTGTGGATATTTAACAGTTGGTACTTAATAACTGCCCGGGGAAATCATTTTCAGAGAGTTCTTATCTTAAGACACTAGTTAATTGCAATACTAATACGGAATTTTTCAGTGTCCATACTCCCATGAGACGGAGTTGGTTAGAGTCTTAATATTTTGTGGCAAACAGATGTCTCTATCTGGCAAGCAGTATATTTTATCCCCAGGAATTTCTCCCGGGAGAAAAGAATTGAGTGAAGGATTAGTTCTATGGATGAGTGGATAGAAGTCGGTTTAACAGCCTTATCACAGTGAAATGAATTGTCAAAGACAAATTTCAAACCACTGTAGAAATAAATATTGTTTCTAAGAGGGACCTATATAGCTATTTCTGGTCAGAATATCACATTAAAAAACCAAAGACGCATATATGCAAAACTCGGAGGAGGAGATTTTTGTGATACTGACTACGCTAAAAAAATATTATTATTTGTTTAAAAATAGAATCTCTGTCTAGACAATGCATTTTTCTTGTAGAATATTGCACTGCGCAAAATGATAATCAATGATAAGAAGTAACATAATTCCATTGAAAAATCTATTCTTTTAAAAATTCCATTCCATTGAAAAAAGCTAAACTTCTTTCCATGCTACGTGTTATAAATAATGGGTTCGGAAAAGACCATTGACCCCGATGTAGAATTTTATTGGTAACCGAAATTTAAGCTTGATGGATACCTAAAATCTTGAAAGTATTTTTTACTCAAGTACAATTCGTCTTATTTAGAAAAGTTTCTCCAAACTAATATTCTTAACGAAAATCTCAGAAACCCATTTGAGAAAAATGCATGAAATGAGCTGTAGAGTCATCTCACGATAGAACTTAATTAAAGAGAAAAGTACCACGGGTATGAAGCACATGAAAAATGAAAGTACATACTGCTGTAAGTGGAATACTCTTTCAAAGATTATTTTAAATTCTAATATTCCGAGCAGTGAGGAAAATTATACATTAGAAGGAGCTTCTTTTACCCATATTCATTGAATTAAACGTACGCTCTGCGAAAAGGTACCATACCGTTATCGTGTTTAAAAAAAAGATATTTTTAAGATATTTAAAGTTCTTCACAGCAAGCTTCAAATTCCTTTAACACGATTATTTTGAAATCAGTTAAAGAATAATGATGTTAAAACGTCTAATTTATTTACATATAAAGAATCCATGTTAAAAAATGCCACAAAAAAGAGAGAAAGGGACAGCAGTCTTACGTTTACCACTGATATAAAACTACAGCTCTAAATCGTGTCTCATTAGTTAGTAGGTCGATGTTACAGCCAAACAACTCTCCTGACGCAGAGAAAATCCGTAAATTTAGAGAAAATAATTTGTTAAAAATATAAATCAAAGCCCAACAATACGAAAGCACGGACGCGTAAGAAAAGTACATTTCGACAAAAACAGAAACTAAGAGTGCTTAAAGGAAACCAACATTCAACAATGCAAAAATTAGAGATGCCGGAAAAGATAAAGGGGCAAAAAAAGGAGAAACCAAGGACGAAGGGAGAAAGAGAGACTCAGTCGAAGGGAAGGGACGTTAAGTGGTTGAGAGAGACCGAAACTGGAGAAAAGCAGCGTGCAGTGATATACGGTGGATGAAACTGACTGAACAAAGGGTTTTCCCCCTCTGTGTTTCCCCTTATGCCGCTCTCAAAACCCCCGACCCTGTGACTGGGTATTTGAGAGCCCGAAAAATGTTAGAATAGGACTGTTTTTTTTCTGGAAATCGAGGGACACGCGGAAACACTGCCCGGCGAGCTGCTAAACGGACGCCCGGGAGTTGTGATCTGTTTCTACATATCCTCCCGTAGAGGACCAGCCTTGGATTTGAGAGAACTTCATCTAGAGCCTTGGCTGATGAGCTGGTGTCTGCTGCCGTCTCCTGGAGTTTTGGGATCATCGTGCCGGACACAAGTTCGAATCCATCGGCCACGTAAGAGTGTCGCCGCTCCCACACAGACCCCCTCCAAATTCCGTAATCACACTCCCAGCTCCCAGTGATAGCCCGGAGCCCGCGAATCCCCCGTCGGTGTTGTGAATCCGAGTGTCGAGCACATTCAATCACGAAACTCAAAGAAGTTGCGAAAGAGGGAAGGACTTATAATTACTTCCCGCGTAACCAAATTTACAAAAAGCCATCTGTTAAATCTTATTTTGCCTGTTATTTGCATATTATTGGCCTTTTTTATACCTCATATCATCTTATGCTCATTTCTCCCATGTAAATATCTGATCCATCGAAGTGCTATCTCATCCTTCACTGTCATCCTCATTTAATTCTTAAGGTTCGTGTGTTTCTTTGTTTCAGGAGGTTTTTGGTGCGTGTTACGCAGAATTATCATTCTCTGGTTTCATGTAAGTGATTCTTGACTCAATCTAAGTTGACTATATGTTTTTTGATAAAATTTTACATGGTGTGAATGAAATTGACCCCTCTCATCCCGTAAGCCTGCAAGTGGGGAACCCTTTGATTTACTCCCGGCCGTTTTATCCGAGAACTTCATTTTCCGGTAGCAGAATTTCGCTAAGCTGAAACGAGGTCAGGGACTCCTCCTGGTCTTTGTTTTTCTTGTATCCGGGTGACTGGGACCGTTACATTTTGGCGCCCGAACCTGATCGCTTACTGTTTGCTAGCAAATTTTGCGTGTAGGCGTTTGAATTCTCGCGTAATTGACCAAGGGGTAATTACGGAGAAAAGGAGTGTTTTAATGCTTTGCATACGCGGTATTAAGAGAAAAGAAAACGGGAATTAAAAGAAACATGACGAGCAAGAAGGATAGGTTTGTGGAGGGGCGCGAGACAGTCGAATTACTCCGGACTCCGATGAGGGAACAGCGGCGGATGGCCGAGACATAGTGAATAAAGCGAAGGGATTGACAGTCACGCCCACTCATATTTTAGAAAAAATCACAATGCCGGGTAATATGGAGAATGTGATCATATGGTTGAATGAGAAAGAGGAAGAAAGGAGACGAAGGGAGTAGGAGAAAGAGGAAGAAAGGAGGCGGACAGGGGAGGAGAAAGAGAAAGAAAGGAGGCAAAGGGAGGAGGAGGAGAAGGAGGAATGATGGAGGGAGAAGGTAGAGAAAAGACGGCGGGAGGAAAAGAAAGAAAAAGACGATAGGTTTAACGAGCTGATGCGGCGTATGATTAAAAGAACAGAAACCGTAAAGAAAGAGACAGACGAAATACGAATCGAAGTAGAAGTTTTGGGAAAAAAATTCGAACACGCGATAGTCACGGAGAGAGATAAAGCACTCCGTCGCGAAGAAAGTTTGATTGAAAAGGTTGAGCAAATTTCAAAGCATGTGAAACACGTTGAACAAGCGGGGAAGGGGTTCTACCACGCTGTAATTCCAAGCTCATATATTAACAAACCGAGTTTCAAGGGGGATGCGTACCAAAACCCGGTCAAGTTTTTAAATGAGGCTGAAGACTATTTCAAACTGCTGGGGATGGCGCCATCTCTTTGGCCCCTTACCTTTTTAAGTTTCATGGAAGGAGCGACTAAGCTCTGGAAGAGTACTATTCTACCCGTTCCGGACCGATATGAATAAGTGAGAGATAAATTCTTGCAGGAATATTTGAATATTAACACGCGGTACGAACACCGGGTGCGCATTACGAGTGTCTTTTATCCCGTGCCAATGACGGAACATTAAAAGGGTATACTCTTCGAAAAATCACTGCTGCTAAGGCGTGTGAACTTCCTAGTAATGATGAGGAATTTATCTAGCAATTTATCTATTTCTTGCTTCGCCAATTCATACCGTGGGTTCAATACTTGCTTAAGACCGCGGAACCGTTAAATTTGGAGAAATTGGTTAGATTGCTAGGTCATTACGATGACACTGAGGAAGGTAGTCGAAGATCAGACCCTAACAATAGGAATTCAATGCCTCAGGTGTATATAATGAGTGTGGCTAGGAGAAGGTCAAGGCCCTGAGAGGAAACGCCCGGAGCAACCACAGGGAGTAGAGAAGTAGGAAGGAAACTTCCCGTTCTGTCTTTGTTCCGCGATCAGCCATCCGTTGACTCGAATACCGTCACATGGGGATGCGAGGAATAAAAGTTCACGCAAACTCGTCCTAAATGACGTTACCGATGTGAATAATGAGCTTTTCCAACGCTCGATTATAATACGCTAAACGAGTAGAGTCCGCACCGAGAGATTCCCGCGATGCGGACAGTGTAGGGTGTCTAACGTTAGAAATTATGTCCACCTACATTATAGAAGGGAATAATTTAGATGATTTATTACATGAGGAGGAAGAGGAAGTAGAAAGTAAAAGAACATGTCCTGAAATGAAGGTAAATTGCCTGAATGAAGAATGGCGACCTTTAATAGATACGAGAAGCGAAGTGTCCGCGATAGAGGAGGGATTGTTTAAATTATTAGTTACGAAAGATGCTAAACTTCCTGTATTTCCGATGAACAAGTGTTTTCTAGTTGGTGCTAATAAACATAAATCTAACTCAATGAGCAAACAGGCTTTTGTTCCGATTAACGTAGGCAGTCGAGTGATTAATGTCCCATGTTTAGTAGTTATAAATCTCATAGGAAAACTAATTCTAGGGACTGATTGGTTGGCGAAACAGAGTAATTATTGATTAAAAAAATAATGAGATGAAATTCGGGATAGATGAGCAAGGCGAAGAAAAGGGGTCGTTTCATCCCGCGGAGAGCATGGGCGGGGTGAGTCAAGCGAGGAAACCAACGTAATCGAGAGGGAAAGTATGCTAGAGGAGAGGCAGTTGTCTCTTGAGGAAAACGACGCGCTCAGCGCACTTTTAGTTAAATACCATACCGCCTTCTCTGATACGCCGGGCTTGGCAAGGAACTTCGTCCATCGTATTAGACTGCGTGACGAAATGCCTTTTATACAGGCATCGTACCTGATCCCTCATGCATTCGCTGACAAGGTCGAAGAACAAATAGATGATAGAGGGGGGCATTATACCCGAGCTCTCAGCCCCTTCGAAAGTCCCTTGGTGGTGGCTAAAAAGGGGGATGGCTGCGTGCGCTTGTGCGTCGACGCACGAAAGTTAAATCCCCTTAACATTCCGGAACGTGATGAGCCGCCAAGGATGGAGGAACTGTTTTCAAAATTTAGTGGGATGAGGTATTTCTCTACAACCGATTTTACTTCAGCATATTGGCAAATGACGTTGCACCCAGAGGACCGAAAATATACAGCTTTCCAATATCAGTCGCGAACTTATTTATTCAAGCGAGTACCGTATGGGCTACGGAATAGCGGGGCAGCCATTATCAGATGCTAAAGTGAAGCACTAGGTGAGGAAATAAAACCCTTTACTACCATTTATGTTGACGATCTGTTTATCGCGTCCCCTACCTTTAAAGAATATTTATCCACTTGGAAATAGTCCTTAAAAAGATGATCGAGGCGGGGTCAACGCTTAGCAAAAAAATCACAATTTTGTTGGGCGCGAGTCCCATTCTTAGGACATATTTTAACCCCGAACGGTATAAAGGTCGACCCTGAAAAGGTAAAAGCAATACTGGAGGCGAAGCCTCCCGGGGTGTACGACAGCAGCGGGGATTCTTGGGACTTAGCAATTATTATGCACGCTTTTGCGAGGGATATTCTCCCCTAACTCTTCCGCTCTTGCCCCTCTTGATAAAAGATGAAACGTGGGTATGGACGGTCATACATCAGAGTGGTTTTTAAAAAACCAAGAGGACTTTCCTGAATATAGTGATGTTCAAGCATCATAATTTTTAACAACCGATGGTCCAACAGACTGATAGCTCTGATTATGAATTGGGAGCCATCTTACTCCAATACGATAATCAGGGTAGGGAAGCGGTAATTGCCTACATAGGAAGGACGTTAAAGGGACCTGAATAATTCTACACGACCAGTGAAAAGGAAGCATTAGCCATAGTGTGGGCCCTTCAAAGTTTCGGGCCTTGGTCATTGGACAGGAATTAAAGATTTTATCGGATAATAAAGGCCTCACGTTCCTATCCCGGTGTAAATAAAATAAAATCCTGCTAACGCGGAGGGTTCTCGCCCTCCAGGAATTCAATTACCAAATAGGCTACAAAACCGGTCGAAAGAATTTAGTACCTTATTGGTTAAGCTGGCAAGCTTCGGAAACCGACGAAACTGAGGAGATGAAAAGAGGAACTTCCTGGTAGCCCCAATAAAGTTAGATATTAGGGAATTCCAGGGAGAAGAAATGAGAAGGATAGTTGAACTGCAGGATCAAGATCCCCTCTTGTATCAGAAGGTAAAAGAAATGAGAATTAGATCCCAACGACCCAATTTTTGGGAGGGCTGCTAGACTCATGGAGGTGACTCCCTAATCTTACACGGCTGACGCCCTAATCTTACACGCAAATACCCAGTATTGGCATCGTGGAGTTAGAAAGGTCGACAATTGGCTCCGAGAAAAATGTTATTGGAATAATATGGGTCGCGAAGTTAGAATCCGAATACGGAGTTGCAATTTATGCCAGAGAACGAAGTACCCGAATCGTAGTAGGGCCGTTTCAAAATATAAAACCCGTACGCACCACGAGAATTGATCGCCGTAGATTTATAAGGGCGACTTCCGAGAGCTAAATTCGAAAATACGTATGTACTAGTGGTATTAGACGTATTTTCTAAGTTTTTGCAAGTTTACCCGGTCCATAACGTTACACATTTATTTATTGTGACTTTCATACTTCTCTATATTTTTTTAAAATGACTGTATGTGGAATGCCTTCCCAAAATCTACCTTTCATCCTTCCGTAAGAATTTCTCTTTGAAATCCAATTATTTACATTTTTCATTCCCCTACCATCTCAATTATAACCTTATTCATAAAATTATCATCTTTGGGATTTCGAATTTATCGAACGCCGGAAATTTACCTCTTCTATGAATAGTGCTTCCGGAAAAATTGTGGGCCGTGACTGACTTCGGTAATAGTAACGGCGAGCTCTAATTAGCTGAGACTTTTTGTCTGCCATAAGACGTAAGCCGTAATGATGGGACGTAACCATCTTCCTTACGGAATCTCCTTAAGGCCTATGGTAGTGCCTTGCGGCTCTCTTACGGACCACGGCATACGTCTTACTGCAATTGTAGATTGAACTTTAGCAATCCCTAGGTATATATTCAAATAATACATATTAGGTGACCCCAAGTACGACGGTATGTCATCTTCGATAACTGCGGCCAACATTTTAATAAATAATCGATTGATTTTCCGCAGAGTGAGGAGAAACAATTAAATGTACTGTATTTGCTCCTCCACTTGAAGTGTCTACATCGATATATTTAATTATCGAAGGCATGCTGAGAATATTTTGCATTATCGAATCTAAGATATACGAATTATCAGCTGACTGTTTAAAGGTAAATTGTTATTTTTTATGTAGTTCATGTTCCGCTAACCACGATAAATTTCTCTATAAATGAAGATAAACAAGAGAAAACACTTTACATTACATACGAAATTACCTATAACAAATGCGTTGTTGGAATGCCAGCACTAATATGGGTTCCGTGAGAATTTCTGTACCTTACAAATATAACAGGTCAAAAGTCATCACCTACGGCCGCGGTGCAGTGGCGAAGCCAGGTTTCTGGAGTGATGGGGAGGGGGGCAGAACATTTTTGGGGCGCCCACTCATGAATTAACTAGTTTACTAAACTTTACAACATTGGTGATGCAATAGGCGGATGGGTTTGTAGAAAATATAAATTTGACATCGTATTATAAACAGTATATAATTAGGCTCTCGATAGAATGTTATAGTCCGTATAGCTAATTCACACTGGTCATTGCAGCTCTGGGAGTCGTCTGGACGTTAAAGTTTTAAATACAACTCCGTTCATTGAATAACGTACACTTAAGTATGATTGGTTTCCTTTGAAGCGCTGATTTTCGAGTAGCCATTCTGAGTGACACATAGTTGTCATTTCTAACTTATCAATGCAGGGAGCCAGTTCAAACTAGACGTGGGCGTAGTACCACGCCGACGCCGATTTAACCATGACCGGCAGGAAATAATAGGAAAAAATTTCGAAAATTGTTAGTCAATCATCCGTGATGCGTGGCAGTTAGAAGTGCTTGCTTACTTTGCTGGTACATAGCATCCAGAAGGCGGAGACGCTTCACTCTCATCCCATCATTCCTCTGAATGATGTAGCTCCGACAGAGGACTTTAGGACGAATAAGAACTTTCAAATAAGAGAGGAAAAATTCATAGAATTAAGGGCGTAAGTACAATGGGGGGGGGTGGCATTTGTCCCCCCTTCCCGACCACTGGAAACGCTACTGCTGCGTTCGTTCCACTGATGAATATTCGAGGTAGGTACTGCTATGCGACAAACAATCTGGTATAAATATACAGAATTTGATTGTCTCATCACAGCAACTAGATCGATATACTTAATATTTAAGGCATCTGCGATAGTTTTATTGATGAATAATCGAGTAAAGTACTGCTATGCGACGAACAATCTGGTATAAATATACAGAATTTGATCGTCTCATCACAGCAACTAGATCGATATACTTAAGATTTAAGGCATCTGCGATGGTTTTTCTGATTCATAAAATTTGGGGCGTAAGAACAATGTTGTGGGGTGGAATTCTTACCCCTTTCCCGACCACTGGATACGCTAACGCTGCGGTGATTGCACAGAAGAATAATCCAGGTAGGTACTGCTATGCGACGAACAATCTGGTATAAATATACAGAATTTTATTGTCTCATTACAGCAACTAGATCGATATACTTAAGATTCAAGGTATCAGCGTTGTTTTTTTGGTGAATATTCGAGAATGCTATGCAATGAACAATCTGGTCTAAATGTATAGAATTTGATCGTCTCATCACAGCAACTAGAGTGATATATTTATAATTCACGGCTTCTTGGAAGTAATATGCTTTTGCAAACCAATGAAATACAATGTATTAGCTAAAGGTGACATAAATATAAATAGGTGCCCATTATATGGTTCATGTAATGAAAATTACGCTTCAAGAATTTCACATACACAACGTGGCCCAATTACCCATTGTCTTAAGCATTTTAATCATAGAATCACACAAAATTTAATCAACAACAAACGATAAATGAGGAACATTTAAGGATGTTCCATCTCTGCATAAGCTAATGAAAGTCAAATTGCAAGAGTAAATTTAAAAGATGAGAACAAATATAAATATAAGAATTTGCAGTATCTCAAGTGATGGTGCACAGCAAAAAACCAAGAATAAACTTACGTCAGTATGAGATTCCAAGAGAAAACTTGAGCAATTCCTGGTGGAAAAAAAATATATTGAAGATTTACAATTTGATATTGAGCAAAAAATGTACATGTTTGTGGTGAAGCCAATACAGGCAGAATATACTTGCAGCAGGTTGATACTAAATAATTAAAAACTCTGAAGTGTATGAAACATTGATAAGGCAAGTATGCATTTATTTGCTGGACCTTGAGTCACTTCAAGTGGATAGAGAAATGGTAGATAAAACATGTGCAATTCCTGGTGGAAAAAAAATATATTGAAGATTACCAATTCGATATTGAGCAAATAATGTACAACTTTTTGATGAAGCCACTACAGGTAGAAAATACAGTTCTGACATACATCTCTTTAAAAACAAGTTGATAATAAATAATAAAAAACTCTGAAGTGCTTAAAACATTAATAAGGCCAGCATAAATTTATCAGCAGGGGCTTGAGACAAGACCCTCAACGAAAGGGAATATATGCACCATGCACATGAGTGTCAGACTGACATGGTGAGTAGGTGAACATGGGAAAGCTTTGTTAGAAGAATATGGCTAAAATTGAATATTTAAAAAATCAGTATTTCAATATATGACAAATTTTTATTGAAAGGACTACATCCATCGTCAATGACTGCGCTGTTTCATTGATGATTAATTATGGTAAGTACTGTAAGGACACGATCAAACTGAATACGAAGGACACCTAAAATATTGATGATGATTCATATCAAAGTACACTTTTCTAAATATCTCCGATACCCTTACATCAGTTATCTCAATAATCGCAAAAATCGTCTAAATTGTTGCACAAAAAAGATGATAAATTTCTGGTATGAAACGTTGAAAAAAAAATTAATACCATTTCAATAAATACGAATTCCTCATTCCGGGAATTTAATAATTATGGAAAGTACTGTAAAGACACGATAAAACTTTTCTAGGAAAAATACCTAAAATACTTATGATGATTTGTGTCCAAGTACACTTTTCTGAATTTCACCAATACCCTTATATTATTAACCTCAATAGTCGCTTAAATCGTCTAAATTGTTGCATGAAAAGGGTGACGAATTTCTGGCATGAAACGTTAAAAGAAATTAATAATACCATTGAATTAAAAACGAATACCCCTTTCCGCGTTCCATAATCGAAGCCCAGGCTTCTAAAAAAAGGCCTAACCAACATTAGTTACACAGTGGTACCTCGATATACGAGTGCCCTAATATACGAGTGTTTTGAGATACGAGCCGCCGAGCGAGCGATATTTTGATTTGAGATTAGAGCAAGATTTGAGATACGAGGAATCGCACACTACACCGCTGCACACGACCCCAACATGTGCCCCGCATGTTGGGGTCGTGTGCAGCGTCTAACAGTTTCTCCCACCTCAGACTAGACCTCAGTCTGTGTGCTTGTTTCCCTCGTTTTCGAAGCATTTTTGATAAGTTGGGTTCGCGTTTTTTGCTTTTTGTACATTTACAAAACATTATCACATTTATTTTTATAACCATGGGTCCGAAGAAGAATATGATGTCTATTGAATTAAAGCGTGAAATCATAGAAAAACATGAGCAAGGTGTGCGAGTAATTGACTTGGCGAGGATGTACGGGCGTAGCACATCAATGATATGTACTGTGCTTAAACAGAAGGAGTTGATAAAGGGTATAACGCCAGCTTAGGGTGTTACAATAATTTCTAAGCTCCGGACCTCTCTCCATGAAAACATGGAGAAACTACTGATGGTGTGGGTGACAGAGAAGCAGCTTCAAGGATGAACCATAACACAAAGCATCATATGTGAGAAGGCACGAGCGATTTACGGTGATTTGCTGAAGCAGATCCCACACACTTCCACAAAGGAAGAATCGGAAGACTCTTTTAAAGCCAGTCGGGGCTGATTTGACAACTTTAGGAAAAGGACCGGCATTCACTCCGTCGTCAGGCATGGTGAGGCAGCAAGTTCGGATGTGAAGGCAGCTGAGGTTTACATCAAAACGTTTTCTCAACTGTGACGAGACAGGGCCTTTCTGGAAAAGGATGCCGAATAGGACTTGCATAACGGCAGAGGAGAAGACGATGCCAGGTCACAAACCCATGAAGGATAGATGAACTCTAGCACTTTGCGCCAATGCGAGTGGCGACTGCAAAATCAAGCCTCTGCTAGTACACCATTCGGAAAATCCCAGAGCCTTTAAGTCACAAGATTTTAAAAGAAAAACTGCAAGTTATGTGGAGGGCAAATCCGAAGGCGTGGGTCACCAGGAAATTCTTTGTGGAGTGGATAAACCTGGTGTTTGGCTCTTCTGTTAAAAAATATCTAGAGGAAAACAACCTACCCATGCAAGCCCTTCTCGTCCTCGACAATGCCCCTGCTCACCCACCAAATCTCGAAGATGATTTACTCGAAGAGTTCAAGTTTATAAAGGTTCTCTACCTACTGCCCAACACCACTCCTATCCTGCAGCCCATGGATCAGCAGGTGATTTCTAATTTTAAGAAGTTGTACACCAAGCACATTTTTCGGCGCTGCTTTGAGGTGACAGAGAACACAAACCTTACCCTTCGAGAGTTCTGGAAGGACCACTTCAACATCGTGATATGCCTAAGAATTATTGATCAGGCCTGGCTGGGTGGTACAACGAGGACCTTAACCTCTACATGGAAGGAGCTGTGGCCTGAGGCTGTAGGCCTTCGAAGGATTGGAACCCGAAGTGTCAGTGGTAGAGGAGATTGTTTCTCTGGGAAAATCCATAGGTCTGGAGGTGGATGAGAGAAATGTGAACGAACTCGTCGAGGAACAGTCTCAGGAGCTGACAACTGGGGAGTTACACGATCTACATTCGCAGCAGCATACGGTGGTTCAAAGAAAAATTGGTTTTGAAGAGGAGCCAGAGATGGAGGAGGTTATCTCTACAAGAGATATAAAGGAGATCTTGGGAATGTGGGAGAAAGTTGTAAAGTTCGTGGATAAAAATCACCCCGAAAAAGTTGCAACTGGTCGTGCATCGGAGTTGTTCAACGAAACTTGCCTAACTCATTTCCGCAATATTCTGAAAGGGAGGAAGAAACAAACCTCCTTGGACAGTTTTTTTAAACGATCTGAAGGAGAAAATGAGCAAAGCGTGACGAAAAAAGCGAAGACCAGTGACGGAAATTAAGCGCTTCCGTAAGCACTTCACTTTTTCTTTTATAATGCTTTTATAGAAAATGTATTATTTATTTATAAATAAATGTTTCTTCTTGTAAATACATTTTTCTTTTTCAAAAACACTTAACAAAAAAAACTGAGGTGGTGTTTTGGGAGCTGGAACGGATTAATGGCATTTCAATTAATTTAAATGGGGAAATTGCTTTGAGATACGAGCAAGGTTACGGAACGAATTAAACTCGAATGTCGAGGTACCACTGTATATACAAATAATACATATTACCTAATACTGTGGTTAGCTGAAGATGAAGCTGAAGTGAGAGATCAGTATTTCAATATATGACTAATTTATATTGAGAGGACTACATCGGTCAATTATGACTTCGCTGTTTCATTGATAAAAAATTATTTAAGTACTGAAAAGACACGATAAAACTATTATAGGAAGGATACCAAAAATATAGATGATTATTTGTATCCAAGTACACTTTTCTGAAATTCACCAATACCCTTATATTAGTTACCTAAATAAAAGCTTAAATCTTCTTAATTGTTGCACGGAAAAGTTGATGCATTTCTCGCATGAAACAAATAAAAAAATTATTAATACCATTGCCTTAAAAATGAATACCACTTTCCTGGATCCATGATCGAAGCCCAGGCTTTTTAAAAAGGCCTATCAAACATTAGTTATATATACATTTAAATAATAAACACTACCAAATAATACAGTGAACTGAAGTCATCTTCTGTGGCAGCGGCCGATATTTTAATGAATAATCGATGAAGATACCGCAGAATGAGGAGAATAACTTGTTAAAAAGTACAATTATTCTCCTCCATCTATAGTAACTTTATCAATATATTAAAATATCGAAGGCCTGTTCGGATTAATTTCCTTTGGTGAAGAGAAGTAACACATAGAAACTGCTGCAGGAGTCACGAATGTCAATGGGTACTCCGTATACGGCTCATGTACTACTTATCACGATAATTATTTCTCACAAATAATATTACTAAGATATAAACGTTCGCATTATATGTTTTTACCTTTCACATATTTGTTGTTCGATTCCTAAGTATTCATGATAAGTTTTAAGAGTATTTCAATATATGCAAAATTTATATTGACAGGACTACATCAATCAATTATGACTTTGCTGTTTCATTAACGATTAATTATAGTAAGTACTGTCAAGACATGAACCTACTGCTCTAAGAAGGATACCAAAATTACTAATGATGATATGTATCCAAGTACACCTTTTTGACTTTAAGCAATACCGTTATATTTGTTACCTCAATAATCACTTTAATCATCAAAATAGTTGCAACAAAAAGTTGATGTATTTCTGGCAGGAAACGTTTAAAAAAATTATTAATACCAATGCATAAAAAACGAATATTTCTTTCCGCATTCCATGGTCGAAGCCCAGGCTTTTAAAAAAGGGCTAACAGCCATTAGTTAAATATACAAATGGTATATATTACCTAATACTATGGTGAGTTGAAGTTATCTTCCATGGATGCGGCAGTTATGTAAATACAAAATCGATTGAGATACGGCAGAGGTAGGAGAACAACTTGTTTAAAATTACACCTATGCACCTTATTATGCAGTAACTATATCGATATATTTTAATATCAAAAGCCTGTTGGAATAAATATATTTTGGCGAAAAGGAGGAATAAAAGGAATCTGCTGCAGTGACATGAATATCAATAGGTACCTCGTGTACCATTCATGTACTGCAAATTACAATAATTATTACTCACAAATACAATTACTAATATATAAACATTCGCAATATATAGGTTATTACCTTTCACATATTTGTTGTTCAATACCTAGAGATTCATATTAAGTTCTATCACTATGTCATATTAAGAACTATATGTATGTCAATATATGACTAATTTATATTGAGAGTACTACATCAGTCAATTATGACGTTGCTGTTACATTGATGAATAATTATGGTACTACTGTAAAGACACGATAAAACTATTATAGGAAGCATACCTAAAATAATGATGATTATTTTTACCCAAGTACATTTTTCTGATATTCACCAAAACCCTTATATTATTTACCTCAATACTCGCTTGCAAGAAAAGTTAAAAAAAAATTAATAACATTGCACTAAAAACGAATACCCCTATCCGAGTTCCATGGGCGAAACCCACGCTTTTTAAAAAGGCCTAACCAACATTAGTTATTTATTCAAATAATACATATTACCAAATAATATGGTGAGCTGAAGTCAACTTCTGTGGCTGCGAGGCATACTTAAATGAATATTCGATTAAGATACGGCAGAGTAAGGAAAACAGTTTGCTTTAAAGTACAGCTATGCTCTATAATTTGCAGTAACTACACCGACATATTTAAATATCGAGGGCTTGTTCGGCTTAATAACCTTTCGCAAAGAGTAGGAATACAAAGAATCTGCTGCAGGTGACATGAATGTGAATGGGTACTCCATTCTTGTACTGCAAATCACGATAATTAATTCTCACAAATACAATTACTTACTGCGTTCGCATTTTTGAAAGTTATTATATTTCACATATTTGTTGTTCGATACCTAAGCCTTCATGATAAGTTCTAACAGTATTTCAATATATGCCAAATATATATTGACAGTAATACATCAATCAATTATGACTTGGCAGTTTCATTTATGATTAATTATGGTAGGTACTGTCAAGACATGATCATACTGCTCTCAGAAGGATACATAATTACCGATGATGATTTGTATCCAAGTACACTTTTCTGAATTTAACCAATACCCTTATATTATTTACCTCAATAATCGCTTCAACCATCTAAATTATTGCACACAAAAATTGATGCATTTCAGGAATGAAACGTTTAAAAAAATATTTTAATACCAATGCATTAAAAAGGAACACCTTTTTCCGCATTCCATGATCGATGCCCAGACTTTTCAAAAAGGCGTAACCAACATTAGTTATACAAACAAATAATACATATTACCTTATACTATATATAGTGAGCTGAAGTCATCTTCCGTGGCTGCGGCTGTTATTATAATGAAAAATCGATTAAGATACGGCAGATGAAGGAGAATAACTTATTTGAAATTACAGTTATAATCCTCCATCTGCAGTAACTTAATCAATATATTTTAAGATCGAATGCCTCTTCTGATTAATATATTTTGGAGAAAAGGAGGAACACGAGGAATCTACTGCTGGTGACATGAATGTCAACAGGTACTCCGTATACCGTTCATGTACTTCATATCAAGATAATTATTTCTCACAAATACAATTACTAAGATATAATCATTCGAATGATATATGTTAATACCTTTCACATATTTGTTCGAAACATAAACATTCAAGATACATTATATCAATATTTCAATAGATGACTAATTTATATTGAGAGGACTACATCAGTCAATTATGGCTTTGCTGTTTCATTGATGAATAAATATGGTAAATCTGTAAAGACACAATAAAACTATTATAGGAAGGATACCTAAAATAATGATGATTATTTGTGATAACATAAGGAATATATTCAAGTAATACATATTAACAAATAATATGGTGAGCTGAAGTCATCTTCTGTGGCAGCAGCCGATATTTTAATGAATATTTGATCTAAATATGGCAGAGTAAAGAGAATTACTTGTTAAAAAGTACTGCTATTCTCCTCCTTCTGAAGTAACTTTATCAATATTTTTAAATATCCAATGCCTGTTTGGATAATTTTCCTTTGGAGAAGAGAAGTAATACAAAGAATACGCTACAAGTGTCACAAATAACAACAGGTACTCCGTATACCGTTCATGTACTTCATATCACGATAATTATTCCTCACAAGTACAATTACTAAGATATGAACGTTCGCATTATATATGTTATTATCTTTCACATATTTGTGGTTTAACACCTAAGTATTTATGACATGTTCTAACAGTATTTCAATATATGCAAAATTTATAGTTACAGGACTACATCAATCAATATTGACTTGGAGGTTTCATCTATGATTAATTATGATAAGTATGGATGAGACATGATAATACTCCTCTAAGAAGGATACCTAAATTGCTGATAATTATTTTTATCTAAGTACACTTTTCTGAATTTACCAATACCTTTATATTAATTACCTCAATAATCGCTTTTACCGTCAAAATTGTTGCAGCAAAAAGTTGATGCATTTCTGGCTTGAAACGTTTAAAAAAAATATTAATACCATTGCATTAAAAACGAATATATCTTTCCGCATTCCTTGGTACAAGCCCAGGCTTTAAAAAAAGGCCTAACCAACATTAGTTTAATATACAAATAATAAATATAACCTAATACTATTGTGAGCTAAAGTCATCTTCCTTGGCTGCGGCTGTTAATATAACGCAAAATCGATTTAGATACGGCAGAGTAAGGAGAATAACTTGTTTAACATTACAGCTATGCTCCTCAATCTGCAGTAACTATATCAATATATTTTAAAATCAAATGCCTGTTCCGATTATTATACTTTTCTGAAAATGGGGAATACAAGGAATCTGCAGCCGGTGACATGAATGTCAATAGGTACTCCATATAGCGTTCATGTACTTCAAATCACGAAAATTATTTCTCACAGATACTATTACTAAGATATAAATTATCGCATTATATAGATTATTTCCATTCACATATTTGTAGTTCGATAGGTAGGCATTCATCATAAGTTCTATCAGTATGACAATATATGACTTATTATTATGGAGTGGACTACATCAGTCAATTATGTCTTTGCGGTCTCATTGATGAATAATTATGGTTACAACTGTAAAAACACGAAAAATGTATAATAGGAAATATACCTAAAATAATGATGATTATTTGTGTCCCTATACACTTTTCTGAAATTCACTAATACCCTAATATTATTTACCTCAATATTCGCTTCAATCTTTTAAATTATTACACAAAATATTTGATTCATTTCCGGCTTGAAACGTTAAAAAATAACTAATACCATAGCCTTAAAAACGAATAACCCTTTCTTGGATCCATGATCAAAGCCCAGGCTTTTAAAAATTTCGAACAACTTAAGTTATATATATATATATATATATATATATATATATATATATATATATATATATATATATATATAAATCCCGCTATCATTTTGGCACCCGTTAATGAGCAAGTTGCATTTGATCTGGCGTCCGAGTGTAATTTGGCTGCCGTATACCGGACGCCGGATTACAAACGTGTAAAAATCACTGGAATCGACTATTTACATCATGTAGACCCCATTTCCGAAAATTAGTATGGACGCCAAATTGTCGGCAGTATATGCAAATTTCGTATATTGTTAGTTCGGCATAATTCCGGGCCGAGTGGCGCTGACTGCGGCGTATAACTTGGTCGCGGTTATCTCCGTTCAGTCTGAGCAGCAAGTGGCGTCCTCGGTTTGGCAACATCGCTCTGCCTCGCGGCTTTCTGTAATTCTCTCACCCAAGACTCTGCCGAGTTTTGATACCTCGGTGGAGTGCGTGGTAGCGGAGTTCTTGTCATCCGGCGCTACCGCTCCAGTTTTTACTTGGTCCAAAGCCAATTAAGTGGACTTGCGCAACGGTAATTTCAACAACAAAATTATTGTTATCATGGGACCGCATCAGGCTGTCGCAAGAATAACTCTTTCAGGTGATTAAGCAGAAAAATAATGGATTGTGTATCTGGAAAGCCACCTTTTTTATGTTAATACTTTGTGCGGAAATTCAAGAATAATGCTAGAATACGACTAATTCTTTCTTTAAACTACCTCTACCTTCGACAAAAAGTATAATACAGTACCTTTGCTCTCAAACTTGTACTTGTAACCACTCGCAGATTTTCTCGACTAGTTAAATGCGAATACTTCGTTTTGAGTTAACAATTAATGTAATGAACGATGGTAGTATTTCTGAGATGAAACAAATATTTAGTTTTTATCAGTATTTCAAGCAATATGGAAAGAATGGATTATTATTTCAACATTTGCTGCTCGTTTAAATATTATTTTTCCGTATATAATTCTATTTTTCTATTATGGAAGAGACAAACACTTTGAAAAACCGAATTTGAAAGTAATTGCATGTCGACAAAACCCTGGCGAAAATGAGAGCGTATTCTGAGCGTTTAGGAACGAACCACGGAGGTGTTCATAAATTGCGAAGAACGCGCTAAGAACACCATCCCAGTGTATTCTCGAGCGTAAATGTGAACGCCTTGGAGTGTTTTCAAACACTCTACAGAGCGTTTAGCAACGTTCTCGAGTGTTCGTGAACGCCCTGCGAGTCACAATCTTCAGCGTTTCAGAGCGTTTACGTGCATTTCAGAAAATCCTGTCTAGGGTGTTGAGAGCGTTCATCAACATAATTTAATATGAACGTTAGGCACTCATCTAGGAATTTAGGAATTTGTCATCATAAAAATTTAAAAAGAAAAACTTTGTGCCATTAAAGACCTTTGAAGTTATTATTTTATAACTTCGTACAACAGTGAACATATGCATCGTATAAATTCTTACTGGCTAGTGGATTTGAACTTACGACCTTTTACGCAGTTAAACTACACTCTACCACTACACTATTTCATATCTGGAATGACAAAGTGTATTTTATGCTTTATAAAGAGTGTAGTCGCTTCGTTAGAGATGGCTCTGCTCTTAGTACGCGATTTCAACATAGCTGACGTTTATTACCTAAGGCTGATGATTTTAAGCTCATATCTGACGTCAGGGATGTTTATACGGCTTTTCTTTATAACACATTATTATTGGCGTTCTAATATACATTATTTCGAAGTAGAATTGAGAAAGAAATAAGATTGCACCAATTTTCATGCCGCGTTAGGCCACACTATGGATGCTATTATTAATTTATTATTAATATTGAATATGCATTTGGGAAACTAGACACCCGGTATACACGGCTCGCAAGCGACGGATTTGGATTTTTGTGCTGTGTGGGTTGGCACAAAGAAATAGAAGGGATGCATTTATTCACTTGAAGACCACCAGAAAGAAAACGGCTGTGTTTTCAATAAATGCACAGATGAAGATGAACCGCTAAAAGATATCCATTAGATGTCTATTAGATATTGATCTTTGAGGATTGGGTGCACTTTGTTATTTCTCAGAAGCTTATTTTTACAATGGATTTGTTAGTAGAATTGTAGTTAGTAGAGTTGTACCACCAGAAAGAAAATGGCTGTGTTTTCAATAAATGCACAGATGAAGATGAACCACTAAAAGATATCCATTAGATGTCTATTAGATATTGATCTTTGAGGATTGGGTGCACTTTGTTATTTCTCAGAAGCTTATTTTCACAATGGATTTGTTAGTAGAGTTGTACTTATTCTCACAATGAATTTGCAATCAAAATGGTAATACTGCGTTATGGCTTTTGGAGCGTTCCAACATGTTTCAAAACATTCTCGGCAGCGTTCATCTGCGATCCATAAGAGCTCAGTCGGACAGCGTTCTTGAGTGTTCCAGAACATAAATGCAAACTCTCAGTAGGCGTTTTCTCGGGTGTTCATCTGCATTCCAAAACAGCCCAGTCAGATTGCGTTCTTGAGTGTTCCAGAACAGAAAGGCAAACACTCTCAGGAGGCGTTCTCCGAGCGTTTCAGACCTAGGTCGTCGGAACAGCGTTTACGAACGCATGAGAACAGTGACGGAAACAGATTAACGTGGATGAACACCGACAAACGCTATGAAAACGCCAAAGAACGCACAGGAACGTTAAAAGAACACCTGTAAACGATCTCCAGCAGCGTTATCAGCCTCCTTCATTTTCGCCAGGGAAATTGTTAGATACTTTTTTTTAGCAACATTTTTCAGAAAATTTTTTTCTGTTCTCGTCAACGTCAATTCCGCATGGTATCTCACGGGGTGTAATGAGGGGGTGAATGACGAATATTTAAATATCCTCCAATCGACCGCTAGATCTGCTGTCACCCAATGCACATTGAAAAGGGCTGTTAACCAAAATTTACATTCATGATGGCATAATCTATCGAATTCATAAATTTTCAAAGCTCTTCGTTGCGAGTCTAAATACCCTGTTTTATAATTTGAAAATAAATGGATCGCTTTGCACTCATCGCCCCACTGCAGAAATAAAAAAACAATTAAAATATGCCCAAATTGGCAGCATAAATCAAGCTTCTACGGGACGAATTGGGGCCTCCCGTATGTAGTCCTCTTGGTGTGAATCTCGAGTCATTAGTATCGAAAACAGCCACGAAAAAGTAATGCAATAGACGTGGGACGCGAAATTTAAACGTTTACCTGGTGAAGGCCACTAAAAAAAATAAAAATGAAGCGATGAAGGGTAACCTGACCGCTCGCTCTATTCGCTTCTCTGTAAGTGGAGTGAGATCTCACTTCATTACGAGAACTACCTCCATGAGTAATGCGATAGCCATGAAACCCGATATGGAGACACTTCCCTGGCAATATAAATCAAGCTTCTACGGGACGAACTGGGGCCTCCCGTATGTAGTCCTCTTGGTGTGAATCTCGAGTCATTTGTATCGAAAACAGGCACGAAAAAGTAATGCGATACACGTGGGAATACGAAATTTGAACTTTTCCCTGGATAAGGTTACTTTAAGAAAATGAGGCATTGAAGGGTAAACTGACCTTTCGCTCTCATGGTAAAATAATCCGCGTCTCTATAAGTAGAGTGAGATTTCATTTCATTTTACACGACAACTGACTCCATGAGTAATGCGATAGCAGCGGTAACCCGATATGTAGACACGTCCTGATATGGAGACACGTCCAATTAAATGCTTGGCCCTCGACGAAATAGACATTTTAAAGGATGAGATCCCTATTGAAGATGATGGAGGTGAAAAAGATGATGATGATGATGATAGGAATATGAGCGATGTAATTGGCGATTCTTTCTCAAGTTTCGAGCTAGAAAAGGGGAATGACACCAGATCACCTAATGTTTCCCCTTGTACTTCGAAAAAAACTAAAAGGATACTCGTCCCATGGACAGAGGAGCAAAAACATATTGTGGCATCATATTTTAAGAAACACATGCACAACAAAATACCCCCGAAAAAGAGAGTGTGATAACCTTAAGGAAAATTATCCAGAGGTCCTTGACAACAAAACGTGGTTAAAAATTAAAGTTTTTATACAAAACATTTATAAATAACTGGATTAGTTACGTACAATGATATTATAAAAGTAAATTTCAAAGGCAAAATAGACTAAGCAGAGTTTCGTAATACTTGTTTAACCCAAAGAGAGTTTTTGTATTACTCAATTTTTTTAATAAATCAGTACATTTTTTAAAATCAAATTTTGCGGTTTTATTGCTACCTGATAAAAAAATGTACCACTGATTTTGATCCACAAAGACCAGTTATTTAATTTGTACATTTCATTGATCTTGAGAATTTCATTGTAAGTCTTTAATTCTAAATCAAAGGGTGTTTGCTTTTTCCTCAAAGTGGCATATTTAGTTGATAATGCAATATAATATTGCAGTCGTGATAAAAAAACTGCATAAACCCTTCAATGTCAATATATTTATTTTGAATATTGACAAAACTTTTCATCTCTGCAGAAGTGAAACCCGAATTAATTGATACTGCTTTCCAATGTTTATCCTCATACAATGGTGACTTTAATTGATGGTATTTAAATCTTTGGCTCAATTATATGTACAATTTATCCTAATCTTACTTCAGCCAATAAGGTTCGAAAACTGCATTACTCTTCACTATCCATAAGTTCAGGCATCGGTAGCTACTGAATCCTTGAACAATTTTCCAGCTAAAGATACACCAGCAACTGTGATTTTAAGGAAAAGGATGTTGATACGAACCAAATAATGGGCGTAAAGTAAGCGGTTTTTAAACTTTTTTCTAACGGAAATCTGTAAAATGTACTCAAAGATACCAACTAAAAACCGCCTCTACCGCGAAAACAATTATCTTTTGTCAATTTTTTTCTTTTGTGCGGAATTGAATCTTTTTTATTAAAGCCTCGGCAGTAGTTTCCCATTGTTAAAGTTTACCAGAGCCTTAGTATCTATATTGACTAACACTTATGACATTATAAAATCTTTCCCCCGGATTATCTCCTCCCGCCCCACGATTTTGAGGAAATTCGTCTGTAAGCTAATGCAGGAAGTGGATTTTTAATGAGATTTGGCACCCTATTGCATTTTAAGTGGCAGTAGGGCAACAAATAAAAGTTGTCCCTCACCTCTCTTAAGCTTTTTTGTTTTCAGCATTCCATTATTTATTATATTTTGAAACTCAGGGCCTAGGGTTATCTTCCTTTTTTCAGGTCCAGTAAAAATGCTTTCCTTTAGACGTAGCTCTTCACTATATGCTGTGAAAATATTTCCACTTAGTACTAACAACCACTTTCATATTTTCTCAGCGTTATATCAAAATTCTTAATCAGTCATTACTTGATAAGCAAAGGAGGGAGAAGCATTTCCTTCGGACCAACTAAAGGATAGTAGAGTAAAATGTAATTTCCTAGGTTAAAAATTCTTCTTTAAGCCACAGTTTTTCAAGGAAGAGATATTTCCTGTCTTTGCTGTCCCATAAACATTAGAACAGTTATATTTTGCGTGCAGTCATGGAAGTTGTGAAAAGTGAAGTTAAATTTTGAGCCCCCACCGTAATTATACTAGTTCTTATTCGCGGCCCACGTCATCGCGTTGTCATCACGATAAACACGTTGTGTCCTTGGCTTTATAAAAAGCAAGGGTTTTGGCATTCTTCTTCTCAAATGAAGTTTAACTTACTCTTTTATTGCATTTTATAAGGAAAAAGAATATAATTTAGCATTCTAATGACACATGTATTTCATGGTAACATTTTAATGCGTTTTAGTGATAGAAGAAATGCCAGCAAATATCCAATCCCTTTCTAACTTATGAAGATTAATTGACCCCTTTTTCAGCCGCTTGTGTTTCTGTTTTTGATTATTTTTTCACGTAAATGATTGTATTTTAATTAAATTGAACATTTATTCTAAAAATGAAACGCGAGACTACTGGGATAATGATAAAAACAGTTTGAGAGTCCTTCACGTATTTCGGTTTCCACATATAATGAAATAAAAAGGCGAATTTGGTGGAATGTGACATGATGGAAACTTATTGATTTACATCCCCTTATTAGAATACCAAGTGCATTGTGAAAGTAATATTTGTATGCATGTTGCATAAACCATGTTTTAAACCTTAAACCGGCTAGTTTTATTGGAAGAATCTTCTTGTAGTATTGGGAAAATCTTCCATTTTTTTCCTGCAAATCGATTTCGTGACACAGTGCTGCGTGATAGGCCACCGCGGACTTACCTAGTTGACTGCGCCAGTCAAATCCTCTCTCGCTTTCCTCTAGGCGTGTTTTTAGCATACCGAATCAAAACTGAAATACATGCATAAGGAGCAAAATAAGATGTTGATTTCAACAAAACTTGGCTAAGTATGTTCCTAGTGATACAATGTTTACTCCTATGCTGATTAAATCGTTGTTTGGCAGTTTTAGTACATTTAGTTAATATTAGTTAATAGTTAAGAACAACACGTTCACCCATTTTATGCATTAGCAGCTATAAACTGCAAAAATGACAAGCGAGAGCGAAGTTTCCATGACAAATAAATTTGGCAACAGCGCAGGAGGGCAAAATGATATCGTAGTGGTAGTAAATATACAAAATGGATTCCAAATTGATGATCAAATGTAAAAAATATACTCTGGACGTCATAATGATTGGTTATGAAAGGATGCCAAAATGTTACCTGTCTGTACGGATTCAAGGTGCACGTATATCTCCTGTAAAAAAATAGTTGTCGTATAACAAAATAGTACACACGGGCGGAAATCACTCGGTTGTTCGACATACGCGATAAAATAGCAATATACATAAATATTTCTGGTGGATGCCAAAATGTTGCAGAGTGTAAGGACGGCAAAATGATAGCGGGATGTATATATATATATATATATATATATATTTTTTTTTTTTTTTTTAAATCATATTACCAATTAATATAGTGAGCTGAAGTCATCTTCTTTGGCTGCGGCCGATATTTTAATGAATATTCAATCTAGATACGGCAGAGTTAGGAGATTTACTTGTTAAAATTTTTTCTCCTCCTTCTGAAGTAACTTTATCGATATTTTTAAATATCCAAGGACTAATTGGATAATTTTCCTTTGGAGAAGAGAAGTAATACAAAGAATAGGCTACAGGTGTCACGAATAACAATAGGTACTCCGTATATGGTTCATGTACTACATATCACGATAATTATACCTCACAAATACAATTACTAAGATGTGAACGTTCGCATTATATATGTTATTACCTTTCACATATTTGTGGTTCGATACCTAAGTATTTATTGTATGTTCTAACAGTATTTCAATATATGCAAAATTTATATTTACAGGACTACATCAATCAATATTGACTTGGAGGTTTCATTTATGATTAATTATGATAAGTATTGTGCCGTTTCGGCACGTAGTTCGCTGCGGCGGTGGAGAGGGCAGAACCGGCAGGCGCGGCGCATGCGCGAGTGGCGCAGAGAGACCGGACCGGATCGGGCTGGTCGGGAGCTCAGAAAGAGAGAACGGAGAGGAGAGTTCTGAGGAGGTGGCCACGGAGGAGTGACCACGGCCGAGTCGTTTCACTACATCCTTGAGATTAAGCACTTATTGTACATCTTTCTTCATCTTAAGGCTGTTGGTGCCAATTCAGTTGTATTGCTTGGTTATTAAATTATAATTTTAAATCAGTGTTACGCCCAGTCGTTTCAAAGTGGTAGCAGAGCGTGGTTGTCCATCGTGTGAGTACCTTCGCCTAGTCAAATTAGGTCTTGTAGGGTTCGTTTTCTGGTCCTTTGCTTTCCTTTCCATGGTCCAACCTTTTACCTCAAAAAAGCCCTGAAGGACCTCAGAGACGAGAAGAAACCTTTCCTCCATCCTTGGGTTTCGTTTTTGGTGTTTTTTTGTTTGAGCAGCTAGGGCGATGGCGAAAGATTTACCGACCGGTACCAGTTGGATCTACGAGCTATCCAAAGAGGAGATTGTAAGACGGGTTCGTGACCTAAGCCTTGAGGAGAGCGGAACTTAGGAGGAATTGCGAAAGCGACTGAGGGATTACGTTACCGTGACGCGTGAAAAAGAAGTTGACACTAAGGTAAGCGCCTGCTCAGAAGGGAGCAAGTGTGATCGTGGAGTGGGAACGGACGCTACCTTAATGGAGCGGCAAAAGTGTTATGCCATGGGGGAAGAAATATGCAGATGGGGTTTACTCTTCGAGGGCCATAGGGAAGAGAGTGTTAATCAGTTCTTAGAAAGGGCCGAATTGTTCAGAGGGAGTCGGGATTTATCGAAAGACGTTATGTGGGACCTTTTGCCGGAGATGCTCCGAAACAAAGCTCTAGAATGGTTCCTCGCGAATAAATTCCATATCTTTTCATGGGACGACTTTTTAGTCGAAGTCCGGAATGCCTTTCTGCCGGCGGGATATGATATCCGTTTGAAACGTGAAATGTTTGCTAGAACCCAAGGGGAAGGGGAGAGAATTGACGAGTTTATAACTGTAATGAGGACTATGAATCGTAGATTAAGAAAACCTTTAGTAGAATCAGAACTGATGTCGCTGGCCTGCGAGAATCTCCATCCTATATATCTGGAAAGGTTTCCGGGGGGAGGTATAGGGAGTTTCTCAGAGATGTTACTCTTCGGTCGTCAAGTTGAGGAAAGATTAGAACGTTGTAGATTGTACAGACCTCCCCCTTTACCAAGAGAACTTTCACATCCCGAGTTCGGATATGAAGGGCGACCAGAGAAAGATGACCGTAGAAGGGAAACTAATGAAGGGCGTGAAAGTTCAAGGGATTGGAGTCATGAGGTACGCTGCTTTAAATGTAATAATACCGGTCACATTTCCAGGAATTGCCGAAATCGCGAACATTCTTTAAACTCGTTCAGCCGGGGAAAAATGGGAGGGGCCCCCAATCCAAGGCTAAATTAACCCTCCATCCAAGTAGTCGCCGCAGTAAAATGGGAGGTATCCGAGCGAAAGCGGCAACAGCACCAAGCTTAGAGGTCAAAATTGGAGAATGTACCTTGGGAGCATTAATTGATTCTGGGGCTACTCGAAGTATAATTAGTCACTCGTGTTTCGAGAGTATCAGGTTAAAAGGGCTTGTAAGTAAAATTAAAGAATCGCGATGCAAATGTTACACCGCTTCTGGAGAACCCTTGAATATTTCAGTATCAGGGGTAGTAAAATTAAGGATAGGTTATTTCACATGGAAATTTCGATTGTTGGTTTGCGATGGGTTGTCACATGAACTTATTTTAGGAGCTGACTTTATGTTGCATACGGGTCTTATTTTGAATTTAGCCGATCAGTATTGTTGTTTCAAGTTTGACCGTAATTGCATCCTAAGGCTAGTCTCAGCAAAGAATACGGAGGTTGGTACTAGCAATGTAGATTCCAGGGATGGGGACTTGAGAGGCGAGTACGCGGCGTTGTTAGAGCACCTGCCGGCACGAGAGGCAGAGCAGATACTCAATGTAATTGAACTTTTTCCCGAAGTACTCACAAGGCGTTTGGGTGAGACCAAACTGATTCAATATGAAATTCTCCTTGATGATCCTACACCTGTCAAAAGCCACCCCTATCAGTTAAGTCCCCCGAAATTGGAGATTTTACGTAAGGAGATTAATGAGCTCCTTGACAAAGGTGTCATTGAAAGGTCAATCTCAGCATATTCATCCCCTTGTTTCTTAGTCCCAAAGGGTGAGGGAAACTTTAGAATGGTCGTCGACTATAGGAAGTTGAACGGGAAGCTTCGGATAGAGTCAGTACCCTTGCCGAATATAAATTCAGCTTTCGACTGGTTTGGAAGGGCTAAGTATTTTACCACAATCGACCTCAATTCGGCCTATTACCAAATCCCCTGGCAGAATCAAGTAAGCACTTAACTAGTTTCTGCACGGGTTGGAATCTCTATCAATTCAAACGGGTGCCCTTTGGGCTAGCCACAGGGGCTCAGGTACTGACGAGATTATTAGATCAAGTGTTTTACGATATTAAGTATCGTTTTGTGCTCAACTATTTGGACGATGTGGTCATATATTCCGAAACCTTTCAGGCCCACACGCAACATTTGCGAGAGATCTTCACCAGGCTGAGAATGGCGGGTTTAACTGTGAATCCAAAAAAGGTAAAATTCGCTGTACGTGAAATTTCTTTCCTCGGACATTTAGTTTCCGCCCAAGGAGTGAAGGTGGATCAGGAGCGGACGAAGGCTATACGAGAATTCCCACCCCCCAGGGACGTTAAGGGAATAGCAAGATTCATCGGGATGGTAAACTATTTCGCCAAATTCATCCCAAGTTTTTCCGAGAAGGCAGCCCCATTGAATGCACTTCGCGGAAAGAATGTTAAGTTTACCTGGGGCAGAGAGCAGGAGACAGCTTTCGCAGCCCTGAAGGAGAGTATTATGTCTCCCCCAGTTCTCAAGGTGGCAGATTTTTCGAAGGAATTTATTTTACAGACTGATGCCAGTTCACGGGCCGTGGGGGCTGTCTTATGCCAGGAGTCGGACGGTAGGAGACAACCGATCGCTTACGCGAGTCGTGCACTTTCCGCGCAGGAAAGGAATTATTGTACATATGAACTGGAGTGTCTAGCAGTTTTGTTCGGGATTGGGAAATTCCGACAATATCTGGAGCACGCCGAGTTCCTGCTAGAAACGGACAACCAAGCCCTGTCATGGCTATTAGCACATCCGCGGCAGCTAGGTAAAATCGGCCGGTGGGTTATTCAAATATCCTCCTTGAAGTTTCGCGTCCATCATATCAAAGGCTCACAAAATGTCGTCGCGGATGCATTGTCGCGGATGTTCGATTCCGAGAGGGCTCCGGAGGGCAATGTTGACGTCAAGGTGGATACCATAAGTACTAGCTTCCCGTTGGCTTTCGAAGAAATTTCCGTCCACCAACAAAAAGGCCATGAACTAAAGGCGATTTTTGACAGACTAAACGCAGGAGAAACCGTGGGCCGGTATGAAATAATTAAGGGTACGTTATGCTGCCGAATTAACAAGAAACCGAAAATAGTCATTCCGACCATTTTGAAGCCTATGTTGTTCTCTTATTATCATCAGTCGCCTTTCGGAGGGCACCTCGGAACATATAAAACGATTCAAAAGATTAGGGACCACTATGTGTGGAAAGGGATGGATAGGGAAATTGCGGAGCGCGTTAGAGGTTGTAAGAACTGCATTCTGAGTAAACCGGCACAAAAACAAAAGTACGGTTTTTTATCCTCTTCAGTCGCGGAGAAGCCGATGCAGAGCATTTTTCTGGATTTCGTTGGCAAATTTCCGCGTAGCAAAAGAGGAAATACCATGATTCTTGTGGCGGTGGATGGGTTTTCAAAGTTTTGTTGGATAACGCCTCTCCGGGACAGCACTGCAGCTACTACGATAAAGGCGATACACGATAAAATTTTGGGGAGTTTTGGCCCTCCTTATAGGTTCGTAACTGATAATGGGCCCCAGTTTACCTCGCGAAGTTTCAACAATATGTGTTTCTCATATGGTATTGAGCATGTGACCACCACCCCATATTACCCGCAACCCTCTCTGGCCGAAAGATTTAATCGCAACCTGCGCTCGGCACTTATTTGTTTTCATGCTAATGCCCAAACGGAATGGGACAGCAATTTAACTTGGCTGCAGTTGGCCTTCAACACCGCTAGACACGAAAGTCATAAGTGTACTCCTTTCGAATTAATGTTCACTTTCCGTAACAAGAGTCCGCTGTCACTCCTTTGGCACATTGACGATTTAATGCCAGATAATAGGACTAACATCAACACCAAAGAGAGGTGGTTGTCCGCTAAAAGAAATCTACTGCGAGCGCACCGTCGTTTGGAAACAAAATACAATAGGGGTCGCTCAAAAAACCCGTTTGCGGTGGGAGACTTGGTGGTCTTACGTGCAAACCCCCTCAGCTGTGCCTCTGATAAGAGAGCAGCGAAATTAATGCATAGGTGGAAAGGGCCCTACAAAATATCAAGGTTCGTGACTCCAGTGACAGCAGCACTGACAAATGTTGAGGACGGAAGTTTTGTGCGGAGAGCGCATCTATCCCAGCTGAAAATGTGCGCGGATACAATAGGTGGTGAATAATTATGTAATATATGTTATTTAATTTTGATAAACTCTCCAACAGCATGGTATACAGCAACCTACACAGTGGCAGGGAGCTGGATCGGAGGGGGAGTATGTGCCGTTTCGGCACGTAGTTCGCTGCGGCGGTGGAGAGGGCAGAACCGGCAGGCGCGGCGCATGCGCGAGTGGCGCAGAGAGACCGGACCGGATCGGGCTGGTCGGGAGCTCAGAAAGAGAGAACGGAGAGGAGAGTTCTGAGGAGGTGGCCACGGAGGAGTGACCACGGCCGAGTCGTTTCACTACATCCTTGAGATTAAGCACTTATTGTACATCTTTCTTCATCTTAAGGCTGTTGGTGCCAATTCAGTTGTATTGCTTGGTTATTAAATTATAATTTTAAATCAGTGTTACGCCCAGTCGTTTCAGTATGGTTAAGACATGATCATACTCCTCTAAGAAGGATACCTAAATTGCCGATAATTATTTTTATCCAAGTACACTTTTCTGACTTTACCAATACCCTTAAATTAATTACCTCAATACTCGCTTTTACCATCAAAAATGATGCAGCAAATAGTTGATGCATTTCTGGCATGAAACGTTTAAAAAAAATTATTAATTCCAATGCATTAAAAAATAACAACTTTTTTTGCATTCCATGATCGAAGCCCAGGCTTTTGAAAAAGGCCTTACCAACAGTAGTTATATATACAAATAATACATATTACCTTATACTATGGTGAGCTGAAGTCATCTTCCTTGGCTGCGGCTGTTATTATAATGCAAAATCGATTAAAATACGGAAGAGTAAGGAGAATAACTTGTTTTAAATTACAGCTATGCTCCTCAATCTGCAGTAACTATATCAATATATTTTAAAATTGAAAGCCTGATCGGATTAATATCGGCGAAAAGGAGTAATACAAGGAATCTGCTTCAGGTGACAAGAATGTCAATGGGTACTCCGTACACAGTCCATATACTGTAAAACACAATAATTATTTTTCACAAATACAATTACCAAGATATAAACTTTCACATAATATAGGTTATTACCTTTCACATATTTTTTGTTCGATACATAGGCATTCATGATACATTCTATCAATATTTTAATATATGACTAATTTATATTGGAAGGACAACATCAGTCAATTATAACTTCACTGTTTCAATGATGAATAATTATGTTAATTTCTTTTAAGACACGATTAAACTTATATAGGAAGGATACCTAAAATAATGATGATTATTTTTATCCAAGTGCACTTCTCAGAAATTTTACCAATACCCTTATATTATTTACCTTAATGATTGATCACTTCAATCATCTCAATTATTGCACGAAACATTTGATGTATTTCTTGCATGAAACGATAAAAAAAAAAATTAATACCCATGCCTTAAAAACGAATACCCCTTTCCTGGATCCATGATAGAAGCCCAGGCTTTTGAAAAAGGGCTAACCAACATTAGTTACATATTAAAATAATACATATTAACAAATAATATGGTAGGCTGAAGTCATCTTCTGTTGCTGAGGCCGATATTTTAATGAATAATCGATTAAGATAAGGCAGAGTAAGGAGAATTACTTGTTAAAACGTACAGTAACTCTCCTCCTTCTGCCAAAACTGTATCGACATTTTTAAATATCGAAGGCCAGGGGAAGACAAGAATGTCAATGGGTACTCCGTACACAGTCCATGTACTGCAAAACACAATAATTAATTTTCACAAATACAATTACCAAGATATAAACTTTCACATAATATAGGTTATTACCTTTCACATATTTGTTGCATTCATGATACATTCTATCAATATTTCAATATATGACTAATTTATATTAAAAGGACAACATCAGTCAATTATGACTTCGCTGTTTCAATGATGAATAATTATGGTAATTTCCGTAAAGACACGATTAAACTTATATAGGAAGGATACCTAAAATAATGATGAATATTTTTATCCAAGTGCACTTTTCAAAAACTTTACCAATACCCTTATATTATTTACCTTTATATCACTTCATTCATATCAATTATTGCACGAAACATGTGATGTATTTCTGGCATGAAACGATAAAAAAAAAAAATTAATACCCATACCTTAAAAACGAATACCCCTTTCCTGGATCCATGATTGAAGCCCAGGCTTTTGAAAAATGCCTAACCAACATTAGTTACATACTAAAATAATACATATTAACAATTAATATGGTAGGCTTAAGTCATCTTCTTCTGCTGAGGCCGATATTTTATAGAATAATCGATTAAGATAAGGCAGAGTAAGGAGAATTACTTGATAAAACATACAGTAATTCTCCTCCTTCTCCCAAAACTGTATCGACATTTTTAAATATCGAAGGCCTGTTTGAATAAATTTCCTTTCGAGAAGAGAAGTAGTACAAAGTATAGGCTACAGGTGTCACCATTAACAATAGGTAATCCATATCCGGTTTACGTACTACATACCAAAATAATTATTCCTCACAAATACAATTATAAGATATGAACGTTCGCATTATATATGTTATTACCTTTCACATATTTGTGGTTCGACACCTAGGTATTTATGATATGTTCTAACAGTATTTCAATATATGCAAAATTTATGTTTACAGGACTACATCAATCAATATTGGTATTGGAGGTTTCATTTATGATTAATTATGACAAGTATAGTTAAGACGTGATCATACTCCTCTAAGAAGGATACCTAAATTGCCAATAATGATTTTTATTCAAGTAGACTCTTCTGAATTTACCAATACCCATATATTAATTACCTCAATAATCCCTTTTACTGTCAAAATTGTTGAAACAAAAAGTTGATGCATTTCTGGCGTGAAACGTTTAAAAAAATTATTAATCCCAACACATTAAAAAGGTACACCTTTTTTCGCATTTCATGATCGAAGCCCAGGCTTTTGAAAAAGGCCTAACCAACAGTAGTTATATGTAAACATAATACATATTTCCTTGTACTATGGTGAGCTGAATTCAGCTCCCTTGGCTGCGGCTGTTATTATAATGCAAAATCGATTAAAATACGGCAGAGTAAGGAGAATAACTTGTTTTAAAATTACAGCTATGCTCCTCAATCTGCAGTAACTATATCAATATATTTTAAAATTGAAAGCCTGTTCGGATAAATATATATTGGTGAAAAGGAATAATACAAGGAATCTGCTTCATGTGACATGAATGTCAATGGGTACTCCGTACACAGTCATGTACTGCAAAACACAATAATTATTTTTCACAAATACAATTACCAAGATATAAACATTCACATACTATAGGTTATTACCTTTCACATATTTGTTGCATTCATGATACATTCTATCAATATTTCAATATATGACTAATTTATATTGAAAGGAATACATCAGTCAATTATGACTTCGCTGTTTCAATGATGAATAATTATGGTAATTACTGTAAAGACACAATTAAACTTATATAGGAAGGATACCTAAGATAATGATGATTATTTTTATCCAAGTGCACTTTTCAAAAATTTAACCAATACCATTACATTATTTACCTTAATGATTGATCACTTCAATCATCTCGATTATTGCACGAATCATTTGATGTATTTCTTGCATGAAAAGATTTAAAAAAAATTAAATACCCATGCCTTAAAAACGAATACCCCTTTCCTGGATCCATAATTGAAGCCCAGGCTTTTCAAAAAGGCCTAACCAACATTAGTTACATATTAAAATAATACATATTAACAAATAATATGGTAGGCTGAAGTCATCTTCTGTTGCTGAGGCCGATATTTTAATGAATAATCGATTAAGATAAGGCAGAGTAAGGAGAATTACTTGTTAAAACGAACAGTAACTCTCCTCCTTCTGCCAAAACTGTATCGACATTTTTAAATATTGAAGGCCAGGGGAAGACAAGAATGTCAATCGGTACTCCGTACACAATCCATGTACTGCAAAACACAATAATTAATTTTCACAAATACAATTACCAAGATATAAACTTTCACATAATATAGGTTATTACCTTTCACATATTTGTTGCATTCATGATACATTCTATCAATATTTCAATATATGACTAATTTATATTAAAAGGACAACATCAGTCAATTATGACTTCGCTGTTTCAATGATGAATAATTATGGTAATTTCCGTAAAGACACGATTAAACTTATATAGGAAGGATACCTATAATAATGATGAATATTTTTATCCAAGTACACTTTTCAAAAACTTTACCAATACCCTTATATTATTTACCTTTATATCACTTCATTCATATCAATTATTGCACGAAACATTTGATGTATTTCTGGCATGAAACGATAAAAAAAAAAATTAATACCCATGCCTTAAAAACGAATACCCCTTTCCTGGATCCATGATTAAAGCCCAGGCTTTTGAAAAATGCCTAACCAACATTAGTTACATACTAAAATAATACATATTAACAATTAATATGGTAGGCTTAAGTCATCTTCTGCTGCTGAGGCCGATATTTTATAGAATAATCGATTAAGATAAGGCAGAGTAAGGAGAATTACTTGTTAAAACGTACAGTAATTCTCCTCCTTCTCCCAAAACTGTATCGACATTTTTAAATATCGAAGGCCTGTTTGAATAAATTTCCTTTCGAGAAGAGAAGTAGTACAAAGTATAGGCTACAGGTGTCACCATTAACAATAGGTAATCCATATCCGGTTTACGTACTACATACCAAAATAATTATTCCTCACAAATACAATTATAAGATATGAACGTTCGCATTATATATGTTATTACCTTTCACATATTTGTGGTTCGACACCTAGGTATTTATGATATGTTCTAACAGTATTTCAATATATGCAAAATTTATGTTTACAGGACTACATCAATCAATATTGGTATTGGAGGTTTCATTTATGATTAATTATGACAAGTATAGTTAAGACGTGATCATACTCCTCTAAGAAGGATACCTAAATTGCCAATAATGATTTTTATTCAAGTAGACTCTTCTGAATTTACCAATACCCATATATTAATTACCTCAATAATCCCTTTTACTGTCAAAATTGTTGAAACAAAAAGTTGATGCATTTCTGGCGTGAAACGTTTAAAAAAATTATTAATCCCAACACATTAAAAAGGTACACCTTTTTTCGCATTTCATGATCGAAGCCCAGGCTTTTGAAAAAGGCCTAACCAACAGTAGTTATATGTAAACATAATACATATTTCCTTGTACTATGGTGAGCTGAATTCAGCTCCCTTGGCTGCGGCTGTTATTATAATGCAAAATCGATTAAAATACGGCAGAGTAAGGAGAATAACTTGTTTTAAAATTACAGCTATGCTCCTCAATCTGCAGTAACTATATCAATATATTTTAAAATTGAAAGCCTGTTCGGATAAATATATATTGGTGAAAAGGAATAATACAAGGAATCTGCTTCATGTGACATGAATGTCAATGGGTACTCCGTACACAGTCATGTACTGCAAAACACAATAATTATTTTTCACAAATACAATTACCAAGATATAAACATTCACATACTATAGGTTATTACCTTTCACATATTTGTTGCATTCATGATACATTCTATCAATATTTCAATATATGACTAATTTATATTGAAAGGAATACATCAGTCAATTATGACTTCGCTGTTTCAATGATGAATAATTATGGTAATTACTGTAAAGACACAATTAAACTTATATAGGAAGGATACCTAAGATAATGATGATTATTTTTATCCAAGTGCACTTTTCAAAAATTTAACCAATACCATTACATTATTTACCTTAATGATTGATCACTTCAATCATCTCGATTATTGCACGAATCATTTGATGTATTTCTTGCATGAAAAGATTTAAAAAAAATTAAATACCCATGCCTTAAAAACGAATACCCCTTTCCTGGATCCATAATTGAAGCCCAGGCTTTTCAAAAAGGCCTAACCAACATTAGTTACATATTAAAATAATACATAATAACAAATAATATGGTAGGCTGAAGTCATCTTCTGTTGCTGAGGCCGATATTTTAATGAATAATCGATTAAGATAAGGCAGAGTAAGGAGAATTACTTGTTAAAACGAACAGTAACTCTCCTCCTTCTGCCAAAACTGTATCGACATTTTTAAATATCGAAGGCCAGGGGAAGACAAGAATGTCAATCGGTACTCGGTACACAATCCATGTACTGCAAAACACAATAATTAATTTTCACAAATACAATTACCAAGATATAAACTTTCACATAATATAGGTTATTACCTTTCACATATTTGTTGCATTCATGATACATTCTATCAATATTTCAATATATGACTAATTTATATTAAAAGGACAACATCAGTCAATTATGACTTCGCTGTTTCAATGATGAATAATTATGGTAATTTCCGTAAAGACACGATTAAACTTATATAGGAAGGATACCTATAATAATGATGAATATTTTTATCCAAGTACACTTTTCAAAAACTTTACCAATACCCTTATATTATTTACCTTTATATCACTTCATTCATATCAATTATTGCACGAAACATTTGATGTATTTCTGGCATGAAACGATAAAAAAAAAAAATTAATACCCATGCCTTAAAAACGAATACCCCTTTCCTGGATCCATGATTAAAACCCAGGCTTTTGAAAAATGCCTAACCAACATTAGTTACATACTAAAATAATACATATTAACAATTAATATGGTAGGCTTAAGTCATCTTCTGCTGCTGAGGCCGATATTTTATAGAATAATCGATTAAGATAAGGCAGAGTAAGGAGAATTACTTGTTAAAACGTACAGTAATTCTCCTCCTTCTCCCAAAACTGTATCGACATTTTTAAATATCGAAGGCCTGTTTGAATAAATTTCCTTTCGAGAAGAGAAGTAGTACAAAGTATAGGCTACAGGTGTCACCATTAACAATAGGTAATCCATATCCGGTTTACGTACTACATACCAAAATAATTATTCCTCACAAATACAATTATAAGATATGAACGTTCGCATTATATATGTTATTACCTTTCACATATTTGTGGTTCGACACCTAGGTATTTATGATATGTTCTAACAGTATTTCAATATATGCAAAATTTATGTTTACAGGACTACATCAATCAATATTGGTATTGGAGGTTTCATTTATGATTAATTATGACAAGTATAGTTAAGACGTGATCATACTCCTCTAAGAAGGATACCTAAATTGCCAATAATGATTTTTATTCAAGTAGACTCTTCTGAATTTACCAATACCCATATATTAATTACCTCAATAATCCCTTTTACTGTCAAAATTGTTGAAACAAAAAGTTGATGCATTTCTGGCGTGAAACGTTTAAAAAAATTATTAATCCCAACACATTAAAAAGGTACACCTTTTTTCGCATTTCATGATCGAAGCCCAGGCTTTTGAAAAAGGCCTAACCAACAGTAGTTATATGTAAACATAATACATATTTCCTTGTACTATGGTGAGCTGAATTCAGCTCCCTTGGCTGCGGCTGTTATTATAATGCAAAATCGATTAAAATACGGCAGAGTAAGGAGAATAACTTGTTTTAAAATTACAGCTATGCTCCTCAATCTGCAGTAACTATATCAATATATTTTAAAATTGAAAGCCTGTTCGGATTAATATATTTTGGTGAAAAGGAATAATACAAGGAATCTGCTTCATGTGACATGAATGTCAATGGGTACTCCGTACACAGTCATGTACTGCAAAACACAATAATTATTTTTCACAAATACAATTACCAAGATATAAACATTCACATACTATAGGTTATTACCTTTCACATATTTGTTGCATTCATGAAACATTCTATCAATATTTCAATATATGACTAATTTATATTGAAAGGAATACATCAGTCAATTATGACTTCGCTGTTTCAATGATGAATAATTATGGTAATTACTGTAAAGACACAATTAAACTTATATAGGAAGGATACCTAAGATAATGATGATTATTTTTATCCAAGTGCACTTTTCAAAAATTTAACCAATACCATTACATTATTTACCTTAATGATTGATCACTTCAATCATCTCGATTATTGCACGAATCATTTGATGTATTTCTTGCATGAAAAGATTTAAAAAAAATTAAATACCCATGCCTTAAAAACGAATACCCCTTTCCTGGATCCATAATTGAAGCCCAGGCTTTTCAAAAAGGCCTAACCAACATTAGTTACATATTAAAATAATACATATTAACAAATAATATGGTAGGCTGAAGTCATCTTCTGTTGCTGAGGCCGATATTTTAATGAATAATCGATTAAGATAAGGCAGAGTAAGGAGAATTACTTGTTAAAACGAACAGTAACTCTCCTCCTTCTGCCAAAACTGTATCGACATTTTTAAATATCGAAGGCCAGGGGAAGACAAGAATGTCAATCGGTACTCCGTACACAATCCATGTACTGCAAAACACAATAATTAATTTTCACAAATACAATTACCAAGATATAAACTTTCACATAATATAGGTTATTACCTTTCACATATTTGTTGCATTCATGATACATTCTATCAATATTTCAATATATGACTAATTTATATTAAAAGGACAACATCAGTCAATTATGACTTCGCTGTTTCAATGATGAATAATTATGGTAATTTCCGTAAAGACACGATTAAACTTATATAGGAAGGATACCTAAAATAATGATGAATATTATTATCCAAGTGCACTTTTCAAAAACTTTACCAATACCCTTATATTATTTACCTTTATATCACTTCATTCATATCAATTATTGCACGAAACATTTGATGTATTTCTGGCATGAAACGATAAAAAAAAAAAATTAATACCCATGCCTTAAAAACGAATACCCCTTTCCTGGATCCATGATTAAAGCCCAGGCTTTTGAAAAATGCCTAACCAACATTAGTTACATACTAAAATAATACATATTAACAATTAATATGGTAGGCTTAAGTCATCTTCTGCTGCTGAGGCCGATATTTTATAGAATAATCGATTAAGATAAGGCAGAGTAAGGAGAATTACTTGTTAAAACGTACAGTAATTCTCCTCCTTCTCCCAAAACTGTATCGACATTTTTAAATATCGAAGGCCTGTTTGAATAAATTTCCTTTCGTAAAGAGAAGTAATACAAAGAATAGGCTACAGGTGTCACGAATAACAATAGGTAATCCATATCCGGTTTACGTACTACATACCAAAATAATTATTCCTCACAAATACAATTATAAGATATGAACGTTCGCATTATATATGTTATTACCTTTCACATATTTGTGGTTCGACACCTAGGTATTTATGATATGTTCTAACAGTATTTCAATATATGCAAAATTTATGTTTACAGGACTACATCAATCAATATTGGTATTGGAGGTTTCATTTATGATTAATTATGACAAGTATAGTTAAGACGTGATCATACTCCTCTAAGAAGGATACCTAAATTGCCAATAATGATTTTTATTCAAGTAGACTCTTCTGAATTTACCAATACCCATATATTAATTACCTCAATAATCCCTTTTACTGTCAAAATTGTTGAAACAAAAAGTTGATGCATTTCTGGCGTGAAACGTTTAAAAAAATTATTAATCCCAACACATTAAAAAGGTACACCTTTTTTCGCATTTCATGATCGAAGCCCAGGCTTTTGAAAAAGGCCTAACCAACAGTAGTTATATGTAAACATAATACATATTTCCTTGTACTATGGTGAGCTGAATTCAGCTCCCTTGGCTGCGGCTGTTATTATAATGCAAAATCGATTAAAATACAGCAGAGTAAGGAGAATAACTTGTTTTAAAATTACAGCTATGCTCCTCAATCTGCAGTAACTATATCAATATATTTTAAAATTGAAAGCCTGTTCGGATTAATATATTTTGGTGAAAAGGAATAATACAAGGAATCTGCTTCATGTGACATGAATGTCAATGGGTACTCCGTACACAGTCATGTACTGCAAAACACAATAATTATTTTTCACAAATACAATTACCAAGATATAAACATTCACATACTATAGGTTATTACCTTTCACATATTTGTTGCATTCATGATACATTCTATCAATATTTCAATATATGACTAATTTATATTGAAAGGAATACATCAGTCAATTATGACTTCGCTGTTTCAATGATGAATAATTATGGTAATTACTGTAAAGACACAATTAAACTTATATAGGAAGGATACCTAAGATAATGATGATTATTTTTATCCAAGTGCACTTTTCAAAAATTTAACCAATACCATTACATTATTTACCTTAATGATTGATCACTTCAATCATCTCAATTATTGCACGAATCATTTGATGTATTTCTTGCATGAAAAGATTTTAAAAAAAATTAATACCCATGCCTTAAAAACGAATACCCCTTTCCTGGATCCATAATTGAAGCCCAGGCTTTTCAAAAAGGCCTAACCAACATTAGTTACATATTAAAATAATACATATTAACAAATAATATGGTAGGCTGAAGTCATCTTCTGTTGCTGAGGCCGATATTTTAATGAATAATCGATTAAGATAAGGCAGAGTAAGGAGAATTACTTGTTAAAACGAACAGTAACTCTCCTCCTTCTGCCAAAACTGTATCGACATTTTTAAATATCGAAGGCCAGGGGAAGACAAGAATGTCAATCGGTACTCCGTACACAATCCATGTACTGCAAAACACAATAATTAATTTTCACAAATACAATTACCAAGATATAAACTTTCACATAATATAGGTTATTACCTTTCACATATTTGTTGCATTCATGATACATTCTATCAATATTTCAATATATGACTAATTTATATTGAAAGGACAACATCAGGCAATTATGACTTCGCTGTTTCAATGATGAATAATTATGGTAATTTCTGTAAAGACACGATTAAACTTATATAGGAAGGATACCTATAATAATGATGAATATTTTTATCCAAGTGCACTTCTCAAAAACTTTACCAATACCCTTATATTATTTACCTTTATATCACTTAATTCATATCAATTATTGCACGAAACATTTGATGTATTTCTGGCATGAAACGATTAAAAAAAAAATTAATACCCATGCCTTAAAAACGAATACCCCTTTCCTGGATCCATGATTAAAGCCCAGGCTTTTGAAAAATGCCTAACCAACATTAGTTACATACTAAAATAATACATATTAACAATTAATATGGTAGGCTTAAGTCATCTTCTGCTGCTGAGGCCGATATTTTATAGAATAATCGATTAAGATAAGGCAGAGTAAGGAGAATTACTTGTTAAAACGTACAGTAATTCTCCTCCTTCTCCCAAAACTGTATCGACATTTTTAAATATCGAAGGCCTGTTTGAATAAATTTCCTTTCGTAAAGAGAAGTAATACAAAGAATAGGCTACAGGTGTCACGAATAACAATAGGTAATCCATATACGGTTTATGTACTACATACTACGATAATTATTCCACACAAATACAATTACTAAGATATGAACGTTCGCATTATATATGTTATTACCTTTCACATATTTGTGGTTCGATACCTAAGTATTTATGATATGTTCTAACAGTATTTCAATATATGCAAAATTTATGTTTACAGGACTACATCAATCAATATTGGTATTGGAGGTTTCATTTATGATTAATTATGACAAGTATAGTTAAGACGTGATCATACTCCTCTAAGAAGGATACCTAAATTGCCAATAATGATTTTTATTCAAGTAAACTCTTCTGAATTTACCAATACCCATATATTAATTACCTCAATAATCCCTTTTACTGTCAAAATTGTTGAAACAAAAAGTTGATACATTTCTGGCGTGAAACGTTTAAAAAAATTATTAATCTCAATACATTAATACGGAACACCTTTTTTCGCATTTCATGATCGAAGCCCAGGCTATTGAAAAAGGCCTAACCAACAGTAGTTATATTTAAACATAATACATATTTCCTTGTACTATGGTGAGCTGAATTCAGCTCCATTGGCTGCGGCTGTTATTATAATGCAAAATCGATTAAAATACGGCAGAGTAAGGTGAATAACTTGTTTTAAAATTACAGCTATGCTCCTCAATCTGCAGTAACTATATCAATATATTTTAAAATTGAAAGCCTGTTCGGATTAATATATTTTGGTGAAAAGGAATAATACAAGGAATCTGCTTCAGGTGACATGAATGTCAATGGGTACTCCGTACACAGTCATGTCCTGCAAAACACAATAATTAATTTTCACAAATACAATTACCAAGATATAAACATTCACATAATATAGGTTATTACCTTTCACATATTTGTTGCATTCATGATACATTCTATCAATATTTCAATATATGACTAATTTATATGAAAAGGACAACATCAGTCAATTATGACTTCGCTGTTTCAATGATGAATAATTATGGTAATTACTGTAAAGAAACAATTAAACTTATATACGAACGATACCTAAAATAATGATGATTATTTTTATCCAATTGCACTTTTCAAAAATTTAACCAATACCCTTACATTATTTACCTTAATGATTGATCACTTCAATCATCTCAATTATTGCACGAATCATTTGATGTATTTCTTGCATGAAAAGATTTAAAAAAAAATTAATACCCATGCCTTAAAAACGAATACCCCTTTCCTGGATCCATGATTGAAGCCCAGGCTTTTGAAAAAGGCCTAACCAACATTAGTTACATATTAAAATAATACATATTAACAAATAATATGGTAGGCTGAAGTCATCTTCTGCTGCTGAGGCCGATATTTTATAGAATAATCGATTAAGATAAGGCAGAGTAAGGAGATTTACTTGATAAAACGTACAGTAACTCTCCTCCTTCTTCCAAAACTGTATCGACATTTTTAAATATCGAAGGCCAGTTTGAATAAATTTCCTTTCGAGAAGAGAAGTAATACAAAGTATAGGCTACAGGTGTGACGAATAACAATAGGTAATCCATATACGGTTTATGTACTACATACCACAATAATTATTCCTCGCAAATACAATTACTAAGATATGAACGTTCGCATTGTATATGTTATTACATTTCACATATTTGTGGTTCGATACCTAAGTATTTATGATATGTTCTAACAGTATTTCAATATATGAAAAATTTATATTTACAGGACTACACCAATCAATATTGACTTGGAGGTTGCATTTATGATTATTTATGATAAGTATGGTTAACACATGATCATACTCCTCTAAGAAGGATACCTAAATTGCCGATATTGATTTTTATCCAAGTACACTCTCCTGAATTTACCAATACCCTTATATTAATTACCTCAATAAACGCTTTTACTGTCAAAATTATTGCACAAAAAGGTAATGCATTTCTGGCATGAAACATTTAAAAAAAATATTAATCCCAATACATTAAAACGGAACACCTTTTTCGCATTCCATGACCGAAGCCCAGGCTTTTGAAAAAGGCCTAACCAACAGTAGTTATATATAAACATAATACATATTTCCTTGTACTATGGTGAGCTGAATTCATCTCCCTTGGCTGCGGCTGTTATTATAATGCAAAATCGATTAAAATACGGCAGAGTAAGGAGAATAACTTGTTTTAAATTACAGCTATGCTCCTCAATCTGCAGTAACTATATCAATATATTTTAAAATTGAAAGCCTGATCGGATTAATATATTTTGCTGAAAAGGAATAATACAAGGAATCTGCTTCAGGTGACATGAATGTCAATGGGTACTCCGTACACAGTCATGTCCTGCAAAACAAAATAATTATTTTTCACAAATAATTACCAAGATATAAACATTCACATAATATAGGTTATTACCAAAACATATTTGTTGCATTCATGATACATTCTATCAATATTTCAATATATGACTAATTTATATTGAAAGGACAATATCAGGCAATTATGACTTCGCTGTTTCAATGATGAGTAATTATGGTAATTTCTGTAAACACACGATTAAACTTATATAGGAAGGATACCTAAAATAATGATGATTATTTTTATCCAAGTGCACTTCTCAGAAATTTTACCAATACCCTTATATTATGTACCTTAATGATTGATCACTTCAATCATATCAATTATTGCACGAAACATTTGATGTATTTCTTGCATGAGACGATAAAAGAAAAAATTAATACCCATGCCTTAAAAACGAATACCCCTTTCCTGGATCCATAATTGAAGCCCAGGCTTTTCAAAAAGGCCTAACCAACATTAGTTACATATTAAAATAATACATATTAACAAATAATATGGTAGGCTGAAGTCATCTTCTGCTGCTGAGGCCGATATTTTATAGAATAATCGATTAAGATAAGGCAGAGTAAGGAGAATTACTTGTTAAAACGAACAGTAACTCTCCTCCTTCTGCCAAAACTGTATCGACATTTTTAAATATCGAAGGCCAGGGGAAGACAAGAGTGTCAATCGGTATTCCGTACACAATCCATGTACTGCAAAACACAATAATTAATTTTCACAAATACAATTACCAAGATATAAACTTTCACATAATATAGGTTATTACCTTTCACATATTTGTTGCATTCATGATACATTCTATCAATATTTCAATATATGACTAATTTATATTGAAAGGACAACATCAGGCAATTATGACTTCGCTGTTTCAATGATGAATAATTATGGTAATTTCTGTAAAGACACGATTAAACTTATATAGGAAGGATACCTAAAATAATGATGAATATTATTATCCAAGTGCACTTTTCAAAAACTTTACCAATACCCTTATATTATTTACCTTTATATCACTTCATTCATATCAATTATTGCACAAAACATTTGATGTATTTCTGGCATGAAACGATAAAAAAAAAATTAATACCCATGTCTTAAAAACGAATATTTCCTGGATCCATAATTGAAGCCCAGGCTTTTGAAAAATGCCTAACCAACATTAGTTACATACTAAAATAATACATATTAACAATTAATATGGTAGGCTTAAGTCATCTTCTGCTGCTGAGGCCGATATTTTATAGAATAATCGATTAAGATAAGGCAGAGTAAGGAGAATTACTTGTTAAAACGTACAGTAATTCTCCTCCTTCTCCCAAAACTGTATCGACATTTTTAAATATCGAAGGCCTGTTTGAATAAATTTCCTTTCGTGAAGAGAAGTAATACAAAGAATAGGCTACAGGTGTCACGAATAACAATAGGTAATCCATATACTGTTTATGTACTACATCCCTTGATATTTATTCCTCACAAATACAATTACTAATATGTGAACGTTGGCATTAATATGTTATTACCTTTCACATATTTGTGGTTCGATACCTAAGTATTTATGATATGTTCTAACAGTATTTCAATATATGCAAAATTTATATTTACAGGACTACATCAATCAATATTGGTATTGGAGGTTTCATTTATGATTAATTATGACAAGTATAGTTAAGACGTGATCATACTCCTCTAAGAAGGATACCTAAATTGCCGATAATGATTTTTATTCAAGTAAACTCTTCTGAATTTACCAATACCCATATATTAATTACCTCAATAATCCCTTTTACTGTCAAAATTGTTGCAACAAAAAGTTGATGCATTTCTGGCGTGAAACGTTTAAAAAAATTATTAATCCCAACACATTAAAAAGGTACACCTTTTTTCGCATTTCATGATCGAAGCCCAGGCTTTATAAAAAGGCCTAACCAACAGTCGTTATATATAAAAATAATACATATTTCCTTATACTATGGTGAGCTGAATTCATCTCTTTGGCTGCCGCTGTTATTATAATGCAAAATCGATTAAAATACGGCAGAGTAAGGAGAATAACTTGTTTTAAAATTACAGCTATGCTCCTCAAGCTGCAGTAACTATATCAATATATTTTAAAATTGAAAGCCTGTTCGGATTAATATATTTTGGTGAAAAGGAATAATACAAGGAATCTGCTTCAGGTGACAAGAATGTCAATGGGTACCTCGTACACAGTTATGTACTGCAAAACACAATAATTATTTTTCACAAATACAATTATCAAGATATAAACAATCACATAATATAGGTTATTACCTTTCACATATTTGTTGCATTCATGATAAATTCTATCAATATTTCAATATATGACTAATTTATATTGAAAGGACAACATCAGGCAATTATGACTTCGCTGTTTCAATGATGAATAATTATGGTAATTTCTGTAAAGACACGATTAAACTTATATAGGAAGGATACCTAAAATAATGATGAATATTATTATCCAAGTGCACTTTTCAAAAACTTTACCAATACCCTTATATTATTTACCTTAATGATTGATCACTTCAATCATCTCAATTATTGCACGAATCATTTGATGTATTTCTTGCATGAAAAGATTTAAAAAAAAATTAATACCCATGCCTTAAAAACGAATACCCCTTTCCTGGATCCATGATTGAAGCCCAGGCTTTTGAAAAAGGCCTAACCAACATTAGTTACAAATTAAAATAATACATATTAACAAATAATATGGTAGGCTGAAGTCATCTTCTGCTGCTGAGGCCGATATTTTATAGAATAATCGATTAAGATAAGGCAGAGTAAGGAAAATTACTTGTTAAAACGTACAGTAACTCTCCTCCTTCTGCCAAAACTGTATCGACATTTTTAAATATCGAAGGCCTGTTTGAATAAATTTCCTTTCGAGAACAGATATAATACAAAGTATAGGCTACAGGTATCACGAATAACAATAGGTAATCCATATACGGTTTATGTACTACATACCACAATAATTATTCCACACAAATACAATTACTAAGATATGAACGTTCGCATTATATATGTTATTACCTTTCACATATTTGTGGTTCGATACCTAAGTATTTATGATATGTTCTAACAGTATTTCAATATATGAAAAATTTATATTTACAGGACTACACCAATCAATATTGACTTGGAGGTTTCATTTATGATTATTTATGATAAGTATGGTTAACACATGATCATACTCCTCTAAGAAGGATACCTAAATTGCCGATATTGATTTTTATCCAAGTACACTCTCCTGAATTTACCAATACCCTTATATTAATTACCTCAATAAACGCTTTTACTGTCAAAATTATTGCACAAAAAGGTAATGCATTTCTGGCATGAAACATTTAAAAAAAATATTAATCCCAATACATTAAAACGGAACACCTTTTTCGCATTCCATGACCGAAGCCCAGGCTTTTGAAAAAGGCCTAACCAACAGTAGTTATATATAAACATAATACATATTTCCTTGTACTATGGTGAGCTGAATTCATCTCCCTTGGCTGCGGCTGTTATTATAATGCAAAATCGATTAAAATACGGCAGAGTAAGGAGAATAACTTGTTTTAAATTACAGCTATGCTCCTCAATCTGCAGTAACTATATCAATATATTTTAAAATTGAAAGCCTGATCGGATTAATATATTTTGCTGAAAAGGAATAATACAAGGAATCTGCTTCAGGTGACATGAATGTCAATGGGTACTCCGTACACAGTCATGTCCTGCAAAACAAAATAATTATTTTTCACAAATAATTACCAAGATATAAACATTCACATAATATAGGTTATTACCAAAACATATTTGTTGCATTCATGATACATTCTATCAATATTTCAATATATGACTAATTTATATTGAAAGGACAATATCAGGCAATTATGACTTCGCTGTTTCAATGATGAGTAATTATGGTAATTTCTGTAAAGACACGATTAAACTTATATAGGAAGGATACCTAAAATAATGATGATTATTTTTATCCAAGTGCACTTCTCAGAAATTTTACCAATACCCTTATATTATGTACCTTAATGATTGATCACTTCAATCATATCAATTATTGCACGAAACATTTGATGTATTTCTTGCATGAGACGATAAAAGAAAAAATTAATACCCATGCCTTAAAAACGAATACCCCTTTCCTGGATCCATAATTGAAGCCCAGGCTTTTCAAAAAGGCCTAACCAACATTAGTTACATATTAAAATAATACATATTAACAAATAATATGGTAGGCTGAAGTCATCTTCTGCTGCTGAGGCCGATATTTTATAGAATAATCGATTAAGATAAGGCAGAGTAAGGAGAATTACTTGTTAAAACGAACAGTAACTCTCCTCCTTCTGCCAAAACTGTATCGACATTTTTAAATATCGAAGGCCAGGGGAAGACAAGAGTGTCAATCGGTACTCCGTACACAATCCATGTACTGCAAAACACAATAATTAATTTTCACAAATACAATTACCAAGATATAAACTTTCACATAATATAGGTTATTACCTTTCACATATTTGTTGCATTCATGATACATTCTATCAATATTTCAATATATGACTAATTTATATTGAAAGGACAACATCAGGCAATTATGACTTCGCTGTTTCAATGATGAATAATTATGGTAATTTCTGTAAAGACACGATTAAACTTATATAGGAAGGATACCTAAAATAATGATGAATATTATTATCCAAGTGCACTTTTCAAAAACTTTACCAATACCCTTATATTATTTACCTTTATATCACTTCATTCATATCAATTATTGCACAAAACATTTGATGTATTTCTGGCATGAAACGATAAAAAAAAAATTAATACCCATGTCTTAAAAACGAATATTTCCTGGATCCATAATTGAAGCCCAGGCTTTTGAAAAATGCCTAACCAACATTAGTTACATACTAAAATAATACATATTAACAATTAATATGGTAGGCTTAAGTCATCTTCTGCTGCTGAGGCCGATATTTTATAGAATAATCGATTAAGATAAGGCAGAGTAAGGAGAATTACTTGTTAAAACGTACAGTAATTCTCCTCCTTCTCCCAAAACTGTATCGACATTTTTAAATATCGAAGGCCTGTTTGAATAAATTTCCTTTCGTGAAGAGAAGTAATACAAAGAATAGGCTACAGGTGTCACGAATAACAATAGGTAATCCATATACTGTTTATGTACTACATCCCTTGATATTTATTCCTCACAAATACAATTACTAAGATGTGAACGTTGCCATTATATATGTTATTACCTTTCACATATTTGTGGTTCGATACCTAAGTATTTATGATATGTTCTTACAGTATTTCAATATATGAAAAATTTATATTTACAGGACTACATCAATCAATATTGGTATTGGAGGTTTCATTTATGATTAATTATGACAAGTATAGTTAAGACGTGATCATACTCCTCTAAGAAGGATACCTAAATTGCCGATAATGATTTTTATTCAAGTAAACTCTTCTGAATTTACCAATACCCATATATTAATTACCTCAATAATCCCTTTTACTGTCAAAATTGTTGCAACAAAAAGTTGATGCATTTCTGGCGTGAAACGTTTAAAAAAATTATTAATCCCAACACATTAAAAAGGTACACCTTTTTTCGCATTTCATGATCGAAGCCCAGGCTTTATAAAAAGGCCTAACCAACAGTCGTTATATATAAAAATAATACATATTTCCTTATACTATGGTGAGCTGAATTCATCTCTTTGGCTGCCGCTGTTATTATAATGCAAAATCGATTAAAATACGGCAGAGTAAGGAGAATAACTTGTTTTAAAATTACAGCTATGCTCCTCAAGCTGCAGTAACTATATCAATATATTTTAAAATTGAAAGCCTGTTCGGATTAATATATTTTGGTGAAAAGGAATAATACAAGGAATCTGCTTCAGGTGACAAGAATGTCAATGGGTACCTCGTACACAGTTATGTACTGCAAAACACAATAATTATTTTTCACAAATACAATTATCAAGATATAAACAATCACATAATATAGGTTATTACCTTTCACATATTTGTTGCATTCATGATAAATTCTATCAATATTTCAATATATGACTAATTTATATTGAAAGGACAACATCAGTCAATTATGACTTCGCTGTTTTAATGATGATTAATTATGGTAATTTCTGTAAAGACACAAAATTAACTTATATAGGAAGGATACCTAAAATAATGATGATTATTTTTATCCAAGTGCAGTCTTCAGAAATTTAACCAATACCCTTATATTATTTACCTTAATGATTGATCACTTCAATCATCTCAATTATTGCACGAATCATTTGATGTATTTCTTGCATGAAAAGATTTTAAAAAAAATTAATACCCATGCCTTAAAAACGAATACCCCTTTCCTGGATCCATGATTGAAGCCCAGGCTTTTGAAAAAGGCCTAACCAACATTAGTTACATATTAAAATAATACATATTAACAAATAATATGGTAGGCTGAAGACATCTTCTGCTGCTGAGGCCGATATTTTATAGAATAATCGATTAAGATAAGGCAGAGTAAGGAAAATTACTTGTTAAAACGTACAGTAACTCTCCTCCTTCTGCCAAAACTGTATCGACATTTTTAAATATCGAAGGCCTGTTTGAATAAATTTCCTTTCGAGAACAGATATAATACAAAGTATAGGCTACAGGTATCACGAATAACAATAGGTAATCCATATACGGTTTATGTACTACATACCACAATAATTATTCCACACAAATACAATTACTAAGATATGAACGTTCGCATTATATATGTTATTACCTTTCACATATTTGTGGTTCGATACCTAAGTATTTATGATATGTTCTTACAGTATTTCAATATATGAAAAATTTATATTTACAGGACTACACCAATCAATATTGACTTGGAGGTTGCATTTATGATTAATTATGATAAGTACGTTTAACACATGATCATACTCCTCTAAGAAGGATACCGATATTGCCGATATTGATTTTTATCCAAGTATACTCTTCTGAATTTACCAATAACCTTATATTAATTACCTCAATAATCGATTTTACTGTAAAAATTGTTGAAACAAAAAGTTACTGCATTTCTGGCATGAAACATTTAAAAAATTATTAATCCCAATACATTAAAAAGGATCATCTTTTTTCGCATTCCATGATTGAAGCCCAGGCTTTTGAAAAAGGCCTAACCAACAGTAGTTATATATAAAAATAATACATATTTCCTTGTACTATGGTGAGCGGAATTCATCTCCCTTGGTTGCGGCTGTTATTAAAATGCAAAAACGATTAAAATACGGCAGAGTAAGGAGAATAAATTGTTTTAAATTATAGCTATGCTCCTCAATCTGCAGTAACTATATCAATATATTTTAAAATTGAAAGCCTGTTCGGATTAATATATTTTGGTGAAAAGGAATAATACGAGGAATCTGCTTCAGGTGACATGAATGTCAATGGGTACTCCGTACACAGTTATGTACTGCAAAACACAATAATTATTTTTCACAAATCCAATTATCAAGATATAAATATTCACATAATATAGGTTATTACCTTTCACATATTTGTTGCATTCATGATACATTCTATCAATATTTCAATATATGACTAATTTATATTGAAAGGACAACATCAGTCAATTATGACTTCGCTGTTTCAATGACGAATAATTATGGTAATTACTGTAAAGACACGATTAAACTTATATAGGAAGATTACCTAAAATAATGATGAATATTTTTATCCAAGAGCACTTTTCAAAAACTTTACCAATACCCTTATATTATTTACCTTCATGATCACTTCAATCATGTCAATTATTGCACAAAACATTTGATGTATTTCTTGCATGAAACGATAAAAAAAAAATTAATACCCATGCCTTAAAAACGAATACCCCTTTCCTGGATCCATAATTAAAGCCCAGGATTTTGAAAAAGGCCTTACCAACATTAGTTACATATTAAAATAATACATATTAACAAATAATATGGTAGGCTGAAGTCATCTTCTGCTGCTGAGGCCGATATTTTAATGAATAATCGATTAAGATAAGGCAGAGTAAGGAGAATTACTTGATAAAACGTACAGTAACTCTCCTCCTTCTGCCAAAACTGTATCGACATTTTCAAATATCGAAGGCCAGTTTGAATAAATTTCCTTTCGAGAAGAGAAGTAATACAAAGTATAGGCTACAGGTGTCACGAATAACAATAGGTAATCCATGTATGGTTTATGTACTACATACAACGATAATTATTCCTCACAAATACTATTACTAAGATATGAACGTTCGCATTATATATGTTATTACCTTTCACATATTTGTGGTTCGATACCTAGGTATTTATGATATGTTCTAACAGTATTTCAATATATGCAAAATTTATATTTACAGGACTACACCAATCAATATTGACTTGGAGGTTGCATTTATGATTATTTATGATAAGTATGGTTAACACATGATCATACTCCTCTAAGAAGGATACCTAAATTGCCGATATTGATTTTTATCCAAGTACACTCTCCTGAATTTACCAATACCCTTATATTAATTACCTCAATAAACGCTTTTACTGTCAAAATTATTGCACAAAAAGGTAATGCATTTCTGGCATGAAACATTTAAAAAAAATATTAATCCCAATACATTAAAACGGAACACCTTTTTCGCATTCCATGATTGAAGCCCAGGCTTTTGAAAAAGGCCTAACCAACAGTAGTTATATATAAATATAATACATATTTCCTTGTACTATGGTGAGCTGAATTCATCTCCCTTGGCTGCGGCTGTTATTATAATGCAAAATCGATTAAAATACGGCAGAGTAAGGAGAATAACTTGTTTTAAATTACAGCTATGCTCCTCAATCTGCAGTAACTATATCAATATATTTTAAAATTGAAAGCCTGATCGGATTAATATATTTTGCTGAAAAGGAATAATACAAGGAATCTGCTTCAGGTGACATGAATGTCAATGGGTACTCCGTACACAGTCATGTCCTGCAAAACACAATAATTATTTTTCACAAATACAATTACCAAGATTTAAACTTTCACATAATATAGGTTATTACCTTTACATATTTGTTGCATTCATGATACAGTCTATCAATATTTCAATATATGACTAATTTATATTGAAAGGAATACATCAGTCAATTATGACTTCGCTGTTTCAATGATGAATAAGTATGGTAATTTCTGTAAAGACACGATTAAACTTATATAGGAAGGATACCTAAAATAATGATGATTATTTTTATCTAAGTGCACTTTTCAGAAATTTTATCAATACCCTTATATTATTTATCTTAATGATTGATAACTTCAATAATCTCAATTATTGCACGAAACATTGGATGTATTTCTTGGATGAAACGATTAAAAAAAAAATTAATACCCATGCCTGTAAAACGAATACCCCTTTCCTGGATCCATGATAGAAGCCCAGGCTTTTGAAAAAGGGCTAACCAACATTAGTTACATATTAAAATAATACATATTAACAAATAATATGGTAGGCTGAAGTCATCTTCTGCTGCTGAGGCTGATATTTTATAGAATAATCGATTAAGATAAGGCAGAGTAAGGAGAATTACTTGTTAAAACGTACAGTAACTCTCCTCCTTCTGCCAAAACTGTATCGACATTTTTAAATATCGAAGGCCTGTTTGAATAAATTTCCTTTCGTAAAGAGAAGTATTACAAAGTATAGGCTACAGGTGTCACGAATAACAATAGGTAATCCATATATGGTTTATGTACTACTTACCACGATAATTATTCCTCACAAATACAATTACTAAGATATGAACGTTCGCATTATATATGTTATTACCTTTCACATATTTGTGGTTCTATACCTAGGTATTTATGATATGTTCTAACAGTATTTCAATATATGCAAAATTTATATTTACAGGACTACATAAATCAATATTGACTTGGAGGTTGCATTTATGATTAATTATGATAAGTATGGTTAACACTCCTAAGGATACCTATTTAAGGATATCTAAGGATACCTAAGGATAAGGAAGGATACCTAAATTGCCGATAATTATTTTTATCCAAGTACACTTTTCTGAATTTACCAATACCCTTAAATTAATTACCTCAATAATCGCTTTTTCCGTCAAAATTGTTGCAACAAATAGTTGATGCATTTCTGGCATGAAATGTTTAAAAAAATTATTAATCCCATTGCATTAAAAACGAACATTTCTTTCCGCATTCCATGGTCCAAGCCCAGGCTCTAAAAAAAGGCCTAACCAACATTAGTTTAATATACCAATAATAAATATAACCTAATACTATTGTGAGCTGAAGTCATCTTCCTTGGCTGCGGCTGATATTTTAATGCAAAATCGATTAAGATACTGCAGAGTAAGGAGAATAACTTGTTTAAAATTACAGCTATGCTCCTCAATCTGTGGTAACTATATCAATATATTTTAAAATCGAATGCCTGTTCCGATATATATACTTTTTTGAAAATGGGGAAAACAAGGAATCTGCAGCTGGTGACATGAATGTCAATAGGTACTCCATATTGCTTAGTTCATTCCATTCATGTACTTCAAATCACGATAATTATTTCTCACAGATACTATTACTAAGATATAAATTATCGCATTATATAGATAATTACCATTCACATATTTGTTGTTCGATACATAGGCATTCATGATAAGTTCTATCAGTATGACAATATATGACTTATTATTATTGAGACGACTACATCAGTCAATTATGTCTTTGCTGTCTCATTGATGATTAATTATGGTTACTACTTTAAAACACGATAAAAGTATTATAGGAAGGATACCTAAAATAATGATAATTTTTTGTATCCAATTACACTTTTCTGAAATTCACTAATACCCTTATATTATTTACCTCAATATTCGCGGAGGTAAGGTAAGGAGAATAACTTGTTTGTAATTACAGCTATGCTCCTCAATCTGCAGTAACTTTATCGATATATATTTATATATCGAAAGCCTGTTCGGATTAATATCCTTTGGCAAAGGGGAGTATTTCAAGGAATCTGCTGCAGGTGACATGAATGTCAATGGGTACTCAGTATACCGTTTATGTACTGCGAATCACGATAATTATATCTCACAATAACAATTACTAAGATATAATCATACGCATTAGATCTCTTATTACCTGTTACATATTAGTTTTGCGATACCTTTACTTTCCTTATGAGTTCTATCAGTACTTCAATATATGACTAACTTATATTGACAGGACTACATCAATCGTTTTAGACTTCGCTGTTTCATTGATGGAATATTACTGTAAGACACGATCAAACTGTTCAAGGATGGATACCTAAAATATTGATGATGATTCATATCTAAGTAAACTTTTCTGAATTTCACCAATACCCTTATATTGCTGACCTCAATAATCGCTAAAATGGTTTGAATTGTTGCACAAAAAGTTGATGCATTTCCGACATGGAACGTTTAAAAAAATAATTAAAACCATTGCATTATAAACGAATATCCCTTCCGCGTTCCATGATCATAGCCCAGGCTTTTAATAAAGGCCTAACCAACTGTAGTTATATATACAAATAATACACATTACCAAATACTATTGTGAGCTGAAGTTATCTTCTGGGGCTGCGGCCGATATTTGAATGAATATTTGATTATGTTTTGGTAGAGTAAGGAGAACAACTTGTTTAAAAGTAAAGTTTTTCTTATCCATCTGCAGTAACATTATCGATTTATTTATATTTCGTTGGCCTGTTGGGATTAATTTCCTTTGGCGAAGAGAAGGAATACAAAGAATCTGTTGCAGGGCTAATCAATGTCAATGGGTACTCAGTATAAGGTTCATGTACTGCAAATCATGATAAGTGTCTCTCTTAGATAAAATCATTAAGATATAAGCCTTTACATTATACATGTAATAACCATTCATATATTTTTTATTCGATAGCTAGCATTCCTATAGAGTTCTATCTCTATTTTAAGATATGCCTAATACATATTTACAGGACTAATGCAACCGTCTATGATTGCACTGTTATATTGATTAATTGTTGAGGCAGGTACAGTAAGGGTACGATTTAATTGGTAAAAAAAGGATACCTAACATATGTATGATAATTTATGCTAAGGACACTTTTTGTAATATCAGCAATTATCTTGCCTTTATTTACATCAATCATTTTTGGGGGATTCCATTATCGGAGTCAGGTGTTATCGGCTGAGTGCTGGCGTCCACTGCAGCCCTGAGGTTTAAAGGAACGAGGTGTGGGATGCAGACAGCCCAGCCTGCTCAATGAGACCTCCTGGATTACCAACGGTCACGGAAGAATGTGCCGTTTCCCTCCTTCCGTTCAATCAATTGCCTCCCGAGTGGTTCAAGAAAGACTCTGGACTCAAGCTTCAGTCATCATCTCCCCAGTTGTAAAAAGTTATCACATTAAGATTTCTAAGGGATGGACCTATAACTACCTCCCATCAAATTGTATTTGTATCCTTTACAATCAGAAGCAGGACAAACTTTTATCTCCCGATAATATTGTCAAAGTGCTGTATCAATGCTTATAGAGAGTAATTATTTTGTGTTTCATTAGTGTCATGCTCATCATAATATCATTCCATAGTTATTCATCATTTCTTATTAATGGTCATATTTTTTAAGGTGTTATTTGGGATTTTTGTTCTGAGAGGGCATGATCTTGTCAAGTGCTTCAATGCACATATGTGTGTGGTTCATGCCTTTCGAGAAATTTAATACGTGCTTCTTTTTTGTGTGAACTTGACTTTGTGAATGATAGTGAATTACTCTTCCATTCTTCACCCCGTGAGGAAATCCTTAATCCCTTCCCTTCCTTACGACTTAGTGAATGCAAGCCCCAAGGAAGACCTTTGCTGCACGAATTGAACGGAGTCAGGAACCTCCCACAATTAGTTTTAATTGTTTCTTTTGTGTCATGGACCCTATTTGGCTCATTGAACAGGTGACAACAGTAGGTACGAGTGTCTCTGGCGGGAAGGAACTCGTATCTTATGCTATTGCGTTCCGGCCAAGTTATCCCGCAGGCCGAACCGTTACATGTGGCACCCAAACAGGGACCTGACTATTTCTTTTACACTAGTATAATTCGTGCACAAGCTGTGGAAGTGTTGCTTTGTGGTCGAAGGGTAAATTACAGGCATTTTGTAGGTCAGGAAATTTTTTATTTCTTTTTTCAATTTGGGTATTGTATTAGTAAAGCATAGACCGGTTAGAAGGGTGGAGTGGTAATATTGGTTCAAAAAGAAAAAGAAGCAACAAGTAAATGGAGTGGCGAAGAATAGTCAAAGCTGGTGGTTCAGAGGACAGTGAGGAAGGTGAAAGAGGCGAGAAGGAGGGAAATACGTGTGAAACGACAATCAGGTCGACCCCTTCTTATCAACTCGTGACAGTCTCTCCAGATTTCCTGGGCCCATGGTTAGACATAAGTAAATGATGGGTTGAATGGGAAAGGAGAAAGGAAGAGGATAAAGATGAAAGAAGGAGGGAGAGAGAGGAGGAAAGAAAATGAGGGAGAGAGAGGAAGAGATGAGGAAAAGGGAGAGGGAAGTTGAAAAGGAGGAAAGAAGGAAGGAGAGAGAGGAGGAAAGAAGGAAGGAGTGAGAGGAGGAAAGGATAAGGAGAGAGAGTGAAGAGGAAATAAGAAAGAGGGAAGAGGAAAAGAGGGATAAATAATTCCGAGAAAAGTTTTAGATAATGAGTCGTTGAATATAAAACTTGACAGAGGAAACGAAAAAGGAAGTGGAGGGTGTTCGCTAGGATTTGACGAGAGTCATATCGGTTAAGGAGCTGGAAATGCTAAGGAGAGAAGGGTTCTTAGAGGCTCGAATATCGTAGCTAAGCAGTAACTTGAGGTAAGAAAAGGAAGAAGCAGCCCGCCGAGAAGATAATATAGGGCAAAATTTGAATCGGCTAAATGAAAGGATGGGGCATGTAGAACAGACAGGCAACCTTTGAATAGTAAGTACCCCGGTGAAAGCTGTTTTCCATTGTATCCTTGTTCTCATTCTGCTATCTATGAACAAACACATCTCAAATTACGGGTTCTTGTTAATTCACTACCTCACTTTGAATATTTTATATACACAGATACGAGTGGGCAATCCCTTTTATACTCCGCAGGAGCGGCAGTACCTGCCACGATGGCATTGCCAAGTATTGGCCTAATTAAACCAATATTTAAAGGTAGGGCAGAAGGAAACCCTCAGACGTTCGTGAATGAGGCTGTGGAGTATTTGAAATTCCTTGCTGTTTCACACGCTCAATAGCCATTTACTTTTCTTAGTATAATAGAGAGAACCACACGCTTGTAGAGGAATACATTATTTCCAGTAATGTTAAAATTAGGTGGGGAAAACCCTAATGATGCTAACTTCTCTGCATTCAAGGAATGTCTCCCACATTCAACCCATGCTTCCTCCAGAATTAAGATGACAAGCACAGATCAGTTTACACGTTTAATAATAATAAGTCGATTAAGAGTTGATCAATTCTGATATGCAAGAGTGTGTTTTATGAGCTATTGAGGACAGCACATGACTTGAGCTACATGCACACCAAGTTGATCTTAAGTTTTGCTCTGCTAGCTTAATTTGTACTACCTTAAAACTGTACCAATCAAGAGTCAGAAACAAGTACAGTCCCAGAAAAAAAATTACCATCTTGGAGCCAAAAAAAGTCCCGAGTTGACTCTTAGAATTTGAAAAAAACCTGGTGAATTCCAAATGAAAGATTTTTATACATGACCTCACTTTTGTCACTGGGCGACATCATTAGGTAATTGCCAAATACAAATATATTCACTCAGGGGCATGGGGGTGAAAAAGACAGAAGCACCTGCAGTAAGGAAAAATTTAGTCTTAAACTATCACGTAGATACATCCCAAAAAAATTTACTAGCTTTCGATATAAATAACGTCTAACAAACTCTGACATACTACAGTATGTTAGATCATGGGATAAAATGAGGGAAATACATGGCAGAACAGACAGGTTTGAAATGCTATTTTTACCATGGAAATAAGATATCATAATGGCTACCATTGAGATTCTGAACTAGGGCTATCAATAAATTAGATTACTCTTTGATGTTTATAAGGGAGATTGAATGCAAACCTTACATTGCTATTTTTTCCTCTCACTATTAGAGATCACAGTAAATACTTCCCATAGTGATTGTATTGACGACAGTTAGACCTATTTTTATGCTTTTCTTCATTTGCTATTTTATGCAAGTTTCAATATCTGCATGGCATGTTCGCTCATCTTCTTTATATATGTCCATAGTTTTAAAATGATCAATGAATGCCAGAATGAAGGTTAAGGCCTGAAGACAAGACAATGTCACTGGATTGATAAGACTTTGTTCTAGTGTTTATTAACTCATAATTATCACAATGCCTCTCCCCTCTTGGGATATCCCATGGACCTAAGTTTTCTGAATGCAAAAGTATATCTTAGTGTGACTAATTTATTTAATTTTCATTTATTTTATTAAATTTTTTCCTCTCACTATTAGAGATCACAGTAAATACTTCCCATAATGATTGTATTGACGACAGTTACAGTATTTTTAGGATTTTCTTCATTTGCTATTTTATGCAAGTTTCAATATCTGCATGGCAATAAAATTTATTTAATTTTTTTACATGTATTGCATACTTGAAGGGATATATTTGAAAATGTCCCTGATTGATTAGCGATTATTACCAAGAATGCTTAGTTGCACTAGTTACTTTACATAGTTTAAAAAATAAGCATCCAGAATTTCACCATCTAATTCATAGCTCAGTGTTCAACCTCATTGCAGGTTGAGATACAATATTTCAGGTGTTGGCTTTTTTTATTCATTCAGCAGGTACATATTCATCAACAGAATAGCTCTTATCTCAGTTTAAACCAGAAAAATGCCCTAGACTGAATTGCGAGTACCAGAAAGTAGGCAGGGAGCAATTAAGGCAAAATTAGGAACCAAGAGAGAGCTACATATGTTGTCAAGGATATTAACATACAGCTTCAAAATGAGATGGACAGAAATTTAGCTAACAGCAACGACAAACTGAGCGAGGAGGAAAAGTGGAGGCTTTTAGAAGAAGCTATTAAAGAGACTGCAGATAAGGCTTTGGGAGAAGATAGTAAGACAAGGAGCAAAGACTGGTTCCACAAGAAGTGCGAGATATTTTGATTAAGAAAAATGCAGCCTGGAAAAACATGAACATAAGGATAGCTTGCATAAATTATAAGAAAATACAAGGAGCTAATAATTAAGGAAGACAAAATAATGAAAAACAACAAGAAACAGATGTTAAAAAGAAATATTGAGAACATTGAAGAATTGCATTTTTAATGGCAGAACAGGCAGGTTTGAAATGCTATTTTTACCATGGAAATAAGTGCTACATAGCTGTGAACAAAACGAAAACTGGCTATTTCCCAAGACTCGAAGGATGAAAAGATAAGGGTGGAAATAATCTGAGGAATATACTGTCACTGAGGAATATAGAGTGCCACAGAGATGGGTTAAGCATTTCAAAGAACTTCTCTGCAGGGACATTGAGAATGTGGACAAGGACTTGGAGAGACGCAAGCCAAGAGAAAAGGATAACAATGAAATAGCTGAGGAGCCATTCAGGGAGGAGGTGGAAGAAATCATTAGGAAAATGAAAAACAACTGCTCTCCAGGATAAGACGTTGTAGTGGTTTAGCTATTCAAACATGGAGGTCCAAAGCTGCCAACAAAAATGCAGGGACTAACATGCAATATTTGGTCTAACAAGATAATACCGAAGAAATAGAAGATAGGGATAGAAGACATGCCCCATTTTCAAAAGAGGCAACAAACTTATATGTGAAATCTGCAGAGGTATCATGCTGCTAAATGAAGCCTACAAGACTATATCTGGAGTGTTAAATATGAGACTAACTACCCTTGCAGAAAGAACGCTGAGTGAATAGGTTTCACCCTAATAAGAGCACGACTGATCAAGTTTTCACAATTAGGCAGGTGATGCATTTGATAGTAAGCATAAGTTGCAGAATACTAATGATGGTGCTAAATTGGCTCCAATTCCCACAAAAACTCATAAGGCTGGTGGGGCTTGCCATTGATGATACAATGGCCAGAGTAAAGGTCTGGAAGAGTATGGAATTCAGGTTCAATGCTGGGGTGAAGCAGGATGATGGGTGTTTGGCAGTAACTTCAACCTGGCTCTACAGAAAGCAGTCCAAGGCAAAGACTTGAAGGGGAATCTGCTAAAATAGGAGCCGGTCATGGCCCTCCCCAGGCTGTAGCGCCATCGAATCATGATATTATTTAGTATTCATTGCTGACTTTTTAAACTGAAAACTAAATGAAAAAGCTAAAATATATACATTATTCTATATATTCTTACCACTAATTTCATGCGGGGCTCCTTTAACAATAGCTATTGTGTTCAGTAACAACCTGTGGGAAAAATATTGTTTTGAACCTGCCAGTCATCCAATCTTTCTCTCTATTATAAAGCATGAGAATGAAAATGCCATTCATCTTGAAATAGATGCACAGGGTTTTTATGTTCCTACAGATCTTTTAAGAACAAAGCAGCCTCCTATTTACAAGGGAGGTTATTCCACTGTAATACACAGTGCCAGTGTGATGGCCATCCCAATTCCTTTAATAGTCACCACACATAATTATGCTTTTTGTAAAATCTCCTAACAAACCTAGATTCTTAACTGCATGCAATATAAGTTTGATATTGAACCTCATTCATATGGATCCCAAATACTTGACAAATATTCTTGGTGTAGGCTTAATAAAGAAAAAAAGGGTTTCCTTAAAGTTCTCATTGTATGTCGAGGGTATTCTTATCTCATCGTTTAACTCCTAGCTTTATGTTTGCTTCACCACGTACCTATTTCCCAATTACATTTATCACATAAGTCCACTTCCACATTTTACCCTGCAAGCCATCTCAAGGTTGTAGGGTAGGAGGTGATTTATCACCAATATGCACTATAATGTACCATAATGAACTTATCAAATCCACAACTATAAAACCATTTGCTAAAACCTGCAAAAACTGGTCAAAAGTTATATATTCACCAACATACGCTATGCTATAGGAATATCACCAATACCACAGAAACTAATTATAATAATGTAATTTTCACATGCATATCTACAAGGAGTTAAAAGACTTATGAAGGAAATATGCATGATATGACACTATTTTCACATAGCAAATTTAGAAACAAACATTGAAAAGCAATCAACTAATTAGCTACACTGCCTGTTGACTAACCTAGCTTATTAGTCAAATATTAATTGTGGAATAAATGACATGTTCAACAGTAAAAACTACCATGACATAGCTCTGTCATGGCATAACCACTTTGACTGTGGATTTATTAGGGGTTTAAGATCCCAAAATGCAGAATTTTATTTTCTTGCTATCCCATTAGTGACAGAGCACCTTGATCAATGTGTGCTCCCGCTGACGAAGATGTGATACCAAGTCAATGGATGTGGTCTGGACTCAAAATATTAAGTGTGGACCATAAAGTCTTGACCAAAATCTTGGTTAGGAAGCTTTTCTCATCAGAGGAGCAGATACTTGGGGACTACCATTCTCTTTGTCACTATTTTTTTACTTGAGAAGGCATTACCTAGATCAATTGTCTCATAGAATGGAGCTCATTAAATTCAAACATAATAGGTTGGATGATGGTATAATTTCCAGATGCAGAGAATTCTTAAGCAATCGCGTGCAATGGGATTATCTAAATGAAGATCACATCAGGAGGCCCACAAGGGAGTAAAACAGGCTGTGCAGACCTGCCCACGAACTGGTTATGGTCGAATCTATTAGTTTGTAATAGTAATCCTCTAAGAATTTTTGGGGTCTTGATAGACATATCTATACCTGAAGACTTTCAACCATGATTGCCACTGGAATATAGCCTCATAAAGCTCTGTATGATCGTGTAATTCATTTAACATCAACCAACTGATATTGCATTACAATGAATAGCAATGGGGGTAGAATCATGGAGTTTTTGCTGTGTGCTGATATAATAACTTCTGGTAAAAATGCGACAGCATACAATACAATGGAGGATTTCTGATGGTCTCTGAAGGAGTTATTCGATCGTTACCTGCAAACTTTGTATAATTATTTCTTGAAGTAACACTTGGAACATATTATGAAATATAATCATAGTAGTTATGTTTTCCATAAATTTGTTTTAGAGAAAATTATGCACTGAAATAAAAATGCCTGAATTAGCACAGTTTTATTAAATGTAAAAAAGTTAACTTCTGTTACTTACCTAGTCCAAGATGTTTTACTGCCTCATGAAGTCAACATGAATTTTCAACATAGGCCGCCTGTGTCCATAGCACCAATGTGTTCTTCATAATTGTTAGGTGCTTATCAAACCTGTGAAATGAAGGTCACATTATTAAATTGGTTTAATTATGTATTCATACTCGAAATTCTAATTTATGAACATAGTTTTAGAATTTTATTAAGTGGTACACCACTGTATAGTAGACAATATGGCATGGTTTTTTAGTTAAAAAAATGATTGCCACATCAGTTGATGCATGGATCTTTTGATAATTCACAGTGCTCTGGGCACATTGCATTATTAACCAAGATTGCTATGCCAAGAAGCAGTCAAATCGGGTCTGTCTTTTAAAAGAATAGGCTAAATGGACAACATTTATCTTATAGAATATCCTGATGGCCTTGATGGGTAGAAAAATATGAACCACACAATATGCATAGTCACCTCCTATCACTAATCAGAAACATTGTGGATACTACCCAAACTACTGGAGGGGCTATGAGTCTCCTCTGATGCAGATTTTCCCCCTAAGAAAATATTAAGTAAATTTATGTAAATCCAGTGTATTTGAATATGTAAATGAATGCATAACTTCCCAGGGTGAACTTTTTATTTATTTTTCAAAAGCTAAAATAGGACACAATACAGCCCTTAAGACAGTTTTGAACCTTTGATTGCAGGTTTTCACTTTCATATGCACAAATCCTCTTGGGTAACTGGATATTTCTCTCTAGCTTATTTTTATATATTTATGTCAGATTAATCATGACAGACTATAACAATAGCCATGGGTAGGATAGTTTGTTTTAAATATCTCTTTGTCAGATACACTCATTTAAGTACAACACAAACGCAATGCATATCCGCCTGCTAGAGTTTACTTTCTCAGCAAGGTGATTAATCAACAATGTAATCATGTTATATGAGTTCCAAATGACTCTGAATCTAGAAAAGTGGCTTTCCCAATTCTAAATTGAAGTAATCAGTTCCCTGCATCTTGTCTCTTTTACTGTCCTTGTGTTTATGTAAATACTTTTTTCTGGCTATATTGCTTTTAAAGTTTAAATAAACTCCTCTCATTTTATTTGATACCTAATATGCCAACAGGTTTCGAAGTAAACACTGTCTTTCATTTTAACATACAAAGTTGTCTACCTACAAATTATGTAATGGCATCCACTTCAGAATGTTAGATTCAGAATTTAAACATGTATTTCTATACACTGTATTTTGATAAATTCAAGCAGTTTGGCAGAGAACATATCATTCTAATGTCTTTTCTCATGAGGCTACAGTTATTCTTGTGAGAATTCACAAAATTTAAGCACAAGAATATCATCATATCATTTATTTCCCCAGTGGCTTTTGAGAAAGTTTCATTTCATTGAGAAAATTTCAGAGAACAGAGAGGAGAGCACAACCAAAGCTGGAAACCACAGACAGTAAAAGGTGAGAGGAATTTTTGTTGGGGAAGTGTGGACACATGCTTCTTGGCCTGAAATCGGTTAGAGCGTAATTATTATTCATTGCACAGATTTGATGTGATGACTACATCCAACACTGGACTTGACCATTTTCATCAGCTCATCCAATACAAAATGAAGAGCTGTTCTTCATTTTTTTAACATTAAAATGTAAAATTAGCCATTATAAGCATGGCTGCTGAGGTGACCCACCATCCATTGGGAGGGATCATGTGGGGCCAGCAAGTCTGAGGCCCCTCAAAATGAGAGTTAGATCTGGCAACTCTGATACTAGTTTTATTTCTATCCTTCAACATTGTTATAGCTATTCACTTGGTTAATTGGAAGCAATGCTTTGTATAATGTTGAAGATGTCAAGACCAACTTCCTGACAATTTAAGATGGTATGTATGCATATTGTTTACTATCAGCAATAAGTCCTGATTTGTGAAGCCACCTTGCCTAGTTAGGAGGAATGGTTTACCCTCAGTGACTTCACTTTTATCACTATAAGTGGTAAAAATGGATCAATGGATAAGCACACAAACATTTGGTGGCCATATAGTTATATTCACTACATAAAAAAATCATGAAAACAGGGCAAACTAGGCCAGAGATGTCACTGTAGGCACTACTGCAGAGTATTTTTTTGACCATTTGCCGAGGAATTTTTGTCCTCCCAATGATTTTTTATATCCCACAATAATGTCAGGTGACAATGTTGTGGGATACAAAAATACTGATATGAACTAAGAACAAGTATTAGAATCTGGGACAACTGAAATGCTAAATAAACTTACTTTAAGGAAAGAAATTTATTCACTCTTTGTGTCGTTGACAATCAGATGGTTATATGGCAGCACCATAACAATACTGAGTAGTTGGCCATCAAAATAATCAAAGAATATCATAAATGAGGTCGAGACATAAAAATTACAAAGAATAAATTTGGTCTTTTAAATTTTTATGTCTTTGGTCTTGTTGTTTTCAATAAATGCAAAGCAACAATAGTTTACCTTCAACACTGGACAAGGCATGCAACATTATCAACACAAATGTATGTCAGCCAAAAAACCACATAAGATGCAAGTAATGACAAAGTATATTCGAGAAGAAGAGGAACACTGAAACAGCATCCTTGCTTGTGAAGAGATACTTCAGAAAGAGAAAAATCAAATGAATCAATATCATGGATGTGAAAGAGAATAAACTGATCGAGGGTGATGTCATTGGAAATGAGTGGATTCAACACACTGAAGAACTCAATCATGGGCTGTGGCCACTGGAAGAATATCTAATGAAAGACATGGACAAGGTGGACAGGGATGACTCAGGATGGTGGACAGGGATGGCTCAGATATACTGATAAACAAATTCAGCAGAGCAGTGAAAGATTCTTAGACTAACTAAGCACCTCAAACACAACACCAAGGGATAAATAAACAAGGCACATTGAAGTAAAGCCAAGGATTTATGAAGTAATCAAACATAACCACAAGAGCAGAAGACCACGGGAGGACTTCAAAAGGAGTGTAATCATTGGGATATTGAAGGCAAAATAGACAAAGAAATGTAAGGAATACAGTACCTTGAGTCTAGTGTCAAAAGCATGTATGCTAATAATAAGCCAAAATATGTAATGGAAAACTGATGAAAATCTCTTTGAAAACCAATTCAGTTTTACGAAAAACAGAGGAACCAGGAATAATTATCCTTGGAATAATGGTACCGGAAACAAGAAAATGAAAAAGTCACCACAGGTGGCATTTATAAATTTGTAGGAAGCATATAACAATGTAGAGTGGAACAAAATATTTTGTCTGACGGAATAACTTGGAATCAGTAACAAAAACAGAAAAATAATATTCCAACTGTTCTACAGGAAAGTCTTTGCAATATGAATAAGAGATGAAAGAAAATGGATGATAAAATTAACAAAGAGTTTGGCTGTAATACAATTTCTCATCTGCACTTAAATATTTACATCTTTATAATACCCTGAAAGCCAACTAATGGCTGGATGGTAGCATACATGGGCTTAGCCAAGGGGAGGCAGGGGGGAGGCTGATGCCCGCTCCCTCCCCCTCAACGAGGCATTTCATATCAAATCTGTAATAAGGAGTTGGACAGGAATATGTCCTTCCATCCCCTGACATATATCAACAGCAACGAATGGGTGTCCTGCTACCCCATAGCATAAATCCTGGCTATACCCATTGCAGCATATAGGTATATTTAATTTCTCATCCTTAGAGACATGCTGTTTTGACTTTGACAATTGTAAAATGGTCTGCATCTGAAGGGCTAAGGGTATATTTATTATTTTTCATAAAAATTAGTCCAAATAATTGAAGTGTATATTAAGGGATGGGGAGAATGGTATATTTGTAAGAGGTAGTTAAAAAACAATTAAAATACAATTAAAAGACAATTAAAAGGTAATTAAAGTACAAGAAATTGAGCTGAAATGAATTAGGAATAATGGATAAATATAAACTCACTCCACTTCGCCAATAAATTTATTCATAGTAAGAAATCATGATGATTTTCATAGAACACTGAATGTAACCAACAAAGTTCTACATGAAATTAGCATTTAACTAAAAAGAATACCAAAATCCTTGTATAGGGAAGATAGAAGCTGAAAATGGAAGTCACCCATAGTAGAGAAAAATTAGACCAAGTGGATTTCTTCACGTAGCTTGGAAGTACCACAATGTGGAACAAATAAAGAAAGACATGCATCAAGCATTGATAGAGATCATTTAGTTCAAATGAGAGCTTTGACAGTCAACAAGGGTGAAGTATAGTTTGGTCCATGTTGTGTTCATGAAGAAGAGGCACATAATGAGTTCAAAGTAGAAAGCTTGTTAGGTTAGGTAAACAAAGTATTTAAGGTAACGGTACATAATTCATGGAGTGTGTGGTAATCCACGAATAATTGACTTTGAAAAAACAGGCAATAAAAGATTAGGAACATTTATAACTTGATATCGGAGAAGGATGCAGAAGATCAAATGGATGGATATAATAAGAAATGACGATGTTAACAGAATAGACTAGGAAAGGACCATATTGAATACAATATAGAAAAGATGAACCAGAGGGATTTGGCACACCCTGAGGCAGAATTGGTTTGTGAAGAAGATAACTAGAGAGAAAAGGCTCAAGCAGCTTGTTGTATTACACAGTGATCACATGTGTTTACCCATGATGCACTAAAGCAAGGTTGGTTGGGTGAAGGCTCGTCATTACTAAAGTAATGTTACATGTGACTCAGAATGGTGTTTAATAAATACAGTGAAACCCCTCTTAACGACCACCCCTATTAAGCGACCACCCATCTCAGCGACCATTTCTCAGCGGAACCTCCAGTAGTCCCTGAATTCAGGTTTCACTGTGTACATCAAATTAAAATGCATTGCAATTTCCCAGGAGCTACTAAATTGTGAGGAAATTAGCGCCATGTGTATAGGTTCTAACAAAATCATCGCTTCAAAAGTTTGTCCATACTTTTTTTCAAATCCACCGCACGTTCATTTGCATAATACTCCTAGAAACTGAACCCCTGTCAAACGACCACCCCTCTTAACGACCATTATTCAGTGGAACCGTCGGCGGTCGCTTAATACAGGTTTCACTGTATGTATTAAAAAGAACCAACAGTGAGTACAGTAGTCATTTCAAGGGATATTACCAAAATACAACATGGCACAGTCATCACGATTGAATTGGTGCTTGGGGAACCGGTAAATATCGAGAGATAGTAATCCTGATAAGTAATTTTTCTCGAGTTGACATTACCAAGTTAAAGTGTAGTTATGGTCACAGGACTTAAATTCTGAGCAAATTAGTGCTGGAAGGAAACATTTATTTGGGCGCTGGTGGCACTGAAAAGACCCAAGCAGCAGTATCAACACTTTCAGCCACTGAAAAGAAAGTATACAGTGAACTACGTGCTACGACATTATTAAATATTGCTGGAGAGGAGACTACTGACTTGGCATTGACTTTTGACCTAGAGGAAGGAGAGTGGTATGGTTGCAACACATTAATAGCACAGTTTAAAGAGTATTTTTAGCCTAAGAGGAATGAAACATATGAGCGGCATAAGCTTAATAAAATAAAGCAGCAAGAGGGAGAAACATTCTGTCACTTTCTCACGGAACTCAAAAAGCAAATAAAAACTGTGCTCATGGTGATCAGGAAGATAGTATTGTTTTTGATCGAATCATAGAAGGAGTCTGGGACACTAGACTCAGTGAAGCCCTTCTGCGTGTACCAAACCTCAAGTTGGACCAGGCAGTTGGAGATAGCTTGGCAGCTGAGCAATCCAAGGCTCAGGTAAAGGAAATCCAGACAGGTAAGAGTGAGGTGCAGCAGTCAACCCCAGTTCCCATCGATAGTGTCAGGAGACACTATAAAGAAAGCCCCAGGAGCAAGCAGCAAATGATGAACCACCAAGGAGCCAGGCAGAGAGGAAGTGCCTATTGTAAGAGTTCTCATAGTGATCAAAAGTGTACACAGTGTTCCAATTTTAAGTGTAGCAAATGTGGGAAAAATCATAATTACAGTCAGTGTCCAGCTTAAGGGAAAGTTTGTAGGTGTTGCTAGGGAAAAAATCGTCTCCAATACAGCTGTCCCCATAGAAAAAGTGTGAAATCAGTGGATGTTATCAATGAGAGTGATACATTATCTAATGATGGATACTCAGAGTATTACACAAGTGGAATTGAAATAAATAAAATAGTAAGAGCAGAAGCAATGAGTGTTGGTAAAGAGTGGTTGCAGGAAGTCGATGCTGAGGGCACTGTTGTAAAGTTTCACTTAGACCCAGGTTCTCAAATTGATATACCTGTTGAATTGTTTAAAACTCTGAAAACAGAGAAGAAAATTCAAAGAAGCAGTGCATTGATAGAGCCATGGGATAAACAATGTCTTATAAAAGCATTAGGTAAAGTTGTGTTTGACTGTAAAGTAGATGATATTATGAAACCATTGTTATTTCTAATCACTAATGTTTTTGATAAGCCTATTCTAAACATTACAACATGCGAAGAACTTGGACTGGTAACCAGGAATTATATTGATATTTTTAGTGTTGGAGTGTCTTGTGTTGAGTGTGACGTGGCTGAAGATACATACATACTTACCAATCATGCTGTTTCTTTCCAGGGTAGGCAGAATCACCAAGTTTCATTCATAAATACATATTTGTACACCTAACTCTGCTTCAATAATTTCCTCCATACTGACCTATGCCTGCAAACCTCTTTTGCTTCATTTACCCCCATACACTGATGCATACATGCCCTCCTGTTTTTAAGACTCCTAATATTCCTCCTCCTAAGAATTTCCTCAACCACAACTTTCTCGGCCTAGCTCTACTCGCACCTTTCATTTCACTCTTACATATCTGTTTCGTTAATTGACTCTCATCCATTCTCTCAATATGGTCAAACCAACGAAACACACTTTTACCATTTAAGTCCATTACCGGAGCATCTAACCCACATTCATTTATTACCCACTCACTCCTGACCCTATCCATCCTACTTTTGCCACAAACACTCCTCAGATACCCACCGAATTTAGTCTGCTCTTATGTCTATCCTGACATATCCACTACCTTACAATAAAGTGGGAAGAAGTACACTTGTGTACATGGTGTTGCACATCTCTTAATCTCCTCATCTATCTGTCCATCTTTTGCAAACATCTTACCTAAGTACACAAAATCATTCACTTGTTCAATTATTTCACCATTCACCCTCATCACACAGTTATTCTCCCCATTCTCCTCATCAAAAACTACTACTTTAGTCTTGCATGCATTTACCCTCAATTCCATTCTCACTGTTATTTCACAAAACTTATCTAGGAGCTTCTGTAATCCCTGTTCGCTCTCTGAGATCAAAACTGCATCATCCGCATGTAGTAGAACTTGCATGTTTACATTTCCAATCAGAACATCATCGTTTTCACTACATGCATCTCACACACATTTATCCATAAATACATTAAACAGCTGTGGTGACATTATACATCCTTGCTTTATGCCCTGTTTTATTACAAACCAATCACTCAGAGCCCTGTTAACTCTCACACTTCCTTCACTATTGTCATACATCACCATCATAACATTCAATATCTGTCCACCCACTCCATAGTCCTTCAAAACCTTCCACAACTTCTTTCTATTTACCCTAATCATAGGCCTCTGAATCAACAAATGCACAATACACTTTCTTTCAGATGCCCATACATTATTCTATCACTTGCTGAAGCGCAAAAAGCTGGTTACTACATCCTCTCCCAGGCATAAACTCACACTGCACACCCCATATCTGGCAGAAGTAATACTCCTCACTCTTTTGATTAAAATTTTGCAGAACACTTTTCCCGGAATGCTCAATAAACCAATGGCCCCATAACTCTAAAGATGAATTCATTAATACTAACAAATATATATTTGTTGGTGTAGGAAAGGTTCCTGGCACACATTCTGTTTTGATTGAACAGATGCTCAGCAGGTATGTCGCCCAGCCCTGAGTAGGCCAATGTCAGTAAATGTCAACTTAAGGCCAACACTTGATGAATTAGAAAAACAAAAGATCATTGAGAGAGTTGAGGTATGGCATCCTGAATCATATGATTCAAAAATCCAATGGTGTACTGAGACTCTGTATTGATCCTCATGATTTAAATAAGGTTATAAAGTGTGAACCTCATCTCGTCCCTACTGTGAATAAGTGAAAAGCTGTGTCATAAGAAGTACTATTCAGTGTTTGACTTAAAAGATGGATTTTATCATCTGGAATTAGATAAACTCTCTCAAAACAGGTATTGTTTTTTCAAATCTATATGGTACTTATAAATTCTTGACACTCCGGTTCTATAAATTCTGAGACAATCATGTGCACCTGAATTATTATTTCAGAAAGTTGATGAAAGAATTTTGCAGGGATACCAAATGTTCTTGTATACTTTAGTGATGTATTATGTACAGGCAAGGATGAAAAAGAAGATGATTTAGCCATCAGGGCAGTCCTGGAAAAGGCGAGATCAAGCAGTCTCAAATTTAATCCTCTTCAATTCCAATATTAAGTGAGCAGTGTGAAGTATGTAGGCCAAATATTTTCTGAAAAATGAATGTCAGCTGACCCAGAGAGGGTTATGGCTTCATTAGACTTAGAGGAGCCGAACATTAAGGAAGCTCTCCAGTCAGTCCGAGGGATGTTTAATTATGTGAGGACTTTTGTACCTCACATGGCCACATTAATCGCCCAACTAAGAGGATGTTGAAATATAGCAAAGTTTGGAATTGGTTCACCATACATTCTAATGCATTTAGGAAACTGATAGAATGTATTTCTGTTGCACCAGTACTGGCTAATTTTAATCCAGAAAATAAAAAAATTATTCTATCAGACTCTTCACAGAAAGGGTTAGGGTGTTTTTTTGCTACAAAATGGCCATCCAGTAGCTTTTGCATTAAGAAGTCTCATTGACAGTGAACAAAATGTCAGTATAAGTGAAAAAGAACTATGAGATATGTGGTTTGTAGGCAAAAGGTTTCATAATTTCATATATGGATATCATGTGGAAATCCAAATGGTTAACAAGCCTTTAGTGGCTGTCATGGATTAGCCATAGATGGCCCATTCACAAAATAGGATCTTAAAAATTGCTGAGGATAAGACTCGAATTATTTAAATATAGTTTGAAAGTAACATATATTCCTGGAAAATTTATGTATATGTCAGATTTGTTCTCAAGACACTTTGTGAAGGATAAAGTTGAGGAAGATGAAACGATGAATGACGAAGTTCATAGCTTGAGTATGAGTCTTCCAATGAGCAAGAGAGTACATCAGTATTTAGCACAAGCAACAGCTCAAGACAAAGAAGGTAAAAGTTTGATAGAGAACTGTAAAAGAGGTTGGCCAAAACAGTTAACCCAACTCCCTGACAACATTCATAAATTTTGGAAAGTGAAAGATCAATTATTTGTAGAGGATGAATTATTATTGCCAAATGATGAGGAACAAGGTGTTGTTGCAGTAGTAGTGCCTGAATCAATGAGAAAATGTTGGAGTTAGTTCATGCAGGTCATATGGACACACAGAAATGCCAGTCAAGGGCTAAACAGGTATTTTATTGGCCTTCAAGGATCAAAAATGTAGAATTCTTTGTGAATAAATGCTGTGTGAGTGAAAAATACTAAATTGCCATGCCCAGACATGAATTACACTCTCATAAAATTCCCCATCTTAGATAGGAAAAAGTATCAATTGACATTTTAGATTTTGGTGGAAAAAACTATCTAGTACTTTATGATGCATTCTGCAAGTGGTTAGAGATCTTGCCTATTCCTAACAAGTCAGCAAAGTTATGTGTCACTGTTTGTGATATTGTATTCGCATCTTTTGCTAATCCATGACAAATAATTTGTGACAATGTTCCATTCACTTCTAATGAATATACCAGCTATACAGAGAAACTATGGGAATATCAAGTAATAACATCTAGCCCAAGATACAGTCAAAGCAATGGGCGAGCAGAAAAAGGGGTAGATATAGCAAAAAGAATTTTGAAAAAGTCATGTGAGGAGAAATTAGATTACCACCTAGCATTAAACAAGTATAGGAACACTGTTATTCCAAGTAAGGAAGCTTCACCATCAGAGCTTCTTAATAGTAGAAAAATAAGGTCATAACTCCCCATGTTAGTTAAATCATTAGAGCCCAAGGGACAGAGGGGGGCAAAAGAAACGTTGTTGAATCAGCAAAACAAACCCAAAAAATGGTATGATAAGCATTGCACAAGGAGGGGAACCAATTACTGCCCATGTGATGAGGTAACATTAAACACAGAACTACCTTATGAAAACTGGAGCAAAGGTATAATCTTAAGTAAACAGAGTGCACCCTAATCTTATGTTGTACAAAATGAGAAAGGAACTATACCTAATTAGGCGTACAACAAAACATTTATGTAAATCATTCACTCTAAGTGAAAATGAATGTGAACTAGATTTTGAATATGCTTTTAACAATCATAGTAGATACTGTTAAACCTAATGATAAAGTAAATGATCAACTACAACAAGTATCACCAATAGCCAGTATAGATGTAAGGGCAGGAAAATTGTAAAACCTGCCAGGTATAATGACTATGTAATGTCATATATGCAGTGAGGATTTTGAGGGGGAGATGTTGTATTATGCAGAGATCACATGTGCTTACCCATGATGCACTAAAGCAAGGTTGGTGGTGTGAAATTTGGCCATTACTTAAGTAATGTAACATGTGACTCAGAATGGTGTTTACCCTGGTGAAAATATCCCGTGCGGGAAGTGTGCAGGAAACGTTCAAGAAACGTGAGGAAGCGTAAATACACTTCATGCACGCTTCCTGCACATTACATGCACAGGATAAAATTTTTTAAGCGCAAAGTGGACCACTGACAGAGAAATTATATGCTTCTATTTGTATGCCTGCCATACATTATCTGCACTAAGTTTTATCATAAAATATGCTTTCTGACCAAGTGACATAATGTCACCAAAACCTAGGTATTGTTCTCATTCTACTACATACACAATTTTTTAAAGTCACTCAAGTTGCTAAGGCAGGAAATAAAAAAGTACCCCCAAAGATTCATGTGTCACAAACATCATTATTTAATTTAAAGTCTATGAATTTGGAGGAGGAAAAACAATGATACTATTTTGGAATACTTCCTGGCATTGACTGTGAATTTTTGTGAATATATTTAGTGATTTTATTCTTAAATTTTCATCACTTGTTGTTCATTTTGCTCTGGTAGAGGAGTATTATAAGGTTGTAACTGCCTAACCTGCAGACTTCCAGGATGCTATCTGCACACTTCCTGAACGTTACCTGCACGCATCCAGAACATTACCTGCACGCTTCCTGAATGTTACCTGGATGCTTCCTGCACAGCTGAATGTCCAAATTCACGCTTCCCTCACACTTCCTGCACATTTCCATCATGGTCCCTGCACAGGTTATTTTTACCAGAGTGATAAATATTAAAAATAACCTAGAGTGAGTACAGTAGTCAATTCAATGGATATTACCAAAATACAACACAGCAGGCAATTGAATAGATACATAGACTAAATAAATAGTAAAGTATACACACAAGAAGAACCATGAGTAAGGTATGATGGTGGATGAAGGGATGATAAGGACCTTTAGATGCAGGATGGAGAGCTGTGGTCAACCAAACTTAACATTTAACAACTAATGAAAAAATGAACAATGTATTTTAAAAGAATATTTTCATACTTTCATCATTTTTTCATAGATCATTGTACATAAAACTAGACAGAAAATGTAAAAGCATCATTAACATCATCTCTGTGGGCAATAATTTCACAACTTTTATCTCAGTCACTTAATGTGATAGCATTAAAGTACTATTTGGCCCACACTGAGATCTGATCCTGTAATGCAGATTGGCAAACCACTCATAAATGAATAGTCATATCCCAAAACACTTAAAACTGTTCAGTATTCATTCATTTTAAAAGGGCATCTATCATATCCATGGGCAAGGATGCATGGAATGCGATTATGTAGCATGAGCAGATGTATGATTGATGTCAGTCCACTGAAATACTGAGTGACTGACAGTAACAGTCAGCTTAAAGCATTATAAATTTACCATAGTAGAACTCTCTAGTACGTTAAAGTATAAGCTAGAAATATGGCTATTTATAAGTAAAATTCCCTCACGAGGTATCGCCACTTCATTCTCTCAACAATCGTTGAACTACGTATCATGCTTACTGTTTTAAGTCACGAATGCAATAGTAACTAAAGACATATCTCCCGAAGGATAACTAACCTCCGTCCTAGTTTTTGCCGAGAACGTAAAATAAGGATTACCGAATCCAAGTTTCACTTTCCGCTATTCTTCGTGAGCACCCTCATTAAATTATGTTCTTAAAATAGCGTTTGCGACTTATTAGACTAGATATCCCACTGCAGGACATTTTACTTTTGTCTTTATAATGCAGTTCCCTCCTCTCATACTCATGCAGGTTCACCAGCGAAAGGGTTCCTAATAAGGTTTAAGTGAAAGTGATAATTGATTTTTTACGAAATGAACTCTCATCCTCACCAATTTAACACCGCATAATATTTGGAGTGCCGAAAGGCATGTCCGACCTATTAGGCTCGACATCTTCCGACCCATGGGCGTGACCAGGAGGCAGCAGGGGGGACAGCGCCCCACCCTGCAGACGAGACATTTCATACCAAATCTGCTATACAGAGCCGGACAGGATGATGTCCTGCCCACCGGCATATATCTACAGCTACGGATGGGTGTCCTGCTCCGTCCCCCTTGGCATAAATCCTAGCTACGCCTGTGTTCCGACCGTAAGTCCACGGACACACCTATGGCGAGGGATGATGGCTTACAGTAATCCGTTTTACCTAGCAGAACTTGGCAGAGCTCGAGACTACAAAGCCACGTATCACATGTGCAAGGAACGTAATTGAGGATATTGCCTGCTGTCCAGACACCACTGATCATGCAAGCCAAAGGCCACTAAAACGGAAAGGTGCGTAACGTGGTAAACTGGTGCAGCAGTTGTAAAAGATTTTCAACCACAGTGAAAGACACCTTGGGATGGTAGCAGCCCATTCCCGATAACACTAGATCACAGAAATACTTACCCGATATTGGCGTGAGATACTTCCATTCCCTTCGGCGGTGGTGGAAATGTGTAAAACGCATCACTAGGGAGTACAAGATCACTTACACGCAACGTAATCTCCTACACTATAGATTAACGCACCTATATTCACAGCCTTGAGAAATAATGGCTTCTGTTTATCGACGATCCAGAACACGATCAAGAGACAGCCACGGCGCAACGGAGGACTGAAGAAATGTTTCACCACGGGAGCAGTACTTGAAAAGACAGCGGTGAATCTTCATTAATCATGGATCACACTCTAAGAACTGATGGAGTCCCCCGGCATCGTGACATCTAACCACATTTCTTCCAATGATGATGTTAGTTGAAGAGAGAACGCAGCAAGACTTCTTCCCTCGAATTTCTCCTCCGGTAATGGCCTGGGACTGGCGATAGGGGGTTACCATCGAGGAGAGGGGTGAGAGGGGAGCAAAATGACCTCACTCCGACTCCCCACTCCCTTTGTCTTGAGAGAGGGGAAGGAGAGGAGGGATGACAGGAACGATAGGAACTGAGCAGTTCGAATGAAACAGCTCCAAGAAATGAACTGATGAGTAAATGAATGATCCACACATATCACCCGTTCTGCACAGTAATTGTAAGTTAGAGCTTAGTATTATATGTTATGAAGGAAGCGAACGCAGCAAGACTTCTTCCCTCGAATTTCTCCTCCGGTAATGGCCTGGGACTGGCGATAGGGGGTTACCATCGAGGAGAGGGGTGAGAGGGGAGCAAAATGACCTCACTCCGACTCCCCACTCCCTTTGTCTTGAGAGAGGGGAAGGAGAGGAGGGATGACAGGAACGATAGGAACTGAGCAGTTCGAATGAAACAGCTCCAAGAAATGAACTGATGAGTAAATGAATGATCCACGCATATCACCCGTTCTGCACAGTAATTGTAAGTTAGAGCTTAGTATTATATGTTATGAAGGAAGCGGCGGAGGGTAGAGATGTGTATATTGCCAAAAGTTTTGTTTTAGGGTAAATTACCGTGGTAAATTACGGTAATTTACCTAAAAAAAATTCAAGAATTTCCAACATTTTCTGGTAATTTTTAACTTTCAGCAATCTATAGATCATAGAGGACTAAATAGGAAAGCCTATTGCAATTGCAAGGGGTTAAAGGCATCTAAGCCATTACTATTGCTACAATAATGTATTCGAAAAAGAAAGAACTTCGAAAGAAATACGGCTGCCCACACGCAATTTGGTGTTCTTTTGTTTGAATGGGAGATTTTTGTTCAAACCGTTAACATTATAGCCCCACAAATACGTATTCCAAAAGTAAAAATATGCCACAAATTAGGTGTAAGTGCGTTAATTTATAACTAAGAACCCATGAAATATAAACTGGCTTGGCTTAAAATAATATATTTGGAATATCTCGGTATGAAAAATATCTGAGACGGAGGTGAATATTACCAAAAATTACGGTAATTTTCAGGGGCTGTGGTAAATTACGTAAAATACCACGGTAGTTAACGAATATTACTGCGGTATTTTTCAGAATGGCCAACTCCAGCAGAGGGCCATTTATTGTTTTCATCAAGTTTCTTCGGGTACGAACATATGGCGAGACTAGAGGCGCGCCATTTAGGGGAAGGGGGTGTTGAAGCTGCAATCCACTCAACCATTAGATAACGCCCTTCGTCCTTGAGCTCCAAGAAAGAACCTGATCAGCATGTTCAATAGAGTTCAGCTACGGTACACTTTTCAGAAAAATTCACGGAAAAGCATGCTCAAGTGAGTTCAGCTACGAGGTTTGCAAAACAGCATGCTCGGTGAGTTAAGCTGCGATACGCTGATCAGAAAGAGGAGTTGAATATCATGTTCAATGAAGTTCAATGGCAGGTCAATTAAGATTCTTCGAACATCAGGGCGTTCAGCTAAGGTAGCGTTCAGAAAGACTTGAATGGGTATGTTAGCTCGATGCTATTCCGATTGTAAATTATCCATGTATTCTTCGCCAATTTGTGGGATGCGTTGATATTCTAAGGAAAAAAAAGGCCATTTATTCATATGAATTTCTGTGGACACGTAGCGTTAAATTAAGTGAATTAATATATTCACTTAATTTAACGATGTGGAAAAGTCATGCTTAAGTTTGGAATCAAATACTGAGTAAGATAGCGGAAACTAAATTATTCCTCGCTTCTGGTATTTTAAGCATCCTTTTTCTTTATCCATTCATCGAAAATGTCATCCTACCTGGACAACAAATAACGAAAAGCCATTCGTTGTCGTGTAATTTTCTAAATGAAGCTATTAATGCGTTAATTCTTCCTCATTTTAATACAAAAGTTTGCTGAATGGCGGTGATACTAAAATTGAAAACCAAGAGACCGAGTGTATATATATATATATATATATATATATATATATATATATATATATATATATATATATAGTCGTTCGTTCATTCATTCAGACCGCTCAGCGGCAAATACTCACATAAATGTTCATACAGAAAGGTAGGAAGAAAGTGGATAGGAACACATAAAATTTACAAACACAACGGTGGTGTGAAGATGAAATGATGGCCGATTCCAAGCAGAAAAAATTCGACTGGACCGGGAATCGAACCACGGACCTGCTTGGAATTTTTCTGCTTGGAATCGGCCATCATTTCATCTTCACACCACCATTGTGTTTGTAAATTTTATGTGTTCCTATCCACTTTCTTCCTACCTTTCTGTATGAACATTTATGTGTATATATCTATATATATATATATATATATATATATATATATATATATATATATATATATATATATAAAACTACACTTAGGATCACTCAAGTGACGAATATATAAACAGTTTGCCAGAGAAAGGCAGACGCTAAACACAGAGACAAAAAAAATATGAACACACAAAGTTTCTTGATCTTTGCATCCGCTGATGGATATTAAATTTCTACTATTACTTGATCCCCCACTATTCCGTCGGAAGTCGCTTCGATGAAAGGATATTCTTTATCGATGAGTAGCCCACAGGGTCGTCACTGTTTCCAAATCCGAACCTGCCTCATCTACCCTTCCATGCTTCAAGCGAGTTTTCTTTGAGTGTTGGTCCGTTTTTTTTCTAGCTGTGGTGTTTATTTCGATTACCGATGCATCCTATTTTTACACATCTCTCATATTCTCCGAAAAGATGGTAGGTTGAACAAACATAAATATTTAACTCTACTGATCAGCAGATTTAATTTCACAGCTCATCTGGGTTAGAAAATTTCAATCTCCGAAATAAGCTACAGAACGTCGAAAAAAATTTTCACATTTAAAAGTTAATTTTGTAGCCCACCAAAAGTAAGCTTAGATTTATTTAAGAGAGAGTGAAATGCATGGACGTTAACTACAACATCACCGTGGTAAAATTTCAGGGCTCACTAATTTATCTTAGGTAATTATATGAGTAATCTTCTATAAAGAATGAAAACAAAAATTGGGGAAGACCAATGCAACGCTTTTACATCAATGGAGTTGATTTTAGATCCCATCTTTCTGAGAACATTTCGTTTTACCGAATCAGAACCCAGGGAAAAAAAAGAAAAATATAACATTTTACTGGTGAGAAGGATGAGGTTGACTGTTAACTATCTCTATATTTTATAAATCTCTAAAATGTCGAATTGGCTATTTACGATGGATGTGAGTAAATATCTTCGTAAAATTTCGATGTTTATAGACACGATGTTTTACCATGCGTAAATATGGGGTAACATCATCAACATCAGGTCCAAGGTGATCTAGCGACATTTTCTATATTTTCAGATTTAGAAGGGAGCTAAGAAGGAAACGTCAGGAAATACGATCTTGAGTGACAACCTCTGCTCCCTCCCACTTAGCGTTAAATGACCGCAATAAAATAATTTACTGAATGGCGGCACCGAAGAAAATTTAAATTGCAGATTAAATTTATGCCCTTCTTGCTCTTACTAATCTCTAAAATTGAAATGACACTCTGAAATATTATATGATATTATTTAACTAAAGGGGGTATAAATAGGGGATTATTTAACTATTTATTTGGGATATAGGGTTTGGGCCAGTGATAACGTGTTCGACTCTTCCCAGGGTCGCAGGCAGCGATGGAAAGAATTTTCCTGGCTTGTCAACCAACTTTTGCACGTTACCCAAATTTGACCTCACTACTGAGAGGCAGCAGTCTCAGCAGAGGGCGAATGCATTGATGGCGAAGATTATGCATTGATGGCGAAGATTAAGAAAATCGGACCACTACCAACGGCCACAGCTTCGCGCGAGAGTAAAGTTCACGGAAGTATCTCCTCTATCTGTTCAGTCATTCATCCCTATGATTACTTGTGGGCATGTAGACTTGGACCAAGGCAAAATTTGTAGGGCATGCCTTTGATTCTACCACTAGTATCCTGTCGGTCACTTGTTCAATACTGATAGTTAATTGCTGAAATTCCCTCATTTTTTCTTAAAACAGAATGCGAAATAAAATGCTTGCATTTTCAATACCAATTATAATATATGTGCATCTGTCAACTTGTAATCAAAGCCAATGCTTAGATAATTTTTAATTTATTTTTATGGAAAAATATGCATCAATTCCCAAATGCGTTCTCTCATATTTGGAACTATCAATCCCGAGAGAAGGGCCAAAAAACTGGGATACATAAGTTATCCTGGAGTCCTAAGACACCAGTTTGTTTATTCCCCTAGAATCTCGTGAAACATGCAGATAACTTTGAGAGCATGGATAGTTTTTGTTACCATAAAGCTGCTGAAAATATATCTCCGGCTCTGAAAAGTAGGAGATTATATTTGCCAGATTTAACGTTAAAGGAGCAGAATAAACTATTTCCTTGAATTTGTTCTACAATGCTGTGAATAGAAATTTTTTCACCTCCCATGAAAATTTGTTTTTGATTTAGCATAGCTATTCACAGCTTCTTTTTAAAACAAGTTTTTTTTTAAATCCATCAAATCCAGCTTTATGTCCTCTTGAATATGTCCGAAAGGTTTGGGATCTATCAAAGGTCACATCAGATGGTATCGGAGCTAAAACCGCAAGGAATGTACACTTTCGGCTCTTTGCCGTTGCACTTTTAGTCATTTTCAGCAGATGCTATGCTGGAACGAGGAGTTTTTTTCATTCCTACAAACCGGAATTTTTGTGGAAAAAATTCAGCAGCGTCAGACTCCATACATGCCAGCCGGGACCAAAATTTAGTTTGTGTTATGGTGGCATTCACCTTGAGGCACATTTAGCGAAATATCATTTCACCTATAAATCAATGAAGTTCATTTTTAAGAAAAGTATCTCACCCTTCTAAAGAGGCCAATGTAAATTCCTTTCCTTAACATTGACGAAAATACATGCCATTTTGCTTGGGAAACGGTACGTATATGCATTCCAGCGAAATCTTCTTTAATAAATGAGGAATTTTTAACACCTAGATCTCGTAAATAAATTAACTCTGTGTGGTTTGTATCTTTTCTAATTTTTTAATAAATCATATAATTACTGCGATAATTCTTTAAGGATCGTAACCTCATTGGAGAACATCGTGTAGGACTGAGAACATGTTCAAACGTAGTCCGCAAAGTGTGCAACGGCAAAGGACTGAAGATTCCAATAATATTGACATTTACTTCGCAGCTATTTCAGGGGTGATGTTTCCAGTGGTGGTTATTCCCAACTTGATGTTATAGTTTTTGCAATGGACATACCCATCAGGTCTAACTTACTAAAAACACCACGATAATTTACGCGAAGAATGGGAAATGTCCGCAGTGAAAGATATGGAGGCCTTGGGCCTCCGCACGTAGCCTTCAAGCCGTAGCCAAGCACGTAGCATTCAAGCCGTACGCAGATGGAAGCGGAGATGTCTGCAAAGATGTTGTCCATCTAATCACGGTCTGGCTTACGGGAGTAAGTGCAAGAGATCGAATCGTTGAAAACTAATCCTCATTGACAGTAGTTCTTAGTATTGATTAGAAACTAGAAAACTAGAAACTATTCGAGCGCTACAAATAATCCACATTTTAACAAAATTCACGGAATGTTGAATTTCACGAATTCACGAATCACGGAATGCCCGAAATATTACTCTTTTGTTAATTCGTCATCATATTCAATAGTCATAATAGTTCAATCCTAAAATTGGTCGACTGAAGCCCTCCATCCTCCCCTGTCTAATACTAGCTCTCCTTCTCCCTGGTAGTTCTTCATATGTACTTCCCTCTTTATTTGGTCCATGAACTTATTCCTGGGTCCTCCTTCGGGGACTTTTCCTTATATTTGACCTGCAATTATGTTAACCATATACCATACCCACATCAACACTCCCCGAGACAAGCTCATCGTTTTCCCCGCTTGTCTTCCAGTGTCTGCTCGTGATGATGTGGCCAGAGAAGAGTTGTTTGAGTCATCCCATTGGACGATTCAACCATCTCCTTATAAGGAGGTTCTAGAAAGAGTTTCCCTGCAATCCGGACTTGCTGACTTCACTTAACTCGGCAAGCGAGCGTCATGACCGAGAGGCGGCCGGAAGTGGGTTAAATATCGGGGTGGGGGAAGAAAAGTGCAAACGCAGAGGTGGAGCGACGGGCGAGGTAGGTTGGTAGGGGAAGGCAAGTGGAAGGGTAACGTACGTGGCCGCCTCTTACAACAGTAACAATTTTACGTGAATATTACATTTTATAGTTCTCTTCCTTGTTTGTTATCGGCATTCCGCGACAGATATAAAAATTAACCCGTGTTTTTGCACGCAAATCAAGACCAAACGGCTTTGACTTAACATAGTTTTATAAATTCAAAGATAATTTTTAGGTTTTTAGTTAACTTTTCAAATAAATTTACTGTGTTGGTGCCATCGCCCACTCGCAGTAAAAGTTCGACTCTAAGGCTCGAATTCCGAGTTCGTGTCCAGCTAAATGAGGGCCGACCCATCCACAGAGCATCGAGGGCAGGTATAATTTTCTACGGCCCCAGCGAACGGTTTTTAGCCGATTTACTAATTAATAATTATAAGTGCTACGAAAATGTTCACCCAGTATTTTCAAATATTACTGATAGTTTATTGTCGAAATTCCCTAATTATTGATGAAAACACAAGGCGAAATAAAATTGCTTGTATTTTCAATATAAATTATTCTTTATGTGCATGTTAGCTTGCGATAAAAGCCAATGCACAGATACTTTTCAACTTTAAATTTTCGATGGAGAAATATGTATCAATTCCAGAATGTGAATTCTGGAATTTGAAATTATTAAACCGGAGAGAAGAGCCTAAAACTGGTAAATATATGTTATCCCAGAGTCCTAAGTTTCATCTCTCTCCCATGAAACATGGAGGTAACTTTGAGAGCATGGGTAGCTCTTGTTACCACTAATTGCCGATTGCAAGAGCATTTAGTTAGTAATTGAATCAATAGCTACGAGATCCATAAAGTTTTAGAATTTAAGAAAATATGCAAGTTTCAATAACACATCTACTAGTGACATAAGTTGTTTACCAATGGCCAACGGCTTTGAATATTCGACCTAATCTTCTACCGCCGGAAAAAATCGATGAAAGTTTAGCCTATGAATAATTGCTAATGCACGTTAAAATTAGTCAGTAAGAGTAAATTAATTGGTCATTCGTGTCAAATCAATTTTTTTATTTAGTGATTATATCTCAAGCGGTTCAATGCGTATCCGCCAGCTTGGCTACTTATGGAACTCATGACAACATTCTTTAAGTTATGAAACCAATAAATTCATCGAATGTTTCGGCAGCACTTAATGAATGGTTACCATGACTTATGGGTCCCATAAATCTGTGGAATTCATATGTGTCGTTCCTGCAGCTGGCAATAAGTTGCTCAAAATATTTCTCCTGCTCTGAGGATTGTGAGATCATGTTTGCCAGAGTCAGCGTTAAGGGTACCGAAAAGGCTCTTCCCTTTAATCTTTTGGTATTATGCTGTTATTAGAAATGTTTTAACCTCCCATGAACACTCGTTTTAGACTTTGCATAGATATTCATAGTGTCTTTTTAAAACAATTTTTCTCAAAGTGTCCATTAGATCCAGCCTTATGCCCTCTTGAAAATGTTCGAAAGGTTTGGGATATCTGGGAGGTCTCATCGGACGGGATCGCAGCTAAAACTGCAAGGAATATACCCTTTTGTCTTTATGCCGTTGTGCTCCTAGCCATCATCAGCAGATGTTATGATGGGACGAGGAGTTTTTTTCACAATTCCTACAAACCGGAATTCACATTGAAAAAATGTGACGTCAGACTCCATACATGCCAGCCGGGACCTAAATGTAGTTCGTGCTATGGTGGAATTCACCTTGAGGCACATTTAGCGAAACATCATTTCACCTACACATCAATGAAGTCAGTGTCATTTTTAAGAAAAACACCTCATCCTTCCAAATATACCAAAATATCATCCCCTTAGCGAAATACTTTCCCTGATTTTTTACGAAAATTCATGTCCTTTTGCTTGGGAAATGGTACGTATATATGTCAGATAACCCTTACTTTTTCTTATTATTGCTTTTTTCTATTTCTTATTTTCTTATTATTTATTAATTCCAGACAACCCTTATTTTAAAAAACGAGGAATTTCTGACGCCTTTATCTCGTAAAAAATTAACGCTGTAGTTTTGACCTTTTCTCAACTATTTTGACATACACACTTCACCGGAAATTGACAAAACACCAGCAACATTGATGATTGTTTCCAAGTCCCTGTTATTATCGGTACTTTCCTTCTCATCCTCCCCTTCTTCTTATCTTCCGAGGACCTCGAATCCTGTGATGACTCGTAAGTGCAAAGGATCTCGTGAGATGACGACCTCGGAGGCCTTGCATCCCTCGATACCGGGCCCAACACCCGCACCAGCGGGCTGAAATCGAAAAAAGCTGGCCAAAAATCATATCTCCCATATTTTTTTATTTAGGACAATGATTACTTTGCAGATAAATATTTTAAGTTTCCCAACTATGTTATCCAAAATTCGAGTCAGCAGATGGATACGGGACAAATTTTTAAACCAAATGGTGGAAATGGTTTATTTCAAAAATGGATTCTCTGAAACATTACAGTATTACTAAATTTACTTCAGAGATAGTGATTTGATAGCAAGATATGTTACTCAAGCAATATTTTATTTGTAAAATATTTTATATATACATAAATTAATTAAATATAAACAATACGAATATAATGAACTATTAAGTCTTAATATGATTCAACAACCTCACTATTTTCGTCAGAGCTGGTTGGCAACTCCATTAGGAGGAGACCACGAGCTTCTTTTGGCATCTTTTTTCCTATAATTTTCCAAATATCATACGCTGATATCAAAGGATCTTGAGTAAGGAGTAGTCTTCTAAAAAGACCTTCAAATTCAGCAGTTCATGAAATTTTTCGCATATGATGCGCCCGGTGTATTCTTGTATCCTTATGTCTCGATTCCAGAGCTTGCTCCGATAGCTGGCCTATCGCGAGCACTTCCGCATAAGCAATTGATGCTCCATGAAGCAACAATTTGTGCATAGTAGGTGGCATATGATACCACGCATACAACTTGACGTAATGCGAGGCGGCGCTGAGGCAGTATGCGGAGAACGCAGGGTGATTTATTTGAAGCCCAGATGATAGGGGTTTTAAAATAGTGGCAAATCTTAAAATAAATTTCTTGTCAATACCAAATATTGAAAAAGAAATGTGCTTTAATCCTAGTGTAGTCGACTTGAAATATGCTAATTGTGAAGCATTTTTTAGCTAAATATTGTGAATGTACCACAAGTTTACGACAAATGCTGAGGATTAGAGAAAAGCGTCGGGCAGTGTTGTCATCATTCGTGATCCCTGAACCAGGTTTTGGGACATACACTAAAATTCCCATTCTTATCCTGAATTTCTCTTATATTTCCTTTTCTCTCGTTTCCATTTTCTGTTTCTGTCCCGTTGCTAACTTGGATTTAAAGAGGAATCATGAAAATGTGGTAAAAACATGCCTAGTTGGAGATATCATCTAATAAAAAAGGGACATGATAAGAAGGTATACCACTAAGAATCTACATGGAACTTTTCTACTTGCCTTCCACCTCTCAACGTGCAAGCGATAAGAGAGTCGGAGTAGGCACTCAAAAATCTAATGTAGTAATGTAGAGGGGATAACCCAAACGAAAATTTTTATTCGTCCACCTGCATTGCCTACATCCTCTTCATTTCTGAAATTTTTGTACCACAAATATGGAATTTCATGCTGCTCTTTGTTGGTAAAGCAATGCATACCTAAAACGCAAATATAAAAGTGAAAATATTGACCAACTACAAATTTGAGTAGAAAATTAATTATACTCGAAGTAGACCATTACCATTCCATCCACTATTGCGAGAAACAATTTAAATATAACGGTGATGTTACCAACCACAAAAGGTTGAAGCCTGCTTATCAACTCATTGATATATCGTTCTTCATCTGTAGTTACTTCAGTGGTTTTCCGAGTCCACTGCACCCGTATCGTCCGGCCAAATCTGGACGAGGATGGCCGCTGAATAGACCAGATTGATTCACCTGTTTTTAAATATGACATATGCATTTAAAAATTGTTAACTATGTTGTCACCATGTTCAAGTGAAAGGATATTGATATCCTGTTCACCTATCTCTCACGTCATCCCACAAACGAAGCGGTACAAGAGATGTAGCAAATAAGATTCGTCGCTAGTGTTTTCATCTTCCAAAATCTGTTTGTATTGGGAATATCGTGAACTCCCGTCAAACCCCCATTTGCACAGGAGTGAGAGGGTTAAACTGCCGCGATCGGCTTCAAATCTCTAAATTAAAGCAATTATGCGAGAGGCTGTGTGGTTGAGCAGCTCTTGAAGGTTTACTTCACATTTCTTCCGATACTGAAATGCCATCAATATATGCAGCGTTCTTCTCAAACCTCACTATCTCATAACTGAGGTATAATTTATGTTCCCATTTTTAGCAGTCTCGGGAAGTATTTTGTATTGAAATTTTGTCACATTGAAATTCAGAACTAATGAAAGAGCTTCCTCTGGCATTAACTCCCTTTGAGTCGTTAGCATTTACCCCTATTTCGTCGGCATCCGCGTTCCTTTTGTGGGGGTGGTGGCAGCTATTTCCTTAATGATATTTGCTGCCGCATCATCCCTTTTGGCAAGCAATAGCTCCACTGCTGACGCTTCCTCTCTTAAATTAAAAACTTTCCTTCTTTTAGATCTATTACAATATCTCTCATAATCTTTTTTCGGTCTTCTCTTCCCCTAAACTCTGAGGAACCTGAAATTGGTTAGCAATTATACCAAAATAATCTCTTTAATATAAATTCAATAAAAATTCTGTTGCTAATAGATACCAACCTAAGACGGAATTTTTACGAAGATATTTACTCAGATCCATTGGAAATATCCAGCTCAACATTTTTTTCAAACCTGTCGTTAATCCTCTTGCATGCTTCCGTTTGTAGGAATTAATAGCCGAAAAAATTTTACCCATGGCACTCGTCACCATTTCCATTTCCGAATTCACTCCAACGTTGAACTAATTTATAAGATATTGCAAAGCTGTTGTTTTGGTGACGATGATTTTCAATTTTAAAAGTTTGAGCTTACTAAAATGATCTCCATGCGTTATTTTGGTGACCTCTTTAGAGATATATAAAGTACAGAGATAATTAATAGTCAACCTCTTTTTTTCTCACCACTAATATGTTATATTTTTTCTTTTGTTATCTCTGAGTTCTGATTAGGTAAAACTAAATGTTCTCAGAAAGATGAGATCTAAAATCAACTCAATTGATGTGAAAGCGTTACATTGATCTTCTCCAATCTGTGTTTTCATCCTTCATTGAAGATTACACACGTAATTACCTAAGAAAAGTTAGTGAGCTCTGAAGTTTTACCAGGGTGATGTTGAAGTTAACGTCCATACATTTGACTCTCTCTTAAATAATATCTAAGTTTGGTTTTGGCGGGCTACAAAATTAACAATGAAAAGTGAAAATTTTTTCGACGTTCTGTTGCTTCCTTTGGAGATTTAAATTTTTTCTGATCCAAATGAGCTGTGAAATTTAATCTGCTGATCAGTAGAGATGATTATTTATGTTTATTTAATCTACCATCTCTTTTGAGAACATGAGAGATATTTAAAACTAGAATACTTTGATAAATGAAAAAACACCGCAGCTAGAAGAAACAACGTACCAGCACTGAAAGAATGCGGGATACATGGAATTGTCGAAAATATTGTGCTAATCATAAGTAGACATAGGCAGAGCCTTTCTTAGGACGTGGATAATAATCCTAAAAAGATTTGTAACGCAATTATAGTAAAATTCATTGGTGACGAGAAAATTTTGCTATTTCCCGTTCATATAAAGGAGGGTGTGCGGGACTGAGGTCGGCTTCAACTCGGAAAATCCTCTGCAAGTTCTATAGATAAATGTTTGCATCGTGAGTCCAGGATACCACTGAAAAAAAGCCTCCGATAAGAAGACGGTAGAGGACCACTTCCATTACCATCCGATGTAAAAGGGTACCGAGATCGATGAGAAATTTTTTATCGGCTCGAGAAAAAACTTGATTGCATTTCCGGAAAGGTGTTCATAGCGACCACTTAGCTCTTTAAGGTAGTTTGAAAGTGATAGTCCCGTAATCTTAATGGAGACCAAATTCGAATTATACGTTTTAATTTCAGCAACTACGGGAAGCATGAATTAAACATTGTATTATTAATGGTGAAATAATTTACCCTCATTTGACTGAAATTCTAAGTAACTAAATATAATTATCAATATAAGTCTTGAACTTTACTCATTTTTTCATGCAGTACGTTTAGAACTCCTTCAAAACGGAAGGTTTTCTGTTATCCCGAAGAAATTACTGCGGTGACTATAAGATAAATTTTCAAAAATAGTACATCAAACAATACAAAATACAAAAAAAAACATCCAATCTGAACAATATTGACTATTTGGCGAGATTTAGCCTTTAGGAATTACTCATTATTTAAATAAAGTCTCCTTGGAGTGTGCGCATGTACCATTTCCCTAGTAACAGGCCTGGTATTTTTTGACAAAAATCTGGGAGAGTAGTTCAGTAAGGAGCTGAAATTTTGGTACCTTTGGCAAGGAGAGATATTTTTATTGAAATATATATTAATGCATTCTTTATAGTAGATTACGCTAAACGATTAAAAGTAGATTTTATTGAATGTCAGAGAATCTTCTTCCGGCTCTCCACACATTCAGGAGCATATCTCCCTCCATTAAATCTTTCTCGCCTCTATTTACGATCTATCCTTCTTCATTCCGTCAATTAAAACCTATTCTCTTTCTTTCCCTTCCCCGCTTACCCAACATTCTTCCCTCTGTCACATTCTTGAGCAACCCCTCGCTCCTCATTACATCCTCCAGCAACCTACACTGCCGATTTCGAATTTCATTCAAAAGTTTCCTTTCCTCGCCCACCATCTCCGGCGCTTACTCGTCACTCTTCCCCTCCATCCACCTCACCTCCATCCTTCTCCACACTCACATCTCATCTGCTTGCAGCCTTTTCTCGCCCTCCATTCTGAGGATCCATTTTTCTGTCCCATACATCGCTAGGCTCCATATCAAGCTTTTCGCCAGCCTCTTCTTCACATCCCTAGCTAATGTCTACGTCATCAGCTCCCTTCTATTATGACACGCCTCCTTAGCCAGCGCTATTCTTTTCCGTATGTCTTTGCTACTATGTCTACTATGCAGCTCCGGAAGTATATTATCTAAACCTCTTTTCATAGCTTTTCATAGCTTTTTATCTTTCAATGCTTTCCCTCTTTCACTGTCGAGAATCACTGGCCCGAGGTAATCTTTATCTAGGATTCCCTCATTCTCTATATCTAAATTAGTTGGTCTACTATCGCTGTCATATAGCTTCTCCACATATTCTCGCCATATTTATTGAATATATTCACCAGCTAGAATAATATTCTACACCTCTTGTCCTTAATCTTTGATACCTGTTCCTCTCGCTTACCTCCCGATAGCAATTTTACCCTAGTGTATAACGTACCCAAGTCTCCTTCCTTCGCAGTTTCTTCATTTCCTCGCGTTGCCTTTCCCACCAATTTTCCTTCGCCAGATTGGTTATTTGCCGTAGTTGACTATTTAGCTCCTTGTATTTCGCCTTACCTATGTCGGGGTTGACATTTTTCCTTTTCCTTCTCTCCGCCATTGTTCTCATCATTTCTTTCGTAACCTACTGCTTCTTTACCCTCCTAATTTCCGCGGCTCGTATGGTTTTCTCGGCCGCACTTACTATGCCTGTTTATTGTATATATTCTCCCATTTTTTTACTGTTCCTATTTCCTTGGCTTCGCCTATATTCTATATTACAATCTCCTGGTATTCCATTCTTTTTTACCCATTCATCGCTTCCAAGTTCCAACTCTTCATCCACTTACTTATATTATTATTTTTCATTCTAACCTTACAATTCATCATTACTATATTATGTTCTTTATTACTATCTTATGTTATATTATTAGATTCTGCATCAACCCCCAGATAGCTCCGTAAGTTATTCACATTATTCCTGAATATTTGCCTCGTCATGATATAGTCCATTTCGTATCTCCCAGGGTCTCCTGGCATTTTTTATGTGTACCTCGCCTGTGCTGGAGTTTAAATGAAGTGTTTGTCACTACTTATTTATTTCTCCTTCAAAGTTCAACTGCCTTCTCTCCGCGTTCATTTGTCGTTCCTAATCCAAATCCTCCCTTAGACTTTCGGACTTCTCCGATTATCTCCTCTATCTGTTCATCCACCAATCCACCTCTTCATCCCTATGATTACTTGTGGGCATGTACACCTGGACCAAGACAAAATTTGTAGGGCGTGCTTTTATTTCTACCACTAGTATCCTGTTGGTCACTTGTTCAATATGTACTAATCTCCTCCCCAATTTTGCGTTCAATACAACTGCTACCCCATGTTGACTCTCAACCCAACCACTATAGATTACTATACTTTTCCTTGATCATTGTTTCCGTTGAATTGACTGTTGTGCAAGGATTTCGTGCGATAATGGCCTAGGAGACCTTGCCCGCCCAGATTCCAGACCCGACACCCGCCCCTGGATATTGGATGGTGTCCCGTACTTGCCAGGATTCATTTCTCTGTGAGTGACATTCATTGTTCAGGGTAGTAAAGCAGTTGAGAGGGCCTCCCACACACACTTACCAACTGTGTTTTTCACGTGACACCATCACGAGATTACCTTTAATCTGGACCATACCCTCCGACCTATCTGCCATGTATGGCCCTACAGAGAGCAATATTAATTGCTCCCGCCAGTCCAGCTCTAGAGGTCATAGGAACGCGCAAGCCCTTCCAGCACGTTAAGGTCGTAGACTGCGGGAAAGGATCTATCATGGATAAATTACTATTTTCGCCAGCGTGACTAGTGCAATATAAATACGAACGTAAGTTTAAGATTTATTGTTAATGATTAAAAGTTTTATACTAGAGAGCGGCTGGTCAGCTGGTGCAATTACCCACCCGCGGTGAGGGGTGGACGCCGAGGCTTAGATTCCGAGTTCGGGTCAAGCTCAATAAGGGCCAAACCTTCCACGGGGCTTTGAGAGAAGGTAAAATTTTCTGCGTCCCCAACAAACAGCTTCAAGCCGGTAAATCTTCCGATAGATTACGTGGGGTCTCCAAACCCGTTCCCATCTTGAGAGTAAAGTATTTCCCGAATGATATCGTAGTGATTTGACGAGACACATTACCACTTTCCCTCTGTGCTCGGACAGTGAAAGTTATTGCTTTAGAAAAATGAAATGTATTTAGCCAAAGGTATACTCCCCTTCAAGAAAACTTCCCACATTGGTGGCGAAATTTTACTAGTATCTCCATGAGACAACACTGCTCGGGAGAGCAATAAATAAACGGAAAGGAACAAGAGACTTCCTCCCAGCATATGGCGAGGGAGAGTGTGGGAGAAGATGAGCACGGAAAAATTTTGACCTACGAAAGGACTGTCCTAAGGGGATGGGGTAGGATCCAGGCATCTGTTTACTAAGTGTGTGGGCGAGAATAATAAGGGAATTGGTCGTTTCGGTCGCTCCGAGATCTCTCGTTGACTACGACCGCTGAAAGACGCGGAGAGCCCAGTCTTTGTCATTATCCTCGCTGCTTGCTCCGTTTCTTATGAGTCATAAGCTTATTAATAAACGCATAAAATATTTGAAAAGTTGACGTTTTTTTATCACCTAGAATTCTATGAGCTCTGACTGTTCAAATCATGAAAACAGCAACGGCTGCCGCTTTTATCTGGCAGCAATGGCAAGCTTGTTTTGTCTTCAGTCGCTCCTCCGCCTATCTCTTCCCTCCCTCCTCGACCAACGCCCAAGGTCTCCCCAGCCACAACTCGCCGTCTCATTCGCCCAAAAATTCACTTACTCAACAATTCACTCGCCCGACAGTTCTCTCACTCTTCTTCGTCTTTGGGTTCCTGCCCTTCCCTGCCCAGCCGTTCTTCCCTCTCTAGCCTTCCTCTTCCTCGCGTTTCCTCCCATTCGTTGCCTCTCTCTTCCTGCCGACACCTCTTTTAAACACACCCTCCCCTCTTTCCTCATTCTACCTCCCTGCATTGCCCACGTCCCTGGTTTCGGAGAACACAGAAGGTTTATCCGGTAATTTGGAATTTTTTGGCTATGTGAACTTAATTCTTTGGTGGGTAGTGTATATTCTTTTTCAATTATAAGCCCTATATTTTTCGACAGTGAAGTGTATAATTTTTACAATTATGAGCTCAAAAATTTTCTCAGGTGATCTGTAATGGTGAGGCTACAAATGACTTCCGATGATTTCTGAAGTTTTTCCTTGATTATATCTGAAGTTTTTCCTTGATTATATCTGAAGTTAAATCAGAGGAGAAAATAAATATTTTTCACAGTTTCTAATTTCATATTATGAGTTTTGCAGTTTACTCCAGTGATTTTTGAGCCCGTCACTGATGGATATCAAAATCTTTAAACTGATGTCCGAGCTTCACTTTGGTAAGTTGTGAAGAATACTTCGTTGACGTTAAATTTCACTTTTAAAAGTCTGAACTTACTAAAATGATCTCCATGCTTTATTTTGGTGATCTCTTTAGCAAATTTTGGTAAAATGTAGAGATAATTAATGATCAATCTCTTTTTTTCTCACCAGTAATATGTTACATTTATTTCTTGTATTATCTCTAAGTTCTGATTCGGTAAAACTAAATGTTCTCAGAAAGATGGGATCTAAAATCAACTCAATTGATGTAAAAGCGTTACATTGGTCTTCTCCAATCTGTGTTTTCATCCTTCATTGAAGATTACACACATAATCACCCAAGAAAAGTTAGTGAGCTCTGAAGTTTTACCAGAATGATGTTGAAGTTAACGTCCATACATTTCACTATCTCTTAAATAATATCCAAGCTTAGTTTTGGTGGGCTACAAAATTAACTTTGAAATGTGAAAATATTTTTCGACGTCCTGTTGCTTACTTCGGAGATTGAAATTTTCTACCCAGATGAGCTGTGAAATTAACTCTGCTAATCAGTAGAGATAAATATTTATGATTTTTCCCTCCGGATCACAGTTTGGTGAAAATTAAATGTCCGTTTCTTTTCTGGCGGATATAGCGCTCTCGCTTAATGTATTTGAGCCTCACCCATGAAGTTTCGCGTAAAGCCGTCTTCCGTCGCTCCTCCCCCTTTCCTTCCCTCCTCCGGTAGAGGAATTCTCTCGCAAGCATCCCTACGCTGTCCAACCCGCCTCCAAAGGCCTCTCTTCCTTCCTCGCCACTCTACCTCCCCTCCTGCCCCATCTCTCTCAGTCACCTCCTCCTCCTCCGTCGGCGCCTATCGCGCCTATATATTCGAAAGAAAAAAGTTCATATATGTCAGCTCTGCAGTGTATTTACCTAATACAACGTAGCTATATTCGATTTACCATCTCATGGAATTACTCATTTTCCACCACCAGGCACATGGAGTTGACCATGCCTGATATCGTTAGCCTCGACCACCCTTCGCTCTTCATGTTCGTGGTATTTCTCGGCCCCGGCTGAAGCGGACGTAGATGAAAAGGAGGTGGAGAAATGGACGAAACATCAAGATCAACTTTTAGAGCTTCGGCAGATGTACCCCGGACTCTGTTAAAATGGTTGTCCTAATCGTATGTGAGCTAGGTGGAGTTAAGGGTTCTCTTTTCGAGAGCATCTAGTGTATTCAGTTAAAAATTAAGTATATTCACTGAGCATGCAGATAAATTTTAAAATTAATTTATATCCCCTATTTTAATGGTTGTATCAGTTTCTCGATGCCACTTATATAAGCAATATTACTTGGAATCAACAGGGATAGGCGTCAGGAAATGACACGCTTGAATTAAGCGTTAAAGCGAGGAGGTGGCAAGTAGGACGAGGCGAACTTGAGAGATGTCGGGATGTGAGCTGGAGGAAGTGGAAGGGAGGAGGAGGAGGAGGCGACTGAGAGGGATGGGGCAGGAGGGGAGGTAGAGTGGCGAGGAAGGAAGAGAGGCCTTTGGAGGCGGGTTGGACAGCGTAGGGATGCTTGCGAGAGAATTCCTCTACCGGAGGAGGGATGGAAAGGGGGAGGAGCTACGGAAGACGGCTTTACGCGAAACTTCATGGGTGAGGCTCAAATACATTAAGCGAGAGCGCTATATCCGCCAGAAAAGAAACGGACATTTAATTTTCACCAAACTGTGATCCGGAGGGAAAAATCATAAATATTTATATCTACTAATTAGCAGAGTTAATTTCACAGCTCATCTGGGTCAGAAAATATCAATCTCCGAAGTAAGCAACAGGACGGCGAAAAATATTTTCACATTTCAAAGTTGATTTTGTAGCCCACCAAAACTAAGCTTAGATATTATTTAAGAGATAGTGAAATGTATGGACGTTAACTTCAACATCACCCTGGTAAAACTTCAGAGCTCACTAACTTTTCTTAGCGTCTCGAGTTCTTCACTATGGTCTCGTCTCGAATTCTTCACTACGGTCTCGTCTCGTTTTCGATACGAGACGAGAAAGTCTCGAGTCTCGCGGCAACACTATTTAGTTCACATAGACTTCTTGTACTCACCGATATAAACATTTAAATGCATGAAATAGTATCTCTCAGCTCTCCTAAACGTATTTATTTACCTTGCTGATTTGATTTTTTCGGCCATTTGCTTGTTATGGTTGCCTTAGCAACGGCTTCTCTGCCACCCATGCAGCCTTTGAGTATCAGTAGAATCCATTGTTGGAAACTTCATCAATTGACTGAACTCATTTGTCCCTATACAGGACTGCCAGTTTATTTCAGAACAATTTCGCAGCACTGGCAGTGAGTTTCGGTAGACGCGCTACGCTGAAAATTTGATATATCCCTGCGTGTTGATTAAATTTTTCATGAATTGTTTCTTCCTTATAATACTCTGTGACTGATGAATTTTTGGTAATCTTCTCTTTAGTTCAATCAAATTCCAATAAAGCACGCTATGGGCTAAATTACTTCATGAACCGTTCACCCGTTTAATTTTTTTGTATTTTTTTAGAATCTTATGAAGTGTGATTATTCAAGGATGCCATTGTTCACTCAAATGTACAAATTCTCACTTCTGCGTAATAGGTAATATTGTTTCCCATGTTGCTACTGGAGCGTTTGGATGGCAGACATGTTTTATTTATCATTTAAATGCACTGGAGATAATACATTATTTTCTAATATAAGTCCTTGAATAAAATACTCTTGCTGTTAGTATGTCTTTTATTAAAGCATGCCCACTGTCATAACTTAGGGCGTACTCATTTTACTAATCAAATCCTTTGGTAAATTGTTTTCATATTTATTGTGGTCCCATTTGTTAGATCCGTTGCTTTGGTCCGAGTTGATTCTTACTCGTCCATTTGGGGAGTTTAATTTTTTATTAGGTCTACCGATTCTTTACAGATTAATAAAAATAAATGCATGCAGAGTAGGGTGGTACTCATTTATTAGAATTGAGAAAATCTATGTTTTCCACCACATTAAATGATCGATGTGGTGTGTTAATAAAAATGTTAAAGTTTCGTCTCTCTTAGTTATCGGGAACCTTTGCACCGATGACCCTAAATACTTCGCGTTTAATAATGCGTTTCCCGGAAAGAAATAGCTGAATTCCTTCGTAAAATGGAATAGTAAAGTTTTAAGGGAAAAAATTCGTCGAATTTCATGTGTCTTCCCACGTTTATAAGACATGATCCTGCGCATTTCGAGCCACCCCCAAAGGGTACGACCCAGAACCGCTGCACCACTGTGTAATAGCCAGCACTATTCCCTTCCCCTCCCTGTACCGGAAAATAGTGCGTCACCCCTCTCCCTACGTCTACAAGAGGAATAAGAGTCTACGTCTTGTCTTTTGAACTCCGGAATGAGGTGTCATAACCTGAGAAATTTTGACCATTATTCATAAGTATGTACACAATTATGCAAAGGAGATTCTATTCACAGTTTCGCTCTTATTTGATTCACCGTTCGTTTTTAGATTCATGAGTAACAAGACTACTTTGCTCATGAAAGTTTACGACAATGGGAGCGTAAAGTTAGCTATATCTCGAAGTACACTACTATTTTTAGTACATTTTTCTGCTTTTACCAAAGGAAAAGGAACCAAAACAATTCAAAATGTGCCTGAACTCTACATTAGCGTGGCACTTATTTTTCAGAATTGAGAAAATGTATGTTTTTCACCTGTTAAAATGATCGTTGTGGAGTGTTAACGTGTTTAAGTTTCTTTGTTATCGGTAACCCGTGCTCCAATGGCTCCAAAATGCTTCGAAGCTAAATATGCGTTATATGAAAACCGACGAAAATTTTGTCCGAAAAGGCTTTAGTATTGCATTTTACACATGAGTTCCATTATTTCCATCCAGAAAATGCATATTTTAGACACGAATGCCATTATTTCCATCCGATAAACGTCTATTCAGCTTCAAAGTGTGTAGGTCCATTGGGGTACGGGTCGCCGATAGTTAAGAGTGACGAAAAATCAACACGTTAACATCCCACAGCGATAATTTTAAGAGGTGGAAAAAAAACTTTTCTCAATTCTGAAAAATAAGTTCCACCCTAATGTGGAATTCAGGCATATTTGTTTGTATGTAGAACTCAGGCAGTTTTGTAGACTTTGCATATCAGGGCATATTTGTGTTTTTTGAATTTCATGTGGCTATTGTCGTAATTATAAAACTGCTGTCCTATTACGGGTTCACCGCCAGTTCAGGCCAGGGAAGTAACCTGTTGATTAGGATGTATTAAATGCACTATTTAGGGATCCTAAAAGATTATTAGTATGCATAAATTTTGTGAAAAAAGCTTCGGCAGCATGTTGGAAAATTTTTAATTGATACTAAGGGCAATGAGAAGCTAATTTCGAAATAGTAAAAATTCCCATGCCGGGAGAGAGCACTTTATAGATTTTAAAGTAGTATGACAGAAGGTGAGGCCTACAAATTAGCATTGGAATATATCAAGTGGGGATGAGAAATAAGTGAAGATGAGATCATGATGGCGAAGTAAGTATATATTAATATGACGGCTGCAAACAGGTGGGATATCCTGAGGAATGCTTAAGTACAACTCGGCGAGTAAAATCTAGTCAAAAGGAAGGGACAAGAAAAATATAAACTGAATGAGTGAGAAAGAAATCGGGTGACTGACTGTTGGGTAACAGAGCCAATTTTTTGTGTTTCGCCGATAAATAAGCTCTTTCTACGTCGCCAACCTCGAAATATTCTGTAAGTTCTACATAAAGGACGAACGTATTCCACGCAAATCCAAACGTTAGAGTAAAAATCTCGTTGGCATAACTACGAAGTAAGTCGGGAGTTCAGGAGACAGAGACAATTACACAACTTATATAAAAATTCTATTAAGTCAGGTAATACAACAACGGAACTTGCGGTGAAAGAAATGTCCCCAGGTCCAGAAAGGAATACGTGCACTAATGCTCAAGAAGTAAGCGCCACAGCATCCACCATTCCCAGAAATCATAATTGGCAAATCACTATCCGAAGGCAAGGTGCCCCAAGACTGAAAAATAGCCAACGTCACACCAAGTTTAAAAATAGGAAACAGACATGAACTAGGAAATTATCGGCCAATATCGTTGTCATCCCCTTTATTCAAGATTCTCGAACACGTTGTTTTTAGCAATACCATGGCCTTCCTGGACAACCGACACCTTTTTATATTCCAGTCAGCACGGCTTCCGTAAGAGTAAATCCCACAAAATACAGCTTGCGCTCTTCATTCACAATATGCTAAAATCAGCAAATCGAAAAAACAAGTTGACGCGATATTCCTTGATTTCAAGATGGCATGCGACAAGATTCCTAAAATGAAACTCATATGGAAATTGCAAACGTGCAAATTTTCATTGCCATCATTGTAAATGGAAAAATATTGGATTCGATACAGGACTTTCTCAGAAAATATTGATGGTACTAGCTCTGATGTGATTAAAGTCACATCCGGTGTCCCACAAGGAAGAATTATCGGCCTAATTTTATTCATTATTTACATTAATGACCAAAATTCTAGAGTTAGCAGTAAGCTTAGATTATTTGAAGACGATACGGTCATAAGGGACATTAGCGACTCAGAAGAGCTATCATCGGACATAAACGTTCTTTCGTGGTGTCAGGAGTGGGGGCTAGAACTTAATCTTAGTAAATGCACCAAAGGATACTTCTTGCGGAAATCATCACACCAACGCGTCAACTGGCGGTCATGTCTTACCCCGCGACCAATTAATGGCTACCTTCATTCTCAGTCCTCCACCCTTACATGGGTAGAGTCATACTAACTGTTCTATACTCCATGCTTTCTGATGTAATCATCTTTTTTCGGGCTGGGCACGGAGACTGATTCACCTCGTCACTTATATGCTTCAGTCACTCCGACGGAGGGGGATGGTCCTCTGAATAGGTAGAGGACCGGGAGGAGATTCTCTGACATTCAGCAAAACCTACCTTAACCTGTAGAAAACTTAAAACAAATGACGGTGACGGACTGATAATCAGGGTGGTCAGATAATTATCGCGCGGTATAGCAAGACTGCCCGCCGTCACCTTTCAATTTAACTTATGTTAAGAGAAGCATGGGAAGAGCTAGATGTGGACATTTAAGTAGTAAGTGAGCAGATAAAAACTTAAATTCACAAACGACAAGGCGCGAAAAAGTCAAATCGAAGCGAAAATGTAAAGGGATGCCAAGCTTTGTTAGGTATGAATAAAATCAGTACAGAAAAATGTAATGAAGGTATTCATTGGGAAATAAAACTAATGAAATTTTCTGGGATAACATTGCGAGGATAATCTTTGAAGGACGGAGGCACAAGCAGGAACGAGTCGAACAATTTAGTAAATTTGATAGTAGTACCTTGCAATAAAATAGGAGTGCCTCGTAGCAGGGAAAAATTTCACTTGCGAAAAAGCCTCCCGCAATAGTAGAGGATGATTACGGGAACCATGAGTCAGAATGTAAGGTTGGATTAGAATTTTATATAGATTGTAGCGTTGTGAGGAGCAGAAACCGCGACTCAGAGAGAAGTGAAAGAGAATATACAGCAGGCGGCCGAGACGTGGTTGTAAAGGGAAAATGGATAATTTTCATTGGAAGGAAAGGGTTAATGAACGAGGAATTGCTTCAAATGGCAGGTAAGAAGAAGACATTTATAAACCGCATCGGCGCAGGGACGATACTGCGCAGGCCGTTTCAGGAATGGGACTATTCGACGCAGCCAAATTTTTGGTAACTACTCGGCTAAAGACGGGTCTAAAACCGTTAATAGCGCACGAAAAGCAATAGATATGCATTGTAATGTTTTTTTTCTGTATGGAACTATATAAATATGAGGAAAAATTAAGATCATTAATAGTCAACAAAAGTACTCTGGGTATGCTAGCGTTTCATCTACATCGCAGGGATATGCATGGACCATATGAAAAGTAATTTTAGTACTATGTGGAAGATTGATAAACATGGTTTGGGAGGAAATCAACTAATCAGCTACACTATCTGTCGAATAACCTGCTTCTAAGTGTATTGGCCGAAATTGTGGCCTTCTATCGATCGTGGGAATAAAGACATTTTACACTTCTCTGCTCTGCAGTCTATTTTCCAAATTATATCCTCCTGATCAGATCAACTGTGGTATTGTGCAATTTGCTAGATATTTATAACTTTGTTGGAAAATAAATTGATTTTGAATTCACGCAAAATATTATGCCATATTTTTAATAGACGGTCTGAAAGTGATTCCCATTCCAGTTGTTGCCAGAGGCCAAAAACATTGACTAGACTCTCATAACGGCCTATTACATGCCTTGCTGATCGACCAAGCTGGTGTTCAAATTTTTTAGGCCTCTTTCATGAGAATCCAAATACTGGCAACGTGTTCCAGGAGGGGTATAGTAAAGGAAAAATATCTGATTTCTCTGAATTTATCGTCGCACTTTCAAAAAATCCCACTTAACCCTTATCTTGCCCAATTATTTCCCGAATATGTTCACTCCATGACAGATCATAAGTTAGTTTGCCACCACCTAAGTCAAACTAACTTACTACCTTGAACTGGAATGAGTGCTCTATTCTTGGCGTGGAATCACACCGTGCCACGCGCCCTAGTGGTGGCTTGCACGGTATTTCGTATATGCAAATGTAGAAGTATCACAAAAGCTTAGCATCCGAACGAAATAAAAGCGGCTCAGGTACATCTACATACTACCCTGCGAGCCGCTGTATGGGCGTATGGCCGGGGGTTTTATGACACCTGCCGTGTAAAGTTGTAAAAAAAAAGATTTTCGGTGGTGAAATTTAGGTTAGGGGTGTTTTCAGTGGAGGTCCAGTTTTATTTTAGTCTCTCATTGTGCGTGGAAGGAACGAGTTTTATTTTTATCATATTTTTAAGCGAACGAACGGGAAGAATTTATACTTAAAGGAACGAATATTTGATTACCTCTTGAAGGTTCGTTGACCACTTGAGGAAGAGAGTGGTGTGAAAGTGTGCTGTCAAACGCCTCACTTATATCACGTTTCCTTGAATTTGTTTCTACGCTATTGGTTTTAAATTTTTGCGGGAAATTAGAAATCTCCACATATCATAATCACGCTTTTGTTATCTTCCGATATAAATGATTATAATTGAGTTTCCAATTGGTCCAAAACATCAATATTGGACTTCGGTGGTCTGTACAATGAACAAATGACTGAACACTAGAAGCCCCGCGTGGGTCATTTTGACCCATTTGCAAGTTTCCGTCCATCCCATTCAAGCTATATTTATAGTATAAAGAAATGCTTCTGTGACTTTTACTTATTCTAGCATTTTTATATGTACCTTAACCAAAATTTGCGTATCTCGTATAGTTTCCAAAAAAAGTACTTTACCCTAGAAGCCCCGCGTGGGTCATTTTGACCCACAGGGCGTTATTAACGGATTTACTTCAGTTAAGTGCCGTCAAAAAGTGTTCTTTCTGAAAGTATATGAATACGTGTTGATTTTGGTCCGAGCATTAATAAATGGTACATTATTACACTTTTCTGTGACATTTTTAGCATTAAATCATGTTTTATGACGTTACCATCTATATTCATCTTTGTCACCTCATCTGAAAAATATAAATGAATGTTGCTTTTGGTTGGAGGACAATGTACTTTTACGTACGATCCACAACTAGTTCACCTTGTCAAGCTCTTGTTATACGCAGAGCGTGCTCCACATCTGGAAGAGGTAACCTTTCCCTCTGCCGCAAAACTGCTTAGAAGTTCGGTCGGTGTCAGCCACCGGGGACGGAGTCATCCAATAGGCTCCACTATCTTTTGTTGCCACGTTCGTTACAGAAGAGGAAGAATGAACACCGAATGCATTGGTAAACTCTCGTATTGTATCACTTTTAGAAAAAAAGACAAAAAATTATCCAATGAACTCAATTGCTGTACGAGACGAATGAAAGATTCAATGTCATTCTCGTTTTTCAGTGGCCCAGGCAAGTGACATTGTGTGCCAGACTGAATGGCTACCCCGTATGCGTGGTATTTTATAGTGCTCAGTGACAGAGTGGCGCCGATCATAAAAGACGGGCTGACTCACTTATGGTCAACTATCTCGCATAATTCCTTCGCAGCGCCACCCAGTGCGGCAGTTGCTCTTGCAATTCTGCTTGACTCCACTCAGTCGCCCTGAAGGCATCGTATTATATGAGCATTAGAGTGCAGAAGGAAAACCTCGCACTGTCTTGCAGTTAATACCTGTCTCAGAGTCAGGAATAATTTCTAGCGAAGGGCTTGAACATTTTCCTGATTTTAATGCATGTAGTGGTTTCTAACTCTACCGATGCCTGGAGTGCGTGGCCTCATTGAGGATGAAATAGAAGCACTGATCAACATTTCACCAACGCAGTCTGAAGGAAGTGGTTCGGATTTTTCTAGTGACGATGATTTTATTCCTGATGGAGGGACATTAGATTCCATTTTCACTGACTCGGATTATTTGGTTAAATTTCTATAATATTCTTAGATATCTTTTCTGAATAAAAATGCATGAGATAGAGATTTATTCTACCACATCAAGCTTTGAGTATCGCGTTGAAAGATAATGTTTTAAGTTAAAATATATGATGGAACTTGCATTTGACGTTTAAACACTATTCCGTTAATTTAACTCAATATTTATGGCATCAAAAATAATACTTACTTGATATTACTAACCTTGTATGATATTTCTTGAAAAAAAAGAGTATGAAAAAAATTGTTAAAAAGTTTTTTTGAAAGTTTTTAACAATACATCATAGGGATATAACCCTGGATCTCAAAGAGAGTAAATATAACCCAGAACAAAATAAAATATCTAAAATAAGGCATAAAATCATGACAATATAATACAGAACCACGCATGGGTCATTTTGACCCACATTTTTTAGGGAGGCAGCCAACTCCGGGAGATCTAGTGTTAAATTCGTTTGCTGGACCCGTAGAAAATTTTACCCGTTCTCGTAGCCCCGACGAAGGGTCGACTCTCATTTAGCTGGACGCAAACTCGGAATCCAAGTCTCAGTGTCGACCCCTCACCGCGGGTGAGTAATGACGACCACCAACTATCCCCACAATGGTTTATAACATTTAGACCTTAACAATAAACCCAAAATTTTAGCTCATATTTGTATTGAACTAGACACACTGACGCAAATGGTTTTATAATCGGTGTTTTACGATGGATAATAACCATTTATATGTTCCATGGTTTCAGGCTCAACTATATAGAAGTTGATTTTCACAAATGAAAAAATAACTTGGTTTTCTTCCCCTGTATTTTTTTCTTGGTACGAAATGTTTCGACACGACGGTGGATACCTGATGTTAACACCGTTGTGTCGAAGCATGTTGTACCGAGAAAATAAATCGGTGGAAGAAAACCAAGTTTTATTTTTTGTTTGTGGCCTTTTATGTGCTCTAAAAACCAATCTGTATAAAGGTACGTAACCACGAAACTTAACGCGTATTGAGCCATAGATATAAGACTTTTCACGGGAAGTAAATAAAAATGGCTATAACTGTTACACTTATCCTCCATTTTTATCATCGGGGTCGTGCAAAACAACAGTAATAATTTTAGGAGCATATAATGTTTAACCCTCTACTGCCCACATGGACGAATTCGGCCACTAATACGAACATGCTTCTATATTGGACACGCGTCTTTCAATTCCCAAACGGATGATTTCGTCTGATAGTAGTATGCTACCTGCGTCTGACGGCATTTACCGTTTTTCAATTGCTTGCGGCCTTTTGGAGCAAACTTGGAGTGTCCAATATAGAAATATGTTCGTATTAGTGGACGAATTCGTCCATGTGGGTAGTAAAGGGTTAATAATTCTCTTCCTCAACTGTTATCGACACTCAGACATTGTCCCTGCTTTTGCGCGTGCATCAAGAACAATTGGCCGTGACTTCTAAAAACTGATTTTCATGTGTACCACTGGAGATGTTCAATAAATATTAACGATTGTGCGTGCAGATATCACTTAATAGTGATTTTTTTATATTTTTAAATTTTGAATTGAGTCATAGATGAGATGTAAGACATTTCACCTGTCTGTTGCGTGTACAGCAAGAGTAAACTGCTATGTATTCTAAAACTACCATCAATTTTTTCATCAGAGTTGTGTAAGATGTATTAACAATTTTCGTTCGTATAAAATTTAATTTTTATCTTCCCCGTTTATCATCGGCATTGAGCGACAGATATGACACAGTACGTGTTTTTAGCGTACATCAAGCCATAAGGGCTTGCTATTTCCCAAAGCATCCTCATTCCGATCAAAATGTTTGTATAAAGCCTTACATGGTTGTAGAGGTAGTATATTGTTGAAACAAGGATAATTACAGACAACGGAATCTCTGAATAACACCAATTCAATACCTCGGCTAAATACGACAACATGTACGCAACATCCTACCAGCCGCCTCAAGAGCGTATGACGGTCGGTGAGGAATTACAATTCACTCAGTTCAATTCTTGAATTACTCTTTAATTGTTTATCCTTCAAAGATTGCATTACATTAAATCGACTTTCCCCAAAAGGTTTTAGCTAATGCATAAATGTTCGTCGTACATTGACCTGAATAAATTAAAATTTCTATAATGTAGATGTAGTCGTACAGCAAGAGTAAACGGCTATAAATTTAAAACTACCTTCAATGTTTGCCATCGCAGCTGTGCAAGATATATTAACAATTTTTTTACGTGTAAAATTTAATTTTTATCCTTCCCGTTTGTTATCGGCATTGAGCGGCAGATATTAGACATTGTACGTGTTGTTCGAGTGTCGAAATCGAGTGTTGTCCCATGGTAATTGGTTTATGCGCCTACCCTCTAAAATTCCTTTTTATTAAAATATATTGAAGCCGGTAAAAAGTATTTATTTATTTATTTATTTATTTAAAGTAATAAAACCACATACAGCTATGTCGCCATTTTATAGTGGCCATATAACAATACATACACTTAAGGACATATACAAGCAAACTTAACAACAGGTTGCAAAAAGAAATTATGGAAATATATAAAAAGAAGAAAATTGGGGGAATAACTACTTAGGTGAAAGATACAAAAGAGAAAGGCTTATAAAGGATTTAGATGAAAGTGCAAAAGGATCAATATGGGAAGGGAGGGAATTCAATAGAGAGGAGAGGCGGAAGAAAAGAGAACGTTTAGTGATCGAAAGTCTAGGAATGGGCATGTGGAGTAAAGGGTGAGAACGGGTGGGGCGGGATGGAACTTTGAAATTGATAAAAGAGAGCAATTCAGGGCAGTCGATGGTGGAATTAAGAATATTATAAATAAATATTAAGTCTGCTGTGAGTCTATGAGTGGGGAGATTAGGGATGGAGAGATATGATAGAATAGCTTTGGTGGACATATTACGACACTGTGGTAATCTATTCTTAACTATTTTAGCAAAGAAGTTGCAGACACAGTCCAGTGATGAAAGATTAGTTTGAGAAGAGATAGACCAGATGGGGCAGGAATAGGTAAGAATTGGAAGAATAATGGAAGAGAAAAAAGTTGTAAGTGCTCGGGGCTCATTAATTTCGGTAAAACGATAGAGGAGGCCTAAGAGGGACATTGCTTTAGACTTGATTGTTTGTATTTGTGGAGAAAAGTTCAATTTATTGTCGGTTTATGTGAGCGTGAAGTGTTTCCTGCTTCACTGCAGGAATAATTTTTCCTATAGTATAATATTGAATGTTCTTCAGTCAACAAAAATGCAAGGCAACTACGAAACGACGATCGTGCCCTCGTTTAATTATCTTGAGATGGCTGGTATGATGTTGCGTAGATGTAGTCGTATTTAGTGCCCGTACCCTCTGCAATTCCTTTTGATGAAAATATATTGAATCTGGCAAAAATTATTGTTGGTTTATGTGAGCGTGAAGTGTGAACTACTTCACTGCAGAAATAATGTTCCCGATGGTATAATACTGATTGTTCTTCAGTCAATAAAAACGCAAGGCAACTACGAAACGACGATCGTGCCCTCATTTAATGGTTGACAAATGTGTTGGTACTGCAAGTCATGCATTTTATACCACGTCAAGCGTCTCCAATGTGCCTTTGGTTTTTTTCTTCCACCCCTTGCTTCTACTCCTTCAACATTGTCCATCTCTCGCTGGGAGGGAAAGGACCAGCGACTTTTTTTGGACGACGGTAAAAGGAAATCCTTGCGTCCGAAAAGAGAGCCTTCGTCCTCCATCCACTTCCCCTGTCCATCTCCGCTCTACACGACCGGCCGAGCCGCTTCCAAGAGACTCATCGTGACCTCCTCCGCTCATATTTCTCCCCTCCCACAACCCTCGCTCGCCGGGAAATGAGACGGAGACCTCGAGGTATTTATAAACTCCAAACATCCATGGTCTGCTCTCAAAGAGGGCAGTGGATTTTCGACCCTCACTCGCCGCCTTTTATTCCGAGTCGCTCCTGTGACATTTATGTCGTCGGCTCTCCCACTCCAACGCCAACTCCTCGGACACCGAAGCATGCCTCCCTAATACAACTGCGTCCCTTCTCCCAAACCCTTGGAATAAAGGAAAAGTGATGGAGGGACGAAGGAAATAAGTCGAAGGAGAGCGAGGAAATTTCCTTGCCTGAAACAGGCCCCATCAGAACTGACCCCCACCTATGAAGTCATTCGTCACAGCACAGTATTGCCTGTTGATTTCGGAACGCTTTCGCAGCGGGAATGGGACACCTCGGTGCAGCCGTCTCGGTGCAGTGGTCTCGGCGAAAACCGTCTCGGCGCAGGGTCGTTTCGGCGCAGGCCGTCTCGATGCAGGCCGTCTCGATGCAGGAACATATCGGCGCGTCTTTTGGATACAACTTAAAGTTCCCTTGTTTCGAGTAGCCTTAGACATAAAGGAAAGTAGTTATTGATGCAGTAGTTCAGAATATATTTGAAAATGCCGATATTGTAATTGGGATAGAGAGCTGGCTTGCCGAGGGTATTAAGGAAGGTGAAGTTTTTCCGACAGGATAAAAATCTAAAGACATGACCGACCGAATAGGACTGGCGGCGGAGTATTCTTAGCAGTTAAATCATATTTGAATAGTACCGCACCCGTATTGTACGGTAGTGAAATAAAGTGTTTCATGTACTATTAAGCAAAACCAAATAAATATGTGTATTTGATCTGCTTAAATCTGTTTCCTGAGGCTGCAGAAAATTTTACCTTTTTTCAAAGCCCCGTGGAAGGGTCGACCCTCATTTAGCTGGACCCGAACTCGGTATCCGAGTCTCGCCGTCGATTCCTCACCGCAAATTGGAAATGGCATCAACTGAAAAGCTGCACTATAGTTTATAACATTTAGAACTTAACAATAAATCCAAAAATGAAGCTCATAATTGTGTTGAAGTAGACACGATGACGAAAAGAGTTTTTTAATCGCTGTTTTACGATAGAAATTTTACCGATAGATTTTTACGTGTTCTAAAAACGAAACCGCATAAACGTATGTAACCACGAAACTTAACGCGTATTGAGACAGATATGTGACATTTCACGTGTCTATTGTAGACACATCAAGAGCAAACGACTGTAACTTCTAAAAGCTAGCTTCCATGTCTGTTATCGTAGTAGTGCAATAATTATGAGAAATTTGAAGTACGTTCAACATTTGATAATGAGTTGAAAGAAGGTCAGCAGTTGAAGGAAAAGTAAGATTCTATATTGATATGTAGTGAAAACAATTATAATTTGTATACTCTATGAATCTATGTGGTACTCTCAAAATCAAAGAAGTGATTTCTCACTCAATGCCATTTGTAAATCCGCATACCTGACCCTGTGACAAGAAGGCTTTAGCACTTAACAGTAAAAACAAGATAGAACTGATTCTGGCGAAGCAGTTGCTAATGGAAATAAGAAGTTTTGAATAAAAAATAATTTTCAAATTAAGTAAAATTATTATATCAACATATATTATTTACTAATGTTACTGAATACATTGGATAGAATAATTTTCTTATTGGCCGATTCATAAAATATTATAAAGAATAAATAAATTATAAACAAGATTAGATATTGAGAAAACTGAGTATATCATGTAATTCTGAAACTGAAATATACTGGTGTTCTGAAAGCCATTCCAATGTAAGTATATGCCTTGTAATGGTGGATTTAAGACTCTAAGAATAAGTACAGCGTTTTCCAAAAGTTTTTGACAAATAAAAAAATACAATTTTTTTTCAATTTCAGCTCACTGTGCAAACAGGTTGCTCGTTCATTCGGTGGTAGTGTCGATGGCCCGTCGCAACGTGGGCTGAAATGAAAATGGATTTTTTTCAGTCTGGAAGTTTAATCTGTCATAAAGTAGTGTTTTCCTATAGCTTCATATGATGTGTGATTTCATTTTCATAGTTTTTTCGCATTAACAATATGGAAAGGCTTAAATTTGAACAAAATTAAATAAGAGTAGGATTTCTGTTTTTGCTGAGTCTCCAAAATTAGGAGACTGCAGAGCCTTTTGTAGGAGCCAAATGGAATAAAAAGTGATTTCAAATCAAAGAATAGACCTTACTCTAAGTCATGTTATAATATGACGTAAAACTAGTGAAGAAATTATCTACAGCCGTGTCAAAGCTTAAATACTCTTCACCACTTTCAATTTTGTTATTTAAAAAATAAAATTAAAAACGTGATTTTGGTCCGATCCAACCCATGTGCCATCCGTGGACTACTAGAGGCTTACAACCCAAATTTCAGCTCGATATCTCATTTTTCTGGCATTTATGGTGCAAAGAGACCGACAGGCTTACAGACGGACATAGTTAGATGGACTGGTAAGGTGCTGCTGATCTTTTCTATATATAATTTTCCATATCTGCCACGCCTCCTTCAATGCGTTACATTTCTGCTGTGACAAAATCCATATACCCTCACCACGTAGTGGTGTAGGGTATGAAAAAACGTTGAAAAATGATGTAAAGGGATTTTTGCTCTTTTGATAGGACGGTGGTCCCTATTTTGCACCGATTTTCTTCTTCTGGGTAGAAAAATAGTTAACAGGGCCATGGAAGAACGGTAAGTAATTTACATAATTAGACTCACTGAACCTTCAAGAATACGGATCCGTGGAGAAATTTTGCGACTATCTGCGGCGCAAAAATACTCGATTTTTAGATGGCGTGAAAAAGTCTAGCTTTGCGCGACTGCAAATGGGAATACCGTGACGCGGCTAGTCCTCCGCCGCCATGTAGAGTCGCTTCCTCTCTTACCCCCGCCCACCACTCCCTTCTTTCCCCATCCTTCTGCCATTGGTACACAAGATATTCCTCTGCTGATATTTCCCGTATGACCAAGTGGAGGTTTATCGGGTATCCCTTGGGCATATGCCGGGCTGTGGCCTCCCGTGCAGCGTGGTTGGCAACGACCAAGTCTTACATGATGAACCTAATCTACTACTGAAGAGGCAATAAGCCTACAATGGGGGCCGTGTTTTGTTGACCAAACTTTGTAACTCGTTATTATATTTGGGAAACTTCTTAAATTGCCTATTTAGATAACAAGGCAATAAATATATTTTGACTTGACTTCATTTCATATAATTTGTACCTGATGATGCCACAAGTCGGTGAAACGCAATGTATCTGCTAAATGAAACCGGTGGAAAAGTTCAAGTAACAAAAATAGTTGTCCAGTCATTTTCTTGTCCGTGCTAGGAGATGGGAGGGCGGAGAGGTTTGAGTGGAGGGGTGAGGGGGGGGGTACTCTGATCTAGGATGAGTACTATATGCCTGGAGGAAGGAGTGTATGTTAATGACTCACATCAAGCTGGGGAACGACATCGGTCGAAGAAAATTAAATTTAAACGGCATTTTTCAATTATTTTCTTAGCGCTGCATAAAGCTTCCTGCAAATCATTCTAATCGTCAATGAGGAACGTTTCGAAGTCAGTTCTGTGATATTTTGACGGCTATAGAAGGAGGTATTAAGAATACTTCCTCAGACTTGATATCATTCAAAACGTAAGTTTGGTATTTTGAAAGGACATGAATTTAGCGCGAAAAAAGTACCTACTTTTTCAAAAAAAGAGTCGCCTAAAATGTTTTAAATAATCTTCAATAAGACTCGAAAAATTTCGGAGTATTTTCATGAGTATGTTCCTAAATTGAAAAAAAAATAGGAATACGAACTCATAATTAGTTTTATGGATTGTTTTCAAACATCACAGGAGTTTATCTACAAAATTAAGGATTTTTGGAAAGGATTTGAATCAGGAAGAAATATGGAGAGAAGGATTTTAAGGAGAGAAACACCTGCAATATTTTCATTGTTCCATCTACTAATATTTGTACTAAGACTTCGGTACATGACAAAACTGGTAAGATAAAACAGTTTCAACGCCAATCATTTTTATCACTTCTGCTGTCAAAACAATAATTTAAAGGCGTCAGAAAAGTAAATAAAATAATTGATTTTTAGTTACACATTCCTACTTTAAAATCACGTCAAAAGATAATGGTAAAAGTTTATCGAACTCTGATTAATTTTCAGTTTAATTTCCTCCTTAGGGACATCTCACCAAGATAGTTGTGGACAAGATGTTTTGTTGAATTAAAAAGCAAAGTTTCTTTGCCTATTAATGTTTGACCACATATTTCTATGATGAAATACACGTGTTGTGTTTATTGTATTCGCTCAAATTCTATATTTCTTTTCTTAATTCAATTGGAAATACTGGTAATGTCAATTCGAAACAAACGCCTAGCGAAAGGATGCATAACAAAGATTTTCTCTCTTTCATGCAAATTCCGCTCACTCATTGAAAACTTGAAATCCCTTGTTTTATTTATATAATTACTCAAAATGTTACGTTTTTGCTCAATCGTTCCCTTGACGACCGATAGTGGCTTTTGCCAATCAGTTGCATCAGTTGAAACTTGCACTTTGACAAGGGTGGGATATGACATCTGAGACATGGTATGGGGTCACAGATATGAGGCAATTCTTATTTTATCCTGAAAGCTTGCAAGATTAGCAACTTCCTTTGTTACTCTCAGTTGAATTTGTAACAAAACGAATCTTATATTTCTCCATCACATCGGGTATTTGGAATCAAACTATAGTAATAACTACTAAGTACTGTGCAAGCCACCACTTATGTGTGTGACACGGGATGAATATGTATATGTATTCAACGTCTATTCCATACACGTCAGAGTTCAAGGTCAATTCTTGCAATCTACCCGAGGCACCAAACGTGGACTAGAAGCTATGTCACAGACCGGTACATAACGTATCAAGGACCTTAACCGGCAGTGGTCAGGAGAGGAATGTTCGGACAATTTTGAGATTAGGAGAGTGCACAAATTGGCACAAATGCAGTACACCGGTTAATATACAACTTCTTATTAGTATTACTAATACGTATACTCCATGTGTACAACTTAATCATAAACACTACGAGTAATCGCAGAAGCTCTAGCAGAAAACAAAATCAAGCAGAACTTTCCAACAAGGACGCAATTAGCAATAGTGATATGTTAAAGCTAAAGATAGCCGTAAAATGTGATCGCCACAATCTCTTCCTTTGAGTAAATCTGGACGGAAATGTTTAATTTAAAATGTCCGAAGGAACTTAAAATCTAAGTCAGTGATTTTCAACGTATGGTACGCGTACCATCAGTGTTTATCACAAAAAAATATAAAATGGTACGCGACTTAATCTAAAATTCGTTTGGTGGTACGAGAACAGAAGTGGTTTGAGAACAACTAATCTAGTTGAATCATCCAACCAGTTATTTGGGAATCGAACTACTTTCTATGGCGCTAATGACGCTACATTCCATGATGAAACTCTTCACCTACCGTTTTATGAAAATCCTTACAAAATGATAGTTAATTCTGGCAGAGGTGGACTTCGCAGGAGCTGCTTTATGTTCCTAATTAATTAGTTTCACCAAACTTTATTGCTGCGACGATTCACCATCGCAAGCAATTTTTCTTTAAAAATTAAATTATCAAAAGAAGCCAATTTTTTTCTGAATTAGATACTCAAAATACTTGTCAGAAGTCCAGCAAGCTGAAAGGAGTATCTACTCAGAAAAAGAGTCGATTGTCCTCAGAGGCTTGCAATTATTATTGTTAAGGTGATACATCGGTAAAAGTAAGCTTAATAGGAAGAGTGTAAAGTTCCTTTAGAGTTTTACATGCGCATGCCCATATCTTAAATAAAAAATTTCATTCTTCATTTTAGTTTATGTTCTCCACTTCCTCATTCCTTCCATAAAGTCTATTCTCTTTCTTTCTATTCTTCCTTAAACTTTCCAAATTTTCAAATCAAGTAATTTTTTTTCCAATTCTTCAGTCTTTTGATCAATTCTCGGATAACCTATGTTGTATCCACCCGCCGGTTTATTCATTCATTCATGCATAGAAATGCTTACGTACTTCTATGATGGATAGAGATTTTTATTTTGGCCGGCGGTTGAATTGTATGAAAAACCGAAAGTTTCAAGTCCCTAACGAAAAATTTTTAATTTCAACGTTACGGAAAAAAAGTCAATTGTGTAGCATTTCGTTGTCTTTTGACTAATTCAACGCATAATTCGTTAATTCATACAGACTGCTAAGCGGCAAATAAATATTCAAACAGAAAGGTAGAAATAAGATGGATAAGAACACATAAAATCTAGTCTTAGTGGTCTGAGCAACCGACGCGAAATCGGGAGGTCCGGGTTCGATTCCCGATCCAGTTGAATTTTTCCACTTGGAATCGGCCATCTTTACACCTTCACACCACCATTGAGTTGTTTGATTTTATGTGTTCCTATCCATTTTTGAATGTGAGTTTTTAAAATTTTATAATTTCAATATAAACTTAATGAAATTTCAAAATGAACCCTATCTTAAACATTCGGGGTTTTACATTCTCAGGGCGGACAGGCGTGAAGTGTTACGTATGCCCATGGCTCCCAACTAACACTGGACATCTCATTGACGGCAATGCAACTAAATGCCTAAAATATTGTGTTACTGCAGAATAAAAGGGGGGCACAGGGGAATGAGTATATTATTGCAAAATGTTACATGGTCATCAGCCTTCATGATCTATTGGATTCATTGGTGCCTGGTTGTGATTTCTTTGTAGCTTACTTGAAAAAAGAGACCTCATGAATTATTGCGTACTCCTATTACATTTGTTATAAAAATGGTTAAATAAAATGTGAACTTCATTTTATTAATGCTATTGACCAATATTTGACAGTTTTCAATCATGAAAAAATTTGCCCTGTATTTGCTGTAATTTTAGCAAAGCTATACCATTTACAGTGTAAAAACTAGCAAAAAAGTACTTTGCTGAAGTCACTTTCATGCCTTTAAATCGCATTGTTTGTTATGAAATAGAGTATTTATCACTTCCTATGCGTAATATTGTGTGTATTTGAAAACATTTCGAAACATCGCCTTTTGTCGTGCTGAATCGGATTTCAGTCCAATGTTCGGGGTATACAAAAAAGGTGTTCATAATTCAACTTTTTTTTTGGCGTTTTCCCACATTTTCGTTGTCCAGTAGCGAATCTGTTCGACAACAACAGTTTTCAATTACCTCTCATTCTTCCTCTTCCGAGCACCGACGATCACTTCACCAACACTTCAATCACCATTGTCTTTTATGCAATAAATCCTTTATCAAAGAACCTAAATCTCCTCCTCCTCCAAAGACACCTCCAAAGTGATGTCTCAAATCTCCTCGTTCATTTTTGAAACCATTGCAATACGATTTAGCTTCCCTTCATTGTCCCCTTTAAATTTCAATGTTTATTCCCAGGAAATGGTTGGAGGAATGGAAAATTATAGATGCGGAAATTACAATCCAAGAGCAGCTAATATTTTTGTATAAGAAATAAAAATATTGGTACAGTATGTATACGTAAATAAATACATAATAAACAAGAATCGGCACAGGAAGACGTCCTTGCGAACAAGGCGCTCGGCGCGCCGAAAAATTAGGGAGCTACCTGTAATTTGTTTTCCTTTTCGTGTTACTGTGTTTTTTGTTTGCCATCCTTTGGAAATTTTTGTCATTTCATCACACAAGTGATCAAAAGTGAAAAAAATTCATAATAGTATATTTACTCATATAATACAGTCCGTTTTGGTTTGTATTTCCAGACGGAGAAGTGTTTTCATTCAAATCCTTCCTCCACTCAAAATTCAGAATTATCAATCAACCTTTCGAATTTTTATAGGCATTTCAAGATAAATAAGCTCATCCGTGGGAAAAAGACAAAATGAACATTAATGATGTAAAATCAAAATTATTGACATTTTTAGGGAATGGAACAGGCATCATTAGAAAAATAGGTGGGCACAACCTGGAGGTTGAGGAGCGTTAATATTCCTTTGGTAGTTTTTGGTAAAGCTTCTTTTGTAAATGTAATAAAAAAGCAATGCTTATAATCACTTTTATTGGACCCTCTTCAGAATATTTGACATAACACTCATGCCGAACATTATTTCAAATATGCAGCAATCAATCATCTTCAGGCGGAAGTATTGAGGTTGGTTCAGAACAGTTTTCTTCGCGCACTAGAATTCTTAAAAATTCTCCGGCCTCAAAAATATACATAGATACTCGGTTCTGAAGATCAATAACCGCAGGATCACCATTAAGTTGTTGAACTCTCGCTAAGAGTGGGGCAGGTAGTGTAAGATTAGCATTATTGGCCAAGAGTTAGTTAAGCGTGAAGAGATTACCTAAAATTGTCTGAATGTCGACGATTATGGATTGGATCGACATTGCGGGGACCGACTCCGGATCAACCCAGCAACTCAGCAGAAGCTGAGTTACCGGGTTGATCTGGAGTAGTGGGACTGCTAGTCCCGGCATTATTTCCTGGAAATAATGAAGATAAAATGAATTATTGTTTCAAAAACGACTAGTTTACGGGCATTAGACACCAGTTAATTGGGCATCTGTCCTGCCACGTACTTGCGCGGGTACATGTATCGTGTAAAAACGCCTGTAGAGAGAGCAGTTTTTAAAAAGTGCTCACCATTCCGCCACGTTTCTCCTCTGGCTTTATACAAAAACTTTATCTATAAAAAAATTTGACTAAATTTAATTTTTTTGGACAAACGGATTTAGAAAGAGTTATAGTGATCCCGGATTGGTGACAGGTATATCCATCCACCTCTCCTGTTATGCGAAATACTCTCTAGAAAAAAATAAAGGAACCAACAAGTGGAAACTATTACATTTCTGCGCAAATCACCATGCGAAAATGTGAAATGAAAATGAATGGAAAAATGTGAAAGGTAATTCCACGATATTTGACTTTATCGAAGAATGTTATGCTTTTAATTTTATGAGTAATTGTAACTAAAATGAATATTGAGGGACACAGGGATTAAGGAAAAGACTCGCGAAATTCTTTTCCGTAAATGTGAGGGCATACGAAAATATGTGGCAACGGTGAAGTGGCTTAACATTGATCTCGTTCCTCAAAACCTCTTCAATTTCTGTGATTTGGCCATTACCAACTGAGGTCATCATTCTGATACTTTCAAACTTGGCATTTGCTAATTGCGAGCCTGTACAGAGCATTGGTAACGATTGGTTAGCTTAGAAAATACACCCTCCACAATTATGTGATTGCGCATGCTCTCATAAAATTAAGCATTTATAACGTTAGGATGTTACAGAAAGGAGATGTAACACTATGTAAAAATGAATGAACTCTCACCAAGTGGCACGGTTCCACCCTTGTAATTGGTAAATGAATATACACGCAAGTGTAGCCACTCAGTAATAATTTTAAAATTTATCCTTACTCAACTTTAACGTTTTTCATGTCCATAAAGGCCCAAATCTAAGCTAAGCATTCGGTGTCCTGAGTCAGGAGCTGACGCTCTTCAATTGAAGTCTTCCTTATTCTGTTCATTTTATCCAGCGATGGAGCAATCCTATTGAGGGACCAGATTATTACACAAAAACAAAATTATAAATATTACAAATCATGCTTAGCCTTAGTCGACGGAAAATTCTTCTTGGCCATAATGATCCAAAGCTAATCTGCACCTTACTCCTACGTGCTGACTCCCCTAACGTGTTGAATCGTCATGGTCTTCCAGTTCCTTCACCTTCTTATTCGCTGGTGTCAATGAAGTTTTCAAGACGGTTTAGTTCTCAAACCGAAAAGTAGTTCATAACAAATATTCACACATCTGCAATGTCCATTGAGGTAAACAACACACACGCATGCACATGAAAAAATTTTGGAAACATAACCTGAAACCTAATACCATGGATTTCATCATCTCAGGTTTTCTCTGTACCTAGCGCTGATATAAATTTTTACAATAACACATTTGACATGGTCATTCCTTGATTACCAATAGTTTCTAGGCTTATGACATTACTAGGATTTTTCTTTGCATTTATTTTTTCGAGAACTGTTTCGAGAGCAAAGGCCGTCTCTTTATTTAAGCAAGCTCGCATGTCATGCTATGATGGAGTTGCTCGCAACTCTAATCCACTTTGGTCAGACTTTTTACAAAGGGCTCATGCCCAGTGCTGAGAGATAATTATTTTTAGAAAGAACGAAGACTGTTTTTTCCCACCCGGGCCCGCGTTGTGAAACGCAGATGCACTGTCGTACCTGCATTGAGATTACACAGGTATAACACACATACGTCACTAAACTCTAAAAAAAGAGCTGTAAAGCTAAACTTACATCATCATATTTATTTATTTATTTATTTATTTATCTTTACTACCCCGAATACAGCACAATGGGCCAGTTTACAACGGGTGAACAACAGTAACAACGTACTTTACTACCCCGAATACAGCACAATGGGCCAGTTTACAACGGGTGAACAACAGTAACAACGTACGAGACACAAACACCCATATCCTGGGCAGAAAATATTTTACCCAGGCGGGACTCGAACCCGCGACCCTCGGGTTGGCAGGCGAGGACTTTACCCCGCCGCCACCGTATGTCAGAGGTTTGCGTATATCTTCGTTTTGTCTGGCAGGAATTGAATTAAAGATAGGAAATCCCAATGTTCATTTGAAATTCCAGATATATAATCGTTAAATTTTCATTTACAGAATGACGTTTCTCCAGATTAAAATTATTGTTTTTCTAACGTTAGCGCATATTTTCGTTTTCCCTCACAGGCTATGAAATACTCACGGAAAATTACTTCCAAACGCCTAATATTATTATTTAATTCCAGGTACTAAAATAATATTCTGCATGTCTCGAATGTCTTTTCCCGACAAATAAAGTACATTTTTCAGACGTGAGCGCATATATACGTATTTTCTCATTGGAATTGGATTAAAGATGGAAATTCATTCATCATTTAGAAAAGCCCAATGGTAATATAATCAATCAATGTGATTTTACAGATATGAATTTTCTCCAAATTATAATATACGTTTTGCTAACGTAAGCCAATATTTTCGTTTTCTCTCACAGGCGTTGAAAATTTATCGGAAAGTCACTACGAAACGCCAACGTATATATAATATAGTTCCAGGTAATAAAATCAATTTTTCCATGTCTAGAATATCTTTTCCCAAACAAATAATATGCATTTTTCAGACGTTAGCATATATATTCGTTTTCTCTCTCAGGAATTGAATTAAAGATTGGAAATCATTTAGAAAAGCCCACTGTTTTTTTCTCCAGATTAAAATAAATTAAACAACGACTTTTCTCCAGATTAAAATAAATTTTTTAATCATATAAGCGAAAAATTATCGTTTTCACTCACAGTATTTGAAATACTCATGGAAAATCACTTCAAAAACCATATATTATTATTTAATTCCAGGTACTTAAATAAATTTTTTGCATGTCTAGAATGTCTTTTCCCAAACAAGTAATAAACATTTACAGAGGTAGCGCATATATTTGCTTTTTTCACAGGAACATAATTGAAGATTATTAAAAAAGCCCAATGTTCATTTGTAATTTCAGATATATAATCAATCAATTTGCATTTACTGAATAACTCTCCTCCGGATTAAAATAAATGTTTTACTCATTCTTTCCCTCACAGCATTTGAAATACTGATGGAAAATCACTTCGAAACGCCAAATATTATTATTTAATTCCAGGTACTAAAATCAATTTTTCCATGTCTAGAATATCTTTTCCCAAACAAATAATATGCATTTTTCAGACGTTAGCGGTTATATTCGTCTTGTCTCACAGGAATTGATTTGAAGATGGAAAATAATTTAGAAAAGCCCAATGTTCATTTGAAATTCCAGATTAATTTGCATTTCATTAATGACTTTTCTCCAGATTAAAATAAATGTTTTACTCATGTAAGCGAAAAATTTTCGTTTTCTCTCACAGTATTTAAAATACTCAGGGAAAATAATTTCGAAACGCTAAATATTCTCAATTTATCTCAGTTGCTAATATAAATTTTTGCATGTCAAGAATGTCTTTTCCCAAAGAAGCAATAATCATTTTTCAGACGATAGCTCATATTTACGTTTTTTCTCATATAAATTGAATTAATGATGGGAAATCACTTAGAAAAGCCCAATGTTCATTTGAAATTCCAGATATATAATAAATTATTTTGCATTTACAGAACGACTTATTACCAGAATAAAATAATCGTTTTGTTAACGTAACCACATACTTTCGCTTCCTCTTGCTGGCTCTGAAATATTCAGGGAAAATCACTTCGAAACGCCAAATATTATTGTTTAATTCAAGGTACTTAAATCAATGTTTGAATGTCTAGAATGTCTTTACCCAAACAAATAATAAACATTACATAGACATGAGAGTATATATTTGTTTATTTTCACAGGAACATAATTGAAGATGGGAATTTATTTAGAAAAGCCCAATGTTCATTTGTAATTCCAGATATATAATCAATATATTTGCATTTACAGAATGACTTATCTCCAGATTAAAATAAACGATTTGCTAACGTAAGCGAATATTTTAGTTTCCTCTTAATGGCTTTGAAATTCTCAGGGAAAATCACTTCGAAAGACCTAATAGTATTATGTTTATCCAGGTACTAAAATCATATTCTGCATGTCTAGAATGTCTTTTCCCGAACAAATTATGTACATTTTTCAGACGTGAGCGCATTTATAAGTTTTATCTCATTGGCTTTGGATCAAAGATGAGAAAGAACTTAGATAAGCCCAATATTCTTTTGAAATTTCGAGATACATTATCAATTAACTTGATATTCCAGATATATAATCAATTAAATTACATTTACAGAATGACATTTCTCCAGATTAAATTAAACGTTTTTTTAACGTAAGCACAAATTTTCGTTTTCTCTCACAGGCATTGATAAGCTAAGGGAAAACCACATCGAAACGCTAAATATTATTATTTAAGTCCAGGTACTATAATCAATTTTCGTAAATCTAGAATGTCTTTTCCCAAACAAATGATAAATATTTTTAGCATGAGCGCATATATTTTTTTCTTCACAGGTTTTCTTTCACATACAATAAATTAACGATGGGAATTCACATAGAAAAGCCAAATGATCATTTGAAACTCTAGAGAGATAACTAATCAAATTGCATTTACAAGAATGACACTTTTCCAAATTAAAATAAACGTTCTGTTAACGTAAGTTCATATTATCGTTTACTCTCACAGGCTTTGAAAGTTTATCGAAAAATCACTTTGAAACGCCAACTAATATTATTTAATTCTGGGTACAAAAATCAATTTTTCCATTTCTAGAATATCTATTCCCAAGCAAATAATATGCATTTTTCAGAGGTTAGCGTATATATTGGTTTTGTCCCACAGGAATTGAATAAATATGTGAAATCATTTAGAATATCCCAAGGTTCATTTGAACTTTCAGATACATAATCATTGAATTTGCATTTTCAGAAGGAGTATTAATTAAAGGAGTAAAAACGTCTGGTTAAATTTATTGCTTTTCTAACGTATGCGCATACTTATTGTTTTCTCTAGGCTAGGTACTAAAATCAAGTTTTGCATATCTAGAATGTCTTCTCCCAATCAAATAATATTCATTTACCAGACGCTAGCATATATTTTTGTTTTTTCTCACAGGATTGATTTTATGATGGGAAATCGTTTAGAAAATCCCAATGTTCATTTGATATTCCAGATATATAATCAATCATTTTGCATTTACAGAACGACTTATCTACAGTTTAAAATAAACGATCTGCTAACGTAAGCGAATATTTTCCTTTCCCTTTACAGGCTTTGAAATATTCAGAGAAAATAACTTCGAAATTCCTAATATTATGATTTACATCCAGGTACTATATTCATATTCAGCATGTCTACAATGTCTTTTCCCGAACAAATAATAAACCTATTACAGATGTAAGCGCATTGATTCTTTTTTTTCACAGAAATATAATTGAAGATGGGAATTCATTTAGAAAAGCCAAATGTTCATATGAAATTCTAGATATATAATCAATCAATATGCCTTTACAGGAATGAATATTCTCCAGATTATAATAAACGTCTTGCTAACGTAAGCGCATATTTTCCTTTTCCCTCACACGCGTTGAAAATTTATCGGAAAATCTCTTCGAAACGCCAACTAATATTATTTAATTTCAGGTACTAAAGTCAATTTTTCCATGTCTTGAATATCTTTTCCCAAAACAATAATTTGTATTTTTTTCAAAATTTGTTCCAGATTTAGAAGAGTCGAATGTTCATTTGAAATTCCTGATATTAAATCAATCAATTTGCACATACAGGAAGTACTTATCTCCAGATTAAAATAAAGGTTTTGTTAACTAAAGCGCATATTTTTGCTTCCTCTCACAGGCTCTGAAATACTCACGGAAAATCACTTCGAAACGCCAAATATTATTATTTCAATCCATGTAATAAAATCAATATTTGCATGTCTAGAATGTTTTCCCAAACAAAGAGGAATCATTTATCAGACGTTAGCATATATATTTGTTTTTTCTCACAGATTGGATTTTAAAATGGGAAATCATTTAGAAAAGCCCAATGTTCATTTGAAATTCCAGATATATAATAAATTATTTTGCATTTACAGAACGACTTAGTTCCAGAATAAAATAAACGTTTTTTTAACGTAACCACATATTTTCGCTTCCTCTTACAGGCTCTGAAATATTCAGGGAAAATCACTTCGAAACGCCAAATATTATTGTTTAATTGAAGGTACTTAAATCAATTTTTTCATGTCTAGAAGGTCTTATCCCAAGCAAATAATAAATATACTACAGACGTAAATGCATTGATTCTAATCCTAACCTGATCTAAATCCTAATATTATTATTTTTATCCAGGTACTAAAATCATATTCAACATGTATAGAATGTCTTTTCCAAAACAAATAATGTACATTTTTAACACGTGAGCGCATATACATATTTTTACTCATTGAGATTGGATTAAATATGTGAAATCACTTAGAAAAGGCCATTGTTCTTTTGAAATTCCAAATATTTAATGATTCAAATTGCATTTACATGAATGAATTTTCTCCAGATTAAAATAAACCTTTTGCTAACGTAAACGCATATTTTTCTTTTCTCTCACAGGTTTTGAAATACTCAAGAAAAATCACTTCAAAACGCCAAGTATTATTATTTAAATCCATGTACTAAAATCGATTTTTGCATGACAAGAGTGTCTTTTCCCAAACAAATAATGAACATTTCAAAGACGTGAGCGCATATATTTGTATTGTCTCACAGGAATTAAATTAAAGATGAGAAATCATTTTCAAATGCCCAATGGTCATTTGAAATTCCAGATAAATAATCAATCAAATTGCATTTTCAGGAATTCCTCCAGATTAAAATAACAGTTTTGTTAACGTAAGTTCATATCTTTGTTTTCCCTCAAAGGCTTTGAAATACTAAGGGAAAAATTCTTCGAAAAGCGTAATATTATTGTTCAATTCCAGGCACTAAAATCAATTTTTGCATGTCTAGAATGTCTTTTCTAAATAACTAATAATCATTTATCAGATCATATTTGTTTTATTGTTATATTTGTTTTTTCTCACAGGAATTGATTATAAGTAAAAAATTCATTTATTAAGGCCCAATGTTTATTTGAGTTTACTGAATGACTTTCCTCCAGATTAAAATAAAGGTTTTTCTAACGTAAGAGCATATATTCGTTTTCTTTCACAAGCTTTCATATGCAAAGAGACAATCACTTCGAAACAACATGTATTATTATTCAATTCCTGGAACGTATATCAATTTTTCATGAATAGAATGTGTTTTCCCAAACAAATAATAAACATATTGCAGACGTGAGCGCATATATTTTTTTTCACAGGAATATAACTGAAGATGGGAAATCACTTCTAAAAGGCCAATGTTCATTTGAAATTCCAGATAGATAATCAATCAAATTGCATTTATTGGAATGACTCTTCTCCAGATAAAAACAAGTTTTGTTAACGTAAGCTCATATTTTCGTTTTCCCCCACAGGCTTTGAAATTACTCAGGTAAAATAACTTCGAAACGCCAAATATTATTGTTCAATTCCAGGTATTAAAACAATTTTTTCATGTCTAGAAAACCATTTTCTAAACAAATAATAAAAATATTACTGACGTGAACGCATTGATTCTTTTTTTTCACGGGAATGTAATTGGAGAAGGAAATTCATTTATAAATGCCCATTTTTCATTTGAAATTCCAGATATATAATCAATCAATTAGCATTTACAGGGAAAACTTTTCTCCAAATTAAAAATAAACGTTTGTTAACGTAAGCTCATATTTTCATTTTCTCTCATAGGATTTGATATGCTCAGGGAAAATCACTTCGAAACGCCAAATATTATTGTTCAATTCCAGGTACTTAAATCAATTTTTTCATATTAGAAAACCATTTCCTAAACGAGTAATAAATATATTACTGACGTGAACGCATTGATTCTTTTTTTTCACAGGAATGTAATAGGAGAAGGAAATTCATTGATAAAAGCCCAATGTTCATTTGAAATTCCTGATATATAATCAACCAATGTGCCTTTACAGGAAAGAATTTTCTCCAAATTATAATAAACGTTTTGCTAACGTAAGCGCTTGTTTTAGTTTTCTCTCATAGGCGATGAAAATTTATCGGAAAATCACTTCGAAACGCCAACTAATATTATTTAATTCCAGGTACTAAAATCAATTTTTCCATGTATAGAATACGTTTTCCCAAACAAGTAATATGCAATTTTCACACGTTAGCGTATATATTCGTTTTGTCTCACAGGAATTTAATTAATTATGGGATATCATTTATAAAAGCCCAAAGATCGTTTAATATTCCAAATATATAATATTTAAATTGCATTTACATGAATGATTTTTTTCTGGATAAAATAAGCTTTTTCTTAACGTAAGCGCATATTTTCGTTTTCTCTCACAGGTTTTGAAATAGTCTGGTAAAATCTCTTCAAAACGCCAATTATTATTATTTAATTCCAATTACTAAAATCAATTTTTGCATGTCTAGAAGGTATTTTCTCAAACAAATAATATTCAATTATTAGACGTTAACATGTATAATTTTTTCCTACAGGAAATGATGTTAATATGAGAAATCATTTAGAAAAGATCAATGTTCTTTTGAAATCCCAGATACATTATCAATTAATTTGCATTTACAGGAATGACTTTTCTCCAGATTAAAATAAACGATTGGTTACGTAAGCTCATATTTTCGTTTTCTCTCACAGGCTTGAAAATACTCAGGGAAAATCACTTCGAAACACCAAATGTTATTATTTAAATCGAGGTACTAAAATCAATTTTTTCATGTTTAGAATATCTTTCCCCAAACAAATAATAATGACGTGAGCACACGTATACGTTTTTTTCTCACAGAAATTGAATAAAAGATGTGAATTCACTTTGAAAAGGCCAATGTTCATTTGAAATTCCAGATAGATCATCAATCAATTGCATTTACAGGATGACTCTTCGCCAGATTAAAATAGACGTAGATTAATGTAGATTAACGTAAGCTCATATTTTCAAAACAATAATAAATATATAACAGAGGTGAGCAAATGTAATCTTTTTTTTCGCAGGAATATAATTGAAGATGGGAAATCACTTAGAAAAGCCCAATGTTCATTTTAAAAATTTCAGATATATAAATAATCAAATTGCATTTGCAGGAATCACTTTTCTCCTGATTAAAATAAAGGTTTTGCTAAAGTAATGGCATATTTTCGTTTCCTCTCACAGGCTTTGAAATACTCAGGGAAAATCACTTCGATATGCCAAATATTATTATTTAATTTCAGGTACTAAGATCAATTTTTGCATGATAAGATTGTCTTTTCCCAAAAATATAATATACATTTTTCAGACATTAGCATATATAATAGTTTTTTCTGACAAGAATTGATTTTCAGTTGGGAAACCATTTATATAATCCCAATGTTCATTTGAAATTCCAAATAAACAATCAATCAATTTGCATTTTCAGGGATGACTTTTCTCCAGATTAAAATAACCGTTTTGTAACATAAGCGCATATTTTCGTTCACTATAATATATATATATATACAGCCGTATAAATACTCAGAGATAATAACTTCAAAACGACATATATTATTATTTTTATTCAGGTACTAAAATCATATTTTGCATGTCTAGAATAACTTTGCCCAAACAAATAATTTCTATTTCTCATACGTGAGAGCATATATACTGTTTTTGTCACAGGAATTGAAATAAGGAGGGGAAATCACTTTAAAACCCCCAATGTTCTTTTGAAATTCCAGAAATTAATCAATCAAATTGCATTAACAGGAATGACTTTTCCCAGATTAAAATAAACGTTTTGCTAACGTAAGAGCATGATTTCATTCTCTCTCATAGGCTTTGATATTCTCAGGGAAAATAATTTCGAAATGCAAAATATTATTATTCAATTCCAGGAACATAAATCAATTTCTGCATATATAGAATGTCTTTTCCCAAACAAAGAATAAACATATTACAGACGAGAGCGCATTGATTTTTTTCACAGGAATATAATAGGGGATGGGAATTCATTTAGAAAAGCCCAATGTTCATTTGAAATTCCAGATATATAATCAATCAATATACCATTTCAGGAATGAATTTTCTCTCACAGGCTTTGAAATACTCAGGTAAAATCACTTCGAAACGCTATATATTATTATTTAAATCCAGGTATTAAAATCGGTTTTTCAATGTCTCGAATATCTTTCTCCAAACAAATAATAAATATATTACAGACGTAAGCGCATTGATTCTTTTTTTCACAGGAATATAATTGTAGATGGCAATTAGTTTAGAAATCCAAATGTTCATTTGAAATTTCAGATGCATAATCAATCAATGTGCCTTTACAGGAAAGAATTTTTTCCAAATAAAAAAAAAACGTTTGGCTAACGTTAGTGCATATTGTCGTTTTCTCTCACAGGCATTTTCAATTTATAGAAAAATCACTTCGAAACGCTAACTAATATTATTTAATTCCAGTTAATTAAATAATTTTTTCCATGTCTAAATATCTTTTCCTAAATGAATTATCTGCATTCTTCAAACGTTAGCGTATATATTTGTTTTGTCTCACAGGAATTGAATTAAAGATGGGAAATCCTTTAGAAAAGGCCAATGTACATTTGAAATTCCAGATATATAATCATCCATTTGCATTTACAAATTGACTTTTCTACAGATTAAAATAAACGTTTTGTAAGCGCAAATTTTTGTTTCCTCTCACAGGCTTTGAAATACCCAGGGAAAATAAATTTGAAACGCCAAATATTATTATTTACATCCAGATACTTAAATCAAGTTTAGAATGTCTTGAATGTCTTTTCCCAAAAAAATAATAATCATTTTTCAGACGTTAACATGTATATTTTCTTTCTCCTACGGGAATTAATTTTAAGAACGGAAATCATTTATAAAAGTCCAATGTTCATTTGAAATTCCAGATATATAATCAATCAATTTGATTTACGGGAATGAATTTTCGCAAGATAAAAATAAACGTATAGTAACGTGAGCGCATATTTTCCTTTTCTTTCACAGGCTTTGAAATACTCAGGGAAAATCACTTCGAAACGCCAAATATTATTATTTAAATCCAGGTACTAAAATCAATCCTTGCATTTCTAGATGATATTTTCTCAAACAAATAATAATATTTTATCAGACGTAATATATATATTTTTGTCTACTACAGGAAATGATTTTAAAATCAGAAAACATTTAGAAAAGTCTAATGTTCATTTATAATCCTAGGTATATAATCAATTAATTTGCACTTTAAGGAATGAATTTTCTCCAGATTAAAATAAACGTTTGGTAACGTAAACTCATATTTTCATTTTTTCTCATTGGCTTTGATATGCTCAGGGAAAATCACTTCGAAACGCCAAATATTATTATTCAATTCCAGGTACATAAATCAATTTTGGATGTCAGGAATGTGTTTTCCCAAAAAAATAATTAACATATTACTGACGTGAGCGCATTGATTCTTTTTTTCACAGGAATATAATTGGAGATGGGAATTCATTAAGAAAACCCCAATGTTCATTTGAAATTCCAAATATATAACCAATATCCCTTTACAGGAAGAAATAATAATTCTTTTACAGGAATTAATTTTCTCCAATATATAATAAACGTTTTGCTAACGTTTACGCATATTTACGTTTCCTCTCACTGTTGTTGAAAGTTTATTTGAAAATCACTTTGAATCGCTAACTAATATTATTTAATTCCAGGTACTAAAATATTTTTTTTCCATGTCTAAATATCTTTTCGCAAATGAATGATATGCATTTTTCAAACGTTTGCGTATATATTCGTTTTGTCTCACAGGAATTGAAATAAAGATGGGAAATCATTTAGAAAAGCCCAATGTTCGTTTGATATTCCAGATATATAATTAATTAAATTGCATTTACATGAATGACTTTTCTCCAGATAAAATAAGCTTTTTCTTAACGTAAGCGCATATTTTCCTTTTCTCTCACATGCTATGAAATACCCAGGGAAAATGCCTCGAAACACCAAATATAATTATTTAATTCCAGGTACGAAAAGCAATTTTTGCATGTTGAGATTATCTTCCCCCAAACAATTAATTATCATTTTTCAGACTTTAGGATATGCATGTTTTCTTTCACAAGAATTGATTTTAAGATGGAAAATTATTTATAAAACCCCAATATTCATTTGAAATTACAGATATATAATCAATCAATTTGCATTTAAACGAATAAATTTCCTTCAGATTATAATAAACGTTTTGCTAAGGTAATCGCATATTTTCGCTTTCTCTCAATGGTGTTGAAAATTTATGAGAAAATAAATTCGAAACGCCAAATAATATTATTTAATTCCAAGTACTAAAATTATATTTTCCATTTCTAGAATGTCGTTTCCCAAACAAATAATAATCCATTTTCAGAAGTTAGTGTATCTATTTGTTTTTTCTCAGAAGAATAGATTTTAAGATGGGAAATTATTTACAATAGCCCAATGTTCATTTGAAATTCCAGATATTCCCAAATTCCCAAATCATTGAAATTACATTTTTTGGAATAACTCTTCTTCAGATATAAAATACCGTTTTGTAACGTAAGCGCATATTTTCAATTGCTCTCACAGCGTTGAAATACTCAGGGATAATCATTTCGAAGCGACACATATTATTATTCTAATCCAGGTACTAAAATGATATTTTGCATGTCTAGAATGTCTTTGCCCACACAATAAATATAAATTTTTAGGACGTGAGCGCATATACACGTTTTTTCACTCAGGAATTGAATTAAAGATGGAAAATCACTTGGAAAGCCCAATGGTCTTTTGAAATTCCAGAAATATAATCAATTAAATTGCATTAACAGGAATGACTTTTTTAAGATTAAAATAAACGTTTTGCTAACGTAAGCTATTTTTTCATTTTCTCTCACAGGCTTTGAAATACTCAGGGAAAATCACTTCGAAACGCCAAATATTATTATTTACATCCAGATACTAAAATCAAGTTTAGAATGTCTTGAATGTCTTTTCCCAAAAAAAATAATAATCATTTTTCAGACTTTAACATATATATATTTTTTCTCCTACAGGAATTAATTTATAGATGGGAAATCATATAGAAAAGTCCAAAGTTCATTTAAAATTCCAGATATATAATCAATCAATTTGCATTTACGAGAATGACATTTCGTCAGATAAAAATAAACGTTGGTAACGTGAGCGCATATTTTTCCTTTCTCTCACAGGCTTTGAAATACTCTGGGAAAATCACTTCGAAACCACAAATATTATTATTTAAATCCAGGTACTAAAATCAATCCTTGCATTTCTAGATGGTATTTTCTCAAACAAATAATAATTTTTAATCAGACGTAACATATATATTTTTTTTACTGCAGGAAATAATTTTAAAATCAGAAAACATTTAGAAAATTCAAATGTTCATTTGAAATCCTAGATATATAATCAATTAATTTGCATTTTAAGGAATGAATTTTCTCCAGATTAAAATAAACGTTTGGTAACGTAAACTCATATTTTCATTTTCTCTCATTGGCTTTGATATGCTCAGTGAAAGTCACTTCGAAACGCCAAATATTATTATTCAATTCCAGGTACATAAATCAATTTCTGCATTTCAGGAATGTGTTTTCCCAAAGAAATAATCAACATATTACTGACGTGAGCGCATTGATTCTTTTTTTTTCACAGGAATATAATTGGAGATGGGAATTCATTTAGAAAAGCCCAATGTTCATTTGAAATTCCAGATATATAACCAATATGCCTTTACAGGAATGAATAATAATTCCTTTACAGGAATGAATTTTCTCCAAATTATAATAAACGTTTTACTAACGTTTGCGCATATTTACGTTTTCTCTCACTGTTGTTGAAAGTTTATTTGAAAATCACTTCGAAACGCTAACTAATATTATTTAATTCCAGGTACTAAAATCAATTTTTCCATGTCTAAAATATCTTTTCCCAAATAAATGATATGCATTTTTCAAACGTTAGCGTATATATTTGTTTTGTCTCACAGGAATTGAATTAATGACGGGTAATCATTTAGAAAAGCCCAATGTTCGTTTGATATTCCAGATATATAATCAATTTAATTGCATTTACACGAATGACTTTTCTCCAGATAAAATGAGCTTTTTCTTAAAGTAAGCGCATATTTTCGTTTCCTCTCACAGGCTTTGAAATACCCAGGGAAAATGCCTCGAAACGCCAAATATAATTATTTAATTCCAGGTACGAAAAGCTATTTTTGCATGTTGAGATTGTCTTCCCCCAAACAAATAATAATCCATTTTCAGAAGTTAGTGTATCTATTTGTTTTTCTCACAAGAATTGATTTTAAGATGGGAAATCATTTACAATAGCCCAATGTTCATTTGAAATTCCAGATAATTTTTCATTGAAATTGCATTTTTAGGAATAACTCTTCTCCAGATATAAATTACCGTTTTGTAACGTAAGCGCATAATTTTTATTGCTCTCACAGTCGTTGAAATACTCAGGGATAATCATTTCGAAGCGACACATATTATTATTCTAATCCAGGTACTAAAATGATATTTTGCATGTCTAGAATGTCTTTGCCCACACAATAAATATAAATTTTTAGGATGTGAGCGCATGTATACGTTTTTTCACTCAGGAATTGAATTAAGGATGGAAAATCACTTTGAAAAGCCCAATGTTCTTTTGAAATTCCATAAATATAATCAATCAAATTGCATTAACAGGAATGACTTTTATAAGATTAAAATAAACGTTTTGCTAACGTAAGCTATTTTTTCATTTTCTCCCACAGGCTTTGAAATTACTCAGGGATAATCACTTCGAAACGCCAAATATTATTGTTCAATTCCAGGTATTCAAATCAATTTTTTCATGTCTAAAAAATCTTTTCCTAAACAAATAATAAATATATTACTAACGTGAACGCATTGATTCTTTTTTTGACAGGAATATAATTGGAGATGGAAATTCATTTATAAAAGCCCAATGTTCATTTGAAATTCTAGATATATTTTCGTTTTCTCTCACAGGCTTTGAAGATTTATCGGAAAATCACTTCGAAACGCCATCTAATACTATTTAATTCCGGGTACTTAAATCAGTTTTTCCATGTCTAGAATATCTTTTCCCAAACATATAATATGCCTATTCAAGGGTTAGCGTACATATTCGTATTGTCTCACGTATTGTCTCACAGGAATTGAATTATGATGGGAAATCATTTAGAATAGCCCAATGTTCATTTGAAATTCCAGATATATATATATTCATTCAATTTGCATATACTGAATGAGTTCTCTAAAGATTAAAATTATTGTTTTTTTAATGTAATCGCACATTTTTATTTTCTCTCATAGGCTTGATATGCTAATGGAAAATCTCTTCAAAACGCCAAATATTATTTATAAATTCCAGGGACATAAATCAATTTCAGCATGTCAGAAGTGGGGCTCCAGAGCGAAACTCTAGGCCTTTCGCGGCATTCGTCGACGCCTCGCGCCGGTTTACTATCCAAGCAACCTTCACTTCGGGAACAAAGCCCGAAATCACGCATGACGCCAATGATATACATGCTTGCAATATTACCCGACCGAGTCCTCGTTCACAGAGATCATGAATGACCAGCCTAAGTACGCAGATTCGTAGCTCTTTGGCCTAGCAACCCTAAGGCCTACCGCTGGAAGAACGCAGCCTAGCACAGGACAGTTTTTGTAACCATTATTTATGAATGGGAGCACAGAAGAGGCAGAATGGAGGAATTCCTCTGTCGGCCTACGTCCCTTCTGTGGTCGTACAACTGTGTCTTAGCGCCTCTGTAGCTTACGCGGGCCAGGAGTCCAAGAAAGCAAAAATTGAAGTCGGTCTAAATTTTAAAACAACATTTTTGGATTGACCAAAAATTGCTGAATTCACTGTATAAATTTTTTCCCATGAATGTGTCAGATTTTCTTGTAAATTAAGAAACAAATGAAAAATGAGTTGTTTGACGGGGTCAAAACAGAGATTAAAACTGCTTTTTTGACTTTTAGCCAATTAAAACAATATTTGTAGGAATTGTGCCCAGAAGTTTGTTTATGAAGAAAATATTATTAAAAATCATATTCATAAAAGTTTGTTTGCCTCATTTTAAGAGAAACGCTTTCGAAAACTTTGAGATCGGGAGCCGCAATTTTCAGTATCCTGACAAGTCCCGTCCTATGGGAAAAATAGAGGTAATATCAGCAATAGAAATGATCCTTAATATACAAAAACTAAGTTTTTGGTAAATTTTTAGCCACTTACTACCAATACTTTTAGAGGGAGAGACTTTTAACTGTGAAGCCGCTGTCCGTTCGGCTACCGCCAGCCATGCGCTTCGCGTCGACCAGACGAGAGCTTCCGGCTGGCTCATCTCAGCAAGCCTCCTTCTGCCTATTTTGACGTAGTAAATATAAATCGCTTAAATATAAATCTATAAAATAAATCGCTTTAATTATATTTTTCTTCTCAGGGGGCATATAATATATAAGAGAAACTCACCTGAAGTCAGGGTTATTGGTGAAGGCACACATGCATTTCGCTCCGGGGCGGTTGAGTCTTCAACTCTCGAGCATGTGTGCACAAGCTAACTTCATCTATGTTTGTTTTCTTTGATATCTGATTCCACAATTAACCCTAACCTAAACCAAAGATGTTAGATTGTTCAGTCATCAAAGGAAGTGGAATATTTTACCGCTTACATACGAAATGATTATACCTCTAAGGAATATTTGAAACGGCAATAGAATCATTACATGAAGAATTAATCCAACCATCAGCAGGATACTAATATTATATATACACATAATAAATACAGGGAGTGCATTTGTGAGACTACTTTTCTTTGTCCAACCGGTTACCAAAAATCTGCAATTATAATTATTTTACAAGTTCGTAAATATGTTCACATTTCCAAAATATGAGTGTAAAATCTCATTTATCTTCACATTTCCCACCTCTGATATTCCGTCAATTTCATGCGAAATTTGCCGAACCAACTGTTTGAAAATTCGTCGTGTCTTTTACGAAACCCTTTGAATCTCACTAAGTTTTATTCTCCCTTGAGGAAACTAATGAAAGACATTGATTAATATAGTTAAAAGGCATAAAACTCAAACTTTCTTTACCTGAAGTATCGCTAATTTTCAGTTTCATTCAAAAATTTAAACATTCCGTTTGTGTTAAAATGCCTCCATCCGACACAGTTAAAAACAAAGGTTCACCTCCTCCTCCTACTCCTCACCTGGGCTACGTTCATCTTGCGCACACGTCTATTTCAGGCCTCCACCTTTGCGATAGAGAGAGAGATAAGTTGGAATCTGATCTTCTCCGATTTCGATAAGTTTTTTTTCAATTCAAGATCAACACCCACGAGAAGTAATGACCACACCAGATGTCAATGACCCCACAAGAGACCAATGACCCCACAAAAGGTAATTGACCCTACCAGAGGTCAACGATCCCACCCTGACCCTTCTGAAGTCATTGACTTCAGAAGGGGTCAATGACCCCACCTGAAGTCACATACCCATCAAGAGGTGAATGTCCTTACCAGATCTCAATGACTTTAAGAGTCCAATGACCACACTAGAGGTCAATGACCCCACCAGAGGTCAATGAACCGTAAAGGAGGTCAATGACCCCTTCAGAGGTAAATGACCCCACCACAGATCAACGACCTCTCCTGAGGCCAAGGTCCCACAAGAGGTCAATGACTTTACCAAAGTTCAATGACTCTCTCATAGATCATTGACCCAACATAAGGTCATTGACCCCACCAGAGGTCAATTATTCGATCAGATAATAATGACCACACCAGAGATCAGGGACCCAACCAGAGGCCAATGACCCCTCATATGTCAATGACCCCAACAAAGGTCAAAGATACCACCAGAGGTCAATGACCCCACAAAAGGTCAATAACCCCTTCAGAGGACAATGGCACCACTAGAGGTCAAAGACCATACCAAAGGTAAAAGACCCCCACCGGAGGTTAATGACCCGCAACAGAGGTAAATGATCCCATCAGAGGTCAATCACCCTACCAATGGTATATGAACGTACCAGAGGTCAATGACCCATAGGGAGGTCAATGACCCCACAAAAGGTCAATGACCCCACCTCAGGGCAATGACCCGTAAAAGATGTTAATGACCTCTGCAGAGGTCAATGACACAACCAGAGATCAACGACCTCACCAGAAATCAATGGCCAATCTAGGCGTCAATGACCCCATCAGAGGTCAATGACCCTCAACAGAGGTCAATGACCCCTTCAGAGGACAATGACATCACTAGAGGTCAAAGACCATACCATAGGTAAAAGACCCCCACCAGAGGTGCATGACCCCACCAGAGGTCAATGACCCGGATAGAGGTCAATGACACCCTACAGAGATCAACTACCCCACCAGACGTTAATGACTCGCCACAGAGGTCAATGATCTCTTCAGAGGTCAATGACCCTACAAATGTTATTTGACCCTACCAGAGGTCAATGACCCATAGGTAGGTCAATGACTCCTTCATTTTCAACAACATTGCCAGAGGTCAATGACCTCCCTGAGGTGAATGAACCATCAGAGGTCAATGACCCCAACAGAGGTCATTGAAATCACCAGAGGTCATTGACATCACGAAAGGTCATAAACTCACCCAGAAGTGAATTACCGTACCTATTTCAATGTCCGCACCAGCGGTTATATCCACACCAGAGTCAATGACCCCTGTCCCAGAGTTCAATGACCCCTTAACAGGTAAACTTTTAAAAATTATTTTCAATATTTTTTTTCATTCCTGTGAGTACAGCATATATATGCGCTCATTATTGAAAAATGATTTTTATTTTTTGCTGGAAAGATATTCAGGAAATGCGAACATTGATTATGATATATGAAATTAAATAAGAACATTTGGCTTTTCAGAGTGATTTTCCATCTGTAATTCAATTCCTTTGTCAGAAAACAAATAATTATGCGCCTACGTCTGAAAAAATTATTATTATTTGATGCAGAAAAGAAATTCTAGACGTGCAAATATTGATTATGTAATATGGAATTAATAGAAGGCTTATCAATGAAATTTAGAATGTGTAATATAAATTTTGTGACAAAAAAACGAATACATGCGCTCACGTCCAAATAATGATTATTATTTACGGGAGAAAAGGCATTTTAGAAATGCAAATATGAATTGTGATATCTCGAATATAAATGAATTATTAGGGCTTATAGTTGTTGTTATCACTTTGCTACTCTAATACTTTGACAATGATATTGGTACGGAAAGGTTGGTCATTAACTTCTGGGAGGTCATTGACCTTTGGCGATATTGTTGACCTCTGAAGTGGTCATTGACTTCCCTATAAGTCATTGACCTATAGTAAGGTCATATACCTTTGGTGGAGTCATTGACCTCCGAAGGGTTCATTCACCTCTGTTGCGGGTCATAATCTATGGTGGGGTAATTGACCTCCGTAGGGTGTGTTTGACCTCTGTACGGAACCTATGAACGGGTCAATGATTTCTGTTGTGGGTCATTGACCTCTGATGGGGTCATTGACTACTAAAATGGTCATTGACCTCCTGTGGTATCGCTCTGGAGGGGGCATTGACCTCTGTTACGGGTCATTGACCTCTGGTGTGTTCATTGATCTCAGGTGGGGTCATTGACCCCATGTTGGGTTATTGACCCCCGGTGGTATCACCGACCATTGGAGGGGTCATTGACATTTGTGGGGTCACTGGCCTCCGGTGGGGTCATTGACCTATGGTGTGGTCATTGACCTCTGGTTTGGTCATTGTAATTGACAGATTAATTGACCTCTGGTAGGGTCGATGACCTCATGTGGGGTCATCGACCTTTGATAGAGTCGTTCGTAAGGTCATTGACCTCCTTTGCGGGTCATTGACCTCTGGTGGGATCATTGACCTCTAGTTTGGTGATTGGACTGAGATAGTCTCTGAGATCTGGTGGGGACATTCACCTTTTGTGGGGTAAATGGCTTAAGGTGGGGTCATTAATCCCTGCGGCACAGGAATACTCACGAATAATCTTATCTAACATATCAACACCAATCTTGTTAGTATTGCAGAACAAATTTATTGATGGCTTGAAACTAGTTTCCACGCGTGAAATATCATGTTAATGATGCATGGACGACAAAAGTATGACACACTTCTTGGGTTTCGGCATATATGAAACCAGGGTGAGGTCTTTGGTAAATAAGAACACAGAGGAATTCACTTCTCTGCCACAAGTTGAAGTCAACGATGGGGGCAAGCCTTTCCTATTCTTTCTAACAGTTCCAACTATTGTTAATTTCTCTGTCAAAAGTTCTTCTGCTAGAGACAAGTTCGTAAAGAAATTGTCGGTGGTGACGTTACGGCCACTTCCATACCAAAACTCGCACAATTGCTTCACTACTCGTTGTGACTGTTGCTTTTCCACCACGTTGTCAACCTTTCCAAGGTAAACATCAACATTACAGCAATAAAAAATGGTCTACATCGCATAATGCCCAAATTTTGATTCCATACTTTTTGGGTTTGTTTGACATATAGACTCTGAAAGGACACCGTCCACGGAAGGACACAAGCTGCTCGTCGATGGTCCCAAATGCTGACGCATCATACGCTTTTCGTCAATTCTCTGCGAACATATTGGAAACTTCACGAGAGGGAGAAATGTGTTTTAGCATCTTTGCTGTAGTCAGTTACTTTACTAATATTACGAACTAAATTTTCGGGTCTACTTCTTGCAAGTTGTGGGGCAACGTAGCTCCAAAGCCTTCCTTCTACTTCTTCATTACAACCCACCGTCACATCTTCTTCCCTTTCACACACGGAGATCTCATCTAAGTCGAATTCGTCCTCCATATCACCCACTTCAATTTCGACATTATCTGGTCCTAAATCACTTTCATCACTATTGCTTCCAAAATCCTCAGAATCTTCTTCTTCCATTTCTTGACGGCTAAATTCTGCAAAAATTTCTTTTTCACTTGTAAATATTCTATCTCCAATTTCAAAATAATTAGGGCCACAAAGAGTCAAAAATTATATTCCAATAAGATTCGGGAGGAAAACAACGATGTGAACGGCGGAGACACAACGATAAGACTGAAAATCGAGCCATCTAGACTTCGAGAACGATTACAATGTATTACAGTGGCGAGCTGACCTTGTCTGCACCTTGAACTGCCCCGTCATAACAGCGATAAAATTTACAACGTAGAGTACGGAGCCGGGTCCCCGTTGACCCTCAGTGCTACAAAGCCCGGTGATTCCTATAATTTAAATTAAGGCATATATTTTTTGTAGATAATTAACTCCAAATATGATTCTCTAGGAATACGTGAAGTATCAATTACAGCAAAAAAAACTGAAAGAATTATATTCGAAAGTATATTTCTCGGGTCTCCGGAGACCTGAGGTCCGTACTCCGAGTGTTTATCCACTGAGGAGCGAGTTTTTCTTTGAAGTTTCGCAGCTATCTTGAGAGCGCGTGTTGGAATTATTTTCGCTATGTAAGTAGCATGTATTTAGTAGTGCTTCCCGTATGTTTTCTCGGCAATGAAGGCCTACGTTACACGGATTTACTCGGAGGCTGTTATTGGGTCTATACTTTCGAATACCACAGACTGACCAACTCTCTAGCCTAAAAAATACCTACAATGATTGAAAATCCTATGAGCCACCCATTCTGACGCCTTGGCGGAGTAATGCACCCCAGAACGGTTGAGAGTAGCTCGGAGCGATCCGAGGACCGGTCGGAGATCTAAGAAATCTGCTCCTATGCCTACACAGAATTCCCACAGCCTCCTATTCAGGCAGTCAATTCTGCTCCAAACATGGTGACTGCGGTCGGTCCGCGGAACAGCACTTCAAATTGTCAGCCGCAAATCGGCACCAGATACCCTCCGGACGCGTTCCACCTCTGAGTTTAAATCCCTCAAGGAATTTAATACCTCATCAGCTCCACGCCCGGACGCATCGTTGGTGCTGACATGGGCCACCACCCGCAGCCTGGAGCAGCCGGTATCTCCACCCGCTGGTCTTATCGCAGCCGTGGTGTTGGGTACTAATCCTCCTGGCATACACCAGGAGGAAACCCGTTGGTCCGCTCCGTCTCTCCTTGCCCTCTTCCGAAATGAGGGCACAATCCGCCACACGTTTGAACTCCCTACCAATAAAATTCCCACCCTCCCTGCCTGGCTAACCTCGGGAGCAGCGTCCCTCGAGTCAGGAGGTGCACTCACGTCCTCGCCAACACGCGTCATGGTGCCATCCTCCGACAGCACCGAGAAGCTGTTGCGCACGGGGATGGGGGCAGCCTTCGCTCCCGCCTCTGCCTGCTTCGGCCGCGTCGCTGTCCCCCTGACCATAGGGCACCTCTATCCACTCCGGCTTTGAGATGGGCATCGCCCCCAGGCTCAGGGGCTGTACCGCCACCCCCTCGACCGCCCCACCTGCATTCGCACCCGAGCGCGCCCGGGGCACCACCTTGGTGCTGTGAAGGATCCTGGAGGAAGCGTCACGGTCCCCGGCGCCCGAGACGCCCGCACAATCCGTCATACGTGAGTGAATCTCTGCAACCATCCTCTCCAGCTCGGCGACGCGGGCCTTCAGGAGGTCGCTCTCCGCCCTGCTGTTGAGGCTAGCCATAGACCCGCGGTAAGCCATACTATGCTACTTTCAAAAAACGATACTACGATACAAAATTTTTACGATACGATATTTTTGTCTGGATGAGAACCTAGGATATTTTTCTGTCCGGAATAGTTTCTTAAAGGAAGTCAAATGGCAAAGTATTGAATTCATATTTCTTGGAACCACATGAACTATTACATAAAATTAAATAAATATATTGGCTGCAATAACTTGAATGATGGCAGGTGTAGATGACGTTTCCTTCAGAATTGCTCGAGTATGTGAAATTTCGGACCCAGAATAAGCTATACAGATAGATATTATCAACATTTAATCAAGTGATAAAATTCCAATGAACATAGATTAGTAAGTGTTTATCCTTATCCAGGACATAAAAGTGTCAAAACGTGCGAAGGATTTAGTATAATTAGCCATAATTAGCACGTGCATGGAAAACACTGTTAAGCTTTACCAAGAGGAGTGTGGAGAATAAGACGGAGAAATCCCTGAATGAACACCAATTCGGTTAGAGAATGAATTAAAAGCACGAGTGAAGCTATTTAACCTTGCAACTTATCTTGCAACTTACTACCCCCCTCCCTGCTGATAACCAAATCTTAATGGCCACAATAGATGTCACCTCACTTTATACTAGTATTCCTCACCCTGAAGGTTTGTCTTCCCTGCGATTTTTCCTCTCCGAACGCCCGCATCCTCAGGTTCCGAGTACGGAATTCCTCTTAAAATTGACGGAGATCATCCTCACTCATAATTCCTTCGCCTTCAATAAAAAATTCTACCTTCAAACTAAGGGCTGTGCCATGGGTAGTAGGTTCAGCCCCTCTTATGCTAACCTCTATCTTGGGCGGCTGGAGCAATCCTTTCTCTCTGGATATCCTTTAAAACCCCTGTTGTGGCTCCGCTACATTGACGACATTTTTCTTCTTTGGCCTCATGGCACCGATTCTCTAAATACTTTCCTTTCTGATCTCAACAATTCTCGCTCCGTCTCTTTCACATCAACTATCTCTAATTCCAATATCACCTTCCTTGATGTTGACGTTAAATTATCAGACCTGAATTTTCAGACCTCCATTCACATCAACCCACGAATAAACAACAATATCTTCACTATAGTAGCTGCCACCCCTCCCATACCAAACGCTCTCTTCCCTTCTCACTATCCATCCGAGGCCATCGTATTTGTTTTAATCCTGATTCCCTCAATACATTCCTTACCAACCTTCACCACTCGCTCCTCAAGCGTGGCTACCCAGAATCTCTTCTCGTTAAAAAAATCAGGAAAAATTGCCCCTCCACCAAACCTCCTCCCACTAAAGACTCCCGCATCCTTTCTATTTGCACTACGTATTTCCCGGGTGTTCAGTCTATCAATTTTATCCTTAAAGATCTCTTTCCCATTCTGAAAAACCACTCCTCCACTTCAAAAATGTTCTCCCAGCCACCCTCAATCACATACAAGCGTCCTCCTAACTTGTCCGATATATTAAAATCCACGACGCCTCTTTCCAAAATCTCTGCTGCATCAAAACCCACCTCCTCCCCTTGTAATCGTCCCCGGTGCAAATTATGTCCCATCTTCAGTTCCTCCCCTCCTCCCAACCCCTCCATCGCCTCTTTCCTCAACCCTCTTCCCTCCTCTTGCGTCACCAGCAATGTTGTTTACCACCTACAATGTAGGCTATGCCCTTGCTTCTATGTAGGAAAAAGTTCCACCCCCCTCAATATACGGATCAATAATCACCGAGCCAATTGCAAAAACCCATCTCAATCTGCTTCCCTTCCCGTGGCGATCCACGCCTCTCAACACATGAAATCCTTTGACAACTGCTACAATGTTTCAGTTCTGTACTCCCTTCCACCATCTGCTTCCACTATTGAACTTAATTCTGTAGAGCTCTCCCTAATTTGGCTCTATCACGCGTTCCTCCCCCCCGGCATCAATGTCTCTCACTAATCCCCCTCTCCTTCCCTTCCCCTTCCCCCACCTCTCCCTCCCTTCTATCCTTTACCCGTCAGTACCCACTTATTTCTGAAGAAGGCGGTTGTGTCCGCCGAATATATAAAAAATATCTGTGAGTTTTTGTTTTATTGTGTTCTATGTGTAACTGCCAGTCACGCCTGTGACACCTTTTTTATAATATCTGTGCACTACACGTGTTTTTCGTCGAGTGGATATATATATATATATATATATATATATATATATATATATATATATATATGCAGAAAAAATACCTCTATAAAATCTCTTACCACCACATCCGCTGAGTAATTGCAACGTAAATTATAATGGTATGGATTATTCCGCGTAATCTTAATAACATAATAAGAGTTATCTCAAATTGGTCGACCCAAAAAACAATTTTAAGGGTCAAGTGAAAGGGCAAAGAGGAAAAAAATGGAGAAACTTTTGGCTAGTATTACGCCAACTGAGTTAGCCATCGCTATATCCATGAACTACTGCAGGAAAGCTGAGGAGTCAGCCACTAAGCTCATGAAAGAGGTAACAACAACTACGCCTTCTAGAGCGCGATGATTTTTACCAAAGTGGACGGCTATGGAGATTAAACCAAGCGAAGTATCGCCTGAAGGAGCACTTTTTATGATTGTGTCTGAACATCAGACGAAATACAAATATTTGTTAATTAGGAAGGCTTTAAATATTCATGGTGTTTCAATTTATCCTACCTCTAAGTCTGTGCTAGAAGCTAAAAAGGTAGCCTATCCTGAAAATTATAATCGTCACCGATGAAAATTAGTAGGCGAGTCTGCAATCTCTCCTGGAAATCACGGTAAAAATATTTATATCTAGCATGTCATTACTCAACGTGGCCAGCTTCATTGCTCCCTCATCTGTAAGTATGGTTTCGATGACAGTTCCAAACATCCCTGTCACGTTTTCCCGACACCACTATGGCGGATTAAATAATCAGGCCTTGATATAAACAGATTTTTTTCCACGACTCAAACATACACATACAACGCACAGGCCGCATGGCCTCAACAACCCGGATGAACCCATCCAGGCCACCTTGTGTGGCAACCTTGATCTTAACAGAAACAAGTTATTCACACAATGCAATACATCACATTCCTCCCCTGTTAAGATTCCAATTCCCCCCCCTGCTCAGCATTACAAATCAAGGCGCACAGGAGCCTTAGTTTGCCGAGAGGAGCGACGAAGTTCACAGGAGGTTGAATCCTGAGGTTGGTTCATATGGGCATTCTCCGGATCTTGAGCTGGGGTATGGTACATGGGGTAATGGCAAGCGTTTTATTTGGTTCATGTGGATGAGTCGGACTTGATGTCCAATGTTGACCTCATACAACTCAATGTTGACCTCATACAACAAGTCTGAGGGACTAAAACAACCCGTGGAAAGGGGAGTGGGGCGGAATGCAAAAAGTATTTTGTTAAGAACTTCTTGAATGCCTTTGTGACCTAAGGTACCCAAGCATAGTTCTTTTTTAAGGGGTTTCTTAATTGTTTGCACTGCCCGCTCAGCAATGCCATTAGATTGAGGGTGGTAGGCAGGTGCCTTTGTAACAATAATACCTTTTGACATGCAAAAATCACTAAAATAACTTGAGTCAAATGGAGGGTCATTGTCAGTCACAATCTGTGAAGGTAAGCCAAAGGTGCTAAACAACGCACTCAAATGTTCACACACTTTGTAGGCATTGGTCCCATTTGGCATGTAAAAGGCTTCGATCCACTTACTACAACTATCAACAATAATAAGAAAATATTTCTGATCCATTACAAAGAAATCCAAATGCACTCTGCACCAAACATCAGCCTTAGGCCAGGCTACATTTGCTGAACAGTCTGGCTTGAAATTTACAAGTTGGCATTGTTCACAGCTACGTACCGAACATTCAATACCTCTATTCATATTTGCCCACCGATACAAAAAGTGAGCTAATGCTTTCATTCTTACTACACCAGGATGAGAATCATGCAACAGTTTTAATATAGATTCCTGAAGGACTTAAGGAATGATTACCCTGTTACACATTAGAAGGCAGCCATTTTCCACTGAAATCTCATACCTCTGGCGGAAAAATGGAGCAATGGCATGGTCATTAATATAATTTGGCCAGCCTTGCTTAGTAAAATCCATGACCTTACTCAGCACAACATCATTGGTGATTTCTGCAGCTACTTCACTGAAAGTTAAGGGAAAAGCATTGGGAAGCACACTTAAAACATTTTCCACACTGTCTTCCGAGGCAATTGGTGGTCGGGATAGGGCATCAGCAGGGCACATCGAGGCCAACTTGCGATATTCAATTTTATACTGATAAGCTGCCATAACAATAGACCACCTTTGGAGTCGTGCTGCAGCCACTGTTGGGATTCCTTCATCAGGTGCAAATACTGCTGTAAGGGTACTTGAAACAAACAGAACAGGTTTCTCTATACCATCAATCATATGGCTGAGAACTGCCTCTACCCCACAACACGAAGCATCTGCTGAAACCAGAATGGAAAGCTTAGGGTCATAGTGTACCAACAAGGAATGTCCCAGGAGCAGTTTTTTACACCCTTCAAAAACATGGTTGCACTCATCCGACCATTCCCAAGTGGCAATTTTCTTTGTGAAGTTACACAGAGGTTTTATCAGACTAGAGAGGTTAGGTAAAATCTGTGATAAAAGTTCAGCATCCCTACGAAGTACCTTAGTTGGGTGACGTCTCTTGGAGGTTTTGCCTTCACAATGGCATCCATTTTATGTGCCATTGGGCGAACTCCCAGTGCATTAATAGTGTGGCCTAGATAGTCTACAGATTCAGCAAACCATCAGCATTTGGACATATTCACTTTAACATTGTATTCATTACGTCTAGTTATTACTATTTCTACCCTTTTTTTGCAATCATGGACATCTTTCCCAGAGATCAATAAGTCATCCAGGTAGCACACCAAGATTGGTAAACCCTTCAGAATCTCTTGCATGACCGATTGGAATATACCAGGTGCACTAGAAACACCAAAAGGAAGGCGGGTAAATTGAAACAAACCATAATCAGTATTAATAGTGAGGTATTTTTGGGATTCTGAGCCCACCCCTAGTTGCAAATATGCGTTTTGGAGGTCTAAGGTAACAAAGACAGTGCCTCCAGCTAGAGATGCAAAGACATCCTCTAGTTTTGGCAAGGGGTAAAAGTCAGTAACCAGGACTTTAATTAATGTTACTTTAAAGTCCACACAAAGTCGTATCCCACCACCTTGCTTTGGCACACACAGGATGAGAGAGGCCCAGTCTGAATGGCGAGCACGTCTAAGTACCCCACTTAGCACCATTTCTTCCAGCTGCTTCTGAACCTCAGCTTTCAATGCAAATGGCACAGAATAAGGACAGTGGAATATTGGAATAGCCCCTTCTTTCACTACCAGATTTGCATTACAATGGTTGATTACATCAGATTTCTTACTACTAAAAACATTAGGATACCTTGAAATATACCTCGATATTATGCTATCATAACTTAGTACCGACTTGTGCACAGTACCTTGAGGGGTAGGGTTAGATTCAAATTGAAAAATTGGCAAGCCTCTCCCAACATTACCACATTCCTTCGCCTCATCAAAACTTATATGAAATACATTTTTCCACCCAGGATACAAGGAATCAAGCCATGGGCGGCCCAAAAGAGGCTTAACTTTCCCTTCAGCACCCACTTCGGCCCGCGGTTTCGCTGACTCGAAAAAGGAATTCCTCTGAGCTAATTCTACATCTGAGGCAATCGTACACGCCTGCTCGAAGGTCGGCTGGCTCTCAAGCAAAAGCCTTTGCCTAATAACGGTGGATTCCAAGCCGCAGACAAGCCTATTCCGGAGAGCTTCATTTAAAAAATCACCAAAATCACAAAATTCGGCAAATTTTTTCAAAGCTATTACAAACTCTTTAACACTCTCTCCCGACTCCTGAGAACGGGAATAAAAATTATATCGTTCCGATATTGTAAGCCGTTTTGGAGCGTAGTGCGATTTCAGCGCCGACAACAAAATTGGAAAAGACTGCACGGTTGGCTTTTTCGGAAACAGAATATTCTTTAAAAGAGTATTGGTCGACGCTCCACAAAATGTGATGAACAACGGAACTTGCACGTTTCATTCCGTTATACCGTTGAGCAAGAAAAACTGCTCAAATTGCTCCGCATAAGAGGAAAATTCTTCTTTTTCCGGATCGAAGGCGTCCATACGCCCAATAAGCGAGTTCGACACCAAGGGCGTCGCCATGTTATTGGAAGCACCAATTAATATGCGAATCCCACCTCGTCGCCAACTGTCACGTTTCCCCGACACCACTATGGCGGATTAAATAATCAGGCCTTGATATAAACAGATTTATTTCCACGACTCAAACATACACATACAACGCACAGGCCGCATGGCCTCAACAACCCGGATGAACCCATCCACGCCACCTAGTGTGACAACCTTGAACTTAACAGAAACAAGTTCCCTGGCGAAAATGTGAGCGTTTTCTGAGCGTTTAGGAACGCACCACGGAGGTGTTCATGAATTGCGAAGAACACCATCCCAATGTGTTCTCGAGCGTAAATGTGAACGCCTAGAAGTGTTCTCAAACACACTACAGAGCGTTTAGCAACGTTCTCGAGTGTTCGTGAACGCCCTGTGAGTCACAATCTTCAGCGTTTCAGAGCGTTTACGCGCATTTCAGAACATCCTGTCTAGGGTGTTGAGAGCGTTCATCAACACAATGTAACATGCTAGTGTGTGTTTTGCATCGATCTGAACGTTAGGCACTCATCTTGGGATTTGGTAATTTGTCATAGTAAAATTATTTTTATAAAAAAATTTTGTGCCCTTAAAGTCCTTAAAGTTATTACGTAATTTCTTCGTACAACGGTGAACATTGACATCAAATAAATTCTTACTGGCTAGGGGAATCGACCCAACGACCTTTACACTTAATAAACCTACACTCTACCACTACACTATTTCAAATCTGTAATGAGTTCGTGCATGTTATGCTTTATAAAGAATGTAGTCGCTTCGTTAGATATGGCTCTGCTCTAAGTACGCGATTTCAACATAGCTGACGTTTATTACCTAGGCTGATAATTTTTAAGCTTCATATCTGACGTCAGGGACGCTTATACGGCTTTTCTTTATAACACATTATTATTGGCGTTCTACTATACTTAATTTCGAAGTAGAATTGAGAAAGAAATAAGATTGCACCAATTTTCATGCCGCGTTAGGCCACACTATGGATATCACTCACTTTAGTCAACTTGAGACAACTGGACATCCTTTTTAACTTCATTAATAATTTGCATCCAGCCATAGCTTTTACTCGTGAACTGGAGTGTAACCGTTCAATCAATTTCTTAGACTTGACTATCTCCCTTGAAGAAGGGAGGCACCATTTTTAAATTTTCCGCGAACCCACCTATACCGACTATGTCATGACTTCTGATTTCGGCTGATTCCAGACACCCTTACTCGCAAAAACTTTCCTCTTTTCACGCCCTTATTAACCGCCTTTTCAACATTCCCCTGAACGACTCAGAGTTTCAAAAAGAAACTCGAACCATCAAACAGATTTCAGTGAATAACAGCTATCCACTCTCACTAATAGATAAATTAATTCGCAAGAATTAATTCGGAAAAGAACCGTGGCCAGTTTGTACAACAAAACTGAACCCCCTGTTCAATAATGGCGTTCAATTACCTACTTTGGGGAGATTTCCTCTCGAGTGGCGCCATTGTTTCCGAAGGACCGTTATAAAGTGGCATTTAAAACCCCATATAGTGTGAAAAACTGTTAGTGAACTGCAAGGACCCCATTGAACCTCAGAAATTATGTGGTGTATACCTAATGAAATGTAATGAATGTGATGGACAGTATGTTGGACAGACCTGTAGAAATTAATAAATTAGACAAATGCAGCATAAGAGGGATTTTAGAGTTTTTAATTTTAACGGAAGCAACTTCGCCAGACATCTTTTAACCGACGAACATAAAAGTGATTTCACCATGACACCTCTCCATTTTACAAATGACAGACGCAAGCTGAATGCTTTAGAACAGCTAGAGATTTTTAAAAACCAAGTTGACTGTGATAAATTCCTTGTTAATGAATGTATGCTCCCTGCCCATTCCCCATCCTCATAGCTTTCATCCCCTCCTCTTCGTCCTTATAGTCCCCCCTACCCTCCCGCGACCACCTCCTCGTGTACTGTCTTCTCTTCCCCCCCCTCTCCCCACCTGGTAATGTTTACTATATAAGGCCTGCACATCGGCCTCCATTTACCTGAAGATGATGTGAATGCACATCGAAACCTGGGTCTTTGTTTAAATTTCTAGTGGTTTTAGTAAAAGTTGTCATCTTAAAAATTTTTATTTCAAACTATGGATGCTATTATTAATTTATTATTGATATTGAATATGCATTTGGGAAACTAGACACGTGGTATACACGGCTTGCAAGCGACGGATTTTTGTGCTGTGTGGGTTGGCACAAAGAAATAGAAGGTATGCATGTATTCCCTTGAAGACCACCGGAAAGAAAACGGCTGTGTTTTCAATAAATGCACAGGTGAAGATGAACCGCTAAAAGATATCCATTAGATGTCTATTAGATATTGATGTTTGAGGATTGGGTGCGCTTTGTTATTTCTCATAAGCTTATTCTCACAATGGATTTTTTAGTGGAGTTGTAGTTATTCTCACAATGGATTTGCAATCAAGATGGTAGTACTGCGTCATGGATTTTGGAGCGTTCCAACATGTTTCAAAACATTCTCGGCAGCGTTCATCTGCGTTCCATAACAGCTCAGTCGGACAGCGTTCTTGAGTGTTCCAGAACATAAATGCAAACACTCTCAGTAGGCGTTTTCTCGGGCGTTTCAGACCTAGGTCTTCGGAACAGCATTTACGAACGCATGAGAACAGTGAGGGGAAACAGATTAACGTGGATGAACATCGACAAACACTATGAAAACGCCAAAGAACACACAGGAACGTTAAAAGAACATGATATCGATCGTCTTTCTTTTAAGACAATCGACAGATGTGTGAGAGCAGCAATGGCATTGTCTCCAGTGAAAGTCATATTGTAAGCTATTTGCATTAAAAATAAAAAACTTTAAAAAATATAAACGTTTTCAGGATGCTTGATAGCCTGCAAATTTCAATTCAGACTACCTACAAATCTCAAAAATCAAACTTATTCACAAAAAAGGGGTTGAGGATGATATAAATAATTACCACCCCATGTAATTACTGACTAGTTTTTGAAGATCAAGGAGTCTTTAATGTGAGAGAGGCTGATGAAATGTACCGTTAAAAAAACAATTTCAAATACAGGACAATATAGATTTGTAAAGGGAAAAGGTACAAATGATGCTCTTGCACATTTTTTGAAAAAGGTAATGACCTTCCTATGAATACTCTGTTGGAATCTTCAGTGATCTTTCACAGGCTTTCAATACAAGAGACTACAAAATTCTTTCAATAAATCTGAAGAACTAAACTAAGTGACTTAACACTTATCCCCTTGGAAACAATTAATGTTGGCATTCCACAGGGAAGCCCCTCTTGTTTTATTATACATGAATGATTTGCCCAACAATTTAAAGAATGAAAATAAAGTACATATTATATGCAGATGGTACTTCTTTATTGACTGGCCACAAAGACCCACAGTTTTCAATAACTGAGCTCGATAGCTCTTTAAAGCTTTTGGAGGCATGGTTTCATCAAAATTAACTCTAAGTGAATGTAGACAATACCAACTATATTCTATTAAAAATTGAGGGTAGAATCATTGATTAATCCCTGAAATGAGAGGTTCACATCAATAAACTACACTCTAAACTGTCAAAAAGTAATTATATTTTACGAAACCTGGCAGAAATCATTGATACAGAAGTACTGAAAATAGTTTCCTTTAAAAATTTCCTATAAATGCCTGTAAGGGAATCCTGCAAGCCATACTTTCGGCAACTGAAAGTTTTAACCATGCCTTGCCTATACATTTACTACCCTTGTATTTATCGTTAAAGATTGAATGAGCCAACTAACCACCAACGATCAAATACATGGGCATAATACTTGCCAAACAGCAGATGTACATTTGCATGGTCACTCTGCCGGAATGTACAATAACAGTCCATTTCTAATAGCTAATAAAATTTCTAACAATCTGCCATCAGTTATAAAAAATTCCCCTCCTAGGGAACTTAAAAAAAGAAAAATACTAGATGAATCTTAATGTGAAGGACGTAATAATAAATAAATAAACCTTTCAGTCGTGTTCAGTTGTATTCTATTCCCAAGCTCACATTCCTCCCTCTGTAACGCTCTTTTATGCGTTGCTACTCCATATCATGAATGATGACCATTTTTACTGCTCTTTCTAATTTATCTGATCAACTTCTCTCTACAACCTATCCTAACTCTTCCTTATTTTATTTTCCTTTTCACCCAGTTTACTCCAACCACCCTATTGACAAGTCTACAGAGGGAGGAATGTGAGCTTGGAAATAGAATACAACTGAACACGACTGAAAGAAAAATACTATGGATTAGCTGAATACCTGATTTCATTTTTATGTCATCAACAGCAGCATCAGATAAATTTTTCGGCTCCTCATATGGGAAAGCAATAAATTATTTGCAATATGCTTCATTCATGCACGTATTTTCCTGTATCTAAAACATTATTACAGAAAATCAATGCTAATTAATTCCAAGCAGCATGCAAAGAGTAAGTACACAGATAGTGGAAGCTATATATTTCACATGCATGTTTCAATTGATTTAGTATTAACTGCATCGCTTAGTATGCCACACATCGTTAAAACCATAAAAATGATTTCTCTGAGACTCTCACTCAAGCATCACAGTTACACTTAATTAATAAAAATTACGTGTAACAAATATTATCAAACAACTTATTGTAACAAATTGAGACAAAACAATCCTTAGAAAGCAGTAGCCACATAATTAGCTTAAAAAATATAGCAAGCCGATCACATAGTGAATACAACTTCAAAAACTTTCCCAACAAATTTATTAGAAAGTCCCCAAGTATGGCAATAGCCATTTGTGACAGTGACAAGCAACTTTGGCAAAACCATAACATTAGCTGATCCGACAGTTGTAAGACAAAGAAAAGGTTAAAAAGGTCATGGTTCAAAAGTAATGAAAGCGTTTAATTGGAATGCTTATGTCGTACAATATATAATGCAAACAAAGGCAGCCAATGAGTGACTTCAAACTTAACTTAGGAATCCCATCGGGATTGATTATTAATTATAATTACTATAGTAGCATAATACATCCTATTTAAGGAGGATTCAATTTCGTGAGATTAAAAAAAATTCTGGAGGTATAATCAACAAGAAGGCAAATGGAACTTTTGGCATATTAACTACGTACTGAAGTTGGTCTTCAATGATTCAATACTACTACATAGTTCGCACCAGAACTGCAATAGCTGTGCATGCGTACATGTATAAGGAAATTATTACACCATGTGGGTGTTTATCAGTACACCTTGCAATCTCATAGCAGACTGATAGTTAAATGAAGGCTACCTACCATTCTCATTGTCAGCAATGGAAACTTAAAAATGACCAAAGATTTTAGGCACCTATTCATTTCACTGCGGATGGTAATTTGAACTTTAACAATAGTACCTACCTGGTACACAGAAGATCACTCGCAACGAGAATTAACTTCGGTCCCAAACTGTTCTTTCCAAATAAGACAGGTATCCTCTCCTCAGCTACCAACCATCAATACAGCAGTGAGCTACCAAAAACTACAGACAACGAATTTTAGAAGCAGAAAATGTAGGGATTTGGAAGAATAAGTTTCCATTGCATAATGCAGTTGCACAATAATAAGTTGATAAATCATGACATTATGAATTGCTGACGTATGTATCAGACGTCTTACCACTAGTAAAAGTAGAATCGCCAAGCAACTAACTTAACGTATGTATCCTCCTTTAACTCAAGCATTCACAATTCCAAGACAATTAATATACCTAACACTAAAAGTTTCACTAACACGAATAAATGAATGTGACTCATTGATAACTGTAGTCAGGCAACACTTAACATAGGTACGTGAATTGAAATAAGGTAAAATAAGTTAGCTAACCTTATCATGAACCATCATGAGTCAAAAAGTCAGGCAAATCTTGCGGTGGAAGTGCTCAGGCTGCTTCTTGCTGCCCTCCAAGACAGACTCGTGATTCTTTTCAGTCACGTGGAGTTCAGACACCCAAGCACAAGACGATAAATTCAAAGATAAACTTTAATTAGGACAGGCAAGTCAAACAAATATTATCGTTAACATGAAAAGTATTGCTGTTAAAGTTAATAGTATTCCTCAATTCCCCAAGGATAGCATTTGCAAGGGAGTATCAGCAAGTACTGAGCACAATCACAGTCGTCAGAAGGTTTCTCATATGGTGGATGATTTTAATGTCACGCAGTAGAAGAAATGTTCAGCACTAAGTCCATGGAAGAGGGTATGTGTTCTTTACTGAGAAATGTACGGCATTTTCCCCCTATTGCAATAACACTGACAGGCGAACAATTATTGAACCTACATGCAGACAGTAGAAGATACTAAAACGCACAGCAGCACGTCGTGTTACCACATGAAGAGATATTATTCATTGGCTTCTAACGTATGTCTTAATCACCCATATTTCAGCAAATAATAGAATGAATGCAGAATTTCCAGACGATAACACTAACAATCAAACATCCAAGAGTTTGGCACGAAGCTCGATGCAGCCCAAATTCTTGTTCTCATGCCATAGCACCTAATTACATACATACGAGGCACATTTCACACAATTATAAGTAGTCCGATAACAAATTCTACGGGCAAGACACGCTGAACACTGTTTTTTCCAGGGCCCTCCATAAAAGAATACGTAAATGTTGCAGACAAGGTAGATCGGTAGACAAGACACAACAGTAAAGTGTCGAGAACCTATTTTTATAACTGCTAAGACATTAAATTACTCACCCATTAAAATTTCCCCGAAATGTAGTCCGTGGACATGAATAATTCTCTCACTGATTGAGAAATTCGGCAATTCGAATGCTAATCGATTAATTCAGAAGGGTGCCGGTGTTGTTCATGCGCCTTGCTTGATTCACATCCCGTTAGAGCACTTTTCAAATTTCAATGCGCATGGCGCGGTGCGAAGCGGGCTGAACTGGCGCGTCGTTTCACTTTTCATCGTGAGAGGCGCTGACTAACGTCAATCAGCGGCCTATAATGAACTCCTCGCTCTTGTAGAGTCCCCCGCGTTACCTCAACTCGCTAACCAGTATATTGAAACGATCACAAAAATCCCTAAACGTCTCACTCTTTGGCGAGTACACAATATCTTTGAATTGCTTCTGTAACCTCATCTGCCCTGCGAGGGTAACCGAGCCATACCATACTTCAAGTTTTAACCCCATTTCTCGTGCACTCGCACAATCCATAATTAGAAATAGGACATCGTCCGATACGCGTTCTATTATGAGGTCCCGGAATTTTGCGTCAATCTTTATCAAAGCATCGATCTCCTCTCCTTTTCGCTTCCTCACAGCCGTACTATCTCCACCCACTACCTGATACTTGGAGATCAGCTCGTTCTCATCCTGCTCAGTCAAGCTTAGCATTCCCCTTCCGTCCAAGAATGACCTTGTGCGGGTTTTTCACGTTAAATAATTCCTGCCGTTTAAGATATTATGAGCAGGCATTCTGATAACCTGATCCGCCTCCATTTTGAAGGTGTTGCAAAATTAATAATTATTCCTATTTTTTCACGCTTTGAGCGATTTCTCACATAAAGATTAGTATGCAATTGTCATAGCGAGCTTTAGGGGAAGAAAAGCGGACGGATCAAGAAAATGCGAAACCCGAAAGAGACGGTGGGAGAAATTTCTTCGAGACATACTCAATCACGCACATGGTGTCAAACCGTATGGACTAACACGTTTTTCACAGTCATTGTATTAGCAGAATTTTCCTGGGCCCATAATCTGTAGTCAATTTCGGTTCAGGTTAAAGGAGCTTTGAAAAAGAAAAAACCTTTTCTTCAACTCGATGTTAACAAGTTTATATCACTCACAGCACAGATATAACGACCAAGACCGGTAAAAATATGTTTACTCCACTCAAAACAAAAACAACTGAGTGGACCCCGTATTAAGCTGTCGCCGCCTCAGGGTTGATATAACGTGGTTGTCGTGGTGATATAACGACCATTTTGTCCTTCATATACATAAACCACATGTGCCCCCTCCAGAATCCGGTCGGAAGTTCGAGACTACTCAGCCACAGAGTCCTCTATAGGATGGCATCTCAACCATGACATATATCTCTCATGGGGAACAACAGAGGGCAGCACATTCACTACAGGCAATGCCATAGTCGCCATTACCGAAAACTCGAGTCGGCGTCGGTTAAACATCAAATTGTAATAATGGACAACTCATGGAAACGAAAGCACACTTCTCCTGAAAGCAACAAAAAAAAATTTAGGGGTTCTGAGCAGGAACAGAGTGAGGAGTCCGCAAACCGCAATAATAATGCAGAACCAAAAGCTGCGTGAGTAGATATCGTTTTTCAAATGAAAGAGTTTCTTCCGTTTGTACATGGTATTGTCCTATTTGCTTGCTTCAAGGCAATAATCATGCTGGGAAAGCTCGGTGGTTAATATGCTGGAGATTGTGCACTCTTCTTCCACATCATGTCTGTTACAAAAGAGTGTTGATGAATTGACATCATGGAGTAAAAATAATGCCACGGTCGTAACATACAGAAATGTTGCTACATGTCCTTCAGTAGAAAGTCCAAATCAATTGACTTCTCGTATTCCATAAATAACCAGAAATTTTCCAAGGTTGTCTGCTTCAAGGATTTGGGGGTCTCTTTTGACCCAAAATTACAGTTCGCATCTCATTGCTCGATTACACAAGCTAAGGCATTAAAAACACACGGGTGTATTTTAAGATTTGGTCGTGGCATTAATAATATCAATTGTCTAAGGATGTTGTATGTATCCCTCGTAAGATCCATTGTTGAATATGGTTGTTGTATCTGATCTCCTTTTTACAATGTACATATAAATACTATTGAGAGAGTGCAACTTAGGTTTGTTAAATTTTTGAGACACAAGTTTGGTCTTCAAAATCATGATTATCGTAGTATTCTTTTGGCATTAGATTGGAGCCACTCCATGTTCGTAGAAAAATCCTGGGTATCCTTCTACTGCACAAAGTAATCACGGCATCTATAGATGTACATGAATCGTTAGAGGCTATAAATTTCAAAGTTCCTACAGGTGAAATCAGGGACAACGCTGCTTTCTGTGTTTCTTACCACTCTAGGCATTACTAATACTTATCATCTCTATCCAGATTATTTAGGGATGCAAATGTTACTTGCAAAGATATTGATTTTTTTAGGCCGTCCACTGAGCAAATCAGATGTTTTACAATCACTTGATTGACTGGTGAGCCAAAACTATAGGTATCCTTGTTTTATCTTTACGATGTTTTTATTTTAATTCTTTTCCTTCTCGACTTTTATTTAGATGTATTCATATTGCATTATGTATTATCCATTTATACTTCCATGTATAAATAATGGTATTTTTAATGCACTGATAGTGTATTATTCATTTATATTCCATGTATTTTCTGGTTAATGGTCAGAAAGCCTGTCAATAAATATTGTTATTTTCATCATTGATTAGGTATAACGCATAGAACACTTTCAAGTTAAGTGCTTCATGCCTCGGCTCAGCCAGGGGGATGCAGTGTATGATGCAGTTTCATGCCAATTAATATTATTATTCCTGAAAGGTTGAAAGATTTGCAGTATTCAAGATTCGAAGGATTCAAGAAAATTTAGAACTCATCCCACTTCTCATTTTTAGGATCAATTAAATGAAAAATCCCCTGATTCCAACCCACCTGCTCTTTCTTCTCTACTACTCTGATTTCCCCAGTACATTTGCCTTTTACTGCATCTTCAGGAAAAATCACGAGATTTCCATTACTTGCTTCATAGTAGCTGAATATAAATCTGTGGTTAAATTTTTCGCTTCATTTTATCTACTTCTCCTTCAATCCTATTTGACTAGAGGAAAAAACTTGTGCTTTCTAGGGCAGGTGTCACTACACCTTTTTCATTTTCTGATGGTTCTTTGACTGTCCCTGACAGGTCACATAATCACTCTTTGTGATATTTTCCCTTCCTATTTGAGAAATAACTCAGTATGGGATAGTTTTATTTTACTCCTTTCAAGCACCCTGTTGTTTTCTAATGCATCAAGTACCTTTTTTATACACAGCATTACCTGCAACAGCCTTGCTGTACTCTCTGACTTTTTGATTTTTTTTCCAGGCTGAAAGTTGAAATGCATCAAAGACCTACAGAAAGTGAGAAGCATAAAAAGGAATTGGAAGAGGAGTTAGAGGAGGTGGAAGCCCAATTCGAGACACATGAGCGTAATGCTTCAAAATTAGAAGTGGCTCTTCAGAATGATGCTGTTAATCGGAATTCCCTTGATCAAGAATTAAAAGAGATCAATGATGAATTGAGTATGGTTTTTGGCTTAATTTGAAAATAAGCATGACTAATTTAATATTTGTTAATTTTTTAATGAATGAACATATCTTATGCCTGCATGTTTTAATATTTTTCTCTGAAATTTGTTACATGCATAGGTAGTAGGACTACCCCTTTATCTGAGTAACATTAGTAACTGTACTATATGGTTTTAATATAATGCTTCAAGGCAATATCAATTGATCAAATAGAAACAAATCAGCCCAATATAGAATATGTTGATTGTATTATACATAATATAAACAATAGAAGGTCGGTGTGTATGCAGTCTTGTTTAATCTTCTTTAAATTAATCACTGAAAAATGACGTGCACGATTTTATCATTGTTGGTCTCATTTGTTCTCTGATGTGATTTCAATCATTAGTAGTTCAAGGATGGAATTTCAAATTCTGAGGAGAGTGCAGTTCGTTAGTGTGAATCCTAAGTTTTGATGCATAGTCATGTTTTGTGTAGATTTTGTGTGTGGAAAAAGTCACTCAATGGCTTGATCAGAAGGGCAGTAGCAATGTGGTCTAGATTTATTTAAACCCATCTTGAGTCACTTGTATGAGTTAGCATTTATCTGGAGATGGGAAAAGATGAAGATGATGGGCCAAAAGTATGGTGAGGCAGGCTAAGATGCTCTGAGGACTATTCCAGGAAGGATGCAGAGTTGTTAATCCATGAAAATTTTAACACTCAATTCCATTGTTTTGGGTTTTTCTAAGAGTTAATGAATTCCCTCATGATCATGGCTGGAAATGTCAACCTTTTTGTCAAAGAAACCTTTTAATTTTGTCCTTCTCCTTCCATTGATTTTTACGTGTAATGTGTATGTGCTGCTCCCAGTTGAAGATAAACAGTTCAATGTTTACTGAAATGCTCAGTTTAAGAATGTTCCTCGAAAACTGTAAAAAAATCACTCATTCTCCCTGTTGTATATCTTTTTGACTTAAATAATATCAAATGCTAGTGACTCAAAAATATCCCATGGAAAAAATTGCTCGAGTTCTAGAGTTTGTGATTGAGTCAAATAGATTTGGAAAATAGTGATTATAGAACTATGTATGGTGATCATATACTTAGTGACTACATATAGTTTTTGATAATTACTCTAGCTATAGTTTTATAATTATCTGTAACATACCCAGATGGAAAATAGATATCAGATGTACATTAGATATTGCTGTTAGATGAAAAGATATCTAATAGACATCTATGGAAGATATCTATTAGCTATAGTGTTGTCAAAATAATTGCTATTCTAATAGATATGTACCTTATGGATAGATATCTATTAGACTATTACCTATGCTTAGATATCTATCCATTCATAGATAATTGGTGTGCACTCAAGCTCATGTGCACACTGATTCACCAGCCACATACACCTTATCAGATTAACAACTCATCAGCAATGTAACAGTGGTGTCTTCCATTGGTACAATATAGATATCCACCCACAGATATCTAATAAGTATCTATTTACAGATATTTCATAGATATCTATTAAGAGATATCTTATTTCCATGGGAAAAGCTATCTTAATAGGTAATTTTCCTTCAGAATAGGTTGAAACAGTTGTCACAGTCCGTAAGAGCACTGAATACTTCTGAGATTAAAAATCATACTGTACTGATTTTACTAAGTCGAATACTTGGACATTTAAATCCCTTATTGGTAATATTCAATGGGAAAAAATAATTGAAATTGAACAACTGGCAAATGTTAGTGAAAATATTCCAGCTAATACAAGCTCTAAGAGATTTGGAAGTTGTACTTCACCAATCCACAATCTTCCTACTACAATAATCACTCATACTGACAGCCAACTGCCATTCCTAATCAACTGACTGCCTTAGCTAGCGAATGATGCTAAAAACATAAATGCAAACACTTTAAACCCTTGTACATACCAAAATACCATAGAAAATAAATTGTAAACACATATTAATGCTAATGGAAAATAGGAGGGATTACATAGCCACCAGTAAGATATTATGCTTAGTGTTATTTTACAATCACTTAAAATTAAAAAGTGAACTGCAGCAAAATCAACTTTACTTGATTAAAGCATTTACTTTTAGGATTTAGGTGCATGGATAAACAAAAACAGCATACATACTTCATTTGAAGATCTCAAATGCAAACTCTTCCTTAAGGATTTGAATTTTCATTGACATAATTGGGAAAGCCTTAAAATCGAATGATTATCAAACTTTTTCATTACTGACTTCTTGAAATAGTTTGATTCTTCCCTGGTTTTATCATGATGAACACCTATAAAGAAGAAGTATACTTTCAACCCATCAAGCACCTAAACCCTAAACTATTCTACATGTTTAAAAATGAAGTATTTCAGAAATGTTAGTGAAATAATTCACACATTTGGATCGCAGAAATATGTATGTTCATTTTTTAAGTATATGTAAATTTTTGTGTATTACTAAGATAGATGATATCGAAGTATTAATTTCTTACTCTTGATGTTACTGCTCCAAATTGTAGCCTCAGACTTTTTTGTCTCATACTATGGCAGGAAGCACGTCTCATCAAAATCTTTACAAAAATAATATAATTGAAATGAGACACAATACACTTTCTCATTAACTTTTGGGGTAGATATGGTAGTGTTAGTACTGCAGGTGAAAGGTCACCATTACATTTAGGAAATTAACAGTATACGTCCACATCCATCCCTGGCGAAAATTTTTTTGTACACATTTTGGTACAGTTGTGTGCCAATCTGGTACTATTCAGGTACAGTGCACAAGGCTCAACAAAGTAGTACACAATTCTTAACTGCACATGGAATGTACACGATTTTCACACTGTTTCTTGGTGCTATTTGTACACTAGGTCTATATATATTGCACCACTGCAGTAAACAATCCAGAAGTATAGGTATATATTGTACACAAGTTTCACCCTGCTCCTTTAGGCTACCTGTACCCTAGGTGTACACATATGACACTACTGCATTATACAGTTAAGAAGTACAGTAAAACCTCCATATTGCCAAATTAGACAAAAACCTCCCTATTACGAAGTCAGGCACCTTGTCCCGGGCCCTTTTAATACATAGTGCATGCAAAAAAAACTTCCCATAACAAACCTCTATAAGAACGAAACCTCCGTACAACGAAGTTACCTCTTTTTAACGAATTGTTTTCTTCAAAAGCATTTTTCTTTGTACATATTATTGTTATTAGTTTTATAACCAACATCGAGATAATGTTCGGCTATTCTCTTTACAGTGACGTAATGCTCGGGTGATTATTCCCGCCGTTAATGAGAGCATTGTCTCAGTATGATCTGAGTGAACAGCCCGGATGCAAAACCTGTACTCATTCCTTCAGCTCTTATCTTTGCGATGTGTGGTATTAATTAAGTTTCATTCAAAATGTTAAGGGAGCAGGCTAAATTGCAAACAAGAGCGTTTGCAGACCGTTGGCATTTTCCCTAATATGATTGATCGCTGACAGATAAAAAACTATGGTTTTCACTAGTGAAGAGAAAGAGTGTAAAGATACTGCATGGGTTCTATTTTGATTTTCTAGGTACTTTGCACATCGGAAATATGAATGCATACGTTTACCCAAAATTAACCATTTACCCCAGTGCAGTACTCAACCATGAGATGGATTATTTCAGCGATAGAAATGTAAACCCACGGATAAACCCTTCTGTTATCATTCGTACCCGTCTGGTATTTATGTTTTGCTTATTATTCGAGAAATTGGGAAACAAGTGGACCATATCCCGACAATTCTCTGGCGCTCTACCGCGATAATGCGATGCCTGCGCAGCGATTTGGGCCCCTGGGCCCCTGACTGAGCATGACTTCTTCCAGTTCGCTGCATGTTTGCCCTTCCCCCAAACCTACAGAAACCTGAGAAGCCTCTCTCGCCTCCCATCGAGATAAGTCTGAAATTCTTTTTTTTATAGTATTTTTTTTGTGCCTCTATGATAGCCTAAGGTATTTCTAAAATTCGGCTGGCCGAGGCGATTGTTTTAAGCACCGGGACCCCAACCCGGGTTGGGTCCCGGCCTGCAAGTCTACTCCGCTATTTTTTTCCTTTGGCGTGTTATTTTCACTCAAAAATTTGAAAATGACGTAGCCGTCCAAATTAGTGGTGAAATGTAAAACTTCTTTGTGGAAAACTACAAATTTATTTTCCTGACCGATTATTTTCATAGCTTCCCACATTTCGAGACCCGACTAATTTCTCATCATCAGGGCATCTGATAAGAATCCCGAGAAAAATTTTTGTGTAACTTTTTAACCCGGTAGGAAACCTGAGAAAGAATCATTCTTGCTGTGTAATGCAAAACTCGAAGTTGCAACTAGCCCCAGATGAAAGAAATTTCATATCGCAGCGCGAGGAATGTTACCGCCCTATCTTGCAAAAAAAAGCCTCAGCCATGGTTTCACCTACGACTGTTCACGATTCGCACAGAGCTCAAATGTTTCACTCTAAAAGAGTATCGGATCACCTTACTGTGTCGGGTTTCGTTTGCTGCGGCGCAGGTGGATGGTTGTGATGGGGAGAGACAGAGGAGTGGTTTTAAGACTTAATTGGAACACAACGTTCTACAAAGGGGCGCAATTTAATTGTCATCTCCTAACTCGGCGGAAGAAATTCACATAAATTTGTGGGAACCTTTTCCGCCCATCCATCCCTTGACCGTTCACTACCGTCTCAGTACAACTGTGGGTTGTCAGTTCTCTCTAATACGCTGCGGAAATTGTTTATTTAACTGGTTGGTGCTAGAGGGCAGCACATATGTTATCATCGTAGTGTGAAGGCAGACGTGATTTGTACGATCGTACGGACGATAGTAACGGATAGTAATGTGAACGGGGCAATACTCCTGTGTATGCACGATTGGTTGGTGCGATGATCCGTACGTTGGTAGTTGGAACGGGGAATTAGGGGTCATTCAAGTATTACGCAAGATGTGAATGGGGAGGAGGTTAGGCTCTCTTACATTTTCTTACGCAGGGTGTTGTAGGAGTCCTACATAATTTTAAATACGATTTTGTTTACACATGAGATCATGCATGGATCACTAATAATCGTCGTTCCGAAACTTTAGTACTGAAAACAGCCCGTATTTTCTTCTGGGGAAAGGTCCATGAAGAACTAAGAAGATTGTATTTAGTTAATGCACTGAAAAGCAAAACAAACAGCGTTGTTACTGGGTGAGGGTTCAATTATTACTTAGTACTAGCGAGAGCCAAATCTACTTTGAAATGAAACGAATGGATTATCCGATTTGATTTCACTATCGATTACCGCGAGTAATCGTAATTGGTAAACTGCATTAGAGTTGTGATTATTATGTCCGTCGAAACTGGATTGCGAAATTAATGTGAGTCACGTCCTAAAGCAACACGAACTCTTGGCTGCTCCTGCGACAACGCAACCCGTACATAACCTTCGTACAGCGAAGTAGTCATTTTTCCGGTCCGGGCGAATCCGTTATATGGAGGTTTTAGTCTACATAGAATGTATACAAGTTTCACACACCATTAGTTGTTCACTGTCACCAGATATTTGCAAAATTTGCAAGACTCCAATTGTACACAACTTGTACCTTACCGTTGCAATATACTTTGTTGTTTTTGAACCTGAATCGGCTGAACAGACTAGGCTATTCTTACAGGTACTATCTTTCTCAGTCTGCAAGCATATTTAATTAAATGTCAAAATTTTAAACTTACATCTTACATTATTCATAGCTTTAAAAGTGCTTGGAGGATTATGTAATTGAAAATAGAATGGAAGAATATGTCAGGTTATATTTTTGCAGTGTTTATTTCATTTCAATGGCTTGAGAATAATATCCCTATGTAAAAAAAATAAATAACTTAAATTCAGTCTCCATTACACCCATATGGCATGTCAACAATAAAATTTCCTATATCTATATCCATATTAAACATTGTCCAATGAATAACTTGGTTTAAAAATCACAGAATCATGTAACCCTCAGATCTTTGTGATTTGGCTGACAGTAACAGCCTGAGTACTAAGAATGGGGATTCAATCTAAGACTGCCTCTTGGAAAATAAGGTGAACTGCATTTTCTCCTTCAATTTGGAGCTGGTAAATGAATCCCCTTTTTTCATAATAAATTTTTACCCAAGAACCATCATTCTTTTTTCCCTCAGAGTAAGCTTCTGTCGTGTCTCACATGCTTGAAAATGAATAGCTCAAAACTTAGAGCCACATTTCTATGAAGTTCAATGCCTTCCTCTAGGAATGATAAAATTTCAGCATCCATTAATTCCACAGTCTAACTTTTCACTCTAAGGACACTTTCTTCTAATTTTAAGAAATTTCTGTATTTCTTACCAGTTATGTCCTCAATGAAATGCAACAGCTCATTGCAAGATGCAAAAGATTCACATAATGTTGGGTGTACCTTAACCTTAATCTTCCGAGCGTGTCTCTCCGGCACAAAAATTGTGTCCCTAGACCACCGAGCGTGTTCGTTTGGCACATTGATGGACATTTAAAAAACACTGGTCATTTAAAAAACCCCGGCCAGCAAGGCTTATGACAACGGAAAAACTCAGGAAGGTAAAGGTTAAATGTAAGGTACCTTCTAGTAATTTGAATTCCTATGCAACCTGGACTCGTATGCATGTTTGCCAGATTGTGGTTCTCTCTTCCAAAACAAACATGTTGTAAACCCAAAGAGGTCCCCAGTTCACTACAGTTCCTGTTATATGAAGCAAAAGACGGATATTATAATTTATAGCAGTCTTCCCAAAATATTTTTCTGTCAAAAACACATATTGCATCAACAATTTGTGGGCAAGTTACAACTCATCAACTGTTATTGAATTCTGAAGTAGGGTGAAATATGCAGAAGAAAGCATGGCAAAATGCTCATGATTCTTTTTTTAGCACCCCATGAAAATCTAATGCCATAAAACAACATGAAGAACCTCCACTCAATGGCTTTGAAGATTTTGACATGAATAAGTTCTTGAGGTGTCCTGGTGATGGATGTTGTCTTATTTGATTTGGACGTGCTGAGTATGATCTTGATATGAGAGCGAGTGACTCCAAGTAAGGCATTATGCATGAAATCCACAACTACACTAGACCCCAAGTTTAAATAAGGATGTAAAAGAACCAATGGTGTGAATCTTATGCAACCTCTGTGGACACGCATTTTGGGATCTCTATGATTCCTCATCGCATGAGCTGCAAACACATCCCTACCATTGACTCTTGCATTCTGAGAGGGGCTGACTCTTTTACAAAAGTAAAGCACCAGCATTTACAGCTCTCTGATAGCAAAATGTGCAGCCCATATGGCCTGAAAAAGCTGTCAAGTTCAAAAATTTGTACCTGGATCCTGAGTCAAGAACAGCAAGTATGGGTGAGAATCAGTTTGAGATCTTCTGCAAAATGTTTTAGGAATATTCTCATCTTTGGCTGCTTTTTCCCCACCCAAACACCTGCATAAATTATGTGCTTCTTTCTATAGCTCGGAGATAGCTCATTAATATGCAGGAATATAGGCCAGGCTGGTTGTGAAGAAGAAGCACCCAAGGCTACACCATCTTTGCTGATATTCAAAGAAAAATTTTTAGGATCAGCATGAATTTCCCCTGGTGCACCAAACTTTTTATAATTATTTCCGTCAAATGTATCTTCTATGGCAACATCAATTAGCGTATTCCAATCATATGGGTATGTCAAAATTTCTTCAGCAACATCAGTTGTTTCCATGATATCCTCAAGTTGTTTGTCCATTTTCACTGACACAAAGAAGGTTGATGATTTTCTGAATTCCTATACTCGCTATTCACAAATGTGGCATTGAAGAATATTATCTTCTATCACATTATTCTTAGTTCCTTGATACACTTCACTGGTAGGGCAATATACATGAGCTGTTGTTGTCCTTTCCTGCCTCAAAGTGTTTCATTAAATAGTACTTTGATGCTCATACTACTTCCCTTACAAATAACTTGTTAACAAATTTTAAATATCTGTCATTGCAGTCCACGATAAGCCATACCTTATACCCAATGCCAGACATTTGATAAATGTGTCACCATCTGTTGTTGTAGTGCATGGATGTAATGCATGGTTCAAAAGCAGTGTAAGATTCTGGCCTTGGCAGTAATCTTGATGCTCATGAGCTGGAGGTGGCAAAATAACTTCTAAGATATTTTCAGGGGGCAAAGAGTGGACTGAGCTCTGTCCATCACTATCACTTTCATTGTCGCTCACTTCTCCAAAATTATCTCTTCCTCCACAATATAGCTGCTCATAATTATCCATGTTCCAATGCTTCAATGAATTATTACTTTAAAAAAGGGAAATAAAAAGTGGAAATTTAATCTATACATACTATCAAGATGTTGGAAACTAGAGATAATAACATGCAAAAATTTTACATGCGTGATATCCCTTCCAAAAGCATGTCTTTCACCATCTTTATTTCCCAAGTGACCTAAATCAGATGCAGCAGATGAATCTGAGCTCATTTCACCATCATCGTGCGCAGCAGCAAGGAAAAACTTATTATATATCCACTCTTAAGTAATGGTCAGAAATTTTGACTGTGAGCTGTTGGTCTTATTAGTAATGCCTATACAAATTGTGACTTACCATGACTTGTTCAGGCCCTCCGATTACTTTGGCTTCTGAATCACTGTAACTTTCCTGCAAACGTGAAAAAAAAAACTTTATAAACTAAATAAAGGATTTGCAGGAATAAAAATAGAGGAAACGGAGACACTCACTGCTCTGACACATTCTGCTATTTGAGCTTCTCTCCGGTGCCAATATGCTGTAGTGCACAGCACAGGCACATTATCGTAAAGATAGAGTTTCCTCACACACATAGCCTTGTGATTTCCACTGATTAAAAAAATTTCCATGATAATTCCATTAATTATCAAAATGCATACACCATGTTTGCACTACCTCATCACCAAAACCTGAAGGCTTAGTTGAGAAAATAGTATTTTTTCGCACAGCTGACAAGCTGGTTGTGACCGATCGTTAAATTTTTAAATGGTACCTTAACCTTAAAAATGGAGAACTTAACACGCGACAATGAATATGGGTGCTGTCACAATTAGGAGTACAACATAAACATTAGAAATATTAGTTTTCCCACTACTTCAGACAAACTATTGTCATAAATCCTAGTATTATATAAACATAAAATGACAAAGAGTTTATAAAAGGTAAGAACAGTAGTCGATTGCTAGTGTAAGCAGTTCCAGATTATACCACTATGTTGCTATTTGGCATATTTCGATCACATGGCTCACACCAGTCACATGTGTAGCATTTTTTGAAACGATACCACAATAAAGATGTTAGGAGGCATAGTTGACACTGAAGAATCATGTTACGAATACAGTGTTCAGGAGGTTTTCACATCAGTCACTTGTGTACCATTTTGTGAAATGATACCACAATAAAGATGTTAGGAGGCAAAGTGGATGCCAAAGAATCACCTTATGAATACAGCATCCAGGAAGTTTGTGAAAAAATCCAAATGCCAAGACCTTTGATTGATAATGGAGATAAAAGGATCCCTAATGATTCCTGGTGGGCTCACTTGCAGTATCCCGACAGAAATACCGAGCAAGTGCCCCTCTCTCCGGAGGAGGTCTTCAACCCAAGCCGCAAAGATGACTTTGACACGATGATGAAGTATGTTGTCCAGTCAAACAAGACGAATGAAAGTAAGTCGAGGCGAGGTATTCAAACTGAGGAGTGTACTTCTAAACATTCTAGTCTTACTTAAAAATTACTTTTCAGCGTAATCTAGAGGACCATTGGATTAATTAATAATTTCATTGGTTGCTGCATAAACCTAAGTGTGGCACCCCTATGTGCAAAGAAACGATTTCTGTGGTAAATAAAAGGAGAAAATTTCTGATACTTAAAAAGCTCATTGAGATATTTCTTTAAAAACTCAAGAATCATTTTCATTTACATTTCATTCTGCTATCTAATGGATTTCACAAGTTACCAGGGAATGTAGGCAATATCATAACAGTATTTAAGACTTGATGCTTTACAAATCCACTGTTAAAAGTCTCTAAAATGGTAGTGCAGAGTATTTTTATGATAATCAAGCCAGCTATTTCAGGTCACTATATTCAGTGGTTTTTGGTGTTCTAGTCAGTGAATGGAATCAACAATACATACATTTTCATGGACAGTGATAGACTGCAGTGCAGATTTCAAACACATTCTCGAGTTAGATAGTCAAAAGAAGCAATGTATTCAGAGGGACATTATAGTGATTATAGGTTACCTATAATCACTATGTATTATACTGATATATTATAGTTATTATAGGTAAACTATAATCACTATAATATTTTTATAGTTACTATAGGCAATGTTATAATCACTATGGCAGACAAGGGCATAGTTATATAATCACTATATGTATAGTTTATATAATCAATATAACTATAGTTCTATAGTCCAATAATCACTATAAGATTTTCTGTAGTTACCAGAGGAAGTGCAATAATGACTATGATTATGGGAATCATATTATCACTATATATAGTCCTATAGTATTTTTTCCAAGGAATGCTACAAAAGATTGATTTGTTTGGTGTACTACATATTTTGGCTATGGAAGCTAAGTTATAGCATGATTCTTTGTTTCTTATGATGATGTTACATCCCTGTAATAGAATGCTAATTCTTTGCAGTACACCAGAGAAACCAACTGAATTCTCTTGATGGGGAAGATGTTGGAGGTCTGGCCATATATGGAGACCAAGCTGTGGAATTAAGCTTAGAAATAAAGGAAGCATACAAACTCGGTTTGTTTTCACGTATGCCAAGGGGTCCAATAGGTAGGTATTTGTTCATAATATGTTCCTTGCTGGTGATAATCCTTATAAATATTTCATAATTTTATTTTTCTCCTGGATATACATCTTAGCTTGGGCTTGTGGGTAAATTGTGGGTGGCATTATTATTTTGAAGTAGCTACTTTTTTTTTTTTTTTTTTTTTTTTTTTTTTTTTAATCTTTGATAAGTCATAACTATTGTTGAAATTGTTGTAATGTAATTGAGACAAGGGATTGAATTCACTATGAAAAAATCGTTTGAATCAACTGGGATTCAGACCTAGATCTCCAATTTGTCTAAGTGGTGATTTAATTAGTTACACCACACCAAGCCATCTTCCTTCAAGCAAATTTCGATGGGGGATTATGATAACTAGTCAAATGATTTTTAATATTACAAATGTTATCCCTTAGTATATGTGCACCCATGCAAGTGACTTAACACCTCACTTTTACGTGCAATAATTGAACAATATTTAAAATATATTTTTGGTGAAGTTTTGGTCAAATAAAAAAATTACTTGTCCTTGAGTTAGCTAATGCCAATCAATGGTCAATTTTAATGTGGATCACAAGGGCTGATGATGTTCACTGTTATATTTCTTGACAACTTATGATAATTTCTGCTCTCTATGTTCATTATGTAAAAGCTCTTTGTTTTTGACCACACATAAAACTAAAAAAACTTCAGCATTGGCAGGATCACTATATTTCTTTGCCATGATGTATTTTTTTATTATTTATGGTATGAATTTCAATATAATTCAGGGATTTTTCATACTTAATCAGATAGATTTTAATTATGGCTCAATTATTTTAAAATGATGGCATAAAGAGACTTGTATACTCTCAGAGATTTTGTCTGTTCTGTGTCAGCTGCCAGATGCATATTTTTATGAGTGCCTCTTTGAAAATTCAAATATCTTGTAAATGTTTCTAAGCAAAGTCAGGGCATCTTGTTTTAAAAGTATTGGTTTTCAACATATCAGAAAAAGAGTGAGAAGTAACAGTCTGTTTATTGATTATTGTGTTGGTTCTGCACTCCACCCCTGCATACTTCATGGTCTCTCATTTATGGTGTCACATAGATTTATTCCTGGCCATATTTAAGTACATTCTCATTGGAAGCTTCTTTATTACTCTTGATTTTGTGAAGCTGGCCCATGCTAGCATTTCTCCTTGTTTTCTCAAAAAGAGTAGGAACAAACTTCCTTGATTCCTCTTTTGTCATCCGCTGAAGTTTGAATTTCCCTATGTCCATGAGATACTTACTGATTTGTTGACACATAAAACTTTTTCAAGTTACTCTCCTTAAGGACATTATCCCAGTTTTTCTTGTACATACTTATCTTCAATTTATTTCACATGGAGCTCATTGAACTTTGTCACTATCACTTCTGAGTATTGAGGAGCCGAAAGTTATAAAACTGAAAATATGCTCTCTAGTGCCTAGAAGCTTATTTATGCCAAAGTAAGGAAATGCTTATGATGCGATCTTATGCTCAGAGGGAATAGTTAACTCTATACTCATGCTCATAAGCATTTGCTTAGCTTTTATTAAATGGCTTAAAAGCTCAATGTAATTCTTGATGGTAAGAGAGCATATTGGCTCTAACTTTTTGGAACCTACGGATTTCCGTATTTGAAAATAATCACAGGTCCAATATCCACACTTTTATATGAAAAATGTGGAAATTGTACCAGTGTTTCTTTGCAAACATGGTCATTCTTGTCTTCGCATTTTTAAACGTTTCCCCTCTTTTTGCCTCATCAAATGTTCTGCCATGGACAGGTGATTAGAGCTTACTGCTAATTTTTTTTAAATCCAGAAAATACCTACTCTTGAGAGTGGATTTTTAAATCTGACAGAGGGATTATGGCAGGTTGAGTGAGTTGTACTGTCTGGTAATTTAATTGAATTTGATAGAATGAATATGCATGTTTCTATTTCCTTAGGATCATACTTGAAGGTGAAAGATAAAAGTTGGGGACCTGCAATTGAAGGAATTATTGGAGAAGACATCCTTAGATCTTATGTAGTTAATTCAGAGGAGGATAGAAAGGTCCTCTCAAAACTTATAGAGAAAGTCAGCAAAGGAGCTACTTTTCACCCGACTCTGACTGTAACCAGATTTATGGACAAGGTATTTATAGTTCAGCAATTTCATTGACATCAATAGAACGAGATAGATGAGAGAAATAATCATATGATTATGGCCTTACTGGACCTCAAAGACCTCCATAATACCAGAAAATCTTAATAAATGTGCAGTTGACTTCCTCTTTGCTCACATCTCAAATTATGACAGGTTTGTTTCATGAATTACCCAGTGAAGGTGATTAGACCTTCAGAGTAGTTACATGGAAATGTTTGATGTTAGATGAAACAAGCACTATGACACTTCTTCAGACTAACTATACATCTATGATGCTGTGATGATTATGTTATCTTTGCCTCACTGAAATGCCTTTGCAATCTGGTTCATATGTAGTTTTAGATTTAAATGTTCACCTGTACCATTAAAATAGTCAAATTATAACATGAAACATAGGTACCCTTGATATTTCTTGTAGTGTAAAAAAATAAACCAGTGTAATTTAAATTCTGCCGGAGAGATTAATGCTAGAGGTAATAAAATGCAGGAATCTCTTGGCATAACATCTTTTTGTACTTATGCATATTTATATCTTTTAATGGGCTCCTGTAACAACGTTTAAAGGCTATTATACATGAGGCACTTAGTTCCTCGGTTGGGTAAACAGAATTGCTTGCACTCAGGTGTGCAATTAGAGGCAACGTTATTTTCATGACTTCTGTTCATGCTTTTGTACTGTCATTCTAATCCCTGCCTATTGTGACAAAATTTACTCAGCTCATAAATCTATTTATAGTAGTCTCTAACTGAAGGTCCATTGTTTCATTTTATAAAATTGAATCTAAACTTCCACAGAGGATCAAAATAGCCTTGTGTGAAATGTTATGCCGCATATATGTGAAATTAAATAATGATTCCATAAGAATACAGGCCAGCCAGGCCAGCACCACTTTCATGAAATCAAACTTAATACTTAACCAGTAACGCCAAAAATAGAGATTCTCGTGCATTACTTTTGCAACATAATAACTGTCCAAGTAACAGAGCAGTTTTTCCAATGAATCAATCTCCAAGTTTAAGAAATTTCCTGACTTGTGACTATTAGGACCAGAAAAATTAAGATATTGTAGCCACATTTTAGAATATGTATATTGGATTTCATATCTTTACATGCATACATACATATATAAATACATACTAATCATGCCGTTCCCTTCCAGGGTAGGCACAGTCACAAAGTTACACTCATAAATACATATTGGTACATCTAAATCTTCTTCAATAATTTCTTCCATACTGACCTATCCTTGCAAACCTCTTTTGCCTCATTTACCCTCATACATTGCTTCATACACACCCTCTTGTTTTTAAGACTTCTAATATACCTCCTCCGGAGAATTTCCTCAACCACAGCTTTCTTTGCCTACCTCTACCTCTCGCACCATTCATTTCACTCTTATATCTCTGTTTCGTTATTAAACTCTCATCCATTCTCTCAACATGGCCAAACCAACAAAGCGTACTCCTTTCATGTATGTCCACTATTGAAGCATCTAACCCACATTCATTTAATACCCACTCATTCCTGGCCCTATCCATCCTACTTTTGCCACAAACACTCCTCAGATAACTCATACCCAAGGCATTTAGTCTACTCTTATATCCATCCTGACGTACCCATGTTTCATACAACAAAGTGGGGAGAAGTACTATTTTGTAGACAGCGATTTTTGCTTCCTAAGACAGGCACTCACTCTTTGATATGCTCCACATGCTACCTATCACTTTACTTCCAGCATTTGCACATCTCTTGTCTCGTCTAAACACTCCCACACAACATTTACGTTCCTGGTTCTGATATGCTCGTCCCTTTCCCTCTGCTTCAACGATAGAGCATCCTCAAGCATGTAACCATACTGCATTCTTACCTCGCTATCTAGCAACCTTTCCACTTTAACTCTCAACTGCTTACGCGCAACATTCTTCCTTGGTACCCACTTTCTGCCCAGATTCACCTTGGAGAGTACCAAGTAGTGGTCTGTCACACATTCAGCACCCCTCATCACTCTGATGTCCCACGCTAAATCGCTCAATCTCTCATCATGCACAACAAAATCAATCATGCTGTTACAATTGCCCCTTTGCCCAGCATACTTATGCATTCTCTAATGTTTAAACTATGTATTCGACACAAAAAATCCTTTTTCCAAGCACACACTCACCAACTTCTCACCATCATAATTCACTCAATGGTCACCAAATGGCCCAACCACTCTCTCTGATGCATCCTGCCTCACACCAACCCAGCCATTTATGTCACTTAGTACAATCTCACCAGGGTCACATTTATACAAAACCCTTCACAGAGCTTCCCAAAACTCATCTTTCACACTGTCACTCTCCATCCACTGGTGCATAGCATGCCACAATCACAACTCTCCTAATACCTACTTTCCTGCAAACCCAGAGCAATCAAGGGGATACTAACTTGTTCTTCCTTGCTAGTAACTAAGCTCTTTCATAAGGAATAAGTCCTCTACCTTGGCTGACGTGTACATTATCGTCAACTCCTGATCACAGTGCCAGACCATTGCCATCTACAGTAACAACATCCTGCCCCTTGTGCTTAGTTTCACATACACACAAAACATCCATTCATCTCACTTTTCATTCATTCAACAATCCATGCTCCTTTTCATATACTCCTCTCACATTCCAAGTACCGATAGTCCAGGTCATATTGCTATGCCCATTTCTTGATGGGCCAATCTTATCTGTGCACACAAGTCGATATTTAATGGTACTTACCCATCTGAAATCATTCTACATCACGGCTCAAATGCACAAAAGATTGATGAGACCAGGAAAATAGTCAAAGGACATTTTTCCAGATGAAAAATGTCCTTTGACTATATATGAAATTATATGATGAATTATATTATATATAAATATGAATTATATTATGAAAAAAATTAATTGATACTAAGGGGGCTATTACGAACCACTCACCGCATGCGGTAGAGCAATGCAGGTGGTGTTGCAGCACTGTCACCACCCGATGCAATTACGAATGGGCCTCAGGCGGTGTCACACCAACCCAAGGGGTCGATGTTTCACAACAGCTGGGGGACCTACTTTTACAACTACGACTGCCTGTATATTCAACATAGCCGAAGTTTGTTTACGTTCTGGAGCCCTAGCTGACAGTTATAAGTCGTTATATCCAATGTCAAGGAGGTGGTAGCGTTCTTATAAAATATTTGTAATTAAAATATCTGAGTATACTCAGGTAAGGTGAAATATTATTTTTGGACGTTAATGAAAATATCGTAAACAACAACACCAGAATGACAAGACAAATAGCCGGAGCAAGGGTAGCTTCCTTTTTCATACTCGAGATGGGATCCGATCCTTACCCTAAGGCCCCGAATATAGCAAAGATTAAAGCTCTATAATTAAATTTACAATTACTCGAGTTTATTTTTTAATCATTTTAATTATAATTCCTGGATTCACCACCCATTCTATTGAAATCAATGTAATTTACATTTATTCCTCAATATAGGCAAACTTTGTGTATCACATTACAAATTTTAATTATATTTTGGAGTGAAGCATTGCATTTTGCAGTGAAGCACTTACATTATTTGATCTTCAATTTAAAATGAATATGCCACCACACCTTATGTAATTCCCATTTTATATAAAACTAGATAAATATTGATGAATTTAGAAAACCCATTCCCGCAAAATTTCTAAGAAAGAGTATCTCCCAGAATTTGTCTGCTATGAACGCTCGCCATTGGCTAATGTCATTTCTGCAGGAGAAGAGCGTGGCAATTTTCATATTTTCATAACTTCTGCCACACTGGTCCACACCTACCCCCTACGCAGGTCTCACAGACCCATGTTGACTCACCGATCCCCCAGTTCAAAATCGCAGGGGTCATAGTTGCAACATTGGCGGTACGAAAACATCAACGGTCGCTGTGATCTGGACCCCCCATTTGTAATAGCCCCCTAAGTTCATTATTAAGAATCACAAATTTTTCGGTCCCATGAACTTCGTAATAATGAGATTCTGCTGTGCAGATAAGTGCCTTGTATGAAATAGCCTTAAAAAGTAGCTGGAGAAATTATAAATTTGCGTAATATTTTGTGCTAATTTTATGTTTATTTAATATGATTTATTTTATTGTTAGCATCAAAATATGGAATCTGTTTTAACTTATTAGGACTACAGAAGATTGATATTTAAGAAATGTAGAGTGAACTTACAGAAAAATATTATTGCCAGCAACTTTTCATGCTGAGTGATAGCTTGTAAGGTTCTCTTGGTACATAATTTGCTTAGGGAATTAGATGACCAGAAAATGATGTCTTGATAGCAGTAAAATTATAATTCAGAGAATTTCTTTTACTACAGCTAGCTTCCCCATCTCCTGACCATAAGCAGAAATATAAATATAGGGGTCTCCACTAATCACAAGTAAAATAAACGTATATACAGTAGAAATTATTCGCTGGCCATTTAAACACAATGCTTTGCTACAATATATTAGATTTTTTAAACTTCGTTCAACGTGTACCATGCATTATTCAGAAATTTGGCTTTTTTATGCTTTCATTTTTCTTTTCTAAAGTCTGGTTATTGTACCCTTTGAGAATTTTTTTTTTTGCTTTCATGGCAAGTTTCCCATTTTGGTTGCCTTTTGTGTTCTTTTTCTCTAATCTTAAGGGTACAAGTGATCTTTGGATAAGATTTCTGGTATACTATAAAATAATTTTTAAATTTCAGGTCCATGAATATGACAAATATTCTGTCCACCTTCCAGGCCATCATAATGTGTTAGATGTTTTGGAAGTAACCGATTACTTGGTCACAAATTGCTTAGTGGACATGTTTGATCTGGAATCTACACTTTTGGTAGAGTCTCCAAGAACAGCTCGTGAGCTAATGATGGATGAGACGAAGTGAGTGAGAAGCATCACTGCATTACTTTTATCAGATTATTTGTATTGACCAATTCAAAGCTTTGCGTTTGTTTTTGTTGAAATCACAAATTGAGTCCCTTGTTGAAACTTCACTAGATTGTGCACTTCAACAGGCTTGACTGTTGCCCTTAGCTTTGAATGTATTCAGTTTCTCCAGTGAAACTTAATTATCTGTATGTACCGTAGACACTTGTTTTCTCTGTTGGATTTTAAGTATTGCATGACTCAAATAGTTTTACAAGTTCCTCAAACACGAAATTGTACCTCAGTAACTTTATTGCCAGAAGACACAGTCTTTATTAAAGTGCTTGGTTTTCTGAGACTTACGTCATAAATATCATGCACTTTAATTTTGAGAATTTAACTCTGAAATACAAATTGTGGATCACCATAGGGAAATTGTAAATACTACAATGCTCTTTCATTTCCTATTTAGTGTTCCCACAAATTGTGTCAAAATTGTGACAAAGACAGGGGACACATACTATCCAGACCCTAATTACAGAGTCTATTCAGGTGATGATGAAACTGAACCCAAGTTCATCGAAGTGAGTGCTGAAGAAGCCAAGAGGTAAGTGGAAATAAAGTGGGTTTCCTTTGTAAACTATTCCCATTCAATCTATTTCAAAATCCAAATAGTACTTTGAACTTTCCATTCCTAGGCGAATCACGTACAAAATTGAAGAATGTGAAAAACGGGCTGAAAATACTATGGCACAGAAAAGAGAGATTGAAAAATCTTTAAAGCAATATAAAGCTGCTATTGAAGCAGCAAGGAAAGTCCTGGACAAGCTGAATGAGCGAAGGGAGTCAATTAAGGAGAAGATTTTAGGGTTAGAATGATCCTATTGCTGCCAGCCAAATCAAATTATGGGTAAGTCATTTTCTCATGTCGATTGATGGGAATTTAAAATGTCTTTTATTTGATATTACTTGAGGAAAAACTTTGGTTGGTATGAATTTAATCAAAAATGGAAAGCTAAGGGTCAAATTTAATGAATTCCATGAGAAATGATATCTCGCTCTAATTAGCTTGAAAGATATAAAGTCAGTGGATGCCGGTGACACATCACTTCAATTACCCTGCCTCGAACCCCAAACTCACCCATCCTCTCCATTCTACTTCCCCCTCGTGTCACTGCCACTCCCCACTGAGACCCTGTTTTCTTCGCGCACCTCCTCCTGTTCAATACTTGCTAGACCCTACTCAGTGTTCCTGAACTTTGACACCATTGGGGTGGAATAGTCTTTCCCTTATATTGACACCTCTTGAACTCACTCTCAATCAATTTCCAAAGTTTTAGAAGATGGCTCCCTAGACTTAAATGATAATATGAGTATTTAATCAAATCTATGGATTTGAGATTTGACTCTATCCTTCCGAAAATGATTCGAACCCTGGTTGTGTGAATAGCATGTGCACTGCGTCACTCTAAACTCTACTTTGTTCACCATAAAATTGTTAAAATATCACCATCAAACTTAATCTCTGAAGGCTGTGTACAATTAAATCATGGTTATTTGTGAGGAAATTAATTACATTACAAATAATTAAATCAGTGAGTATTTTAGAGCTTTAAGTCTCCTAAAGTTTCGTTAAAAAAATGCTGCATAGCTATTCTGTAACACTGCCTTCGTAACCACCAAGCTATATACTTACCATTTCTTTTTGAAGAGCACTGCGGAAACTTTTGCATCAACTACATGTGGAATTGGTTTATTCTTGAAAATAAAATCGATCATTTGATCGCGAGCCCCAGTACGGAGCTGCCCGCTGGCTACGGAGAATGCTGTGACTGTATATTACATAGTATACGGAGAATGTATATTGGAAGGCGCTATTGTTCTATAACCTTCATTACGGATATTTTGAGTCATATCAAGTTAATAGACTTCGTTTTACGTGGATATGATGCCACTAGGGGAAAAACAATCTCCTCCACAATTCATACTGCTGGCCGAGTTACCATTTTGCCCATTATCCTACGATGCTAGCAAGGCTCTAACCTTAACAATTCTCCATGTATATTATAGTCCTTGGAAGGGTATAGCAGATTTCTTAGGACACCACTAACCTTATGAGAGAATAAAACGTATTTTCAACCATGCCAGCCCCACAGCTTGGGCGTAATTGCCCCTCCCCCTCGCTGCGGTGGGCTTCGCGAAAAAGGTCTTTTTATGACCCCGCGGACCTGGTGTGCTTTGGCTTTTTCTTGGATACACTCGAATGCACACGCGTTGGATTGTGAGTTCTCCTTGCAACTTCATTGGTTTTCTAGCTGCGTCGGTGGTGTCATAGATCTATTCACCCAACCTCGATCATCCATAATGGTAAGTGTTTTTATTTGGTGCTCTTCGTTTTTAGTCTCGTAATAATTTTTTGAACCTAGGAAAACTATCCGGAACTGACCCATTTTTTATCTTTCTTGTATTTTCCTTGTGTGACCGATCGCCTGAAATAGACATCCTGTGTATACGAATTCGATGCATACATACAAATATGTCTAACCTCGAGGTTTCTCGCCTAATGCTTCATAAAAAAATTGTTAGTTCTGGACATCAACCCGCAACTGACTGGCACCAATATTTTATGCATTATCTGACTCGAAGATTTCATGTAAAAGGCAACGTTGACGCCACAACCGCCCTCAGTGATTTCCTCAGGCTATCATTTTTGCTGCGCTACCAGCAGAAATGGGACGCGAGTTCTAGAAATAATGAAAGGTTTTTGAGCCAGAACAAAAAATGGCTGAATGCTCCTACTATTGTACCGGAAATCGTACTCCAATATTTACCGAGTATTTCCACGCCCTCCTGTAAGTATTATTGATTATTAGCCGCACGGAGTTGTTATTTAACCTGAATAGTGCATGTAAAGGATGATTTTATGTTATCTTATTAGGCCCAGGGAGACGCCCGGAAAAATCTTTCAATGTTTCCAGCGAAAGATCTAAAAGAAGTAAAACTGAAAGTCTTAGGTCTTCGTACTCGGCAGCATCATTGCCATATGCAGCATCGATAACATTAAGAGAAAGGAGATGAGGCGGTCTCCCAACTAGTCAAGGAAATAACCACGACCACTCCAACCAGAGCACGGAGAGTACTAGCGAAATCGAAGAAACCTATATCAGCCCCCACTAAGATGTCGGAAGAGGAGGCTCTTTCTGTAATCATATCAATGTAGCTAATCAAAAACCAATATATTGGTCTACGGAAAATTGCTGAAAGCCACGACCATACATTATATTCAGGCTATCACAAAGTGAAGCGTCTTGCCGCCTATCCGGATGGTATTGAACTTTCAGAAATTAAGTGCAAAATCTTCCATCTCTCTCTGCGTCACGGATCCTGGCATGCGTCACAGCTGCCCCTGCTTCCACACGCGAAATGAAGTGCACTCTAGTTTGCAAATACGGTTTCGACGGAAGTTCAGGCCATTCGCTACATAAACAGAGGTGGCAACGAGAGCCCAGGTTGGAGGAATTTTTGTTTATGAGCTCCCTGGTGCCTCTTCGACTTTTAAACGATAAGACAGGTAAAATTTGAAAGCAGTATTGTTTTATTCTTACTCCAATACTATTCTACACACTCTCCTCATTTTATTCTTCGACGTCTTTGATTTATCTTAGGTGAAATAATTTGGGAAAATCCTCGGCCATCATCCACGAGAATTTGCAGACCTATTCGCCTTCAGTGGATTAAGGTAACACAGCAAGTTGCGAAGGCAGAATAGAAGCATCTTATGACACAAATTGAAAAATTAAGGCCAATTCATGTGAGAAATTACACCATCGGGTTCTTAGGTTTGCAATGCTTTGACTGAGAGTGGAAGTATGACATGTTACGTCTGCGGTGCCAAGATCTTCGAAATGAATAAACTTCAAGAGATGAGAGAACGACGAGTGAATAGAGCCAATTTAGCGTTTGGAATTTCTACATTACACTGTTACATCAGATTTTTTTGAATGTCTTCTACATGTTTCATATCGAATTGATTTTTTAAGCAATGGCAGGTAGGTGAGGAACATACAATGCTAAATTTGTTTTATTTCATGAATACGACCGAACTTAATATGATAATCTCATTCAGACCCGTGGATAGCAAAAAAAAACTAACTAAGAGTCAAAAAAGTTATTTTGCAAAAAAGATTTAGAGAAAAGATGGGTTTGGTTGTAGATGTGACAAAGCAAGGATCTGGAACCACAAATGACGGAAATACTGCACGAAGATTATTTCCGCACTGGGGCTCGCGATCGAAAAATCGATTTTATTTTCGTTGTCACGGACGATCGCAGATGATCTCTTCGGATTCACACTTTGAAAGCTTTGCTTTAATTGTGGTGTAAATATCTCAGGGTCAGTCAATGTCCATTTTTTTATATTACCACATAAAAACAAAACTTTGACGAAAACCAGGGTCAGCCATTTTGTTATGTATGGACGACAAATATTATAGTGTAGTCATGAAAATAGTTTATAATAAATAACAAGGGAATATTCTACTGATAATCTTCAGCTTTTATTCTATAACTTTGATAGAAAAGGTTCAGTGTTTGCCCTTCCCAACACCTTTCAAGAACGGCGTCCCCGTAGCCAGCGCGCAGCTCCGGACTGGGCCGCACGATCGAAAAATCACTTTTATTTTTGCAAACAGTCGCTGATGATCTCTTCGGATTTAAACTCTTAAAGCTTTTCTGTAATTGTGGTGAAAACATCTCAGTGCACATAGATGTACATTTTTTTATATTACTACATAATGATAAAAAATTGAAGAAAACCAGGGTCCGCCATTTTGTAACGTATCTCTGGCAAATACAACAAATTTGGCCATGCAAGTAGATGATTATTAAAGAAAAAAAACTGTTTTATATCACTGATAAGTTTTAATTACATAACTTTGTTACGAAAGGTTCAGCATTAGCTTGAGTACGGCGATTTTTGCAAAATTTGTTCAACTTTGAGATCATTTATTTTGTTTGCGCAATTTACCTATGAAAAATTGATTGCTTCATCATATGCACCAATCTATTGGCAATAATTGTGCATAGTTTCAAGTTCCAGACTTAGTTTGGGGGAACCCGAACGACGTCGGGCTCCCTGCCGTGGGCTAAAATAACGATCTCATACTCCCTCCTCAGGTCACTCCAGTTCCACGACAGTACCATTTTAGATGCCTAACGGCTGGACGCCATCCGAGCATCCAATCAGAATACGCGACGTCGATCGGTATCACCCGAACTTCACCCGCATACTACCGGAGAGGTACTCTGCCATGTCTCTCTTAACTGGTTCCCGCCGGGCTCTCGTTTTAACCGTCTTGCTCATCCGCCATGGCTCTCACTCATGGCTCCCTGCGAGAGAGAAGGCGGAAGGCATGAGACACCGTTAATATATCCACCTGGTCCGCGGTCGGGAAGATACTCGCGCATACTTTCGCGGAGTCAGGTGGCAAATCTCCCTCGAGGCTCGGTTGGGGAGGTACATTCACTCTTATAGGGCGCTCTTGGTTCTTCTATCTAGGATTATGAAAGGGACTTTCTTCACCCTACCTCCCCGTAAAATAAAATCAAGTTTTGTCATTAAGAACATGTTTAATGCTTCAGTTCTCTGCCGGGGCGCCAAAGGGATGCGTCCAGCGCATTGATATTTTCAATAAAACTTTCTATTTGCACCCTAGCATTTGATATACCTTGAATTCCTAGATAGTCATAATTTTTGCCCTCCGACATCACAACTGGTATCCCGACCCCCAGGCGGAAGGAAATCGATCGCTCTCACCCGCCCACCGGCGACGTGGAGCGTCGCTCACTTGCGAGGGTTAAGTCTCAACCCACTCCACGTCGCATGCGATCGGCGAGATAGAAAAACTTCCTCATTCCGTCCGGGTTCTGGACGACCAGCGCGATATCATCCACGTAGGCGAGAACGGTGATCGGAATGCCGCTGACCCGAAAGCCTGTATTATCCTTTGTTTAGCTAGGCTGAGTACGAGGTATTCAAAAGAGAAATAATATAGGGTCAAACGGACATTCTTGCTTTGCGCCAGCTTTGAGTGATATTTTCTGCGTCTCACCTTTCTTTTTCCTCTCGGTCGTGTGTGCCCCCGAGTACATTTCTTTAATAATGTCGATAAGCATTTCGGAGACGCTTAGCTTCGTCAGACTTCTGAAAATATGACCGTGAGGCAACGAGCCAAAGGCATTAAATAGGTCAAGAAACGAGACGCAAACCTAGAAACGCTTCCTGTGGACTTCTCCCAAAATATTTTGAATAACAAAATTGTGTTCGTAATACCATGAGGGCCTAAGACCTATTGCTCGACCGACATCCGGCCAGTGCTCTCGGCTCACCGACTCGAGCGATCTGTGAGAATGCCAGCGTATTATTACACGAGGGTGGGCCCTAATGTTAGTGGGCGCCAGTTCGCGATTTCATCCCTGGTGCGATTTTTAAAGTTTAAACGATCAGTATCATTGCGGAGATATTCGTACGTAATAAAATCCTTCCCGGGGAGCAGAATTACTCATACGACCCAGCTACTTCCAGAAATCTCCCGCGGAGAATAGTAGTAATTTATCATCATGCTGGACTGGACATGGAGGCTGGACATAGTTATATCGATCAATTTCACTGGGGAAGGAATATTCAAAAACTAATCGTAATTAAAATTGTCATTAAAAAGGTAATATACCTTATTGATATCGCAATACGGAGGCTTCTTCAACACCTGGTCACTGTCAAGTTTTTTGTTTTTCCTTTACTAAAGTATAATATTTTTTGCTTTTCATTTCACTTCTTGCTGTTGTTCCATACCGTGTCTAAATACGTGGCGAGCCCTAATGTTGTCCGTTCCAATTTTCTCATTCCCATTCCTACTCACCATCAAATTCCTCCCTCCTATTATGGGGGAATCTCCTCTATTTCTTCCTTTTCCCACTTCACCCCTGGAAACCCCCCGAAACGGACGGCCTCTTTAAAAGCCTCCCACTCACTGCGTTGCCCGCAACCTTGTTTTCAGTCCACCGCTGTAGCTCTTCCAGCCGCCCGTCAAAATTGTCCACCATCTCTCTCGCGGGGCGCCGTTCGATGTCGGTGGGGTTCCACACTCTTCTTCCTCGAGCCGCTCAGTGGGAGGAATAAGGCTATTGACCAGCCCCAATCTCCTGAGATTCCTTCCTCTCCTTGGTCGCACTCATCGTCCTCTCCTGTCGCACTCTCATCATCTTCTATTTCCTCTTCTTCCAGGTGGTGATCGTCGGACGAGCTGCATGGCCCCGCTGGTGGACTGTAGGGCTCCTCCACCACTACCTCTTCCCCGAAGTCGCCTTCCGCGTGCGGGTTAAGAAGTCGGGGAAGAAGTAGGATCCTACTCCGTGGCCTATCCGTGCCAGTATATCCTACTCCGTGCAACAGGCTGTGGATAATCCAGGGTAATCGGCGCCCTCTCTCCCACTTACTGCACAGGGCTGCGCCCCTGCCGTTGGGCAGCCTGTTATTTTCCTCAAAGGAGCTTGTACAAAATTTTAAGAATTCAGCAATGTATCGCAGCTGAACATAATAAATAGATGACTTAAGGAAACTCCGCAGCTTTCGCCTTCTTTTCTGACCGAACCTTCACATTTGTCCTGGGTTATCTCTGTTATCTCTCAGAGAGCGGCAACATTTCCTGAGGACAGAAATCCTCCGATACCATGACGAAAGAATATCCAATGCAGTCGCACGATATATCACCCACCATCCCTCTCTCCGTCCGCCATTCACCTTTGAGGTGGCTCGTTGGGTATTACGTAAATGCATAAAAGATGTGAGGGAAAATCAAAACCTGAGATCAATAGGAAAGTACTTTGATTTGAGGCGAACTGGAAAGGAGTCAACAATTACCCTTTGCCGTATTTTGACGCAGGAATTTTATTCAACACTCAACTGAAAACGTAGTTTTTGGCCCTCGGGCCATTCAACGGCCCGAGTGCCATTCATGTGACATGCAATGGCCCCAGCCCCATTCAAAGGCCCCCGTGCTATTAAATGCCCCCCCCCCCCACCCCACGACATTCAAAGGCCTCTATGCCATTAAATACTCCTCCCGCGACATTCAAAGATCCCCGTGCCATCGAATGGCACAGGGTCCATTGAATGTATGTATTACACATTATTACAAAACCAATAGTGAGCATTTTGGCCCAAATGGATTTTATGGGGTGTAATGCGGGTAAATGGTTTCAGTAGAGTTGAGGGTGCCTTCCCCAAGATCTAATTAAAGGCTGAGAAATGCGGTCAATGACAGACTCTGCTAGCGAATACTACCACGCATACCCCCTTCGGGCATTCTCAGTAATGCTGAATAATTTGGGGTGGCGAGTATCTGGCGTCCTTTAACTGGATAAAGTTAACTAAGGGAGAAAACCCTGAAAAACATCTTGGTCCTCCAGGTAAGGGGTTTGCGGATGGCGGTAACCAACTCAGGAAAAAAATACTTTAACGCAACAACTTCGGAAGAAAAACTACCAGTGTAGGATTAACAAATATCTTGGAACGATATACCATGGAACGTACGGGGTCTAGGAAAAAAGAACAAATGAACATACGGCGGCTGAACCAGCGTGTACAATGCATTCTTTAACCCGAGTTACCACTCTAATGGAGAGTTAAGAGGGCGATTAACGCACAGCCAAATAAACGTAAGTCGCGTTTCATTTGTTTCGTGGGCTAATTTTAACTATGTTCACGGACCTTGTATGAGCAAGTCAAGGATTGAATATGCAAATGTTTCCCATGGTTCGACTTCTCATTCATTAGCAATTAACACTAACTTATCATTTCAAGTCTAAAAATCACTTCTACATCGAAAATTGAGAGAATAAATGTCTTTGATAGAACGTCTCACAATGCCACTCTTGACCATGGAGATACTCCGAGCATATTACGTTACGTCTTTTGCACTTTTTCATGATATAAACAATTCAAAAAGTCATCTTGACATGCAACAATTATAATTAACATACATTTCGAGTCCTTGCCTCAATACATGCCACGGCATAAAAGACTTTTTCTTCCAAGTTCTGCCCATGACCCATCCTTGCTGGCACTAAAAAGGGTAAATATTAGGGATGGTCGGATCGGATCTGCGGATCCAAAGATCTGCAGATCTTTACATGGGATGAGATACTGATATCGGATCCAAATACTACAGTAAATCAGATATGCATCAGAGAGTTTTAAGCGATTGAAGTGCCGGCTGTCGTCGGCTATCGGCGGCTTTCTGCCGAACAAATAGAATGCTGTTGATGTACTTCATTCGACAACCGGCTTTTGCTGAATGTAAATCAAATTCAACTTTTATTATCCATCTCATTATTCTCAAGAATCAAATCTCAAGATGTGGTATGACAACAGTCATTGCATAAACGTGACAACAATCAAGGATTAGTATTATTGTGGCATCAACATTGTCTTTATTTTAATATTTAAGTTTGACCTTTTTAAACTTGATGTTGTTTATTTTCAATCAAGTCTCCAAGGCTTAAATTCTATTATCATTTGTTAATTGTATACACCCTCGAATACATCCAAGAATCCGAAAATAAGAACTGAGATCCGGGATCCGAAATGAAGGATCCGGATCCGGATTTGGATCCGAAAAAAAACCTGGATCTGCCCATCCCTAGTAAATATGTTACTGACGGTGTAAAAGTGAAAAAAAAATTTCGACCCCTGGAAATTAAAGGTTTTCAAGGAAATTTTTGTGGAGGAAAGTGCAGAGAACGGAAGTTTTTCAATGAAAAGAAATATGGGGATTAATGCTTTCGGCGGCCATTTTGGGTCCTTTCCGGAGAATTTCAGAAGATGGCGCAGTGATCGAGTAAATTGAACATCTCACATACCATAAGGGAAATGGTGATTTTGCGGGAACATTTGAAAATCCCACCCCACCCGGTAGAGAAGGGTTGCTGGGGTGGGACGGAATGCGACGTGAAAATGAGTGAATATAAAGGAAAAATAGCACATTTACAATATGAAAAGCGCAAAGTTGAAATATTAGCGTAAGGTGAGAGGAGAAAATGCAATCTCTAGGAAAAGGGTGGAAGATTTGGAAGAGGAAAAATAAGTCGTGTCCCTCTGGTGGAAACGGTGGAAACATGTCGTCGTAGCCCAAGAGTACAAACTTGAGAATTGGTGACTTTTCATCAAAGATTTCGGAGAAAGTACTGTATATAAATTAAAGAACGTAATATATTAATAAATACGGTTTCTTCATCTTCAAAATGATGTATAAAGCAGCCGTATATGGTGTCTGAATCGCCGGTGATGAGACGTTAAAAGAGGGCCCGTCAATAACATATCTACCCTTTTAAGGTCAATTTTGAACATGAAGTAAGGTCAATGTTGCTTTTTTCAGGTATTCTCGTCGCGTGTTTAGTTTTTTCGACTACAGTTTCTCCCTTCTTCCTGGGGGCGTCTTCAAGTCCGTTGGACATTTTCTAATTATTAACAACAATTAGATAATAATTAGAATATTAATATTATTAGAACAATAATTAGAAAATTAAAGCAATATTAACAAGTATATGAGTCGCGGAAGCCTTCAAAGAAATAAAATAAGGTTCATCATTCACTCATGAATTTAAATACTTAAAGCAACTTAGCACCTACGCATGGAATGGAATATGACAAGTTAAACTCTCGGAATATATCGTACCCATCACGTAAAATCTACATGTGGACAGGATAATTTAACTACTATTCTAGCTAATCTACGTTTACACGCGTTAAAAACGATGGTAATCAGCACTAAATGGGCGTTGGCCCCAGTGGCGGTGGGGTAAAGTCCTCGCCTGCTAACCCGAGGGTCGTGGGTTCGAGTCCCGCCTGGGTAGAATATTATATGCCCAGGACATGGGTGTGTGTGTTCGTCTATTGTTAATGTTCAAGCACCCGATGCAAAAGGCCATTGTTGTTCTATTTTCGGGGTTGTGAGTATAAATAAATTTTTAAAAAAATAAATAACCCCAGTAACTCCAGTGTGCTTAAAAAGTGACTAGGATCAGCGCCAACCTGCGTTCACACAGCGAACTTTTATTGGGGTTAGAGTTAACCTGGTTAAGTGCTAGTAATGTAAACAGGGTATTACTATCATGAAACATTAATTGAAGATGGCTTCAATTCCTTTTGGCTCACTTGACGACAGTTGAGTGAGACCACCCTGATCTCTCTACTTACGCATGGTTGCTCACACTTCCAACAGCGTCTCACAACTGGGCCTCTTCCCCAGTCCTTGGGGAAATAATAATTATTCTTTCATTACATGTTATACAGGGCATCAATTAAAAATACAATTACCACTAAAATTATGTGACCAGATATTCCTTAGGAACATGATAGTCTATTCACACATGAATTCCCTCTTAAACTAAGAAATAAAATCCAAAATGGGTCAATATGATGCATCCATTTTAAAAATACCATTCCTGGAACAAATGCTGGAACATTGAACAATTGCACAAATGAGGGAAGTTGAGGAGTATACATTTGCATAATTTGATAAAATTTCAAACTACATATCGCACTTATTATCCCGTGTTCATGGCTGACATTTTTATTAATATTGTAGCAAAAGGAATGCCACCAATAACTCCACCACAGTTTAAAAGAATTCTTCATCCAGGATGAAGGTGAGGAGCAGCATCATGGTGTTGCATCTAAAGTTGCTGGTCCCCAACAGCCAATCATACGCACACCTGGAGCAATGTTGAAGACATGGATGCCAATCACCAACAGCTTATGACTCTGCTAGTGAACATCATGCTGCCACAACAACACCGAGTCCTGCTGCACAAAGTGTATCTGTGGTGCAAACTGACATGGTGGAGCCAGACAAGGATTCAGGATGGTACTGCTGCTGGGCTGGACACCTATCCACCCGCAGCATCATGACCATGAAACAGGCCATCCTGTGTCACTCCCTTTACCATTAGAGGCAACAAGCCTCAGTCCAACCAAACGAGAAATTACACATGTCCAAAGGGATCAGGAGTTCCAGACAGACAAGGCAGAACCAGAGGAGCAGGTCATGTCAACAGTTAGTTCGGACAGAAACCTCATTGCTCACTGGGAATTATGTCATTGAGGGAAAGCACCGTCTGAGATGACTCTCCACCTTCATGATGAATGCCATGACCGGGAATCCCGACCTTGAAAAGACCAAGCAGCCACCAATACATTCAACATGACGCAATCTGACCATGCCAAAAAAGAGATCATGTTAAAACAACAATCCATTTTCCATCACATTGCATCTTGTACCTCCAGCTCTAAAGATGAAAGAAAGATTACAACTGGCCAAAATCCATAATTGTATCAGAGATTAAAAAACAGAAGAGGTTGAATCATATGGTGCAGCAAGGAACAGTAAGGCCATAATAATGTTAAATCAGTTATTTTGAATACCGAATTTCAGCAGTTTACACACCAAAAACAGGAGGAACTTGTAGGGAATATCACAATAATATACATAATACTGAAAATATTAATAATATATATAATATTAATATAATAATAACAGCTGCCCCTTCCTGGATGAGACAATGCATATTAATTCTTCATTGCAGAGCTAGACAGAATGATGCCATACTAGTTTCCCATCCAACATAAATCAACAGCTATGGATAGGTGTCATGTTCCTCCATCCCCCCCACAAACCCAGGCACATAGATAATAGCATTTTAGATAAATGCCAATTAATTTTCAAGTCACATTGGGCTCAAAATATAGATCTTAGTTTACCCTAGTCCTATTACATACTTCTGAGAAGCAGTATGTTTTTTCACTGAAGCTTTGTGGAAATATCTGATGGAGACATTTAATGCTATCCCTGAGAGTATAAAAAGATATTGTCACTGTCGACTGAGATCCGAATTTCTCTAGTGGTAGGTACATATAAAAAGGTGATGAGGGGTGCTGTACGTGGAATAAACCACTATTTAGTTGTCTCAATAGTGACTCTGGGTAGCATGTCAGTTCCGAGGAAGAGAAGTGCACTAAAGCAGATAAGAGTGGTAGTGGAGAGGCTGTTGGATGACAAGAAGAGAGTATGGTACAGGTCCATACGTGAAGATATGCATACTTCAAAACAGAAGGAATAAGACAAATATATCAGTCATGATGTGCATGTGATTGGTGCACTGGTATAATGTGCACAAGGTGTTCATGAATAATGAGTGGTATAGGCGATAAATGTTGTAGTTGAATAAAAATTGTAGTGAGTGAAATGAAAAAGGTTTACATGAGATGACAGCCAGATCTGAGGAATGGCATATGAACACATGTGATGAATACAGAGACAAAAAGGAATATAAAATCTCAAGTATGGAGAGCAAGGAAAGAATACATTTGGATTAGTCCAGCAAACCGCTCAGTGATTGGAACTCAGCAAAAAGTTATTTTGAAAATGGATAAAAATTTGGCGAGGGCATTGGATGCAAAATATAACAAAACTTCGAAGACCATATTGAATGTAAGCAAAGTCAGTGACTGTGAGGGTGTTTATTTTGAACTATTACGCCACAATGGGGCAGTCAATGTGGATAGGTCTTATGAGTTAGAAGAAGATTGTCAGAATGAAAAATAAAATAATTGAGAATGTTGAGGTAAAGGCAAGGACAATATTGAAAAATGGGGAAAATGCAGGGGCAGCGGGGTTTTCCTGTGAAATGCTGAAGTAAACCACTCATAGGTTGATTAAGTGAATTGTATAATTGATGCATAAAACCTTCTGTTATTCCAACCGATAGGAAGAATGCAATAATAGTTCAACTGTACTGAGGGAAAGGTTGGAAGATAAACCATAAAAACCATATAGCAATTAGGTTATTGAGTATTCAGTGAATATGTATTGCGAATGACAGAAACTGGAATGTAATGCGAGGGTGAAGGCTATGGAGGGGATGCAATGATCAGCTGTTTGCACTACCACAAGTGATAAAAAAAGTGCACAGGTGTCCAAAACTCAGAATATTGTTCTCTTGTAGATTTAGATAAGGGTAAAAAGAAAAAAACTGTGGAGTTTTTGAAGCACTAAGGAGTGATTGAGTAGATAATGAATGTTGCGATGGTTACAGTTGATAATAGGAAGGCAAGTGTGAGAGTTAAAGTCTTGAATGACTTCTCTGCAATAAAAAAGAATAGCCATTGACTTATGCATCCCTGATTTCCATCCCATATTTGACAGAAGAATGTGTGAGATGTACAAATGCGAACAATGTTGGTGCAAAGGTCAGAGGTTTAACGGTGCACGTTCTATCATATACAGAGATATTTTGAGAAGCATTTCTGTCTGAGAATCCACATACAGGGATTCCCAGATAACATTTATAAAGCAAAAAGGAGAATGGATTACAGGATAAATGTATGAAAGCCCCAAGTATATGGTTTTGATACATATAAAGTGACAAGAATGATTTTCATGAATGAGTTTACAGTAAATGATGAAATAATTGAGCAAGTAGACAACTTCATCTCGGCTAAATGTTTGGGAAAGATGGAGTGACATATGAAGATATTATGGCATAAGAAAAAGCTGGTAGGTAAGACATTGGTAGTCTTTGTTCATTTCTAGGATCAAGCATTATTTTGAGGAAGAGAAAATCACTGTGCTCTATAAGAGTTGTCCTCCCAGTGTTATTATTTGGCAGGAAAACCTGAGTATGTCAGGATAAGGATAAGAGTAGGCTAAAGGCAGAGAAAATAGGGTACCTAAGAAGTCTTGGTGGGATAAGTAATATAGATACATGGGAACCACAGCATTCTCCTCTTGTTTGGCCATGGAGGTGCTTATGTGGTTTTGTCGTGTCAACAGAATGAGAGATATTTGAATCAGGCAAATAACGAAGAATATATGATGGTTGTGAATTGTGTGAGAGGAAAAGGTACACCACGAAAGTCATGGGTGAATGTGGTAGAGACTCTAAAGAGCAGGAGTATCAGGAGCTATAAAAATAGAAGAGAAAGCATGAAGTAAACTGTGAGTGTAAGAGAAGCGAAATAGGTTTTATAGGATAGGGCATTGTGGAAGGCATTATTAAAAGGAGCTAGGGCCTCCATTGTAGAAGAACTTTTCCTAGCCTGGTCATATCATTTCACCTCAACCAAGGCACCATGCTCACCATCTCAGTTTTTCATAATATTTCCCTGCTACCAGTTTTACCCTAAGTTACGGAAAATCCAATTATTTTAGCCCAAAGCTAACACTTTCTGATACATAAGCCTTTGCACACAACAAAGTGAAGATCAGAATTCTTATGCCTAGTGCATGGCCACCAAGTCGAATTGTGCAATCTCATCATCGCATCGTGACTGACGTGAACTATTACTGACGTGAGCGCATTGATTCTTTTTTTCACAGGAATATAATTGGAGATGGGAATTCATTAAGATAACCCCAATGTTCATTTGAAATTCCAAATATATAACCAATATCCCTTTACAGGAAGAAATAATAATTCTTTTACAGGAATTAATTTTCTCCAATATATAATAAACGTTTTGCTAACGTTTACGCATATTTACGTTTCCTCTCACTGTTGTTGAAAGTTTATTTGAAAATCACTTTGAATCGCTAACTAATATTATTTAATTCCAGGTACTAAAATATTTTTTTTCCATGTCTAAATATCTTTTCGCAAATGAATGATATGCATTTTTCAAACGTTTGCGTATATATTCGTTTTGTCTCACAGGAATTGAAATAAAGATGGGAAATCATTTAGAAAAGCCCAATGTTCGTTTGATATTCCAGATATATAATTAATTAAATTGCATTTACATGAATGACTTTTCTCCAGATAAAATAAGCTTTTTCTTAACGTAAGCGCATATTTTCCTTTTCTCTCACATGCTATGAAATACCCAGGGAAAATGCCTCGAAACACCAAATATAATTATTTAATTCCAGGTACGAAAAGCAATTTTTGCATGTTGAGATTATCTTCCCCCAAACAATTAATTATCATTTTTCAGACTTTAGGATATGCATGTTTTTTTTCACAAGAATTGATTTTAAGATGGAAAATTATTTATAAAACCCCAATATTCATTTGAAATTACAGATATATAATCAATCAATTTGCATTTAAACGAATAAATTTCCTTCAGATTATAATAAACGTTTTGCTAAGGTAATCGCATATTTTCGCTTTCTCTCAATGGTGTTGAAAATTTATGAGAAAATAAATTCGAAACGCCAAATAATATTATTTAATTCCAAGTACTAAAATTATATTTTCCATTTCTAGAATGTCGTTTCCCAAACAAATAATAATCCATTTTCAGAAGTTAGTGTATCTATTTGTTTTTTCTCAGAAGAATAGATTTTAAGATGGGAAATTATTTACAATAGCCCAATGTTCATTTGAAATTCCAGATATTCCCAAATTCCCAAATCATTGAAATTACATTTTTTGGAATAACTCTTCTTCAGATATAAAATACCGTTTTGTAACGTAAGCGCATATTTTCTATTGCTCTCACAGCCGTTGAAATACTCAGGGATAATCATTTCGAAGCGACACATATTATTATTCTAATCCAGGTACTAAAATGATATTTTGCATGTCTAGAATGTCTTTGCCCACACAATAAATATAAATTTTTAGGACGTGAGCGCATATACACGTTTTTTCACTCAGGAATTGAATTAAAGATGGAAAATCACTTGGAAAGCCCAATGGTCTTTTGAAATTCCAGAAATATAATCAATTAAATTGCATTAACAGGAATGACTTTTTTAAGATTAAAATAAACGTTTTGCTAACGTAAGCTATTTTTTCATTTTCTCTCACAGGCTTTGAAATACTCAGGGAAAATCACTTCGAAACGCCAAATATTATTATTTACATCCAGATACTAAAATCAAGTTTAGAATGTCTTGAATGTCTTTTCCCAAAAAAAATAATAATCATTTTTCAGACTTTAACATATATATATTTTTTCTCCTACAGGAATTAATTTATAGATGGGAAATCATATAGAAAAGTCCAAAGTTCATTTAAAATTCCAGATATATAATCAATCAATTTGCATTTACGAGAATGACATTTCGTCAGATAAAAATAAACGTTGGTAACGTGAGCGCATATTTTTCCTTTCTCTCACAGGCTTTGAAATACTCTGGGAAAATCACTTCGAAACCACAAATATTATTATTTAAATCCAGGTACTAAAATCAATCCTTGCATTTCTAGATGGTATTTTCTCAAACAAATAATAATTTTTAATCAGACGTAACATATATATTTTTTTTACTACAGGAAATAATTTTAAAATCAGAAAACATTTAGAAAATTCAAATGTTCATTTGAAATCCTAGATATATAATCAATTAATTTGCATTTTAAGGAATGAATTTTCTCCAGATTAAAATAAACGTTTGGTAACGTAAACTCATATTTTCATTTTCTCTCATTGGCTTTGATATGCTCAGTGAAAGTCACTTCGAAACGCCAAATATTATTATTCAATTCCAGGTACATAAATCAATTTCTGCATTTCAGGAATGTGTTTTCCCAAAGAAATAATCAACATATTACTGACGTGAGCGCATTGATTCTTTTTTTTTCACAGGAATATAATTGGAGATGGGAATTCATTTAGAAAAGCCCAATGTTCATTTGAAATTCCAGATATATAACCAATATGCCTTTACAGGAATGAATAATAATTCCTTTACAGGAATGAATTTTCTCCAAATTATAATAAACGTTTTACTAACGTTTGCGCATATTTACGTTTTCTCTCACTGTTGTTGAAAGTTTATTTGAAAATCACTTCGAAACGCTAACTAATATTATTTAATTCCAGGTACTAAAATCAATTTTTCCATGTCTAAAATATCTTTTCCCAAATAAATGATATGCATTTTTCAAACGTTAGCGTATATATTTGTTTTGTCTCACAGGAATTGAATTAATGACGGGTAATCATTTAGAAAAGCCCAATGTTCGTTTGATATTCCAGATATATAATCAATTTAATTGCATTTACACGAATGACTTTTCTCCAGATAAAATGAGCTTTTTCTTAAAGTAAGCGCATATTTTCGTTTCCTCTCACAGGCTTTGAAATACCCAGGGAAAATGCCTCGAAACGCCAAATATAATTATTTAATTCCAGGTACGAAAAGCTATTTTTGCATGTTGAGATTGTCTTCCCCCAAACAAATAATAATCCATTTTCAGAAGTTAGTGTATCTATTTGTTTTTTCTCACAAGAATTGATTTTAAGATGGGAAATCATTTACAATAGCCCAATGTTCATTTGAAATTCCAGATAATTTTTCATTGAAATTGCATTTTTAGGAATAACTCTTCTCCAGATATAAATTACCGTTTTGTAACGTAAGCGCATAATTTTTATTGCTCTCACAGTCGTTGAAATACTCAGGGATAATCATTTCGAAGCGACACATATTATTATTCTAATCCAGGTACTAAAATGATATTTTGCATGTCTAGAATGTCTTTGCCCACACAATAAATATAAATTTTTAGGATGTGAGCGCATGTATACGTTTTTTCACTCAGGAATTGAATTAAGGATGGAAAATCACTTTGAAAAGCCCAATGTTCTTTTGAAATTCCATAAATATAATCAATAAAATTGCATTAACAGGAATGACTTTTATAAGATTAAAATAAACGTTTTGCTAACGTAAGCTATTTTTTCATTTTCTCCCACAGGCTTTGAAATTACTCAGGGATAATCACTTCGAAACGCCAAATATTATTGTTCAATTCCAGGTATTCAAATCAATTTTTTCATGTCTAAAAAATCTTTTCCTAAACAAATAATAAATATATTACTAACGTGAACGCATTGATTCTTTTTTTGACAGGAATATAATTGGAGATGGAAATTCATTTATAAAAGCCCAATGTTCATTTGAAATTCTAGATATATTTTCGTTTTCTCTCACAGGCTTTGAAGATTTATCGGAAAATCACTTCGAAACGCCATCTAATACTATTTAATTCCGGGTACTTAAATCAGTTTTTCCATGTCTAGAATATCTTTTCCCAAACATATAATATGCCTATTCAAGGGTTAGCGTACATATTCGTATTGTCTCACGTATTGTCTCACAGGAATTGAATTATGATGGGAAATCATTTAGAATAGCCCAATGTTCATTTGAAATTCCAGATATATATATATTCATTCAATTTGCATATACTGAATGAGTTCTCTAAAGATTAAAATTATTGTTTTTTTAATGTAATCGCACATTTTTATTTTCTCTCATAGGCTTGATATGCTAATGGAAAATCTCTTCAAAACGCCAAATATTATTTATAAATTCCAGGGACATAAATCAATTTCAGCATGTCAGAAGTGGGGCTCCAGAGCGAAACTCTAGGCCTTTCGCGGCATTCGTCGACGCCTCGCGCCGGTTTACTATCCAAGCAACCTTCACTTCGGGAACAAAGCCCGAAATCACGCATGACGCCAATGATATACATGCTTGCAATATTACCCGACCGAGTCCTCGTTCACAGAGATCATGAATGACCAGCCTAAGTACGCAGATTCGTAGCTCTTTGGCCTAGCAACCCTAAGGCCTACCGCTGGAAGAACGCAGCCTAGCACAGGACAGTTTTTGTAACCATTATTTATGAATGGGAGCACAGAAGAGGCAGAATGGAGGAATTCCTCTGTCGGCCTACGTCCCTTCTGTGGTCGTACAACTGTGTCTTAGCGCCTCTGTAGCTTACGCGGGCCAGGAGTCCAAGAAAGCAAAAATTGAAGTCGGTCTAAATTTTAAAACAACATTTTTGGATTGACCAAAAATTGCTGAATTCACTGTATAAATTTTTTCCCATGATAATGTCAGATTTTCTTGTAAATTAAGAAACAAATGAAAAATGAGTTGTTTGACGGGGTCAAAACAGAGATTAAAACTGCTTTTTTGACTTTTAGCCAATTAAAACAATATTTGTAGGAATTGTGCCCAGAAGTTTGTTTATGAAGAAAATATTATTAAAAATCATATTCATAAAAGTTTGTTTGCCTCATTTTAAGAGAAACGCTTTCGAAAACTTTGAGATCGGGAGCCGCAATTTTCAGTATCCTGACAAGTCCCGTCCTATGGGAAAAATAGAGGTAATATCAGCAATAGAAATGATCCTTAATATACAAAAACTAAGTTTTTTGGTAAATTTTTAGCCACTTACTACCAATACTTTTAGAGGGAGAGACTTTTAACTGTGAAGCCGCTGTCCGTTCGGCTACCGCCAGCCATGCGCTTCGCGTCGACCAGACGAGAGCTTCCGGCTGGCTCATCTCAGCAAGCCTCCTTCTGCCTATTTTGACGTAGTAAATATAAAACGCTTAAATATAAATCTATAAAATAAATCGCTTTAATTATATTTTTCTTCTCAGGGGGCATATAATATATAAGAGAAACTCACCTGAAGTCAGGGTTATTGGTGAAGGCACACATGCATTTCGCTCCGGGGCGGTTGAGTCTTCAACTCTCGAGCATGTGTGCACAAGCTAACTTCATCTATGTTTGTTTTCTTTGATATCTGATTCCACAATTAACCCTAACCTAAACCAAAGATGTTAGATTGTTCAGTCATCAAAGGAAGTGGAATATTTTACCGCTTACATACGAAATGATTATACCTCTAAGGAATATTTGAAACGGCAATAGAATCATTACATGAAGAATTAATCCAACCATCAGCAGGATACTAATATTATATATACACATAATAAATACAGGGAGTGCATTTGTGAGACTACTTTTCTTTGTCCAACCGGTTACCAAAAATCTGCAATTATAATTATTTTACAAGTTCGTAAATATGTTCACATTTCCAAAATATGAGTGTAAAATCTCATTTATCTTCACATTTCCCACCTCTGATATTCCGTCAATTTCATGCGAAATTTGCCGAACCAACTGTTTGAAAATTCGTCGTGTCTTTTACGAAACCCTTTGAATCTCACTAAGTTTTATTCTCCCTTGAGGAAACTAATGAAAGACATTGATTAATATAGTTAAAAGGCATAAAACTCAAACTTTCTTTACCTGAAGTATCGCTAATTTTCAGTTTCATTCAAAAATTTAAACATTCCGTTTGTGTTAAAATGCCTCCATCCGACACAGTTAAAAACAAAGGTTCACCTCCTCCTCCTACTCCTCACCTGGGCTACGTTCATCTTGCGCACACGTCTATTTCAGGCCTCCACCTTTGCGATAGAGAGAGAGATAAGTTGGAATCTGATCTTCTCCGATTTCGATAAGTTTTTTTTCAATTCAAGATCAACACCCACGAGAAGTAATGACCACACCAGATGTCAATGACCCCACAAGAGACCAATGACCCCACAAAAGGTAATTGACCCTACCAGAGGTCAACGATCCCACCCTGACCCTTCTGAAGTCAATGACTTCAGAAGGGGTCAATGACCCCACCTGAAGTCACATACCCATCAAGAGGTGAATGTCCTTACCAGATCTCAATGACTTTAAGAGTCCAATGACCACACTAGAGGTCAATGACCCCACCAGAGGTCAATGAACCGTAAAGGAGGTCAATGACCCCTTCAGAGGTCAATGACCCCACCACAGATCAACGACCTCTCCTGAGGCCAAGGTCCCACAAGAGGTCAATGACTTTACCAAAGTTCAATGACTCTCTCATAGATCATTGACCCAACATAAGGTCATTGACCCCACCAGAGGTCAATTATTCGATCAGATAATAATGACCACACCAGAGATCAGGGACCCAACCAGAGGCCAATGACCCCTCATATGTCAATGACCCCAACAAAGGTCAAAGATACCACCAGAGGTCAATGACCCCACAAAAGGTCAATAACCCCTTCAGAGGACAATGGCACCACTAGAGGTCAAAGACCATACCAAAGGTAAAAGACCCCCACCGGAGGTTAATGACCCGCAACAGAGGTAAATGATCCCATCAGAGGTCAATCACCCTACCAATGGTATATGAACGTACCAGAGGTCAATGACCCATAGGGAGGTCAATGACCCCACAAAAGGTCAATGACCCCACCTCAGGGCAATGACCCGTAAAAGATGTTAATGACCTCTTCAGAGGTCAATGACACAACCAGAGATCAACGACCTCACCAGAAATCAATGGCCAATCTAGGCGTCAATGACCCCATCAGAGGTCAATGACCCTCAACAGAGGTCAATGACCCCTTCAGAGGACAATGACATCACTAGAGGTCAAAGACCATACCATAGGTAAAAGACCCCCACCAGAGGTGCATGACCCCACCAGAGGTCAATGACCCGGATAGAGGTCAATGACACCCTACAGAGATCAACTACCCCACCAGACGTTAATGACTCGCCACAGAGGTCAATGATCTCTTCAGAGGTCAATGACCCTACAAATGTTATTTGACCCTACCAGAGGTCAATGACCCATAGGTAGGTCAATGACTCCTTCATTTTCAACAACATTGCCAGAGGTCAATGACCTCCCTGAGGTGAATGAACCATCAGAGGTCAATGACCCCAACAGAGGTCATTGAAATCACCAGAGGTCATTGACATCACGAAAGGTCATAAACTCACCCAGAAGTGAATTACCGTACCTATTTCAATGTCCGCACCAGCGGTTATATCCACACCAGAGTCAATGACCCCTGTCCCAGAGTTCAATGACCCCTTAACAGGTAAACTTTTAAAAATTATTTTCAATATTTTTTTTCATTCCTGTGAGTACAGCATATATATGCGCTCATTATTGAAAAATGATTTTTATTTTTTGCTGGAAAGATATTCAGGAAATGCGAACATTGATTATGATATATGAAATTAAATAAGAACATTTGGCTTTTCAGAGTGATTTTCCATCTGTAATTCAATTCCTTTGTCAGAAAACAAATAATTATGCGCCTACGTCTGAAAAAATTATTATTATTTGATGCAGAAAAGAAATTCTAGACGTGCAAATATTGATTATGTAATATGGAATTAATAGAAGGCTTATCAATGAAATTTAGAATGTGTAATATAAATTTTGTGACAAAAAAACGAATACATGCGCTCACGTCCAAATAATGATTATTATTTACGGGAGAAAAGGCATTTTAGAAATGCAAATATGAATTGTGATATCTCGAATATAAATGAATTATTAGGGCTTATAGTTGTTGTTATCACTTTGCTACTCTAATACTTTGACAATGATATTGGTACGGAAAGGTTGGTCATTAACTTCTGGGAGGTCATTGACCTTTGGCGATATTGTTGACCTCTGAAGTGGTCATTGACTTCCCTATAAGTCATTGACCTATAGTAAGGTCATATACCTTTGGTGGAGTCATTGACCTCCGAAGGGTTCATTCACCTCTGTTGCGGGTCATAATCTATGGTGGGGTAATTGACCTCCGTAGGGTGTGTTTGACCTCTGTACGGAACCTATGAACGGGTCAATGATTTCTGTTGTGGGTCATTGACCTCTGATGGGGTCATTGACTACTAAAATGGTCATTGACCTCCTGTGGTATCGCTCTGGAGGGGGCATTGACCTCTGTTACGGGTCATTGACCTCTGGTGTGTTCATTGATCTCAGGTGGGGTCATTGACCCCATGTTGGGTTATTGACCCCCGGTGGTATCACCGACCATTGGAGGGGTCATTGACATTTGTGGGGTCACTGGCCTCCGGTGGGGTCATTGACCTATGGTGTGGTCATTGACCTCTGGTTTGGTCATTGTAATTGACAGATTAATTGACCTCTGGTAGGGTCGATGACCTCATGTGGGGTCATCGACCTTTGATAGAGTCGTTCGTAAGGTCATTGACCTCCTTTGCGGGTCATTGACCTCTGGTGGGATCATTGACCTCTAGTTTGGTGATTGGACTGAGATAGTCTCTGAGATCTGGTGGGGACATTCACCTTTTGTGGGGTAAATGGCTTAAGGTGGGGTCATTAATCCCTGCGGCACAGGAATACTCACGAATAATCTTATCTAACATATCAACACCAATCTTGTTAGTATTGCAGAACAAATTTATTGATGGCTTGAAACTAGTTTCCACGCGTGAAATATCATGTTAATGATGCATGGACGACAAAAGTATGACACACTTCTTGGGTTTCGGCATATATGAAACCAGGGTGAGGTCTTTGGTAAATAAGAACACAGAGGAATTCACTTCTCTGCCACAAGTTGAAGTCAACGATGGGGGCAAGCCTTTCCTATTCTTTCTAACAGTTCCAACTATTGTTAATTTCTCTGTCAAAAGTTCTTCTGCTAGAGACAAGTTCGTAAAGAAATTGTCGGTGGTGACGTTACGGCCACTTCCATACCAAAACTCGCACAATTGCTTCACTACTCGTTGTGACTGTTGCTTTTCCACCACGTTGTCAACCTTTCCAAGGTAAACATCAACATTACAGCAATAAAAAATGGTCTACATCGCATAATGCCCAAATTTTGATTCCATACTTTTTGGGTTTGTTTGACATATAGACTCTGAAAGGACACCGTCCACGGAAGGACACAAGCTGCTCGTCGATGGTCCCAAATGCTGACGCATCATACGCTTTTCGTCAATTCTCTGAGAACATATTGGAAACTTCACGAGAGGGAGAAATGTGTTTTAGCATCTTTGCTGTAGTCAGTTACTTTACTAATATTACGAACTAAATTTTCGGGTCTACTTCTTGCAAGTTGTGGGGCAACGTAGCTCCAAAGCCTTCCTTCTACTTCTTCATTACAACCCACCGTCACATCTTCTTCCCTTTCACACACGGAGATCTCATCTAAGTCGAATTCGTCCTCCATATCACCCACTTCAATTTCGACATTATCTGGTCCTAAATCACTTTCATCACTATTGCTTCCAAAATCCTCAGAATCTTCTTCTTCCATTTCTTGACGGCTAAATTCTGCAAAAATTTCTTTTTCACTTGTAAATATTCTATCTCCAATTTCAAAATAATTAGGGCCACAAAGAGTCAAAAATTATATTCCAATAAGATTCGGGAGGAAAACAACGATGTGAACGGCGGAGACACAACGATAAGACTGAAAATCGAGCCATCTAGACTTCGAGAACGATTACAATGTATTAAAGTGGCGAGCTGACCTTGTCTGCACCTTGAACTGCCCCGTCATAACAGCGATAAAATTTACAACGTAGAGTACGGAGCCGGGTCCCCGTTGACCCTCAGTGCTACAAAGCCCGGTGATTCCTATAATTTAAATTAAGGCATATATTTTTTGTAGATAATTAACTCCAAATATGATTCTCTAGGAATACGTGAAGTATCAATTACAGCAAAAAAAACTGAAAGAATTATATTCGAAAGTATATTTCTCGGGTCTCCGGAGACCTGAGGTCCGTACTCCGAGTGTTTATCCACTGAGGAGCGAGTTTTTCTTTGAAGTTTCGCAGCTATCTTGAGAGCGCGTGTTGGAATTATTTTCGCTATGTAAGTAGCATGTATTTAGTAGTGCTTCCCGTATGTTTTCTCGGCAATGAAGGCCTACGTTACACGGATTTACTCGGAGGCTGTTATTGGGTCTATACTTTCGAATACCACAGACTGACCAACTCTCTAGCCTAAAAAATACCTACAATGATTGAAAATCCTATGAGCCACCCATTCTGACGCCTGGGCGGAGTAATGCACCCCAGAACGGTTGAGAGTAGCTCGGAGCGATCCGAGGACCGGTCGGAGATCTAAGAAATCTGCTCCTATGCCTACACAGAATTCCCACAGCCTCCTATTCAGGCAGTCAATTCTGCTCCAAACATGGTGACTGCGGTCGGTCCGCGGAACAGCACTTCAAATTGTCAGCCGCAAATCGGCACCAGATACCCTCCGGACGTGTTCCACCTCTGAGTTTAAATCCCTCAAGGAATTTAATACCTCATCAGCTCCACGCCCGGACGCATCGTTGGTGCTGACATGGGCCACCACCCGCAGCCTGGAGCAGCCGGTATCTCCACCCGCTGGTCTTATCGCAGCCGTGGTGTTGGGTACTAATCCTCCTGGCATACACCAGGAGGAAACCCGTTGGTCCGCTCCGTCTCTCCTTGCCCTCTTCCGAAATGAGGGCACAATCCGCCACACGTTTGAACTCCCTACCAATAAAATTCCCACCCTCCCTGCCTGGCTAACCTCGGGAGCAGCGTCCCTCGAGTCAGGAGGTGCACTCACGTCCTCGCCAACACGCGTCATGGTGCCATCCTCCGACAGCACCGAGAAGCTGTTGCGCACGGGGATGGGGGCAGCCTTCGCTCCCGCCTCTGCCTGCTTCGGCCGCGTCGCTGTCCCCCTGACCATAGGGCACCTCTATCCACTCCGGCTTTGAGATGGGCATCGCCCCCAGGCTCAGGGGCTGTACCGCCACCCCCTCGACCGCCCCACCTGCATTCGCACCCGAGCGCGCCCGGGACACCACCTTGGTGCTGTGAAGGATCCTGGAGGAAGCGTCACGGTCCCCGGCGCCCGAGACGCCCGCACAATCCGTCATACGTGAGTGAATCTCTGCAACCATCCTCTCCAGCTCGGCGACGCGGGCCTTCAGGAGGTCGCTCTCCGCCCTGCTGTTGAGGCTAGCCATAGACCCGCGGTAAGCCATACTATGCTACTTTCAAAAAACGATACTACGATACAAAATTTTTACGATACGATATTTTTGTCCGGATGAGAACCTACGATATTTTTCTGTCCGGAATAGTTTCTTAAAGGAAGTCAAATGGCAAAGTATTGAATTCATATTTCTTGGAACCACATGAACTATTACATAAAATTAAATAAATATATTGGCTGCAATGACTTGAATGATGGCAGGTGTAGATGACGTTTCCTTCAGAATTGCTCGAGTATGTGAAATTTCGGACCCAGAATAAGCTATACAGATAGATATTATCAACATTTAATCAAGTGATAAAATTCCAATGAACATAGATTAGTAAGTGTTTATCCTTATCCAGGACATAAAAGTGTCAAAACGTGCGAAGGATTTAGTATAATTAGCCATAATTAGCACGTGCATGGAAAACACTGTTAAGCTTTACCAAGAGGAGTGTGGAGAATAAGACGGAGAAATCCCTGAATGAACACCAATTCGGTTAGAGAATGAATTAAAAGCACGAGTGAAGCTATTTAACCTTGCAACTTATCTTGCAACTTACTACCCCCCTCCCTGCTGATAACCAAATCTTAATGGCCACAATAGATGTCACCTCACTTTATACTAGTATTCCTCACCCTGAAGGTTTGTCTTCCCTGCGATTTTTCCTCTCCGAACGCCCGCATCCTCAGGTTCCGAGTACGGAATTCCTCTTAAAATTGACGGAGATCATCCTCACTCATAATTCCTTCGCCTTCAATAAAAAATTCTACCTTCAAACTAAGGGCTGTGCCATGGGTAGTAGGTTCAGCCCCTCTTATGCTAACCTCTATCTTGGGCGGCTGGAGCAATCCTTTCTCTCTGGATATCCTTTAAAACCCCTGTTGTGGCTCCGCTACATTGACGACATTTTTCTTCTTTGGCCTCATGGCACCGATTCTCTAAATACTTTCCTTTCTGATCTCAACAATTCTCGCTCCGTCTCTTTCACATCAACTATCTCTAATTCCAATATCACCTTCCTTGATGTTGACGTTAAATTATCAGACCTGAATTTTCAGACCTCCATTCACATCAAACCCACGAATAAACAACAATATCTTCACTATAGTAGCTGCCACCCCTCCCATACCAAACGCTCTCTTCCCTTCTCACTATCCATCCGAGGCCATCGTATTTGTTTTAATCCTGATTCCCTCAATACATTCCTTACCAACTTTCACCACTCGCTCCTCAAGCGTGGCTACCCAGAATCTCTTCTCGTTAAAAAAATCAGGAAAAATTGCCCCTCCACCAAACCTCCTCCCACTAAAGACTCCCGCATCCTTTCTATTTGCACTACGTATTTCCCGGGTGTTCAGTCTATCAATTTTATCCTTAAAGATCTCTTTCCCATTCTGAAAAACCACTCCTCCACTTCAAAAATGTTCTCCCAGCCACCCTCAATCACATACAAGCGTCCTCCTAACTTGTCCGATATATTAAAATCCACGACGCCTCTGTCCAAAATCTCTGCTGCATCAAAACCCACCTCCTCCCCTTGTAATCGTCCCCGGTGCAAATTATGTCCCATCTTCAGTTCCTCCCCTCCTCCCAACCCCTCCATCGCCTCTTTCCTCAACCCTCTTCCCTCCTCTTGCGTCACCAGCAATGTTGTTTACCACCTACAATGTAGGCTATGCCCTTGCTTCTATGTAGGAAAAAGTTCCACCCCCCTCAATATACGGATCAATAATCACCGAGCCAATTGCAAAAACCCATCTCAATCTGCTTCCCTTCCCGTGGCGATCCACGCCTCTCAACACATGAAATCCTTTGACAACTGCTACAATGTTTCAGTTCTGTACTCCCTTCCACCATCTGCTTCCACTATTGAACTTAATTCTGTAGAGCTCTCCCTAATTTGGCTCTATCACGCGTTCCTCCCCCCCGGCATCAATGTCTCTCACTAATCCCCCTCTCCTTCCCTTCCCCTTCCCCCACCTCTCCCTCCCTTCTATCCTTTACCCGTCAGTACCCACTTATTTCTGAAGAAGGCGGTTGTGTCCGCCGAATATATAAAAAATATCTGTGAGTTTTTGTTTTATTGTGTTCTATGTGTAACTGCCAGTCACGCCTGTGACACCTTTTTTATAATATCTGTGCACTACACGTGTTTTTCGTCGAGTGGATATATATATATATATATATATATATATATATATATATATATATATATATATATATATATATATATATATATATATATATATATATATATATATATATATATATATGCAGAAAAAAATACCTCTATAAAATCTCTTACCACCACATCCGCTGAGTAATTGCAACGTAAATTATGATGGTATGGATTATTCCGCGTAATCTTAATAACATAATAAGAGTTATCTCAAATTGGTCGACCCAAAAAACAATTTTAAGGGTCAAGTGAAAGGGCAAAGAGGAAAAAAATGGAGAAACTTTTAGCTAGTATTACGCCAACTGAGTTAGCCATCGCTATATCCATGAACTACTGCAGGAAAGCTGAGGAGTCAGCCACTAAGCTCATGAAAGAGGTAACAACAACTACGCCTTCTAGAGCGCGATGATTTTTACCAAAGTGGACGGCTATGGAGATTAAACCAAGCGAAGTATCGCCTGAAGGAGCACTTTTTATGATTGTGTCTAAACATCAGACGAAATACAAATATTTGTTAATTAGGAAGGCTTTAAATATTCATGGTGTTTCAATTTATCCTACCTCTAAGTCTGTGCTAGAAGCTAAAAAGGTAGCCTATCCTGAAAATTATAATCGTCACCGATGAAAATTAGTAGGCGAGTCTGCAATCTCTCCTGGAAATCACGGTAAAAATATTTATATCTAGCATGTCATTACTCAACGTGGCCAGCTTCATTGCTCCCTCATCTGTAAGTATGGTTTCGATGACAGTTCCAAACATCCCTGTCACGTTTTCCCGACACCACTATGGCGGATTAAATAATCAGGCCTTGATATAAACAGATTTTTTTCCACGACTCAAACATACACATACAACGCACAGGCCGCATGGCCTCAACAACCCGGATGAACCCATCCAGGCCACCTTGTGTGGCAACCTTGATCTTAACAGAAACAAGTTATTCACACAATGCAATACATCACATTCCTCCCCTGTTAAGATTCCAATTCCCCCCCCTGCTCAGCATTACAAATCAAGGCGCACAGGAGCCTTAGTTTGCCGAGAGGAGCGACGAAGTTCACAGGAGGTTGAATCCTGAGGTTGGTTCATATGGGCATTCTCCGGATCTTGAGCTGGGGTATGGTACATGGGGTAATGGCAAGCGTTTTATTTGGTTCATGTGGATGAGTCGGACTTGATGTCCAATGTTGACCTCATACAACTCAATGTTGACCTCATACAACAAGTCTGAGGGACTAAAACAACCCGTGGAAAGGGGAGTGGGGCGGAATGCAAAAAGTATTTTGTTAAGAACTTCTTGAATGCCTTTGTGACCTAAGGTACCCAAGCATAGTTCTTTTTTAAGGGGTTTCTTAATTGTTTGCACTGCCCGCTCAGCAATGCCATTAGATTGAGGGTGGTAGGCAGGTGCCTTTGTAACAATAATACCTTTTGACATGCAAAAATCACTAAAATAACTTGAGTCAAATGGAGGGTCATTGTCAGTCACAATCTGTGAAGGTAAGCCAAAGGTGCTAAACAACGCACTCAAATGTTCACACACTTTGTAGGCATTGGTCCCATTTGGCATGTAAAAGGCTTCGATCCACTTACTACAACTATCAAAAATAATAAGAAAATATTTCTGATCCATTACAAAGAAATCCAAATGCACTCTGCACCAAACATCAGCCTTAGGCCAGGCTACATTTGCTGAACAGTCTGGCTTGAAATTTACAAGTTGGCATTGTTCACAGCTACGTACCGAACATTCAATACCTCTATTCATATTTGCCCACCGATACAAAAAGTGAGCTAATGCTTTCATTCTTACTACACCAGGATGAGAATCATGCAACAGTTTTAATATAGATTCCTGAAGGACTTAAGGAATGATTACCCTGTTACACATTAGAAGGCAGCCATTTTCCACTGAAATCTCATACCTCTGGCGGAAAAATGGAGCAATGGCATGGTCATTAATATAATTTGGCCAGCCTTGCTTAGTAAAATCCATGACCTTACTCAGCACAACATCATTGGTGATTTCTGCAGCTACTTCACTGAAAGTTAAGGGAAAAGCATTGGGAAGCACACTTAAAACATTTTCCACACTGTCTTCCGAGGCAATTGGTGGTCGGGATAGGGCATCAGCAGGGCACATCGAGGCCAACTTGCGATATTCAATTTTATACTGATAAGCTGCCATAACAATAGACCACCTTTGGAGTCGTGCTGCAGCCACTGTTGGGATTCCTTCATCAGGTGCAAATACTGCTGTAAGGGTACTTGAAACAAACAGAACAGGTTTCTCTATACCATCAATCATATGGCTGAGAACTGCCTCTACCCCACAACACGAAGCATCTGCTGAAACCAGAATGGAAAGCTTAGGGTCATAGTGTACCAACAAGGAATGTCCCAGGAGCAGTTTTTTACACCCTTCAAAAACATGGTTGCACTCATCCGACCATTCCCAAGTGGCAATTTTCTTTGTGAAGTTACACAGAGGTTTTATCAGACTAGAGAGGTTAGGTAAAATCTGTGATAAAAGTTCAGCATCCCTACGAAGTACCTTAGTTGGGTGACGTCTCTTGGAGGTTTTGCCTTCACAATGGCATCCATTTTATGTGCCATTGGGCGAACTCCCAGTGCATTAATAGTGTGGCCTAGATAGTCTACAGATTCAGCAAACCATCAGCATTTGGACATATTCACTTTAACATTGTATTCATTACGTCTAGTTATTACTATTTCTACCCTTTTTTTGCAATCATGGACATCTTTCCCAGAGATCAATAAGTCATCCAGGTAGCACACCAAGATTGGTAAACCCTTCAGAATCTCTTGCATGACCGATTGGAATATACCAGGTGCACTAGAAACACCAAAAGGAAGGCGGGTAAATTGAAACAAACCATAATCAGTATTAATAGTGAGGTATTTTTGGGATTCTGAGCCCACCCCTAGTTGCAAATATGCGTTTTGGAGGTCTAAGGTAACAAAGACAGTGCCTCCAGCTAGAGATGCAAAGACATCCTCTAGTTTTGGCAAGGGGTAAAAGTAAGTAACCAGGACTTTAATTAATGTTACTTTAAAGTCCACACAAAGTCGTATCCCACCACCTTGCTTTGGCACACACAGGATGAGAGAGGCCCAGTCTGAATGGCGAGCACGTCTAAGTACCCCACTTAGCACCATTTCTTCCAGCTGCTTCTGAACCTCAGCTTTCAATGCAAATGGCACAGAATAAGGACAGTGGAATATTGGAATAGCCCCTTCTTTCACTACCAGATTTGCATTACAATGGTTGATTACATCAGATTTCTTACTACTAAAAACATTAGGATACCTTGAAATATACCTCGATATTATGCTATCATAACTTAGTACCGACTTGTGCACAGTACCTTGAGGGGTAGGGTTAGATTCAAATTGAAAAATTGGCAAGCCTCTCCCAACATTACCACATTCCTTCGCCTCATCAAAACTTATATGAAATACATTTTTCCACCCAGGATACAAGGAATCAAGCCATGGGCGGCCCAAAAGAGGCTTAACTTTCCCTTCAGCACCCACTTCGGCCCGCGGTTTCGCTGACTCGAAAAAGGAATTCCTCTGAGCTAATTCTACATCTGAGGCAATCGTACACGCCTGCTCGAAGGTCGGCTGGCTCTCAAGCAAAAGCCTTTGCCTAATAACGGTGGATTCCAAGCCGCAGACAAGCCTATTCCGGAGAGCTTCATTTAAAAAATCACCAAAATCACAAAATTCGGCAAATTTTTTCAAAGCTATTACAAACTCTTTAACACTCTCTCCCGACTCCTGAGAACGGGAATAAAAATTATATCGTTCCGATATTGTAAGCCGTTTTGGAGCGTAGTGCGATTTCAGCGCCGACAACAAAATTGGAAAAGACTGCACGGTTGGCTTTTTCGGAAACAGAATATTCTTTAAAAGAGTATTGGTCGACGCTCCACAAAATGTGATGAACAACGGAACTTGCACGTTTCATTCCGTTATACCGTTGAGCAAGAAAAACTGCTCAAATTGCTCCGCATAAGAGGAAAATTCTTCTTTTTCCGGATCGAAGGCGTCCATACGCCCAATAAGCGAGTTCGACACCAAGGGCGTCGCCATGTTATTGGAAGCACCAATTAATATGCGAATCCCACCTCGTCGCCAACTGTCACGTTTCCCCGACACCACTATGGCGGATTAAATAATCAGGCCTTGATATAAACAGATTTATTTCCACGACTCAAACATACACATACAACGCACAGGCCGCATGGCCTCAACAACCCGGATGAACCCATCCACGCCACCTAGTGTGACAACCTTGAACTTAACAGAAACAAGTTCCCTGGCGAAAATGTGAGCGTTTTCTGAGCGTTTAGGAACGCACCACGGAGGTGTTCATGAATTGCGAAGAACACCATCCCAATGTGTTCTCGAGCGTAAATGTGAACGCCTAGAAGTGTTCTCAAACACACTACAGAGCGTTTAGCAACGTTCTCGAGTGTTCGTGAACGCCCTGTGAGTCACAATCTTCAGCGTTTCAGAGCGTTTACGCGCATTTCAGAACATCCTGTCTAGGGTGTTGAGAGCGTTCATCAACACAATGTAACATGCTAGTGTGTGTTTTGCATCGATCTGAACGTTAGGCACTCATCTTGGGATTTGGTAATTTGTCATAGTAAAATTATTTTTATAAAAAAATTTTGTGCCCTTAAAGTCCTTAAAGTTATTACGTAATTTCTTCGTACAACGGTGAACATTGACATCAAATAAATTCTTACTGGCTAGGGGAATCGACCCAACGACCTTTACACTTAATAAACCTACACTCTACCACTACACTATTTCAAATCTGTAATGAGTTCGTGCATGTTATGCTTTATAAAGAATGTAGTCGCTTCGTTAGATATGGCTCTGCTCTAAGTACGCGATTTCAACATAGCTGACGTTTATTACCTAGGCTGATAATTTTTAAGCTTCATATCTGACGTCAGGGACGCTTATACGGCTTTTCTTTATAACACATTATTATTGGCGTTCTACTATACTTAATTTCGAAGTAGAATTGAGAAAGAAATAAGATTGCACCAATTTTCATGCCGCGTTAGGCCACACTATGGATATCACTCACTTTAGTCAACTTGAGACAACTGGACATCCTTTTTAACTTCATTAATAATTTGCATCCAGCCATAGCTTTTACTCGTGAACTGGAGTGTAACCGTTCAATCAATTTCTTAGACTTGACTATCTCCCTTGAAGAAGGGAGGCACCATTTTTAAATTTTCCGCGAACCCACCTATACCGACTATGTCATGACTTCTGATTTCGGCTGATTCCAGACACCCTTACTCGCAAAAACTTTCCTCTTTTCACGCCCTTATTAACCGCCTTTTCAACATTCCCCTGAACGACTCAGAGTTTCAAAAAGAAACTCGAACCATCAAACAGATTTCAGTGAATAACAGCTATCCACTCTCACTAATAGATAAATTAATTCGCAAGAATTAATTCGGAAAAGAACCGTGGCCAGTTTGTACAACAAAACTGAACCCCCTGTTCAATAATGGCGTTCAATTACCTACTTTGGGGAGATTTCCTCTCGAGTGGCGCCATTGTTTCCGAAGGACCGTTATAAAGTGGCATTTAAAACCCCATATAGTGTGAAAAACTGTTAGTGAACTGCAAGGACCCCATTGAACCTCAGAAATTATGTGGTGTATACCTAATGAAATGTAATGAATGTGATGGACAGTATGTTGGACAGACCTGTAGAAATTAATAAATTAGACAAATGCAGCATAAGAGGGATTTTAGAGTTTTTAATTTTAACGGAAGCAACTTCGCCAGACATCTTTTAACCGACGAACATAAAAGTGATTTCACCATGACACCTCTCCATTTTACAAATGACAGACGCAAGCTGAATGCTTTAGAACAGCTAGAGATTTTTAAAAACCAAGTTGACTGTGATAAATTCCTTGTTAATGAATGTATGCTCCCTGCCCATTCCCCATCCTCATAGCTTTCATCCCCTCCTCTTCGTCCTTATAGTCCCCCCTACCCTCCCGCGACCACCTCCTCGTGTACTGTCTTCTCTTCCCCCCCCTCTCCCCACCTGGTAATGTTTACTATATAAGGCCTGCACATCGGCCTCCATTTACCTGAAGATGATGTGAATGCACATCGAAACCTGGGTCTTTGTTTAAATTTCTAGTGGTTTTAGTAAAAGTTGTCATCTTAAAAATTTTTATTTCAAACTATGGATGCTATTATTAATTTATTATTGATATTGAATATGCATTTGGGAAACTAGACACGTGGTATACACGGCTTGCAAGCGACGGATTTTTGTGCTGTGTGGGTTGGCACAAAGAAATAGAAGGTATGCATGTATTCCCTTGAAGACCACCGGAAAGAAAACGGCTGTGTTTTCAATAAATGCACAGGTGAAGATGAACCGCTAAAAGATATCCATTAGATGTCTATTAGATATTGATGTTTGAGGATTGGGTGCGCTTTGTTATTTCTCATAAGCTTATTCTCACAATGGATTTTTTAGTGGAGTTGTAGTTATTCTCACAATGGATTTGCAATCAAGATGGTAGTACTGCGTCATGGATTTTGGAGCGTTCCAACATGTTTCAAAACATTCTCGGCAGCGTTCATCTGCGTTCCATAACAGCTCAGTCGGACAGCGTTCTTGAGTGTTCCAGAACATAAATGCAAACACTCTCAGTAGGCGTTTTCTCGGGCGTTTCAGACCTAGGTCTTCGGAACAGCATTTACGAACGCATGAGAACAGTGAGGGGAAACAGATTAACGTGGATGAACATCGACAAACACTATGAAAACGCCAAAGAACACACAGGAACGTTAAAAGAACATGATATCGATCGTCTTTCTTTTAAGACAATCGACAGATGTGTGAGAGCAGCAATGGCATTGTCTCCAGTGAAAGTCATATTGTAAGCTATTTGCATTAAAAATAAAAAACTTTAAAAAATATAAACGTTTTCAGGATGCTTGATAGCCTGCAAATTTCAATTCAGACTACCTACAAATCTCAAAAATCAAACTTATTCACAAAAAAGGGGTTGAGGATGATATAAATAATTACCACCCCATGTAATTACTGACTAGTTTTTGAAGATCAAGGAGTCTTTAATGTGAGAGAGGCTGATGAAATGTACCGTTAAAAAAACAATTTCAAATACAGGACAATATAGATTTGTAAAGGGAAAAGGTACAAATGATGCTCTTGCACATTTTTTGAAAAAGGTAATGACCTTCCTATGAATACTCTGTTGGAATCTTCAGTGATCTTTCACAGGCTTTCAATACAAGAGACTACAAAATTCTTTCAATAAATCTGAAGAACTAAACTAAGTGACTTAACACTTATCCCCTTGGAAACAATTAATGTTGGCATTCCACAGGGAAGCCCCTCTTGTTTTATTATACATGAATGATTTGCCCAACAATTTAAAGAATGAAAATAAAGTACATATTATATGCAGATGGTACTTCTTTATTGACTGGCCACAAAGACCCACAGTTTTCAATAACTGAGCTCGATAGCTCTTTAAAGCTTTTGGAGGCATGGTTTCATCAAAATTAACTCTAAGTGAATGTAGACAATACCAACTATATTCTATTAAAAATTGAGGGTAGAATCATTGATTAATCCCTGAAATGAGAGGTTCACATCAATAAACTACACTCTAAACTGTCAAAAAGTAATTATATTTTACGAAACCTGGCAGAAATCATTGATACAGAAGTACTGAAAATAGTTTCCTTTAAAAATTTCCTATAAATGCCTGTAAGGGAATCCTGCAAGCCATACTTTCGGCAACTGAAAGTTTTAACCATGCCTTGCCTATACATTTACTACCCTTGTATTTATCGTTAAAGATTGAATGAGCCAACTAACCACCAACGATCAAATACATGGGCATAATACTTGCCAAACAGCAGATGTACATTTGCATGGTCACTCTGCCTGAATGTACAATAACAGTCCATTTCTAATAGCTAATAAAATTTCTAACAATCTGCCATCAGTTATAAAAAATTCCCCTCCTAGGGAACTTAAAAAAAGAAAAATACTAGATGAATCTTAATGTGAAGGACGTAATAATAAATAAATAAACCTTTCAGTCGTGTTCAGTTGTATTCTATTCCCAAGCTCACATTCCTCCCTCTGTAACGCTCTTTTATGCGTTGCTACTCCATATCATGAATGATGACCATTTTTACTGCTCTTTCTAATTTATCTGATCAACTTCTCTCTACAACCTATCCTAACTCTTCCTTATTTTATTTTCCTTTTCACCCAGTTTACTCCAACCACCCTATTGACAAGTCTACAGAGGGAGGAATGTGAGCTTGGAAATAGAATACAACTGAACACGACTGAAAGAAAAATACTATGGATTAGCTGAATACCTGATTTCATTTTTATGTCATCAACAGCAGCATCAGATAAATTTTTCGGCTCCTCATATGGGAAAGCAATAAATTATTTGCAATATGCTTCATTCATGCACGTATTTTCCTGTATCTAAAACATTATTACAGAAAATCAATGCTAATTAATTCCAAGCAGCATGCAAAGAGTAAGTACACAGATAGTGGAAGCTATATATTTCACATGCATGTTTCAATTGATTTAGTATTAACTGCATCGCTTAGTATGCCACACATCGTTAAAACCATAAAAATGATTTCTCTGAGACTCTCACTCAAGCATCACAGTTACACTTAATTAATAAAAATTACGTGTAACAAATATTATCAAACAACTTATTGTAACAAATTGAGACAAAACAATCCTTAGAAAGCAGTAGCCACATAATTAGCTTAAAAAATATAGCAAGCCGATCACATAGTGAATACAACTTCAAAAACTTTCCCAACAAATTTATTAGAAAGTCCCCAAGTATGGCAATAGCCATTTGTGACAGTGACAAGCAACTTTGGCAAAACCATAACATTAGCTGATCCGACAGTTGTAAGACAAAGAAAAGGTTAAAAAGGTCATGGTTCAAAAGTAATGAAAGCGTTTAATTGGAATGCTTATGTCGTACAATATATAATGCAAACAAAGGCAGCCAATGAGTGACTTCAAACTTAACTTAGGAATCCCATCGGGATTGATTATTAATTATAATTACTATAGTAGCATAATACATCCTATTTAAGGAGGATTCAATTTCGTGAGATTAAAAAAAATTCTGGAGGTATAATCAACAAGAAGGCAAATGGAACTTTTGGCATATTAACTACGTACTGAAGTTGGTCTTCAATGATTCAATACTACTACATAGTTCGCACCAGAACTGCAATAGCTGTGCATGCGTACATGTATAAGGAAATTATTACACCATGTGGGTGTTTATCAGTACACCTTGCAATCTCATAGCAGACTGATAGTTAAATGAAGGCTACCTACCATTCTCATTGTCAGCAATGGAAACTTAAAAATGACCAAAGATTTTAGGCACCTATTCATTTCACTGCGGATGGTAATTTGAACTTTAACAATAGTACCTACCTGGTACACAGAAGATCACTCGCAACGAGAATTAACTTCGGTCCCAAACTGTTCTTTCCAAATAAGACAGGTATCCTCTCCTCAGCTACCAACCATCAATACAGCAGTGAGCTACCAAAAACTACAGACAACGAATTTTAGAAGCAGAAAATGTAGGGATTTGGAAGAATAAGTTTCCATTGCATAATGCAGTTGCACAATAATAAGTTGATAAATCATGACATTATGAATTGCTGACGTATGTATCAGACGTCTTACCACTAGTAAAAGTAGAATCGCCAAGCAACTAACTTAACGTATGTATCCTCCTTTAACTCAAGCATTCACAATTCCAAGACAATTAATATACCTAACACTAAAAGTTTCACTAACACGAATAAATGAATGTGACTCATTGATAACTGTAGTCAGGCAACACTTAACATAGGTACGTGAATTGAAATAAGGTAAAATAAGTTAGCTAACCTTATCATGAACCATCATGAGTCAAAAAGTCAGGCAAATCTTGCGGTGGAAGTGCTCAGGCTGCTTCTTGCTGCCCTCCAAGACAGACTCGTGATTCTTTTCAGTCACGTGGAGTTCAGACACCCAAGCACAAGACGATAAATTCAAAGATAAACTTTAATTAGGACAGGCAAGTCAAACAAATATTATCGTTAACATGAAAAGTATTGCTGTTAAAGTTAATAGTATTCCTCAATTCCCCAAGGATAGCATTTGCAAGGGAGTATCAGCAAGTACTGAGCACAATCACAGTCGTCAGAAGGTTTCTCATATGGTGGATGATTTTAATGTCACGCAGTAGAAGAAATGTTCAGCACTAAGTCCATGGAAGAGGGTATGTGTTCTTTACTGAGAAATGTACGGCATTTTCCCCCTATTGCAATAACACTGACAGGCGAACAATTATTGAACCTACATGCAGACAGTAGAAGATACTAAAACGCACAGCAGCACGTCGTGTTACCACATGAAGAGATATTATTCATTGGCTTCTAACGTATGTCTTAATCACCCATATTTCAGCAAATAATAGAATGAATGCAGAATTTCCAGACGATAACACTAACAATCAAACATCCAAGAGTTTGGCACGAAGCTCGATGCAGCCCAAATTCTTGTTCTCATGCCATAGCACCTAATTACATACATACGAGGCACATTTCACACAATTATAAGTAGTCCGATAACAAATTCTACGGGCAAGACACGCTGAACACTGTTTTTTCCAGGACCCTCCATAAAAGAATACGTAAATGTTGCAGACAAGGTAGATCGGTAGACAAGACACAACAGTAAAGTGTCGAGAACCTATTTTTATAACTGCTAAGACATTAAATTACTCACCCATTAAAATTTCCCCGAAATGTAGTCCGTGGACATGAATAATTCTCTCACTGATTGAGAAATTCGGCAATTCGAATGCTAATCGATTAATTCAGAAGGGTGCCGGTGTTGTTCATGCGCCTTGCTTGATTCACATCCCGTTAGAGCACTTTTCAAATTTCAATGCGCATGGCGCGGTGCGAAGCGGGCTGAACTGGCGCGTCGTTTCACTTTTCATCGTGAGAGGCGCTGACTAACGTCAATCAGCGGCCTATAATGAACTCCTCGCTCTTGTAGAGTCCCCCGCGTTACCTCAACTCGCTAACCAGTATATTGAAACGATCACAAAAATCCCTAAACGTCTCACTCTTTGGCGAGTACACAATATCTTTGAATTGCTTCTGTAACCTCATCTGCCCTGCGAGGGTAACCGAGCCATACCATACTTCAAGTTTTAACCCCATTTCTCGTGCACTCGCACAATCCATAATTAGAAATAGGACATCGTCCGATACGCGTTCTATTATGAGGTCCCGGAATTTTGCGTCAATCTTTATCAAAGCATCGATCTCCTCTCCTTTTCGCTTCCTCACAGCCGTACTATCTCCACCCACTACCTGATACTTGGAGATCAGCTCGTTCTCATCCTGCTCAGTCAAGCTTAGCATTCCCCTTCCGTCCAAGAATGACCTTGTGCGGGTTTTTCACGTTAAATAATTCCTGCCGTTTAAGATATTATGAGCAGGCATTCTGATAACCTGATCCGCCTCCATTTTGAAGGTGTTGCAAAATTAATAATTATTCCTATTTTTTCACGCTTTGAGCGATTTCTCACATAAAGATTAGTATGCAATTGTCATAGCGAGCTTTAGGGGAAGAAAAGCGGACGGATCAAGAAAATGCGAAACCCGAAAGAGACGGTGGGAGAAATTTCTTCGAGACATACTCAATCACGCACATGGTGTCAAACCGTATGGACTAACACGTTTTTCACAGTCATTGTATTAGCAGAATTTTCCTGGGCCCATAATCTGTAGTCAATTTCGGTTCAGGTTAAAGGAGCTTTGAAAAAGAAAAAACCTTTTCTTCAACTCGATGTTAACAAGTTTATATCACTCACAGCACAGATATAACGACCAAGACCGGTAAAAATATGTTTACTCCACTCAAAACAAAAACAACTGAGTGGACCCCGTATTAAGCTGTCGCCGCCTCAGGGTTGATATAACGTGGTTGTCGTGGTGATATAACGACCATTTTGTCCTTCATATACATAAACCACATGTGCCCCCTCCAGAATCCGGTCGGAAGTTCGAGACTACTCAGCCACAGAGTCCTCTATAGGATGGCATCTCAACCATGACATATATCTCTCATGGGGAACAACAGAGGGCAGCACATTCACTACAGGCAATGCCATAGTCGCCATTACCGAAAACTCGAGTCGGCGTCGGTTAAACATCAAATTGTAATAATGGACAACTCATGGAAACGAAAGCACACTTCTCCTGAAAGCAACAAAAAAAAATTTAGGGGTTCTGAGCAGGAACAGAGTGAGGAGTCCGCAAACCGCAATAATAATGCAGAACCAAAAGCTGCGTGAGTAGATATCGTTTTTCAAATGAAAGAGTTTCTTCCGTTTGTACATGGTATTGTCCTATTTGCTTGCTTCAAGGCAATAATCATGCTGGGAAAGCTCGGTGGTTAATATGCTGGAGATTGTGCACTCTTCTTCCACATCATGTCTGTTACAAAAGAGTGTTGATGAATTGACATCATGGAGTAAAAATAATGCCACGGTCGTAACATACAGAAATGTTGCTACATGTCCTTCAGTAGAAAGTCCAAATCAATTGACTTCTCGTATTCCATAAATAACCAGAAATTTTCCAAGGTTGTCTGCTTCAAGGATTTGGGGGTCTCTTTTGACCCAAAATTACAGTTCGCATCTCATTGCTCGATTACACAAGCTAAGGCATTAAAAACACACGGGTGTATTTTAAGATTTGGTCGTGGCATTAATAATATCAATTGTCTAAGGATGTTGTATGTATCCCTCGTAAGATCCATTGTTGAATATGGTTGTTGTATCTGATCTCCTTTTTACAATGTACATATAAATACTATTGAGAGAGTGCAACTTAGGTTTGTTAAATTTTTGAGACACAAGTTTGGTCTTCAAAATCATGATTATCGTAGTATTCTTTTGGCATTAGATTGGAGCCACTCCATGTTCGTAGAAAAATCCTGGGTATCCTTCTACTGCACAAAGTAATCACGGCATCTATAGATGTACATGAATCGTTAGAGGCTATAAATTTCAAAGTTCCTACAGGTGAAATCAGGGACAACGCTGCTTTCTGTGTTTCTTACCACTCTAGGCATTACTAATACTTATCATCTCTATCCAGATTATTTAGGGATGCAAATGTTACTTGCAAAGATATTGATTTTTTTAGGCCGTCCACTGAGCAAATCAGATGTTTTACAATCACTTGATTGACTGGTGAGCCAAAACTATAGGTATCCTTGTTTTATCTTTACGATGTTTTTATTTTAATTCTTTTCCTTCTCGACTTTTATTTAGATGTATTCATATTGCATTATGTATTATCCATTTATACTTCCATGTATAAATAATGGTATTTTTAATGCACTGATAGTGTATTATTCATTTATATTCCATGTATTTTCTGGTTAATGGTCAGAAAGCCTGTCAATAAATATTGTTATTTTCATCATTGATTAGGTATAACGCATAGAACACTTTCAAGTTAAGTGCTTCATGCCTCGGCTCAGCCAGGGGGATGCAGTGTATGATGCAGTTTCATGCCAATTAATATTATTATTCCTGAAAGGTTGAAAGATTTGCAGTATTCAAGATTTGAAGGATTCAAGAAAATTTAGAACTCATCCCACTTCTCATTTTTAGGATCAATTAAATGAAAAATCCCCTGATTCCAACCCACCTGCTCTTTCTTCTCTACTACTCTGATTTCCCCAGTACATTTGCCTTTTACTGCATCTTCAGGAAAAATCACGAGATTTCCATTACTTGCTTCATAGTAGCTGAATATAAATCTGTGGTTAAATTTTTCGCTTCATTTTATCTACTTCTCCTTCAATCCTATTTGACTAGAGGAAAAAACTTGTGCTTTCTAGGGCAGGTGTCACTACACCTTTTTCATTTTCTGATGGTTCTTTGACTGTCCCTGACAGGTCACATAATCACTCTTTGTGATATTTTCCCTTCCTATTTGAGAAATAACTCAGTATGGGATAGTTTTATTTTACTCCTTTCAAGCACCCTGTTGTTTTCTAATGCATCAAGTACCTTTTTTATACACAGCATTACCTGCAACAGCCTTGCTGTACTCTCTGACTTTTTGATTTTTTTTCCAGGCTGAAAGTTGAAATGCATCAAAGACCTACAGAAAGTGAGAAGCATAAAAAGGAATTGGAAGAGGAGTTAGAGGAGGTGGAAGCCCAATTCGAGACACATGAGCGTAATGCTTCAAAATTAGAAGTGGCTCTTCAGAATGATGCTGTTAATCGGAATTCCCTTGATCAAGAATTAAAAGAGATCAATGATGAATTGAGTATGGTTTTTGGCTTAATTTGAAAATAAGCATGACTAATTTAATATTTGTTAATTTTTTAATGAATGAACATATCTTATGCCTGCATGTTTTAATATTTTTCTCTGAAATTTGTTACATGCATAGGTAGTAGGACTACCCCTTTATCTGAGTAACATTAGTAACTGTACTATATGGTTTTAATATAATGCTTCAAGGCAATATCAATTGATCAAATAGAAACAAATCAGCCCAATATAGAATATGTTGATTGTATTATACATAATATAAACAATAGAAGGTCGGTGTGTATGCAGTCTTGTTTAATCTTCTTTAAATTAATCACTGAAAAATGACGTGCACGATTTTATCATTGTTGGTCTCATTTGTTCTCTGATGTGATTTCAATCATTAGTAGTTCAAGGATGGAATTTCAAATTCTGAGGAGAGTGCAGTTCGTTAGTGTGAATCCTAAGTTTTGATGCATAGTCATGTTTTGTGTAGATTTTGTGTGTGGAAAAAGTCACTCAATGGCTTGATCAGAAGGGCAGTAGCAATGTGGTCTAGATTTATTTAAACCCATCTTGAGTCACTTGTATGAGTTAGCATTTATCTGGAGATGGGAAAAGATGAAGATGATGGGCCAAAAGTATGGTGAGGCAGGCTAAGATGCTCTGAGGACTATTCCAGGAAGGATGCAGAGTTGTTAATCCATGAAAATTTTAACACTCAATTCCATTGTTTTGGGTTTTTCTAAGAGTTAATGAATTCCCTCATGATCATGGCTGGAAATGTCAACCTTTTTGTCAAAGAAACCTTTTAATTTTGTCCTTCTCCTTCCATTGATTTTTACGTGTAATGTGTATGTGCTGCTCCCAGTTGAAGATAAACAGTTCAATGTTTACTGAAATGCTCAGTTTAAGAATGTTCCTCGAAAACTGTAAAAAAATCACTCATTCTCCCTGTTGTATATCTTTTTGACTTAAATAATATCAAATGCTAGTGACTCAAAAATATCCCATGGAAAAAATTGCTCGAGTTCTAGAGTTTGTGATTGAGTCAAATAGATTTGGAAAATAGTGATTATAGAACTATGTATGGTGATCATATACTTAGTGACTACATATAGTTTTTGATAATTACTCTAGCTATAGTTTTATAATTATCTGTAACATACCCAGATGGAAAATAGATATCAGATGTACATTAGATATTGCTGTTAGATGAAAAGATATCTAATAGACATCTATGGAAGATATCTATTAGCTATAGTGTTGTCAAAATAATTGCTATTCTAATAGATATGTACCTTATGGATAGATATCTATTAGACTATTACCTATGCTTAGATATCTATCCATTCATAGATAATTGGTGTGCACTCAAGCTCATGTGCACACTGATTCACCAGCCACATACACCTTATCAGATTAACAACTCATCAGCAATGTAACAGTGGTGTCTTCCATTGGTACAATATAGATATCCACCCACAGATATCTAATAAGTATCTATTTACAGATATTTCATAGATATCTATTAAGAGATATCTTATTTCCATGGGAAAAGCTATCTTAATAGGTAATTTTCCTTCAGAATAGGTTGAAACAGTTGTCACAGTCCGTAAGAGCACTGAATACTTCTGAGATTAAAAATCATACTGTACTGATTTTACTAAGTCGAATACTTGGACATTTAAATCCCTTATTGGTAATATTCAATGGGAAAAAATAATTGAAATTGAACAACTGGCAAATGTTAGTGAAAATATTCCAGCTAATACAAGCTCTAAGAGATTTGGAAGTTGTACTTCACCAATCCACAATCTTCCTACTACAATAATCACTCATACTGACAGCCAACTGCCATTCCTAATCAACTGACTGCCTTAGCTAGCGAATGATGCTAAAAACATAAATGCAAACACTTTAAACCCATGTACATACCAAAATACCATAGAAAATAAATTGTAAACACATATTAATGCTAATGGAAAATAGGAGGGATTACATAGCCACCAGTAAGATATTATGCTTAGTGTTATTTTACAATCACTTAAAATTAAAAAGTGAACTGCAGCAAAATCAACTTTACTTGATTAAAGCATTTACTTTTAGGATTTAGGTGCATGGATAAACAAAAACAGCATACATACTTCATTTGAAGATCTCAAATGCAAACTCTTCCTTAAGGATTTGAATTTTCATTGACATAATTGGGAAAGCCTTAAAATCGAATGATTATCAAACTTTTTCATTACTGACTTCTTGAAATAGTTTGATTCTTCCCTGGTTTTATCATGATGAACACCTATAAAGAAGAAGTATACTTTCAACCCATCAAGCACCTAAACCCTAAACTATTCTACATGTTTAAAAATGAAGTATTTCAGAAATGTTAGTGAAATAATTCACACATTTGGATCGCAGAAATATGTATGTTCATTTTTTAAGTATATGTAAATTTTTGTGTATTACTAAGATAGATGATATCGAAGTATTAATTTCTTACTCTTGATGTTACTGCTCCAAATTGTAGCCTCAGACTTTTTTGTCTCATACTATGGCAGGAAGCACGTCTCATCAAAATCTTTACAAAAATAATATAATTGAAATGAGACACAATACACTTTCTCATTAACTTTTGGGGTAGATATGGTAGTGTTAGTACTGCAGGTGAAAGGTCACCATTACATTTAGGAAATTAACAGTATACGTCCACATCCATCCCTGGCGAAAATTTTTTTGTACACATTTTGGTACAGTTGTGTGCCAATCTGGTACTATTCAGGTACAGTGCACAAGGCTCAACAAAGTAGTACACAATTCTTAACTGCACATGGAATGTACACGATTTTCACACTGTTTCTTGGTGCTATTTGTACACTAGGTCTATATATATTGCACCACTGCAGTAAACAATCCAGAAGTATAGGTATATATTGTACACAAGTTTCACCCTGCTCCTTTAGGCTACCTGTACCCTAGGTGTACACATATGACACTACTGCATTATACAGTTAAGAAGTACAGTAAAACCTCCATATTGCCAAATTAGACAAAAACCTCCCTATTACGAAGTCAGGCACCTTGTCCCGGGCCCTTTTAATACATAGTGCATGCAAAAAAAACTTCCCATAACAAACCTCTATAAGAACGAAACCTCCGTACAACGAAGTTACCTCTTTTTAACGAATTGTTTTCTTCAAAAGCATTTTTCTTTGTACATATTATTGTTATTAGTTTTATAACCAACATCGAGATAATGTTCGGCTATTCTCTTTACAGTGACGTAATGCTCGGGTGATTATTCCCGCCGTTAATGAGAGCATTGTCTCAGTATGATCTGAGTGAACAGCCCGGATGCAAAACCTGTACTCATTCCTTCAGCTCTTATCTTTGCGATGTGTGGTATTAATTAAGTTTCATTCAAAATGTTAAGGGAGCAGGCTAAATTGCAAACAAGAGCGTTTGCAGACCGTTGGCATTTTCCCTAATATGATTGATCGCTGACAGATAAAAAACTATGGTTTTCACTAGTGAAGAGAAAGAGTGTAAAGATACTGCATGGGTTCTATTTTGATTTTCTAGGTACTTTGCACATCGGAAATATGAATGCATACGTTTACCCAAAATTAACCATTTACCCCAGTGCAGTACTCAACCATGAGATGGATTATTTCAGCGATAGAAATGTAAACCCACGGATAAACCCTTCTGTTATCATTCGTACCCGTCTGGTATTTATGTTTTGCTTATTATTCGAGAAATTGGGAAACAAGTGGACCATATCCCGACAATTCTCTGGCGCTCTACCGCGATAATGCGATGCCTGCGCAGCGATTTGGGCCCCTGGGCCCCTGACTGAGCATGACTTCTTCCAGTTCGCTGCATGTTTGCCCTTCCCCCAAACCTACAGAAACCTGAGAAGCCTCTCTCGCCTCCCATCGAGATAAGTCTGAAATTCTTTTTTTTATAGTATTTTTTTTGTGCCTCTATGATAGCCTAAGGTATTTCTAAAATTCGGCTGGCCGAGGCGATTGTTTTAAGCACCGGGACCCCAACCCGGGTTGGGTCCCGGCCTGCAAGTCTACTCCGCTATTTTTTTCCTTTGGCGTGTTATTTTCACTCAAAAATTTGAAAATGACGTAGCCGTCCAAATTAGTGGTGAAATGTAAAACTTCTTTGTGGAAAACTACAAATTTATTTTCCTGACCGATTATTTTCATAGCTTCCCACATTTCGAGACCCGACTAATTTCTCATCATCAGGGCATCTGATAAGAATCCCGAGAAAAATTTTTGTGTAACTTTTTAACCCGGTAGGAAACCTGAGAAAGAATCATTCTTGCTGTGTAATGCAAAACTCGAAGTTGCAACTAGCCCCAGATGAAAGAAATTTCATATCGCAGCGCGAGGAATGTTACCGCCCTATCTTGCAAAAAAAAGCCTCAGCCATGGTTTCACCTACGACTGTTCACGATTCGCACAGAGCTCAAATGTTTCACTCTAAAAGAGTATCGGATCACCTTACTGTGTCGGGTTTCGTTTGCTGCGGCGCAGGTGGATGGTTGTGATGGGGAGAGACAGAGGAGTGGTTTTAAGACTTAATTGGAACACAACGTTCTACAAAGGGGCGCAATTTAATTGTCATCTCCTAACTCGGCGGAAGAAATTCACATAAATTTGTGGGAACCTTTTCCGCCCATCCATCCCTTGACCGTTCACTACCGTCTCAGTACAACTGTGGGTTGTCAGTTCTCTCTAATACGCTGCGGAAATTGTTTATTTAACTGGTTGGTGCTAGAGGGCAGCACATATGTTATCATCGTAGTGTGAAGGCAGACGTGATTTGTACGATCGTACGGACGATAGTAACGGATAGTAATGTGAACGGGGCAATACTCCTGTGTATGCACGATTGGTTGGTGCGATGATCCGTACGTTGGTAGTTGGAACGGGGAATTAGGGGTCATTCAAGTATTACGCAAGATGTGAATGGGGAGGAGGTTAGGCTCTCTTACATTTTCTTACGCAGGGTGTTGTAGGAGTCCTACATAATTTTAAATACGATTTTGTTTACACATGAGATCATGCATGGATCACTAATAATCGTCGTTCCGAAACTTTAGTACTGAAAACAGCCCGTATTTTCTTCTGGGGAAAGGTCCATGAAGAACTAAGAAGATTGTATTTAGTTAATGCACTGAAAAGCAAAACAAACAGCGTTGTTACTGGGTGAGGGTTCAATTATTACTTAGTACTAGCGAGAGCCAAATCTACTTTGAAATGAAACGAATGGATTATCCGATTTGATTTCACTATCGATTACCGCGAGTAATCGTAATTGGTAAACTGCATTAGAGTTGTGATTATTATGTCCGTCGAAACTGGATTGCGAAATTAATGTGAGTCACGTCCTAAAGCAACACGAACTCTTGGCTGCTCCTGCGACAACGCAACCCGTACATAACCTTCGTACAGCGAAGTAGTCATTTTTCCGGTCCGGGCGAATCCGTTATATGGAGGTTTTAGTCTACATAGAATGTATACAAGTTTCACACACCATTAGTTGTTCACTGTCACCAGATATTTGCAAAATTTGCAAGACTCCAATTGTACACAACTTGTACCTTACCGTTGCAATATACTTTGTTGTTTTTGAACCTGAATCGGCTGAACAGACTAGGCTATTCTTACAGGTACTATCTTTCTCAGTCTGCAAGCATATTTAATTAAATGTCAAAATTTTAAACTTACATCTTACATTATTCATAGCTTTAAAAGTGCTTGGAGGATTATGTAATTGAAAATAGAATGGAAGAATATGTCAGGTTATATTTTTGCAGTGTTTATTTCATTTCAATGGCTTGAGAATAATATCCCTATGTAAAAAAAATAAATAACTTAAATTCAGTCTCCATTACACCCATATGGCATGTCAACAATAAAATTTCCTATATCTATATCCATATTAAACATTGTCCAATGAATAACTTGGTTTAAAAATCACAGAATCATGTAACCCTCAGATCTTTGTGATTTGGCTGACAGTAACAGCCTGAGTACTAAGAATGGGGATTCAATCTAAGACTGCCTCTTGGAAAATAAGGTGAACTGCATTTTCTCCTTCAATTTGGAGCTGGTAAATGAATCCCCTTTTTTCATAATAAATTTTTACCCAAGAATCATCATTCTTTTTTCCCTCAGAGTAAGCTTCTGTCGTGTCTCACATGCTTGAAAATGAATAGCTCAAAACTTAGAGCCACATTTCTATGAAGTTCAATGCCTTCCTCTAGGAATGATAAAATTTCAGCATCCATTAATTCCACAGTCTAACTTTTCACTCTAAGGACACTTTCTTCTAATTTTAAGAAATTTCTGTATTTCTTACCAGTTATGTCCTCAATGAAATGCAACAGCTCATTGCAAGATGCAAAAGATTCACATAATGTTGGGTGTACCTTAACCTTAATCTTCCGAGCGTGTCTCTCCGGCACAAAAATTGTGTCCCTAGACCACCGAGCGTGTTCGTTTGGCACATTGATGGACATTTAAAAAACACTGGTCATTTAAAAATCCCCGGCCAGCAAGGCTTATGACAACGGAAAAACTCAGGAAGGTAAAGGTTAAATGTAAGGTACCTTCTAGTAATTTGAATTCCTATGCAACCTGGACTCGTATGCATGTTTGCCAGATTGTGGTTCTCTCTTCCAAAACAAACATGTTGTAAACCCAAAGAGGTCCCCAGTTCACTACAGTTCCTGTTATATGAAGCAAAAGACGGATATTATAATTTATAGCAGTCTTCCCAAAATATTTTTCTGTCAAAAACACATATTGCATCAACAATTTGTGGGCAAGTTACAACTCATCAACTGTTATTGAATTCTGAAGTAGGGTGAAATATGCAGAAGAAAGCATGGCAAAATGCTCATGATTCTTTTTTTAGCACCCCATGAAAATCTAATGCCATAAAACAACATGAAGAACCTCCACTCAATGGCTTTGAAGATTTTGACATGAATAAGTTCTTGAGGTGTCCTGGTGATGGATGTTGTCTTATTTGATTTGGACGTGCTGAGTATGATCTTGATATGAGAGCGAGTGACTCCAAGTAAGGCATTATGCATGAAATCCACAACTACACTAGACCCCAAGTTTAAATAAGGATGTAAAAGAACCAATGGTGTGAATCTTATGCAACCTCTGTGGACACGCATTTTGGGATCTCTATGATTCCTCATCGCATGAGCTGCAAACACATCCCTACCATTGACTCTTGCATTCTGAGAGGGGCTGACTCTTTTACAAAAGTAAAGCACCAGCATTTACAGCTCTCTGATAGCAAAATGTGCAGCCCATATGGCCTGAAAAAGCTGTCAAGTTCAAAAATTTGTACCTGGATCCTGAGTCAAGAACAGCAAGTATGGGTGAGAATCAGTTTGAGATCTTCTGCAAAATGTTTTAGGAATATTCTCATCTTTGGCTGCTTTTTCCCCACCCAAACACCTGCATAAATTATGTGCTTCTTTCTATAGCTCGGAGATAGCTCATTAATATGCAGGAATATAGGCCAGGCTGGTTGTGAAGAAGAAGCACCCAAGGCTACACCATCTTTGCTGATATTCAAAGAAAAATTTTTAGGATCAGCATGAATTTCCCCTGGTGCACCAAACTTTTTATAATTATTTCCGTCAAATGTATCTTCTATGGCAACATCAATTAGCGTATTCCAATCATATGGGTATGTCAAAATTTCTTCAGCAACATCAGTTGTTTCCATGATATCCTCAAGTTGTTTGTCCATTTTCACTGACACAAAGAAGGTTGATGATTTTCTGAATTCCTATACTCGCTATTCACAAATGTGGCATTGAAGAATATTATCTTCTATCACATTATTCTTAGTTCCTTGATACACTTCACTGGTAGGGCAATATACATGAGCTGTTGTTGTCCTTTCCTGCCTCAAAGTGTTTCATTAAATAGTACTTTGATGCTCATACTACTTCCCTTACAAATAACTTGTTAACAAATTTTAAATATCTGTCATTGCAGTCCACGATAAGCCATACCTTATACCCAATGCCAGACATTTGATAAATGTGTCACCATCTGTTGTTGTAGTGCATGGATGTAATGCATGGTTCAAAAGCAGTGTAAGATTCTGGCCTTGGCAGTAATCTTGATGCTCATGAGCTGGAGGTGGCAAAATAACTTCTAAGATATTTTCAGGGGGCAAAGAGTGGACTGAGCTCTGTCCATCACTATCACTTTCATTGTCGCTCACTTCTCCAAAATTATCTCTTCCTCCACAATATAGCTGCTCATAATTATCCATGTTCCAATGCTTCAATGAATTATTACTTTAAAAAAGGGAAATAAAAAGTGGAAATTTAATCTATACATACTATCAAGATGTTGGAAACTAGAGATAATAACATGCAAAAATTTTACATGCGTGATATCCCTTCCAAAAGCATGTCTTTCACCATCTTTATTTCCCAAGTGACCTAAATCAGATGCAGCAGATGAATCTGAGCTCATTTCACCATCATCGTGCGCAGCAGCAAGGAAAAACTTATTATATATCCACTCTTAAGTAATGGTCAGAAATTTTGACTGTGAGCTGTTGGTCTTATTAGTAATGCCTATACAAATTGTGACTTACCATGACTTGTTCAGGCCCTCCGATTACTTTGGCTTCTGAATCACTGTAACTTTCCTGCAAACGTGAAAAAAAAAACTTTATAAACTAAATAAAGGATTTGCAGGAATAAAAATAGAGGAAACGGAGACACTCACTGCTCTGACACATTCTGCTATTTGAGCTTCTCTCCGGTGCCAATATGCTGTAGTGCACAGCACAGGCACATTATCGTAAAGATAGAGTTTCCTCACACACATAGCCTTGTGATTTCCACTGATTAAAAAAATTTCCATGATAATTCCATTAATTATCAAAATGCATACACCATGTTTGCACTACCTCATCACCAAAACCTGAAGGCTTAGTTGAGAAAATAGTATTTTTTCGCACAGCTGACAAGCTGGTTGTGACCGATCGTTAAATTTTTAAATGGTACCTTAACCTTAAAAATGGAGAACTTAACACGCGACAATGAATATGGGTGCTGTCACAATTAGGAGTACAACATAAACATTAGAAATATTAGTTTTCCCACTACTTCAGACAAACTATTGTCATAAATCCTAGTATTATATAAACATAAAATGACAAAGAGTTTATAAAAGGTAAGAACAGTAGTCGATTGCTAGTGTAAGCAGTTCCAGATTATACCACTATGTTGCTATTTGGCATATTTCGATCACATGGCTCACACCAGTCACATGTGTAGCATTTTTTGAAACGATACCACAATAAAGATGTTAGGAGGCATAGTTGACACTGAAGAATCATGTTACGAATACAGTGTTCAGGAGGTTTTCACATCAGTCACTTGTGTACCATTTTGTGAAATGATACCACAATAAAGATGTTAGGAGGCAAAGTGGATGCCAAAGAATCACCTTATGAATACAGCATCCAGGAAGTTTGTGAAAAAATCCAAATGCCAAGACCTTTGATTGATAATGGAGATAAAAGGATCCCTAATGATTCCTGGTGGGCTCACTTGCAGTATCCCGACAGAAATACCGAGCAAGTGCCCCTCTCTCCGGAGGAGGTCTTCAACCCAAGCCGCAAAGATGACTTTGACACGATGATGAAGTATGTTGTCCAGTCAAACAAGACGAATGAAAGTAAGTCGAGGCGAGGTATTCAAACTGAGGAGTGTACTTCTAAACATTCTAGTCTTACTTAAAAATTACTTTTCAGCGTAATCTAGAGGACCATTGGATTAATTAATAATTTCATTGGTTGCTGCATAAACCTAAGTGTGGCACCCCTATGTGCAAAGAAACGATTTCTGTGGTAAATAAAAGGAGAAAATTTCTGATACTTAAAAAGCTCATTGAGATATTTCTTTAAAAACTCAAGAATCATTTTCATTTACATTTCATTCTGCTATCTAATGGATTTCACAAGTTACCAGGGAATGTAGGCAATATCATAACAGTATTTAAGACTTGATGCTTTACAAATCCACTGTTAAAAGTCTCTAAAATGGTAGTGCAGAGTATTTTTATGATAATCAAGCCAGCTATTTCAGGTCACTATATTCAGTGGTTTTTGGTGTTCTAGTCAGTGAATGGAATCAACAATACATACATTTTCATGGACAGTGATAGACTGCAGTGCAGATTTCAAACACATTCTCGAGTTAGATAGTCAAAAGAAGCAATGTATTCAGAGGGACATTATAGTGATTATAGGTTACCTATAATCACTATGTATTATACTGATATATTATAGTTATTATAGGTAAACTATAATCACTATAATATTTTTATAGTTACTATAGGCAATGTTATAATCACTATGGCAGACAAGGGCATAGTTATATAATCACTATATGTATAGTTTATATAATCAATATAACTATAGTTCTATAGTCCAATAATCACTATAAGATTTTCTGTAGTTACCAGAGGAAGTGCAATAATGACTATGATTATGGGAATCATATTATCACTATATATAGTCCTATAGTATTTTTTCCAAGGAATGCTACAAAAGATTGATTTGTTTGGTGTACTACATATTTTGGCTATGGAAGCTAAGTTATAGCATGATTCTTTGTTTCTTATGATGATGTTACATCCCTGTAATAGAATGATAATTCTTTGCAGTACACCAGAGAAACCAACTGAATTCTCTTGATGGGGAAGATGTTGGAGGTCTGGCCATATATGGAGACCAAGCTGTGGAATTAAGCTTAGAAATAAAGGAAGCATACAAACTCGGTTTGTTTTCACGTATGCCAAGGGGTCCAATAGGTAGGTATTTGTTCATAATATGTTCCTTGCTGGTGATAATCCTTATAAATATTTCATAATTTTATTTTTCTCCTGGATATACATCTTAGCTTGGGCTTGTGGGTAAATTGTGGGTGGCATTATTATTTTGAAGTAGCTACTTTTTTTTTCTTTTTTTTTTTTTTTTTAAATCTTTGATAAGTCATAACTATTGTTGAAATTGTTGTAATGTAATTGAGACAAGGGATTGAATTCACTATGAAAAAATCGTTTGAATCAACTGGGATTCAGACCTAGATCTCCAATTTGTCTAAGTGGTGATTTAATTAGTTACACCACACCAAGCCATCTTCCTTCAAGCAAATTTCGATGGGGGATTATGATAACTAGTCAAATGATTTTTAATATTACAAATGTTATCCCTTAGTATATGTGCACCCATGCAAGTGACTTAACACCTCACTTTTACGTGCAATAATTGAACAATATTTAAAATATATTTTTGGTGAAGTTTTGGTCAAATAAAAAAATTACTTGTCCTTGAGTTAGCTAATGCCAATCAATGGTCAATTTTAATGTGGATCACAAGGGCTGATGATGTTCACTGTTATATTTCTTGACAACTTATGATAATTTCTGCTCTCTATGTTCATTATGTAAAAGCTCTTTGTTTTTGACCACACATAAAACTAAAAAAACTTCAGCATTGGCAGGATCACTATATTTCTTTGCCATGATGTATTTTTTTATTATTTATGGTATGAATTTCAATATAATTCAGGGATTTTTCATACTTAATCAGATAGATTTTAATTATGGCTCAATTATTTTAAAATGATGGCATAAAGAGACTTGTATACTCTCAGAGATTTTGTCTGTTCTGTGTCAGCTGCCAGATGCATATTTTTATGAGTGCCTCTTTGAAAATTCAAATATCTTGTAAATGTTTCTAAGCAAAGTCAGGGCATCTTGTTTTAAAAGTATTGGTTTTCAACATATCAGAAAAAGAGTGAGAAGTAACAGTCTGTTTATTGATTATTGTGTTGGTTCTGCACTCCACCCCTGCATACTTCATGGTCTCTCATTTATGGTGTCACATAGATTTATTCCTGGCCATATTTAAGTACATTCTCATTGGAAGCTTCTTTATTACTCTTGATTTTGTGAAGCTGGCCCATGCTAGCATTTCTCCTTGTTTTCTCAAAAAGAGTAGGAACAAACTTCCTTGATTCCTCTTTTGTCATCCGCTGAAGTTTGAATTTCCCTATGTCCATGAGATACTTACTGATTTGTTGACACATAAAACTTTTTCAAGTTACTCTCCTTAAGGACATTATCCCAGTTTTTCTTGTACATACTTATCTTCAATTTATTTCACATGGAGCTCATTGAACTTTGTCACTATCACTTCTGAGTATTGAGGAGCCGAAAGTTATAAAACTGAAAATATGCTCTCTAGTGCCTAGAAGCTTATTTATGCCAAAGTAAGGAAATGCTTATGATGCGATCTTATGCTCAGAGGGAATAGTTAACTCTATACTCATGCTCATAAGCATTTGCTTAGCTTTTATTAAATGGCTTAAAAGCTCAATGTAATTCTTGATGGTAAGAGAGCATATTGGCTCTAACTTTTTGGAACCTACGGATTTCCGTATTTGAAAATAATCACAGGTCCAATATCCACACTTTTATATGAAAAATGTGGAAATTGTACCAGTGTTTCTTTGCAAACATGGTCATTCTTGTCTTCGCATTTTTAAACGTTTCCCCTCTTTTTGCCTCATCAAATGTTCTGCCATGGACAGGTGATTAGAGCTTACTGCTAATTTTTTTTAAATCCAGAAAATACCTACTCTTGAGAGTGGATTTTTAAATCTGACAGAGGGATTATGGCAGGTTGAGTGAGTTGTACTGTCTGGTAATTTAATTGAATTTGATAGAATGAATATGCATGTTTCTATTTCCTTAGGATCATACTTGAAGGTGAAAGATAAAAGTTGGGGACCTGCAATTGAAGGAATTATTGGAGAAGACATCCTTAGATCTTATGTAGTTAATTCAGAGGAGGATAGAAAGGTCCTCTCAAAACTTATAGAGAAAGTCAGCAAAGGAGCTACTTTTCACCCGACTCTGACTGTAACCAGATTTATGGACAAGGTATTTATAGTTCAGCAATTTCATTGACATCAATAGAACGAGATAGATGAGAGAAATAATCATATGATTATGGCCTTACTGGACCTCAAAGACCTCCATAATACCAGAAAATCTTAATAAATGTGCAGTTGACTTCCTCTTTGCTCACATCTCAAATTATGACAGGTTTGTTTCATGAATTACCCAGTGAAGGTGATTAGACCTTCAGAGTAGTTACATGGAAATGTTTGATGTTAGATGAAACAAGCACTATGACACTTCTTCAGACTAACTATACATCTATGATGCTGTGATGATTATGTTATCTTTGCCTCACTGAAATGCCTTTGCAATCTGGTTCATATGTAGTTTTAGATTTAAATGTTCACCTGTACCATTAAAATAGTCAAATTATAACATGAAACATAGGTACCCTTGATATTTCTTGTAGTGTAAAAAAATAAACCAGTGTAATTTAAATTCTGCCGGAGAGATTAATGCTAGAGGTAATAAAATGCAGGAATCTCTTGGCATAACATCTTTTTGTACTTATGCATATTTATATCTTTTAATGGGCTCCTGTAACAATGTTTAAAGGCTATTATACATGAGGCACTTAGTTCCTCGGTTGGGTAAACAGAATTGCTTGCACTCAGGTGTGCAATTAGAGGCAACGTTATTTTCATGACTTCTGTTCATGCTTTTGTACTGTCATTCTAATCCCTGCCTATTGTGACAAAATTTACTCAGCTCATAAATCTATTTATAGTAGTCTCTAACTGAAGGTCCATTGTTTCATTTTATAAAATTGAATCTAAACTTCCACAGAGGATCAAAATAGCCTTGTGTGAAATGTTATGCCGCATATATGTGAAATTAAATAATGATTCCATAAGAATACAGGCCAGCCAGGCCAGCACCACTTTCATGAAATCAAACTTAATACTTAACCAGTAACGCCAAAAATAGAGATTCTCGTGCATTACTTTTGCAACATAATAACTGTCCAAGTAACAGAGCAGTTTTTCCAATGAATCAATCTCCAAGTTTAAGAAATTTCCTGACTTGTGACTATTAGGACCAGAAAAATTAAGATATTGTAGCCACATTTTAGAATATGTATATTGGATTTCATATCTTTACATGCATACATACATATATAAATACATACTAATCATGCCGTTCCCTTCCAGGGTAGGCACAGTCACAAAGTTACACTCATAAATACATATTGGTACATCTAAATCTTCTTCAATAATTTCTTCCATACTGACCTATCCTTGCAAACCTCTTTTGCCTCATTTACCCTCATACATTGCTTCATACACACCCTCTTGTTTTTAAGACTTCTAATATACCTCCTCCGGAGAATTTCCTCAACCACAGCTTTCTTTGCCTACCTCTACCTCTCGCACCATTCATTTCACTCTTATATCTCTGTTTCGTTATTAAACTCTCATCCATTCTCTCAACATGGCCAAACCAACAAAGCGTACTCCTTTCATGTATGTCCACTATTGAAGCATCTAACCCACATTCATTTAATACCCACTCATTCCTGGCCCTATCCATCCTACTTTTGCCACAAACACTCCTCAGATAACTCATACCCAAGGCATTTAGTCTACTCTTATATCCATCCTGACGTACCCATGTTTCATACAACAAAGTGGGGAGAAGTACTATTTTGTAGACAGCGATTTTTGCTTCCTAAGACAGGCACTCACTCTTTGATATGCTCCACATGCTACCTATCACTTTACTTCCAGCATTTGCACATCTCTTGTCTCGTCTAAACACTCCCACACAACATTTACGTTCCTGGTTCTGATATGCTCGTCCCTTTCCCTCTGCTTCAACGATAGAGCATCCTCAAGCATGTAACCATACTGCATTCTTACCTCGCTATCTAGCAACCTTTCCACTTTAACTCTCAACTGCTTACGCGCAACATTCTTCCTTGGTACCCACTTTCTGCCCAGATTCACCTTGGAGAGTACCAAGTAGTGGTCTGTCACACATTCAGCACCCCTCATCACTCTGATGTCCCACGCTAAATCGCTCAATCTCTCATCATGCACAACAAAATCAATCATGCTGTTACAATTGCCCCTTTGCCCAGCATACTTATGCATTCTCTAATGTTTAAACTATGTATTCGACACAAAAAATCCTTTTTCCAAGCACACACTCACCAACTTCTCACCATCATAATTCACTCAATGGTCACCAAATGGCCCAACCACTCTCTCTGATGCATCCTGCCTCACACCAACCCAGCCATTTATGTCACTTAGTACAATCTCACCAGGGTCACATTTATACAAAACCCTTCACAGAGCTTCCCAAAACTCATCTTTCACACTGTCACTCTCCATCCACTGGTGCATAGCATGCCACAATCACAACTCTCCTAATACCTACTTTCCTGCAAACCCAGAGCAATCAAGGGGATACTAACTTGTTCTTCCTTGCTAGTAACTAAGCTCTTTCATAAGGAATAAGTCCTCTACCTTGGCTGACGTGTACATTATCGTCAACTCCTGATCACAGTGCCAGACCATTGCCATCTACAGTAACAACATCCTGCCCCTTGTGCTTAGTTTCACATACACACAAAACATCCATTCATCTCACTTTTCATTCATTCAACAATCCATGCTCCTTTTCATATACTCCTCTCACATTCCAAGTACCGATAGTCCAGGTCATATTGCTATGCCCATTTCTTGATGGGCCAATCTTATCTGTGCACACAAGTCGATATTTAATGGTACTTACCCATCTGAAATCATTCTACATCACGGCTCAAATGCACAAAAGATTGATGAGACCAGGAAAATAGTCAAAGGACATTTTTCCAGATGAAAAATGTCCTTTGACTATATATGAAATTATATGATGAATTATATTATATATAAATATGAATTATATTATGAAAAAAATTAATTGATACTAAGGGGGCTATTACGAACCACTCACCGCATGCGGTAGAGCAATGCAGGTGGTGTTGCAGCACTGTCACCACCCGATGCAATTACGAATGGGCCTCAGGCGGTGTCACACCAACCCAAGGGGTCGATGTTTCACAACAGCTGGGGGACCTACTTTTACAACTACGACTGCCTGTATATTCAACATAGCCGAAGTTTGTTTACGTTCTGGAGCCCTAGCTGACAGTTATAAGTCGTTATATCCAATGTCAAGGAGGTGGTAGCGTTCTTATAAAATATTTGTAATTAAAATATCTGAGTATACTCAGGTAAGGTGAAATATTATTTTTGGACGTTAATGAAAATATCGTAAACAACAACACCAGAATGACAAGACAAATAGCCGGAGCAAGGGTAGCTTCCTTTTTCATACTCGAGATGGGATCCGATCCTTACCCTAAGGCCCCGAATATAGCAAAGATTAAAGCTCTATAATTAAATTTACAATTACTCGAGTTTATTTTTTAATCATTTTAATTATAATTCCTGGATTCACCACCCATTCTATTGAAATCAATGTAATTTACATTTATTCCTCAATATAGGCAAACTTTGTGTATCACATTACAAATTTTAATTATATTTTGGAGTGAAGCATTGCATTTTGCAGTGAAGCACTTACATTATTTGATCTTCAATTTAAAATGAATATGCCACCACACCTTATGTAATTCCCATTTTATATAAAACTAGATAAATATTGATGAATTTAGAAAACCCATTCCCGCAAAATTTCTAAGAAAGAGTATCTCCCAGAATTTGTCTGCTATGAACGCTCGCCATTGGCTAATGTCATTTCTGCAGGAGAAGAGCGTGGCAATTTTCATATTTTCATAACTTCTGCCACACTGGTCCACACCTACCCCCTACGCAGGTCTCACAGACCCATGTTGACTCACCGATCCCCCAGTTCAAAATCGCAGGGGTCATAGTTGCAACATTGGCGGTACGAAAACATCAACGGTCGCTGTGATCTGGACCCCCCATTTGTAATAGCCCCCTAAGTTCATTATTAAGAATCACAAATTTTTCGGTCCCATGAACTTCGTAATAATGAGATTCTGCTGTGCAGATAAGTGCCTTGTATGAAATAGCCTTAAAAAGTAGCTGGAGAAATTATAAATTTGCGTAATATTTTGTGCTAATTTTATGTTTATTTAATATGATTTATTTTATTGTTAGCATCAAAATATGGAATCTGTTTTAACTTATTAGGACTACAGAAGATTGATATTTAAGAAATGTAGAGTGAACTTACAGAAAAATATTATTGCCAGCAACTTTTCATGCTGAGTGATAGCTTGTAAGGTTCTCTTGGTACATAATTTGCTTAGGGAATTAGATGACCAGAAAATGATGTCTTGATAGCAGTAAAATTATAATTCAGAGAATTTCTTTTACTACAGCTAGCTTCCCCATCTCCTGACCATAAGCAGAAATATAAATATAGGGGTCTCCACTAATCACAAGTAAAATAAACGTATATACAGTAGAAATTATTCGCTGGCCATTTAAACACAATGCTTTGCTACAATATATTAGATTTTTTAAACTTCGTTCAACGTGTACCATGCATTATTCAGAAATTTGGCTTTTTTATGCTTTCATTTTTCTTTTCTAAAGTCTGGTTATTGTACCCTTTGAGAATTTTTTTTTTTGCTTTCATGGCAAGTTTCCCATTTTGGTTGCCTTTTGTGTTCTTTTTCTCTAATCTTAAGGGTACAAGTGATCTTTGGATAAGATTTCTGGTATACTATAAAATAATTTTTAAATTTCAGGTCCATGAATATGACAAATATTCTGTCCACCTTCCAGGCCATCATAATGTGTTAGATGTTTTGGAAGTAACCGATTACTTGGTCACAAATTGCTTAGTGGACATGTTTGATCTGGAATCTACACTTTTGGTAGAGTCTCCAAGAACAGCTCGTGAGCTAATGATGGATGAGACGAAGTGAGTGAGAAGCATCACTGCATTACTTTTATCAGATTATTTGTATTGACCAATTCAAAGCTTTGCGTTTGTTTTTGTTGAAATCACAAATTGAGTCCCTTGTTGAAACTTCACTAGATTGTGCACTTCAACAGGCTTGACTGTTGCCCTTAGCTTTGAATGTATTCAGTTTCTCCAGTGAAACTTAATTATCTGTATGTACCGTAGACACTTGTTTTCTCTGTTGGATTTTAAGTATTGCATGACTCAAATAGTTTTACAAGTTCCTCAAACACGAAATTGTACCTCAGTAACTTTATTGCCAGAAGACACAGTCTTTATTAAAGTGCTTGGTTTTCTGAGACTTACGTCATAAATATCATGCACTTTAATTTTGAGAATTTAACTCTGAAATACAAATTGTGGATCACCATAGGGAAATTGTAAATACTACAATGCTCTTTCATTTCCTATTTAGTGTTCCCACAAATTGTGTCAAAATTGTGACAAAGACAGGGGACACATACTATCCAGACCCTAATTACAGAGTCTATTCAGGTGATGATGAAACTGAACCCAAGTTCATCGAAGTGAGTGCTGAAGAAGCCAAGAGGTAAGTGGAAATAAAGTGGGTTTCCTTTGTAAACTATTCCCATTCAATCTATTTCAAAATCCAAATAGTACTTTGAACTTTCCATTCCTAGGCGAATCACGTACAAAATTGAAGAATGTGAAAAACGGGCTGAAAATACTATGGCACAGAAAAGAGAGATTGAAAAATCTTTAAAGCAATATAAAGCTGCTATTGAAGCAGCAAGGAAAGTCCTGGACAAGCTGAATGAGCGAAGGGAGTCAATTAAGGAGAAGATTTTAGGGTTAGAATGATCCTATTGCTGCCAGCCAAATCAAATTATGGGTAAGTCATTTTCTCATGTCGATTGATGGGAATTTAAAATGTCTTTTATTTGATATTACTTGAGGAAAAACTTTGGTTGGTATGAATTTAATCAAAAATGGAAAGCTAAGGGTCAAATTTAATGAATTCCATGAGAAATGATATCTCGCTCTAATTAGCTTGAAAGATATAAAGTCAGTGGATGCCGGTGACACATCACTTCAATTACCCTGCCTCGAACCCCAAACTCACCCATCCTCTCCATTCTACTTCCCCCTCGTGTCACTGCCACTCCCCACTGAGACCCTGTTTTCTTCGCGCACCTCCTCCTGTTCAATACTTGCTAGACCCTACTCAGTGTTCCTGAACTTTGACACCATTGGGGTGGAATAGTCTTTCCCTTATATTGACACCTCTTGAACTCACTCTCAATCAATTTCCAAAGTTTTAGAAGATGGATCCCTAGACTTAAATGATAATATGAGTATTTAATCAAATCTATGGATTTGAGATTTGACTCTATCCTTCCGAAAATGATTCGAACCCTGGTTGTGTGAATAGCATGTGCACTGCGTCACTCTAAACTCTACTTTGTTCACCATAAAATTGTTAAAATATCACCATCAAACTTAATCTCTGAAGGCTGTGTACAATTAAATCATGGTTATTTGTGAGGAAATTAATTACATTACAAATAATTAAATCAGTGAGTATTTTAGAGCTTTAAGTCTCCTAAAGTTTCGTTAAAAAAATGCTGCATAGCTATTCTGTAACACTGCCTTCGTAACCACCAAGCTATATACTTACCATTTCTTTTTGAAGAGCACTGCGGAAACTTTTGCATCAACTACATGTGGAATTGGTTTATTCTTGAAAATAAAATCGATCATTTGATCGCGAGCCCCAGTACGGAGCTGCCCGCTGGCTACGGAGAATGCTGTGACTGTATATTACATAGTATACGGAGAATGTATATTGGAAGGCGCTATTGTTCTATAACCTTCATTACGGATATTTTGAGTCATATCAAGTTAATAGACTTCGTTTTACGTGGATATGATGCCACTAGGGGAAAAACAATCTCCTCCACAATTCATACTGCTGGCCGAGTTACCATTTTGCCCATTATCCTACGATGCTAGCAAGGCTCTAACCTTAACAATTCTCCATGTATATTATAGTCCTTGGAAGGGTATAGCAGATTTCTTAGGACACCACTAACCTTATGAGAGAATAAAACGTATTTTCAACCATGCCAGCCCCACAGCTTGGGCGTAATTGCCCCTCCCCCTCGCTGCGGTGGGCTTCGCGAAAAAGGTCTTTTTATGACCCCGCGGACCTGGTGTGCTTTGGCTTTTTCTTGGATACACTCGAATGCACACGCGTTGGATTGTGAGTTCTCCTTGCAACTTCATTGGTTTTCTAGCTGCGTCGGTGGTGTCATAGATCTATTCACCCAACCTCGATCATCCATAATGGTAAGTGTTTTTATTTGGTGCTCTTCGTTTTTAGTCTCGTAATAATTTTTTGAACCTAGGAAAACTATCCGGAACTGACCCATTTTTTATCTTTCTTGTATTTTCCTTGTGTGACCGATCGCCTGAAATAGACATCCTGTGTATACGAATTCGATGCATACATACAAATATGTCTAACCTCGAGGTTTCTCGCCTAATGCTTCATAAAAAAATTGTTAGTTCTGGACATCAACCCGCAACTGACTGGCACCAATATTTTATGCATTATCTGACTCGAAGATTTCATGTAAAAGGCAACGTTGACGCCACAACCGCCCTCAGTGATTTCCTCAGGCTATCATTTTTGCTGCGCTACCAGCAGAAATGGGACGCGAGTTCTAGAAATAATGAAAGGTTTTTGAGCCAGAACAAAAAATGGCTGAATGCTCCTACTATTGTACCGGAAATCGTACTCCAATATTTACCGAGTATTTCCACGCCCTCCTGTAAGTATTATTGATTATTAGCCGCACGGAGTTGTTATTTAACCTGAATAGTGCATGTAAAGGATGATTTTATGTTATCTTATTAGGCCCAGGGAGACGCCCGGAAAAATCTTTCAATGTTTCCAGCGAAAGATCTAAAAGAAGTAAAACTGAAAGTCTTAGGTCTTCGTACTCGGCAGCATCATTGCCATATGCAGCATCGATAACATTAAGAGAAAGGAGATGAGGCGGTCTCCCAACTAGTCAAGGAAATAACCACGACCACTCCAACCAGAGCACGGAGAGTACTAGCGAAATCGAAGAAACCTATATCAGCCCCCACTAAGATGTCGGAAGAGGAGGCTCTTTCTGTAATCATATCAATGTAGCTAATCAAAAACCAATATATTGGTCTACGGAAAATTGCTGAAAGCCACGACCATACATTATATTCAGGCTATCACAAAGTGAAGCGTCTTGCCGCCTATCCGGATGGTATTGAACTTTCAGAAATTAAGTGCAAAATCTTCCATCTCTCTCTGCGTCACGGATCCTGGCATGCGTCACAGCTGCCCCTGCTTCCACACGCGAAATGAAGTGCACTCTAGTTTGCAAATACGGTTTCGACGGAAGTTCAGGCCATTCGCTACATAAACAGAGGTGGCAACGAGAGCCCAGGTTGGAGGAATTTTTGTTTATGAGCTCCCTGGTGCCTCTTCGACTTTTAAACGATAAGACAGGTAAAATTTGAAAGCAGTATTGTTTTATTCTTACTCCAATACTATTCTACACACTCTCCTCATTTTATTCTTCGACGTCTTTGATTTATCTTAGGTGAAATAATTTGGGAAAATCCTCGGCCATCATCCACGAGAATTTGCAGACCTATTCGCCTTCAGTGGATTAAGGTAACACAGCAAGTTGCGAAGGCAGAATAGAAGCATCTTATGACACAAATTGAAAAATTAAGGCCAATTCATGTGAGAAATTACACCATCGGGTTCTTAGGTTTGCAATGCTTTGACTGAGAGTGGAAGTATGACATGTTACGTCTGCGGTGCCAAGATCTTCGAAATGAATAAACTTCAAGAGATGAGAGAACGACGAGTGAATAGAGCCAATTTAGCGTTTGGAATTTCTACATTACACTGTTACATCAGATTTTTTTGAATGTCTTCTACATGTTTCATATCGAATTGATTTTTTAAGCAATGGCAGGTAGGTGAGGAACATACAATGCTAAATTTGTTTTATTTCATGAATACGACCGAACTTAATATGATAATCTCATTCAGACCCGTGGATAGCAAAAAAAAACTAACTAAGAGTCAAAAAAGTTATTTTGCAAAAAAGATTTAGAGAAAAGATGGGTTTGGTTGTAGATGTGACAAAGCAAGGATCTGGAACCACAAATGACGGAAATACTGCACGAAGATTATTTCCGCACTGGGGCTCGCGATCGAAAAATCGATTTTATTTTCGTTGTCACGGACGATCGCAGATGATCTCTTCGGATTCACACTTTGAAAGCTTTGCTTTAATTGTGGTGTAAATATCTCAGGGTCAGTCAATGTCCATTTTTTTATATTACCACATAAAAACAAAACTTTGACGAAAACCAGGGTCAGCCATTTTGTTATGTATGGACGACAAATATTATAGTGTAGTCATGAAAATAGTTTATAATAAATAACAAGGGAATATTCTACTGATAATCTTCAGCTTTTATTCTATAACTTTGATAGAAAAGGTTCAGTGTTTGCCCTTCCCAACACCTTTCAAGAACGGCGTCCCCGTAGCCAGCGCGCAGCTCCGGACTGGGCCGCACGATCGAAAAATCACTTTTATTTTTGCAAACAGTCGCTGATGATCTCTTCGGATTTAAACTCTTAAAGCTTTTCTGTAATTGTGGTGAAAACATCTCAGTGCACATAGATGTACATTTTTTTATATTACTACATAATGATAAAAAATTGAAGAAAACCAGGGTCCGCCATTTTGTAACGTATCTCTGGCAAATACAACAAATTTGGCCATGCAAGTAGATGATTATTAAAGAAAAAAAACTGTTTTATATCACTGATAAGTTTTAATTACATAACTTTGTTACGAAAGGTTCAGCATTAGCTTGAGTACGGCGATTTTTGCAAAATTTGTTCAACTTTGAGATCATTTATTTTGTTTGCGCAATTTACCTATGAAAAATTGATTGCTTCATCATATGCACCAATCTATTGGCAATAATTGTGCATAGTTTCAAGTTCCAGACTTAGTTTGGGGGAACCCGAACGACGTCGGGCTCCCTGCCGTGGGCTAAAATAACGATCTCATACTCCCTCCTCAGGTCACTCCAGTTCCACGACAGTACCATTTTAGATGCCTAACGGCTGGACGCCATCCGAGCATCCAATCAGAATACGCGACGTCGATCGGTATCACCCGAACTTCACCCGCATACTACCGGAGAGGTACTCTGCCATGTCTCTCTTAACTGGTTCCCGCCGGGCTCTCGTTTTAACCGTCTTGCTCATCCGCCATGGCTCTCACTCATGGCTCCCTGCGAGAGAGAAGGCGGAAGGCATGAGACACCGTTAATATATCCACCTGGTCCGCGGTCGGGAAGATACTCGCGCATACTTTCGCGGAGTCAGGTGGCAAATCTCCCTCGAGGCTCGGTTGGGGAGGTACATTCACTCTTATAGGGCGCTCTTGGTTCTTCTATCTAGGATTATGAAAGGGACTTTCTTCACCCTACCTCCCCGTAAAATAAAATCAAGTTTTGTCATTAAGAACATGTTTAATGCTTCAGTTCTCTGCCGGGGCGCCAAAGGGATGCGTCCAGCGCATTGATATTTTCAATAAAACTTTCTATTTGCACCCTAGCATTTGATATACCTTGAATTCCTAGATAGTCATAATTTTTGCCCTCCGACATCACAACTGGTATCCCGACCCCCAGGCGGAAGGAAATCGATCGCTCTCACCCGCCCACCGGCGACGTGGAGCGTCGCTCACTTGCGAGGGTTAAGTCTCAACCCACTCCACGTCGCATGCGATCGGCGAGATAGAAAAACTTCCTCATTCCGTCCGGGTTCTGGACGACCAGCGCGATATCATCCACGTAGGCGAGAACGGTGATCGGAATGCCGCTGACCCGAAAGCCTGTATTATCCTTTGTTTAGCTAGGCTGAGTACGAGGTATTCAAAAGAGAAATAATATAGGGTCAAACGGACATTCTTGCTTTGCGCCAGCTTTGAGTGATATTTTCTGCGTCTCACCTTTCTTTTTCCTCTCGGTCGTGTGTGCCCCCGAGTACATTTCTTTAATAATGTCGATAAGCATTTCGGAGACGCTTAGCTTCGTCAGACTTCTGAAAATATGACCGTGAGGCAACGAGCCAAAGGCATTAAATAGGTCAAGAAACGAGACGCAAACCTAGAAACGCTTCCTGTGGACTTCTCCCAAAATATTTTGAATAACAAAATTGTGTTCGTAATACCATGAGGGCCTAAGACCTATTGCTCGACCGACATCCGGCCAGTGCTCTCGGCTCACCGACTCGAGCGATCTGTGAGAATGCCAGCGTATTATTACACGAGGGTGGGCCCTAATGTTAGTGGGCGCCAGTTCGCGATTTCATCCCTGGTGCGATTTTTAAAGTTTAAACGATCAGTATCATTGCGGAGATATTCGTACGTAATAAAATCCTTCCCGGGGAGCAGAATTACTCATACGACCCAGCTACTTCCAGAAATCTCCCGCGGAGAATAGTAGTAATTTATCATCATGCTGGACTGGACATGGAGGCTGGACATAGTTATATCGATCAATTTCACTGGGGAAGGAATATTCAAAAACTAATCGTAATTAAAATTGTCATTAAAAAGGTAATATACCTTATTGATATCGCAATACGGAGGCTTCTTCAACACCTGGTCACTGTCAAGTTTTTTGTTTTTCCTTTACTAAAGTATAATATTTTTTGCTTTTCATTTCACTTCTTGCTGTTGTTCCATACCGTGTCTAAATACGTGGCGAGCCCTAATGTTGTCCGTTCCAATTTTCTCATTCCCATTCCTACTCACCATCAAATTCCTCCCTCCTATTATGGGGGAATCTCCTCTATTTCTTCCTTTTCCCACTTCACCCCTGGAAACCCCCCGAAACGGACGGCCTCTTTAAAAGCCTCCCACTCACTGCGTTGCCCGCAACCTTGTTTTCAGTCCACCGCTGTAGCTCTTCCAGCCGCCCGTCAAAATTGTCCACCATCTCTCTCGCGGGGCGCCGTTCGATGTCGGTGGGGTTCCACACTCTTCTTCCTCGAGCCGCTCAGTGGGAGGAATAAGGCTATTGACCAGCCCCAATCTCCTGAGATTCCTTCCTCTCCTTGGTCGCACTCATCGTCCTCTCCTGTCGCACTCTCATCATCTTCTATTTCCTCTTCTTCCAGGTGGTGATCGTCGGACGAGCTGCATGGCCCCGCTGGTGGACTGTAGGGCTCCTCCACCACTACCTCTTCCCCGAAGTCGCCTTCCGCGTGCGGGTTAAGAAGTCGGGGAAGAAGTAGGATCCTACTCCGTGGCCTATCCGTGCCAGTATATCCTACTCCGTGCAACAGGCTGTGGATAATCCAGGGTAATCGGCGCCCTCTCTCCCACTTACTGCACAGGGCTGCGCCCCTGCCGTTGGGCAGCCTGTTATTTTCCTCAAAGGAGCTTGTACAAAATTTTAAGAATTCAGCAATGTATCGCAGCTGAACATAATAAATAGATGACTTAAGGAAACTCCGCAGCTTTCGCCTTCTTTTCTGACCGAACCTTCACATTTGTCCTGGGTTATCTCTGTTATCTCTCAGAGAGCGGCAACATTTCCTGAGGACAGAAATCCTCCGATACCATGACGAAAGAATATCCAATGCAGTCGCACGATATATCACCCACCATCCCTCTCTCCGTCCGCCATTCACCTTTGAGGTGGCTCGTTGGGTATTACGTAAATGCATAAAAGATGTGAGGGAAAATCAAAACCTGAGATCAATAGGAAAGTACTTTGATTTGAGGCGAACTGGAAAGGAGTCAACAATTACCCTTTGCCGTATTTTGACGCAGGAATTTTATTCAACACTCAACTGAAAACGTAGTTTTTGGCCCTCGGGCCATTCAACGGCCCGAGTGCCATTCATGTGACATGCAATGGCCCCAGCCCCATTCAAAGGCCCCCGTGCTATTAAATGCCCCCCCCCCCACCCCACGACATTCAAAGGCCTCTATGCCATTAAATACTCCTCCCGCGACATTCAAAGATCCCCGTGCCATCGAATGGCACAGGGTCCATTGAATGTATGTATTACACATTATTACAAAACCAATAGTGAGCATTTTGGCCCAAATGGATTTTATGGGGTGTAATGCGGGTAAATGGTTTCAGTAGAGTTGAGGGTGCCTTCCCCAAGATCTAATTAAAGGCTGAGAAATGCGGTCAATGACAGACTCTGCTAGCGAATACTACCACGCATACCCCCTTCGGGCATTCTCAGTAATGCTGAATAATTTGGGGTGGCGAGTATCTGGCGTCCTTTAACTGGATAAAGTTAACTAAGGGAGAAAACCCTGAAAAACATCTTGGTCCTCCAGGTAAGGGGTTTGCGGATGGCGGTAACCAACTCAGGAAAAAAATACTTTAACGCAACAACTTCGGAAGAAAAACTACCAGTGTAGGATTAACAAATATCTTGGAACGATATACCATGGAACGTACGGGGTCTAGGAAAAAAGAACAAATGAACATACGGCGGCTGAACCAGCGTGTACAATGCATTCTTTAACCCGAGTTACCACTCTAATGGAGAGTTAAGAGGGCGATTAACGCACAGCCAAATAAACGTAAGTCGCGTTTCATTTGTTTCGTGGGCTAATTTTAACTATGTTCACGGACCTTGTATGAGCAAGTCAAGGATTGAATATGCAAATGTTTCCCATGGTTCGACTTCTCATTCATTAGCAATTAACACTAACTTATCATTTCAAGTCTAAAAATCACTTCTACATCGAAAATTGAGAGAATAAATGTCTTTGATAGAACGTCTCACAATGCCACTCTTGACCATGGAGATACTCCGAGCATATTACGTTACGTCTTTTGCACTTTTTCATGATATAAACAATTCAAAAAGTCATCTTGACATGCAACAATTATAATTAACATACATTTCGAGTCCTTGCCTCAATACATGCCACGGCATAAAAGACTTTTTCTTCCAAGTTCTGCCCATGACCCATCCTTGCTGGCACTAAAAAGGGTAAATATTAGGGATGGTCGGATCGGATCTGCGGATCCAAAGATCTGCAGATCTTTACATGGGATGAGATACTGATATCGGATCCAAATACTACAGTAAATCAGATATGCATCAGAGAGTTTTAAGCGATTGAAGTGCCGGCTGTCGTCGGCTATCGGCGGCTTTCTGCCGAACAAATAGAATGCTGTTGATGTACTTCATTCGACAACCGGCTTTTGCTGAATGTAAATCAAATTCAACTTTTATTATCCATCTCATTATTCTCAAGAGTCAAATCTCAAGATGTGGTATGACAACAGTCATTGCATAAACGTGACAACAATCAAGGATTAGTATTATTGTGGCATCAACATTGTCTTTATTTTAATATTTAAGTTTGACCTTTTTAAACTTGATGTTGTTTATTTTCAATCAAGTCTCCAAGGCTTAAATTCTATTATCATTTGTTAATTGTATACACCCTCGAATACATCCAAGAATCCGAAAATAAGAACTGAGATCCGGGATCCGAAATGAAGGATCCGGATCCGGATTTGGATCCGAAAAAAAACCTGGATCTGCCCATCCCTAGTAAATATGTTACTGACGGTGTAAAAGTGAAAAAAAAATTTCGACCCCTGGAAATTAAAGGTTTTCAAGGAAATTTTTGTGGAGGAAAGTGCAGAGAACGGAAGTTTTTCAATGAAAAGAAATATGGGGATTAATGCTTTCGGCGGCCATTTTGGGTCCTTTCCGGAGAATTTCAGAAGATGGCGCAGTGATCGAGTAAATTGAACATCTCACATACCATAAGGGAAATGGTGATTTTGCGGGAACATTTGAAAATCCCACCCCACCCGGTAGAGAAGGGTTGCTGGGGTGGGACGGAATGCGACGTGAAAATGAGTGAATATAAAGGAAAAATAGCACATTTACAATATGAAAAGCGCAAAGTTGAAATATTAGCGTAAGGTGAGAGGAGAAAATGCAATCTCTAGGAAAAGGGTGGAAGATTTGGAAGAGGAAAAATAAGTCGTGTCCCTCTGGTGGAAACGGTGGAAACATGTCGTCGTAGCCCAAGAGTACAAACTTGAGAATTGGTGACTTTTCATCAAAGATTTCGGAGAAAGTACTGTATATAAATTAAAGAACGTAATATATTAATAAATACGGTTTCTTCATCTTCAAAATGATGTATAAAGCAGCCGTATATGGTGTCTGAATCGCCGGTGATGAGACGTTAAAAGAGGGCCCGTCAATAACATATCTACCCTTTTAAGGTCAATTTTGAACATGAAGTAAGGTCAATGTTGCTTTTTTCAGGTATTCTCGTCGCGTGTTTAGTTTTTTCGACTACAGTTTCTCCCTTCTTCCTGGGGGCGTCTTCAAGTCCGTTGGACATTTTCTAATTATTAACAACAATTAGATAATAATTAGAATATTAATATTATTAGAACAATAATTAGAAAATTAAAGCAATATTAACAAGTATATGAGTCGCGGAAGCCTTCAAAGAAATAAAATAAGGTTCATCATTCACTCATGAATTTAAATACTTAAAGCAACTTAGCACCTACGCATGGAATGGAATATGACAAGTTAAACTCTCGGAATATATCGTACCCATCACGTAAAATCTACATGTGGACAGGATAATTTAACTACTATTCTAGCTAATCTACGTTTACACGCGTTAAAAACGATGGTAATCAGCACTAAATGGGCGTTGGCCCCAGTGGCGGTGGGGTAAAGTCCTCGCCTGCTAACCCGAGGGTCGTGGGTTCGAGTCCCGCCTGGGTAGAATATTATATGCCCAGGACATGGGTGTGTGTGTTCGTCTATTGTTAATGTTCAAGCACCCGATGCAAAAGGCCATTGTTGTTCTATTTTCGGGGTTGTGAGTATAAATAAATTTTTAAAAAAATAAATAACCCCAGTAACTCCAGTGTGCTTAAAAAGTGACTAGGATCAGCGCCAACCTGCGTTCACACAGCGAACTTTTATTGGGGTTAGAGTTAACCTGGTTAAGTGCTAGTAATGTAAACAGGGTATTACTATCATGAAACATTAATTGAAGATGGCTTCAATTCCTTTTGGCTCACTTGACGACAGTTGAGTGAGACCACCCTGATCTCTCTACTTACGCATGGTTGCTCACACTTCCAACAGCGTCTCACAACTGGGCCTCTTCCCCAGTCCTTGGGGAAATAATAATTATTCTTTCATTACATGTTATACAGGGCATCAATTAAAAATACAATTACCACTAAAATTATGTGACCAGATATTCCTTAGGAACATGATAGTCTATTCACACATGAATTCCCTCTTAAACTAAGAAATAAAATCCAAAATGGGTCAATATGATGCATCTATTTTAAAAATACCATTCCTGGAACAAATGCTGGAACATTGAACAATTGCACAAATGAGGGAAGTTGAGGAGTATACATTTGCATAATTTGATAAAATTTCAAACTACATATCGCACTTATTATCCCGTGTTCATGGCTGACATTTTTATTAATATTGTAGCAAAAGGAATGCCACCAATAACTCCACCACAGTTTAAAAGAATTCTTCATCCAGGATGAAGGTGAGGAGCAGCATCATGGTGTTGCATCTAAAGTTGCTGGTCCCCAACAGCCAATCATACGCACACCTGGAGCAATGTTGAAGACATGGATGCCAATCACCAACAGCTTATGACTCTGCTAGTGAACATCATGCTGCCACAACAACACCGAGTCCTGCTGCACAAAGTGTATCTGTGGTGCAAACTGACATGGTGGAGCCAGACAAGGATTCAGGATGGTACTGCTGCTGGGCTGGACACCTATCCACCCGCAGCATCATGACCATGAAACAGGCCATCCTGTGTCACTCCCTTTACCATTAGAGGCAACAAGCCTCAGTCCAACCAAACGAGAAATTACACATGTCCAAAGGGATCAGGAGTTCCAGACAGACAAGGCAGAACCAGAGGAGCAGGTCATGTCAACAGTTAGTTCGGACAGAAACCTCATTGCTCACTGGGAATTATGTCATTGAGGGAAAGCACCGTCTGAGATGACTCTCCACCTTCATGATGAATGCCATGACCGGGAATCCCGACCTTGAAAAGACCAAGCAGCCACCAATACATTCAACATGACGCAATCTGACCATGCCAAAAAAGAGATCATGTTAAAACAACAATCCATTTTCCATCACATTGCATCTTGTACCTCCAGCTCTAAAGATGAAAGAAAGATTACAACTGGCCAAAATCCATAATTGTATCAGAGATTAAAAAACAGAAGAGGTTGAATCATATGGTGCAGCAAGGAACAGTAAGGCCATAATAATGTTAAATCAGTTATTTTGAATACCGAATTTCAGCAGTTTACACACCAAAAACAGGAGGAACTTGTAGGGAATATCACAATAATATACATAATACTGAAAATATTAATAATATATATAATATTAATATAATAATAACAGCTGCCCCTTCCTGGATGAGACAATGCATATTAATTCTTCATTGCAGAGCTAGACAGAATGATGCCATACTAGTTTCCCATCCAACATAAATCAACAGCTATGGATAGGTGTCATGTTCCTCCATCCCCCCCACAAACCCAGGCACATAGATAATAGCATTTTAGATAAATGCCAATTAATTTTCAAGTCACATTGGGCTCAAAATATAGATCTTAGTTTACCCTAGTCCTATTACATACTTCTGAGAAGCAGTATGTTTTTTCACTGAAGCTTTGTGGAAATATCTGATGGAGACATTTAATGCTATCCCTGAGAGTATAAAAAGATATTGTCACTGTCGACTGAGATCCGAATTTCTCTAGTGGTAGGTACATATAAAAAGGTGATGAGGGGTGCTGTACGTGGAATAAACCACTATTTAGTTGTCTCAATAGTGACTCTGGGTAGCATGTCAGTTCCGAGGAAGAGAAGTGCACTAAAGCAGATAAGAGTGGTAGTGGAGAGGCTGTTGGATGACAAGAAGAGAGTATGGTACAGGTCCATACGTGAAGATATGCATACTTCAAAACAGAAGGAATAAGACAAATATATCAGTCATGATGTGCATGTGATTGGTGCACTGGTATAATGTGCACAAGGTGTTCATGAATAATGAGTGGTATAGGCGATAAATGTTGTAGTTGAATAAAAATTGTAGTGAGTGAAATGAAAAAGGTTTACATGAGATGACAGCCAGATCTGAGGAATGGCATATGAACACATGTGATGAATACAGAGACAAAAAGGAATATAAAATCTCAAGTATGGAGAGCAAGGAAAGAATACATTTGGATTAGTCCAGCAAACCGCTCAGTGATTGGAACTCAGCAAAAAGTTATTTTGAAAATGGATAAAAATTTGGCGAGGGCATTGGATGCAAAATATAACAAAACTTCGAAGACCATATTGAATGTAAGCAAAGTCAGTGACTGTGAGGGTGTTTATTTTGAACTATTACGCCACAATGGGGCAGTCAATGTGGATAGGTCTTATGAGTTAGAAGAAGATTGTCAGAATGAAAAATAAAATAATTGAGAATGTTGAGGTAAAGGCAAGGACAATATTGAAAAATGGGGAAAATGCAGGGGCAGCGGGGTTTTCCTGTGAAATGCTGAAGTAAACCACTCATAGGTTGATTAAGTGAATTGTATAATTGATGCATAAAACCTTCTGTTATTCCAACCGATAGGAAGAATGCAATAATAGTTCAACTGTACTGAGGGAAAGGTTGGAAGATAAACCATAAAAACCATATAGCAATTAGGTTATTGAGTATTCAGTGAATATGTATTGCGAATGACAGAAACTGGAATGTAATGCGAGGGTGAAGGCTATGGAGGGGATGCAATGATCAGCTGTTTGCACTACCACAAGTGATAAAAAAAGTGCACAGGTGTCCAAAACTCAGAATATTGTTCTCTTGTAGATTTAGATAAGGGTAAAAAGAAAAAAACTGTGGAGTTTTTGAAGCACTAAGGAGTGATTGAGTAGATAATGAATGTTGCGATGGTTATAGTTGATAATAGGAAGGCAAGTGTGAGAGTTAAAGTCTTGAATGACTTCTCTGCAATAAAAAAGAATAGCCATTGACTTATGCATCCCTGATTTCCATCCCATATTTGACAGAAGAATGTGTGAGATGTACAAATGCGAACAATGTTGGTGCAAAGGTCAGAGGTTTAACGGTGCACGTTCTATCATATACAGAGGTATTTTGAGAAGCATTTCTGTCTGAGAATCCACATACAGGGATTCCCAGATAACATTTATAAAGCAAAAAGGAGAATGGATTACAGGATAAATGTATGAAAGCCCCAAGTATATGGTTTTGATACATATAAAGTGACAAGAATGATTTTCATGAATGAGTTTACAGTAAATGATGAAATAATTGAGCAAGTAGACAACTTCATCTCGGCTAAATGTTTGGGAAAGATGGAGTGACATATGAAGATATTATGGCATAAGAAAAAGCTGGTAGGTAAGACATTGGTAGTCTTTGTTCATTTCTAGGATCAAGCATTATTTTGAGGAAGAGAAAATCACTGTGCTCTATAAGAGTTGTCCTCCCAGTGTTATTATTTGGCAGGAAAACCTGAGTATGTCAGGATAAGGATAAGAGTAGGCTAAAGGCAGAGAAAATAGGGTACCTAAGAAGTCTTGGTGGGATAAGTAATATAGATACATGGGAACCACAGCATTCTCCTCTTGTTTGGCCATGGAGGTGCTTATGTGGTTTTGTCGTGTCAACAGAATGAGAGATATTTGAATCAGGCAAATAACGAAGAATATATGATGGTTGTGAATTGTGTGAGAGGAAAAGGTACACCACGAAAGTCATGGGTGAATGTGGTAGAGACTCTAAAGAGCAGGAGTATCAGGAGCTATAAAAATAGAAGAGAAAGCATGAAGTAAACTGTGAGTGTAAGAGAAGCGAAATAGGTTTTATAGGATAGGGCATTGTGGAAGGCATTATTAAAAGGAGCTAGGGCCTCCATTGTAGAAGAACTTTTCCTAGCCTGGTCATATCATTTCACCTCAACCAAGGCACCATGCTCACCATCTCAGTTTTTCATAATATTTCCCTGCTACCAGTTTTACCCTAAGTTACGGAAAATCCAATTATTTTAGCCCAAAGCTAACACTTTCTGATACATAAGCCTTTGCACACAACAAAGTGAAGATCAGAATTCTTATGCCTAGTGCATGGCCACCAAGTCGAATTGTGCAATCTCATCATCGCATCCTTCTGAGAACTAAATTAAAATAAGTGAATAAAATTTTGGATGCCATCGGCATGCAAATAAAGGTTTCAATAATACTATTACAATGATTTACACTAAAATCTTTCAGTGATGAATATTCAGGCAAGGTAGTTTTAACATTTTTACACCAAAAATAACACTTCCAGAATATGCAAGTCATACTTAAGATATTTATATCATTACAATTAGATTAAGCATTGTAAACACATAGAAACACCATAAATTGGTATGCCTACCATGTGCAAATTAGAAGTTCATACTATCTAGGAGGTGTGCTGGGTGTGAATATTAAGTTCCCTCTGAACACATTTCATTCTTATAACTGTTCAGCCATTCCTTTTTGATATTTCCCTATATCAGCAAATATATGAATACATGATACCACCATTAGTAAGTAGAGTTTTTTCTAATTGGAAAAACCTACTAAGTCTGATTGCAGCCATCACAGGCCTTCTCAATGGCATTAATTTTGCAATCAGGGAGGCTGTTATGCCTCCCTGTGAAGGCCTTAATCACTGGTGCTGAAATCAACCAGTCTATTGAGGGTATCCAGCACTCATCGGAAAGTTAGTGCCTCATGTAAGTCTGTGCCTAGCCACCAAGTGTCTTGGATTTACTCTCAACATTCTGAGATTCAGAGCTGCTACTTCCTCTCATTTCAACCCTCACCCTACTAAGGCCGCTACTCTGAATGAAATAGCATTAAAATATCTGCCAGAAATAGCTTTCCTCACACTTTTGTTTTGAAGAATAGCATGTTATTCTTCGAAACAAAGGTGTGAGGAAAGCTATTTCTGGCAGATATTTTAATGCTATTTCATTCAGAGTAGCGGCCTTAGTAGGGTGAGGGTGAAAAGCTATTTCTGGCAGGTAGCATTAACGCTATTTCATTCAGAATAGCAGCCTAAGAATGCTTAAGATTTTACTACACATTAGCTATAAAGTAAAAAGCAAGACATCATTAGAGACATCAGTCATTGACCACGAATGATACTTTCAGTAGAGTTGACAAGTGATTATATAAAATTAGAGGTCCATGGAAGTTGTGATGATTCTGTATCATCTACCAAACTTGTGCTACTGTATCAGGATTGGCTTTCATCAGAGCAATAATTGGGTAAAGGAAGAAGAAGTTTCAAATCACCAATTGTACATTTTACAGAGGTTGAGCAGCAACCCAGTACAACAAACTTCAAAATCATTCCAAAACTTGTATGGATTATTCAGTCTTTGCTTCGCCTGCATAGTGACTTTTTTTGCAAAAAGCCAAGGAAAAAGCATTTGTGATGGAATTGAGTGAACTGTATAACAATTAGCTACCACAGCTTTTTGACAACAAACCCAGGACATAACACATTCTGTTAGCATGTATTTTATTTAAGTGAGTATTTTATTTAGGTGAGTATTTTATACTAAAAGCAATGATGAACACATTTGGAAACAAAAATTAACATGTAGCTTAAAAATTCTAAAATAAATGACACAACTAGAATTGCATGCTTCCAATCATTGAAAATGAGTTACATACTTCACAGTCGACTTCCTCTGCCTAAGTTCCAGGTGATAAAACAAGTAAATTTACTGATGGTAAAACTAATATCATGCTCCAAGAACCTATACCAAAACTGGCACTGCTATGTATGAAAGCTTTTGGTGCATTGCTTGTGTTGATCAAACTCTTAAAGGAAGAGAGATACTAGAACATTCACTAGTATCTCTCTTCCTTTAAGAGTTTGATCAACACAAGCAATGCACCAAAAGCTTTCATACATAGCAGTGCCAGTTTTGGTATAGGTTCTTGGAGCATGATATTAGTTTTACCATCAGTAAATTTACTTGTTTTATCACCTGGAACTTAGGCAGAGGAAGTCGACTGTGAAGTATGTAACTCATTTTCAATGATTGGAAGCATGCAATTCTAGTTGTGTCATTTATTTTAGAATTTTTAAGCTACATGTTAATTTTTGTTTCCAAATGTGTTCATCATTGCTTTTAGTATAAAATACTCACCTAAATAAAATCCATATTGATCAAACCCTTGAGATAACAATTCACCAAAACTGAAGTGTACAAAGAATTAACACTACCTTAGTAACACGTTTCTATATTCACTGAAAAAAATTGGAAGGAGTCTGCAACTCTGCTACGTAGGAAGTGAAGCTATATTGCAATCTCATTGAACAATTGGACTTGTTAGAATTTTGAGTTTGTGAGGGAAGTGTAACCTCATACCTTGAATCAAATAATCTGTTGTCCACCTCTCAACATGGATTCAGAAACTCTAGGTCAATCACAACAGCCACCTATCATATGGTCAATCAAATATTGACAGATTTGGATAGCAGAATTGAATATCTAGGGTAATTTTTCGATTTCTCAAAGGCCTCTGATCGTGTTGATCTCCAAATACTTTTGTTCATGCTGGAACATTATGGCATTAGAGGTATTCCATATAAATGGATAAAATCCTATTTGAGTGAACAGACCCAACATGTAGTGCTCTCTAAGAATGGTATGCAATTCATTTTTCCTGGAAAAAAATGGAACTAGGCATACCCCAGGGCTCTAACCTGGGTCCTGTATTATTTTTGATGTACATTAAAGACCTACCTAGTGTATTAAAATCTGTCTCTGGAGTAAAACCTATCCTGTATGCTGAGGACACAAATGTTATTGTATCTGCACCATCCAAAGATGGACTAGCTGCCAAAGAAACTTGGGTAACTCAAACTCTGCTAGAGTGGTGTTGTATCAATGTTTTTAAGCTTAATATTGATAAGTCCAACTTCATTTATTTTTCAAAGAAAAAAAAGCTCCAGCTGAAATTTCAATTGTCATAGATGGTAAACGCATCCCGCAAAATTCCAGCACTCAGTTTTTCAGAGTAACTCTGTCTAATACTGTGTCGTGGGATGAACATGTATATAATTTGTGTAGTAATCTATGTTCCATTTGCTTCCTTATTAGGAGTATAAGACAAACTGTTCAAGGTACTTTTAACTATTTACTACAGTGAATTTTACTCTAGAATCTTATTCAGCATCTTGTTCTGGGGTTCCTCCCCCATGCAGAAGTGGTTTTCCGCATACAAAAAAAGGTTTTAAGTCTTATAAGCAATGTTTCTTACAACTCAACTTATCGCCCTTTGTTTAAAAAGCTGCATATCCTACCAATTCCTGGAATTTACATTTATAACACAATAATTTTCACAAAAAGCAATATTTCGCAATATCAAACCAATGAATCATACCACTCACATTATACAAGGTCCTATAAAGATCTGCACCAACAATTTATCAGAACCCATTATGCAGCTTTAGGCCCTAAATCTATGGGATTGATTATCTACAATAAGCTTCCACCAGAATTGAAGAGGATTAATAAGATGTCTCTCTTCAAAAAAAAAACTTGCTGCTCATATTTAGATGTTTTATTCAGTAAATGAATTTCTGTGAATGTAATTAATGCCTGTGATTGTGTATGTATATATTTTTGTACTTATAATTATCTTGCCAATATATCTTGATGTGTCCTAAACTTGTATATGTTATGTATATCACGAATCTTTGGACTAATAAATGTAATAATAATAATTATTATTATCTTCTCATTATGCACACAGGAAGTGGCAGATACCAGATGAAACAATGTAGAGCTTACATAGGCAGCTCTGTCATGATACGCCAAAATCAAATTTTCCTTGAGGCAACAGAAACATGGACGAAATGTGCAAGTATATCCATGGCCTTAAGGTAATGACTGACCTAAATTGCACAGTAAAAAGAATTTATACCACAGCCGTACACACTGCAACTATGTCAGTGCATTGAATTTAAAGCAATGTTGCAAATCTGTTTTAGTGTCCAGATTCCTGCAAATATGATACATATCCAAGCCTCAGACAAGGTCCATAACTTATTTCAGTGTATCATGTGTTACATAGTGAGAGCAAAGAGCTTTTTTCATAGCGGGGAAGAATTTCCTTTTTTTATCTTAGGTTAAAAAAGTTCAGGGCATGGGGAAGTGTTAGAGCAAAATAATCATACTAAAAGGGATACCTTTCCTTCTGCATTCTGACCCCGTGTCAAATTGATCTTTCATGTCATTTCAATATTAAAATTTTTCAAACAAGCAAACAGAACTTCATATCACAATTCACCATGACAATTTTGAATGTTTGGATGCAATTTTGAATCAAGCAATGCTATTTCTGGCTAACACTATTCCTCACTCCAGAATACCATCGGAAGCAATTGTGTATTTGGTGAAGAAATTAAAGGTATTGGTTCTGTAACACTATTAATAACAATTCCTACTTTTCACAAATTTCCTTATTTCATTTTTGGGTAATTTCAACCTACCCAACCTATTTCCTTATGTAGTGTGATAATGAATATGGCCTTCTTGTAACTGTGCAAGAAAGAATTCCACATGACTTCCTTCAGATTTTGGACTTAACGCAGGTAAATTCCATAAATAATATTCAAGGTAAGATGCTGGACCGGACCGGTCTTAATTTTTCATAGATTCCTCACTACTGACAAAGGGTGATGTCTTAAGCATTTAGCATTGGGCTGCTTGCACTTGTATTGGTGATGTGAGTGATCGTGTGGGATACCATAGTATCCCATTACTTTTATTTCACTTAAATACATAGTTTGAAACTTTGAATATTCTTATCTGCTAGGTTCAATTACTCATTAAAACACAATTTGTTAAATATATGTGGCAAAATATTTTTTGCTGGCATTATTTTATTTCTATTTTGAACTTTATTCCTCCAGCATTTTTCTCCCCCAGTCTTTTCCACAGTAAAAGGAGGCTTTCTCAGAAATATTGTCCTCATTGCTAGAACTGACTTCCTTTTCTGTGTCTTTTTTTTATCTTTGTGTTCATTTGTCAATAGTTCTTCGTCATTAGAATCCTCTGACATTTTTTTCGGCCATTCTTGCGAATGCTCAGGTTTATTCATAGCATCTATTATCTAAATAAAAAGATATAATGTTTGATGTGATGTAGATTGACCATATTCAGCTCTCGCGAATTCATTGGGCTCTTACGAATTCATAGGAGTGTTACAAGGTTTTTGAAATGACCTCATGATGAAGTCTTCATGAACTCATATGCAATCTTACAAGAGTCATGCTCGAACTCTCACAGGACTCCTGTAAAAGATCCCATGCGGCATAAGCGGAAATGTGGCGGCACCTAGTCGGTGTCTATAGAACTATCAGGCAAACCAAGAATTTGATATGCTATATGTCTCCTGGAGGATGGCTCTGCAATTGCTGCAACATATGGCAGGTAGCCTACGCTACCACATTAATGCTTGGTGAATTCCTCTCTGTATACCCTTTCCTTCATAGAACTAGGTCACGCACGGAGTAATAGAATACAATACATGGAAACTACGTAATGACCTGCATGAAAAATACACAATATGAAGACTAAGTCCTGACAAGTGAACTAAACCGAAATTATCTACTTTCCCAGAGTCCGGTCTGAACAGTAAAAGTGCAAATAGTAACTGAAACATTTAGTTGCAAAGGTTGGTCTAAATCTAACTCTACCAAGCTGAACTTGGTGGAAGTTGTCAGTGTTCATGATAAATTAAAAAAAACTTAGTATCATCACCTTATTATTTTCTAAAGTGACTAATGTACTGGGGCAGCTCAAAATATTAAGTGTGTCATAAATGTGCACCCAACCATGCCGTTGCTTATAGAGGTACACCCATTGGTATCTACTTCACGAATAAAAATTAATGTATTAATTCTGATGCCTTCTCCTTTCAGCCTATGTGAACAATTTGAGACCTATCAGTATTGAAGTCATAACATTAGCTCAATACACAAGGTAATTCCCTATGAATACTCACAGTATATGCACTCTTCTAATCTACAAGTTTCTTTCTCACATCCAAAATAATCATTCCCAAAAGGTAGATACACAATTATTCAAGGGCCATGATACACAAAATTACCATTGGTAAGAGGAACTTTAAAATGTCTCAACTATTATAAGTCATCAAAATCTACAATGATACATTTCAATCAAGCAGGCCATAGCTATCTTTAATCAATGAAGTGTGAACTCACAGGACACTAGTATTCTGATGAATGTTGAACACCCCAAAAAGATGGGAATGCATTTTCCACAAGGAAAGAGTGATATCAATTACTGCATTCTTGTTTGCTAAACTCATGCACTCCATGATAACATGACACCTAGTTAACCCTTTGAGTGCAGCATGACGTGATATCACTTCATGGTTGTCTTTATGCTGGTGCTGATGACGTAATATCATGTCAAGGGTACAGTTAGTGTTCCAGCTTCAGTAGGCCCCCTCGTGAAATCTGGAACATTCAAGGTACCCTTGACATGATATCACGTCATGCCACACTCAAAGGGTTAACAACACATGGAAGAATGGCAAAGAGCATTTTCATGAAAAGATTAAGGAATGCAATATTACGCTTGAAGTCATACATCACATAAGGTAAAGTCACCAGCAGTAGACACTGCAACAGTAGTTTATACATTCAGAAAATGGAAAAAAACAAAGGAGGAATATATCGTATTGAAATTTGGGAATCAGTAATGTTGCCCTCCAGCAATGGAATTGCAAACTACCCAACCACCAGCCAAAGTGTCATTGTCATGACAACCAATTAACACACACTGTGCTCTACGTATACAATTTTTCCTCTTTCCCTTATATGAATTGCTACACATCTTGTTGAAATGTAAGTATGGCTAATTTTTATTATTTAATCATTTTGGGTAAAAATGCACAAATGTGTCTTCTTAAAAATGTCAAAATGTGTACTTTAATTGAATTGAAAATATCAACATAAAATGTAAAATGCTGCTCATGGACCTTGTGTCAACCATTGAAATTTGTAATGGCCTAATATTGAGTAGTTGACGTGGTATGTCAACTCCTGGATAATTGTAAAAATTTGATAAGCTGACTTTTATTTGACTCATATTTAGCTGCTAACAGTAGGAAACCCCACCAATAACCTCTTTAAGATGCTAGAACTATTGTGACCAATAGTCGATATGGGATTTCTACTACTGGAATAACAATGAGTTAACTTCTGATTTAGTTAATCTATCATTTTTCAGATGCCTCCAACAAAGGGAAATTTTTGAAATTACATGTAAGAGGCTTTGAAAGCTGCCATGAAATATGTTCAGCTACATAAAACGCCATATCAAACAGCCAAGAAATTCAATGTTCCAACAGTCACTTTGAAATACAAGGTTGAAAGGAAGTATCCAATTGAAAGGTAACTTATCAAGACTCAGGAATGAAGTAACCTAATACGTTACACAATGCCTAGCTACCAGCTTAAGTTAATATGATTATGTGCTTATCTCCAGAAAAATGGGTCCAGCAGGAATATTGAGCAAGGGAAAAGAAAACAATTAAAGAAGAATTGAAAACTATTGAAGAAGAATTGAAAAAGATTGACGATTGAAAAAGAATTGAACAGGCCCAATGCCTTTAAAGATAATCACCCAGGAAAGTCATGGATGAAAGGATTTATGAAGAATTATCCTGAGATTGTCATTCGAATGCCCCAAAACCTTACCAGTACAGGGGCTGGTATTTACAATGGAAGACTTTTAATTGATTTACCGAAGTCAAAACTGGCTTAACTGTTCACACAAAGATATTTTACAGGATCCAAAGAGAAAATTCAACACAGATGAGACAGCATTTTTAAACCCCAAGGGCAGTAAGGTTTTACCAAGAAAGGGGGAAAACACTGTACACCAACAAGTCAATCCTGATGAAAAGGCATGACTGACCATCCTGGTCACAGGTAGCGCTGGAGGTGCTGTACCCCCTCCAACAGTATTGTTAAAGTATAAAATGATCCCAGAGGGAATTGCCCAGAATTTCCCTACAGAATGGGGACTAGGAAAAACAGATTCTGGATGGATGACATGAGAATCATTTTTTGAGTTTATAGTGGATATTTTCCAACCATGGCTAATGAAGGAAAAAATTCCTTTCCCGTCCTTTTATGTCAATGGACATGTCTCATTTGAGTTTACAAGTGAGCAAGTTTTGCCAAAAAAAATGGCATAACTCTCATCGCACTACCCAAATGTGACGCATATACGTGGGCGTGCATATTGACGCAGGCAAAAAACATGTGTGCCCTTTTTGCCCATGCCAACACAGTTCCTCGCCGGCCGGTCGCCTGGTCATGCCGTGGGGACAGTGTTAGCTCACTGTGAGGAAGGTTCATGGCGATTGGGGATGGGAGTCCCGTCCGTTAGCTCTGTGTCTGGCTCATCGTACTCGCTATCTCATCGTATTCACCTAAACTATCATATATGAATATAGCGACTGCATATGGTGATTACTGTTTCCTAGGGTATCAACATAATTTGTATTGCAGCATTTGTCAGTGTATTGCAAAAAAACATTATGGTTGTGTTTTGAATTATCCTTGTCAAGATTTGAGTTTTTAATTTGATGTCAATAAAGGTAAGAGTGCCTAATTTTGGTCTTAATATTAACCCTATGGAACTTTCTCGTTGATCCCAAAGATGTATCGGACTTTTCACTCTGATGTAACACAATGTTTTATTCTGCGAGATTTCGGATAAATTGAAATTGGATTGAGTGGAAGGAAAGCAGGGAACAGGGGTGGCGGGGAAATTCAAATTTCCATGTGGCGCTACCTGGTGGCCAAAATTTGAACTATTTGCATCAATAGGCAACTGTAGTGCCTCTGGGATCAGCGCGTTGAACTTCTAACAGGGGGTCAGATATCCTACCACGAAATTAACATGCAGATGCACTCCCCTGGTGTCAACCATTTTATCAATTTATCAAAAAAACTAAATAATTAATTTTTTACATTCACCATGATGAATTAATACTTGTTGTATTATAATAGAGAAGTAGTTTGTGCAGCAATTGCTCATCATAAATTTTCCATTAAATCAACTCAGCCTGAACTATGTAAACGAAGAGACGAACAATTCCTTAAGGTGTCAACTACTGGTGACTTTACCTTAAGAGAAACCAAGAAATGTGACAAAAAAAAAGTTTGGTGTGTCTTATGCAGAGGTGTAAAAATGGAGACTCAATATAACATGAAATAGAAAGAGCTAACTCCACCAGGATGCCATGCAGTGGTTCAAAATCTGGCTGATTTCATACTGTAGAAGAAGAAGTGAAGTTAGAGTAACTCCAGTGGCTGAAGGGTATGACTGTTGTGATGGATATGACTCCTGTAGCTCAAGAAATTGCTTTAAGGTAAAATGTCTCTACAAAAATTTAAGGCTAAGCAAGGTTGACATTGCATAGAAATAGTGGATACAGCATCAAATGTCACCATCAGAAATTGCTTACACCACAGCAAAAAACATATCACTTACCTGAAACATGTAATAGAGTTAGAAAAACTAAACATTACCTCAAGGGTAAAATATGTAATTTCAATTAACCCTTTCGCTGTGGTCAAACTGCAGAGATGTTCCAGCCCCTGTGCGGTGAAAAAGTGAACAGTACCTATCCTACGTCGGCACAAAGTATGCCTCTCGTTGGACCTGCAACTCAATAGTCACTCAAGATCCCGGGATGGGATTAGTACAATGTATAACAATGAACTCGGTGAATGGCATTCGCAGAAAAAGAGAAAGTTCAGTAGAGTGGGTAGGAACAACCACTTGCCAACGGAATGTTCAACCGGGCGAACGTAGCTATTACGTTCACAGCAGCGAAAGGGTTAAACCCTGGCTTTCTTCAAACAATTGGTTAAATTACATCATTAACATGATAAGGCCAAAAGTCTGCCCACATAAAAAATACAGGAGGCAAAAATATAACAGTTCTGGCAGCTGAGGCAAAATTTGTTCAAAAGCAATATGTAATTGGAAAAACATACCCAGAGAATATTAACTTGGTGCTATATTAACATGTTCATAAAAGGTATAATATTTGGTATAATATAAAAAAACAAGGGGAATAATATAAGATGGGCTACATGTCATATGGAACAGACCTACACTGAAATAAAGAGCAATGATTTCACTAGATAATGGACTAAGGGAACTATACAAAAGAAATTCGAAACATAATGGGTGAGATGAACATGGATGTCATTGTGATACCAGATGGGATGATATTGTCAACTGAAAGTTTTAGATGCTGCTGCCAATGGATTGAATATGCCTAATTGGACTTAGTAAGTGATGCTATGATTTAGCACACAAAAGAAATCATAAGAAACTTGAATTACCAACGGACTATGGGTCTGTATCACCAATTAAATGACACACAATTGTAAAGGGATTTTAAGTGGTACAGGTAGTCCTTGACTATTGTACATAATGCATTCCTGTAAAACTGAATGAAAGTCAAATCTATAGAAGCCACATCGTCAAGTCCCATACTTATAGGATGATATGTCCCAAGAGTCCTAAATACTAATAGTAAAACCTAGTTTATTGAGCAGGACCCTTTATTTTCATGCAAGATATTTAGGAATAGTAATAACCAGTATTTTAAACAATAGGTATGTAATTATATTTTTAATCATGCAGATAAGTCTTGATATAACTACAAAAAATAATTATCATTTTGTTGCATACTGAATAAAACCTGGACACAAATTATATGCAGATTTGTAGTAATTATCTAAATATAAAAAACATTCTGCTGATAATTTACAAAAGGACTAAATCAATGATAGATTCTTCATTTTCAGACTCTTTTCTATAATTGCCACACAAAAGGAACAAAATTTTACATTTATTACCTTGAAAAGACTGAAGACATACGTGAAATCCACTGCACTCCACATAAGTTTTGAGGTAGGATGATTATTGAATTGATCAGTAATGAATGCAAGGCAAGTCCACACATAGTGTGAAGATTCTAGCTTTACTGGAAGATACAACCTCTGTCAGTGTACAGTGCATGTGTCTTGTTCACCATTCAAACCCTATGCACCACCAAACAAAAGTCAAAGATATTGCTTACTGACTAGCATTCTAAACTCAAACTTTTTCATACTTAAGTCAAGTGAGGGATTTAATTTTGTAATGTACGAAAGTGTGGAGTACTAATTTCAAGGACCACCTGTAGTCATCAATTAATAAAGATGATTTTCTGTGTGAGAGTGATTTTGAAGTTAGAACTATTTGGACACGGGTGACACATTGGAAGTCTCCACAGATGGTGATTATAGTTAATATGACTAATAGAGTTTACACTCCCCTTGGACTGAGGAAAGTATCCACAGTTTATGTTCATCAGGGAGAGGATTATTCTGTCCTTATATTTACATGATTTAGACAAAAGCACATTCCCAAAACTCTGTAAATGGGGAGGCTGTCAATATATTTTCTCCTCACCATCTGAATCTCAATGCTTGGATTTATTTTAATATTTAAATGATTCTAAGTCAAATACATCCATATGGCATATTATGCTACCAGAAAAAAATCATTAAAGAAAAATGAAGAACAAAATACTTAGGTAAACTTTCACTGATGAGGTAAAGTTTGGTGTCTTTCTTTGTCTCAATAGTCATTCATAAATTGTGCAGTCTTAGATAGAGGCATCTTAGGTTTGGGTGAATACAGTACCCCTTCCATGGCACTGCAAAGCCACTCATTCTTAGGAAGATCTGCAGACCATGCAGATGACCTGAGTGGTTGAGATTTCCAGACATTCAGACCTTGCCCACAGATTAATATGCCCCATAAATCAAAATAGCAAGGGTTGATGCTGTCGTCATTCATTTCATGAGATCTTGGCTAAGGTACACAAGGAAGTCCTCCAGAAACTCCAGGTCAACCAAGGAAGCACCATCATTCTGAGGAAATAAAATGTTTTGACAGGCTCTATCAGGTACAGGCATTTTCACTAATTTAGGGTGGAGAACATTCCATTTCTATTTTATTATTTATCTAAACCAAGCTGTATTTCATTTTGTTTCATTAGCATTCCTTAGGAACTTTGGGAAGTTTTTATATTGTTAGAATTCCCATATGCTTTTTCTGCTCAATTTTGTATGTATACTTTTTACATTTTGACATTCTAGATTTGTTTTCTTAAGTATCAACACACATTTACATATATGATTTCTGAATTTAAATATGCCTTTTGGTTAAATAAAATTTAACACCAAGTATTTAGTAGCAAATTACCAAGTGAGTCAAAGCCAAAACTATTGTTGTAGCATGGGTAACCAATGGGCATTTATAAATTATATATCACTTATATTGTGCATGTGAGCATTACCAGCCAATTTAACAAGTAATAAAATCTACCTTTAGACAAACCCACAATCCAAAATGAACTAAACATAATAATACCAAAAAAATTCTAAATTTCTGAGTGGTTTTTTTTTAATGTAGGCGAGGTTTATGGGTTAGATTAAGCACAGAGTATGATGTGGCTTGGCAGAATCATCTTGAAAGTTAGCCTAATTAGAATATACCAATTTTCCAATGATAAAAATATCATTCTCATTCCAAGCCACTCCACAAAGACATGCTTTGAAAAATAGGAATTTTGACAGGAAATGACGCCAGAAAACTAGCTGGTGGTCTTTCTCAAAATCCTTACCTCTATCAAAAACCTAAGCAGGTATGCTTCGTTATTTAGAGAGAATTTCAGAGATAGAAAGCAAAATGCTTGAACCATTCATGTTACAATACTTGTTTATTACAGTTTCTAACTAGGTATTGCTTAATTTTGAAAAATAAAAATCCAATATTAGTACACACGATGACCAGGGAAAAATCTCACTCAAACCACGTCAAGTTGTAGAACTCCCAAACTTTCAGCCAAGCCCACATCAGCTAGGAAATGGAATAACCTTCCACCAACAACAAAAGAATGGAACATACCCCATCCTCATGAAATTGCATGTAGTTTTAAAATAGACAGAGGTGGGTAGAAAATAATTGTATCGAAGGATAGGCAGGGCAAAGAAGAGACAGAACACTGACCTAATTTCAAGGTATCACAGGAGAACCACCCTCCGTAATTACTAAGCATGGTGGAAAACATCAGACATGGAAGGAGGGAGAGTGGAAGAAATCAAGGAGCTAGTGCAGCAGGTGAGAGTGAGGCTGAACAAGTTTAAGATCACCAGAAGAATTCAGTAACCCCTCCACTCATCTTGGTTAGAGATTTTCCACATTCTCTATGGTTCTGCAGGGTGGTGAAAGGCTATCTCTGTCCTTTCTTGATGACTGATTCACACGAACAACTATAGTATTTTTTTGCATACCCTCCCCCCCCCAATTTATTTCCTCTTTGGACAATTTATCCTCTGCGGACTATTTATCCTCCGGACTTAGCCGAACGACATCTGTCGCGCCAACGACGATCGCGAACTCCAGCCATCCCCGCGACTCAGCATCCCCTGCCAGCAAGTCCGAACCCGCCGCGTCCTGTCCGCCGCGTACCCTCACCAGATCCTCTCTCGTTTACATAGCAGTTGAAGACGGAAGACTACGAGGATGTGCTAAGGCAGAAGTGCTGGGCACAAAGGCAAAAAACCAGAAATCGCGATTGGAGATGAAAAGTAGTTCCTAACCTTCAATTGCAATCCTACACCGCATGTGTTCCCATTCCAAAAATTACCTCCCCTCCAAGGCTGCCAATCACCTGTTCCCCCTTACTCCCCCTCGCAACTTTCACTTTTGACCTGGCTGAAAACTTCCCCTCCGATGTAACAAATCGCCTCTTTTCCTCTGCTCACCCTTTCCACTCTCCCACCGTCTGAACTTCCCCTCCTACGACAGAAACCGCTAATCAGTCTCTTTTGATATAGCCCGTGGTCTTGACAGGTTCTACTCTTGCTGTCTCGTATAGTTGGCGATTGATTTTGAAACTTAGACGTCAGAAAACAGGTTGGCTGACCCTTACTTTGTTTGTACGTGTTAAGTTGCTGAAATATATTATCTCTCATTTGGTGGTAATTTTATGTACTTGATTGTTCCCGATTCCTCCTGTTTCTCTCACTCGTATTTTGGGAAGAATTTGTTTTTGGGGCATTCTCGTAGAGAGACATCTACGACTCTCCCCTCGATTGCTTCACAACTATACAATAAGAAATTATATTTAATGAATGCAACGCTATCAACAACATGCATATATCTCCTCTAAACCCCTTCCACATAATTAGTGCAGCAGTTTGCCCTACTCTAAATGAGAAGAAAATGTAATGATGGAGACAGTACAGCTGAGGTGCATAGGGGAATGGGTCACAAGATATAAGTTAACAGCACCAGGCACCTTGGAGCACAAACATGTTCAAATAACTCATGCCATGAGAACATAAGTGACTCCCAGGATCTCCACAGCACATAGATGTCCAAGAGAGGAGGTGGCCAAATTATAATAGGATCTGCCAAGTAGCATTCCAAACACACACACAGAGGCTATTCATCATGAATCACTTTCAAACAACATTTATACCCACCTTCAACATCTAACAGCTCCTCCAGAAGATTCTGAGTTGTGACTGCAAGGGTTCGATGACTTCATCATAAAGAAGTCCGTAGTCATCCCTCCTGGGTCTTAATCATCTCAAGCATAACACATTATGATCATTCATCATAGGCACAATTCTGGGACAGAAGTAACTGACAAACACGCCACTCAGACCACTGCTTACACAGCCATCTCAGCCGCCTTCATTTACATTCATTGCACTTATAACTGGCAATATGTGAAGAAGATGGCAAAGTAGTGTTCCTGTAAATAGAAGAGATATTAGAATGTAAGTAACTTATGATGCTAATAACTTGTAATATTTATTATAACTAATTCTAATCAAGTACTTAGACCTCTTGTCAAAGGAATATTTATCAAGGTATCACTAAATTATTCATCAGTTTTTATTGGAAGAATCTAACCACAGATTTGCACAAGATGTGCATTCCTGAGACACATGGTAAGTTCCCAACGGGGAAGCAGCCAAAACCACTGGCATATCTATTAACATGAAGCATTAATTAAGGTTAATTATACACAATTGAAAGCCATTATAAAGAATTATAAAGTGCATAAATAAAACCTATGATAGTCCGGGATCATGAATAATAATGTGAAATACAATTCGAAAATGTTCCTAAAACTCAGAGAGACCAATTGGCATTTGAAACCCTTTATTGGTACGTATTCCATGCAACGACTTCTCACGTTCCCACGAAACAATACCGAAGCTAATCACCGACTTATTGGCTCAGTTCCGAATATTCTTTCGAAAGGTCGTATGTCCTGTCACCCAGGGGAAGAGAGGTGTTAAATAAACTTAGCCATCGACTATTTGTAACCCGATGACCTATCAAATTCTGACCTACCACAGGGACTGTACAATTATACTAATGAGAGAATTCTATAACTGCCTTCACCGACGTGTCACAGACAGTTCTAGGGAAGTGCTACAGAAGAAGCTACAGGCAATGATGAGGAGGAACAAATCCATAGAAGTTTTACTCCACTTAAAAACAAAATTTACTTGGTCAACAAAAAGAATGAGATTTCCCTATCCATACACTACAGTAAAAATACGTTAATTGGCCGTCAACGGGACCATACTAAATGACACACCGCAACACTCACAGTCTGCAACTAACAAGCTAAATATATGTCGCTAATTAACATTCGCCTAATACCAATGGAGACATTACTTTTCAAAGAGTTACGGGAGGCTTTATCAAACTGAGTAATCGACATATACAGCGACAATGAAACCACGTACATCCCGTGTCTACCCCTTCCAACTATTAGGGAAATGCGTCCTAACCCACGGCCGTCTTCATACTCTAATTAGACGGCCATGCCTTACAACACTCACACATGGGGTCAGGAGGAAGCAAATTTGCCCCGAACGTAGGTAAGAATGCAGTAGGATGTACTAAGTCCCATCGTTTAGCTTTCTCATATCTTTCTAATGCCCGCTTGGGCGCCTTCCGCTGCCAAACTCGGAATACCTACACGAAAATCCTCTCGAGCGATAATCACAGTTGCACACTCGAATTATTTCTAGCTAATACATGCTTTGAAGTTATAGGGACAATTAAGTTCACCATCATTTCCTGGGCTCTTTCATTGTTGCTCTGAAGAGGATGAAGATTTGGGGTGGAATAACCCCCCCCCCCCGCCTACGCCTAAGCCCCGACCCACATGCGGGACGACACCACACAAGACCCAATAGTACATGAAATTATGACGAATGATTAAATAAAATTGAAAATCCCTTTTCAAACATTTTTCATCGGTCGGACGCAAAACCTTAGGAAAGTACGCGGCCAATGTTTTCTATATTTACACGATACAACGAAGCTAGAAAGCAATCATCAAACATTCGAATGAAACATATTTTTATAAGTCCATATTTTACTCATCGCCAATATTACCTTCTCTCACATAATAAAATTGTTTGACTAGGTGGACAATTGTGGCGAGACCACTTTCTCGTAAATTAATAATTGAATGATTAGTTCAAGTCTTGCAATGAGGGAGGGCGATTTTCAAAGTACAATTTTAGAGAGAGTAATCTTCAAACATTGAAATGAAACATATTTAAAAGAGTCCATATTTAACTAAATAACGCCTGTCTTGCCTTCTCTCTCGAGAGAATCTAAGTACAAATCTATAAACCATCTGAGCACTTTCACATATCACAAACCATAGTCTAATTGAACACTTTCATATTAATCCAGAAGTTGATTACGCCAGTGGTTCCCACACGTAAACGTAAATTAAAGTACCAAGCAATTGATGGGCGTAAATGAAAGTTAACGACAACGTAACCATGATAAATTCCTCGGTAACCCACCGAACATTTCAATAACCAATGACATTCAACGCAATGACGCGAGATGGGTCTTTTGTACCTAAGGAATGTAAGAAACAAACAAATTACCAATACGAAACTTTTCGCTAACGTGGTCATGGCATCCGCATGCTACCGAGATGAAAATTTCACTATCTATCTCAACTCAATAACGCCATGAGTGCCTCTTTACCTAGAGTTTATGTAAGTACCAAGCCAGTATTTTAGACAGGGTGACCGATGAATAAGGGCTATAATTGCGTCACTAACCTTTTCATGCCCGAATAGTCTGCATTGCCGCACTTCCTCCACAATCCACCGTATCCGCATCTACGCTATCAGCCATCGTGGAGGCAAGCTACCTAGAAGGATATACGCATGAAAGAGGATATACGACGTATATCCTCCTACATATATATATACATATATATATATATATATATATATATATATATATATATATATATATATATATATATATATATATATATATATATATATATATATATATATATATATATATATATATATATATATATATATGTATATATGTATATATATATATATATATATATATACATATATATATATATAAGTAGTCCTATTTCCGGAATTCCAATGAACTACTTAAGGATTATTTTATAGATTTTAAATAAAATCTCATTCCTATTCTTCATGAAAATGTCAAATCTATTTTTCTTTTGTTTATATCCCTTAATGTAACTGAGACCATGACGCAGATTGTTTTGAATATCATGTTTTAAAAAGTAAGTTCGCGATGGGAATGGGTGGAATCGTCAGTAAGAACTGGTTATTTCTTTAATCAGAATTTCCCCACGAGTTAACCGGTTAATTTTGGCCAATGTTGACGTTTTCTTCGACACATAAGTGCTCCAACACGAATCACGTGATATTAGTACGATTTGCGCGACAGTTCAAGGAGGGATCACGCGTGCACGAGACATTTCATTACAAATCAGCCAGATGCAGCCAGACAGGATCGTTAGTTATCGTTAGTGGTGGGTGTTCTTCCTTTCCACCCCCTACATAAGACACCTAACAATATTGGCTACGCCCATATATGCCAATGATCATTTCTACTGTAATAGGTTGTCTCTTTCAAAATCTATTGAATGTACGGCGTAAAATCATCTGCTTTGAACTTGCGCTTAAGGTTTCAGAAATTTAATTCGCTTCGATGATAAAGTGATTCCCATTCTAATTCCTTTGTCGGTTCCGTAGCACTGCTATGTTTATCGAAACAACTTTTTAGGCATGCTGATCTCTGCTCAATCCGATCTATTTCTGAGACTAGTCCTATGGCGTAAGGGGTCCCATATGATAGCGTCTTTATCGAAGAGAGGCCACAGAGATAAATATAGAAAGTCATTTTAACTTTATCATTTAATTTTCCTTGTGTTCTATCAATAAACACTAACTTATTACTGGCCTGTTCGCGTATATCTCTTACACACTTCTTCAAAGACTGGTCTTGATTCTCAAATCAGATACATAAGAAAACTTACGTTATTTTACACTGCACGTTCCAGCAGAATTAAGCTATGGTAAAGATGCCTGGATTCTGACCGCCTCGTAGGTTTTTCATTCTTTCGCTAACGAACAACTAACCCTCCCGGTCAACTGGGTTTCCCTCCACCTTTTCCACCTTCCTCTAGGCCATTACACCCTGTTTCCAGTTAGCAGTTTACTTACTCCCATAATCCTCTTTCTCCCAAATTCTACGCGCGCCAACCTTCTCCATTGGATTCTTAAAATATTATTCCCTTTCCATCCCAAGCCCGTGAAACAGGTGTTTGCTTTATGACGCTCCGAAGACTAAACGGCACTCGCTCCCCAGTGCCATCATGATCGATTGAATTAAATACAGGTCAATTCAATAAAAATGTTAGCATTTTAATGAATCCACACAATATAACTAAAGTCGCGGATATTGGATCAAACTAGTGTCTTATTCACAATTTTATCATCAAAACTTAAAAAAAGAATAATCTTCGACAAGCCTAATCGTGACAAAACTATAGCAAATATGGTCCTTACATATGAATGTGTTAAGGCGTGTTTACATGACACAACGGCAACTACGAGGCAGAACAGACGCGTAAACATATTCTCCAGATTAGAACCAGGGCTATTTCATGGCCACGTGTTTACGCATTTGCGTATTATTGCGTGTTTACAAGATGTAGTTGAATGGTGAATGAATTCACGCATCTAATCGCGCGGGTTCATGAATCGTGTAACAGCTGCTTTAAGCCCATTCTACAAAGGGACACGTAGGTAATTGCACAATCTAATCGATTGATGAACGTGAATTTCAAATTGCGTCGTGCAAAGTGATGAACTGCAAGAAAGAATGGCATAACACATGAGCGCGAGATTGCAATTAGTCCCTACTCTAATTCAGCTACTTTTACACTGCAGATTGAGAATAACTTGCAGTTGTAAATTGTTTTATTTCCTACTCCGTGTGAACACGGCTTTAAGTTGTAAAATCTTTTTCATTGCTTCGCATTACGAGCCACTCTTTTAAGGTGCCTGTGCCTTTAGCATCACTAGCTAATTGTGAAAAATGGATTTAACCCACTTATCCCGTCATATTAAAGATAAGGCTAATGAACGGTGATGACTAATTACAGCACAATGGCGTAATCGAAGTGTCATGTCTTAGGCATGCAAGTAGGGAAACCACGGAGCGACAAACTAGCGAGAACCAATCTGAAGTTTATGAGTGACTTAGCTCACATGATTTCAATGGACAGCTATATACGGGAGCGCGAGGTTAAAATATTATGTATGTTGAACTCTAAAATTCAATTCTTGCGTCATACATCTCCCCGTCCACAGGGGAGATGTATGACGCAAGTTGCGCCATAGAAATGAATTTTGGGGGGGGAGGGAATAAAAAATTCGGGGGATTTTTAAAACGCATAAAGAAATTTACAAAACTTAAATATTTTTACCCGTTTACAGTAACTTATATAGGTATCGAAAGGTTATAACGATAAATTAATGTTAAGCGTTAAGTGTAGTGTAGTAAAACATCGCGCTGTTATGGAGAGATATTCAGCCATCCGAAAGCTGCTCTTATTTCGATCGCGTCGCTTGTAATCAATTAAATACGTATTTTTCTCTCAGTGGCACGATATCATTCAACAAAACGAAGCCATGGGCGAAACGTGTAGACATTGTATCACTGAAGTTTCCGTAAATCTAAGTATTTCAACAGTTACAAACATTAATATCTATCATCGATTTCTTGCGCCCACTGTGAGGCGTATGTGGTGGAGACCAGTTGTTGAAGTGCCGTCCCCTATTACCAGGTGACGCTAAAAGTTTACTAGATATTTTTGTTTTTAGACTTTCGTAGCGATTAGATGCACTATTATCAACCATTTCCGGGTATACTGCTGCGAGGTGAACTTTAACGGCTCAACGTTTCGTTCCTCCTGCTGGGAACGTCGTCAGGAGACTGAAGATGATGTATCCGTTTTCATCTGGTCGGAACGTTGGAATACTGACACTGATGTCATGGATTTAAAAACTAAATAAAAACCCAATATGTAAAACTGCTTAAGTGATGGTTATCACTAAAGCAGTGTTTGGAAAAGATACCTTTCCCAAATATGGGAGTGACAACCAATCATTAACACATTTTCTGGCTTTATATTTCATTTTTTATATACTTATATATATTATATAATTTCATTTTATATATATATATATATACAATAGGGCCCAATTTATTTCAGTGCTAGAGCGCCATGAGTAGATAGTATGCCCAATAACGGCGAAGCAGAGTATCAAAAAAAATTGTAACATATGTAACGCCTGATATTAATTTATCATAATGATTTTATCCGCTGAGTTCCACGTTTATACCTTCGAAACTTCGCATCAAGGTTACGTTTGGCGCGCTTTCACAAAAACAAATGGAACCTTATTTTTACTTCATATTCAAAAATATGCCTGACATTTATAATAAACTTATCTTATACATACTGAATGAAGGTTAAAATTATCGAAAAGATCAAGCACATAATGGTTAATGCAATGAGTTGTCTTAGACTTATCGAGATTTATACTTGAGTCTACAAAAGTTTGCGCTGGCAAAAGTATATGGTTGCTGTACCTTTATTGCTCAAGGTCACAGATAGGAAAAGTGTACTTGGCTCTCTGTTTTTAGTTATAACTATTTAGTGAAAAAAGCTACCTGAAGCTGCCATGATACTGCAATTAACTGACTGAAAATATTCGAACACCACGAAACTTTACTACGGGGCACATCTGGCAGTTGTTGAAGTATGAAAGAAAAAGTAATTTAAAAGGAAAATACTTAATGCATTAAACATACGTTCATAGTTAAAATCATTTTATAAAATATTAAGAAGTCTTACCTCACAGAGCTTTGCGTGCGGATTCGGCTTCCACTTATCCCTTCGGCACATATGAAGCTATTTTGCTCTTCTTTCTGGATCTCTGGCGGAGGTCCACAAACGGAAGCCACCTTTCGTTCTATTAGTGCAGTTCGGTGCACTGCAACCTCCCATGGTCACAAAGCGTAATGCGTGTCGTAGTTTTCAAATTACAATAAAATACTGACAAACGCGCGGAGGCACACGCGGCAAAGAGACTCGGTAACACTCACCTGGGACGTCCCAATAATGGCGGATTGCGACGATCAGGGCCGCCCACAGGGGGGATGTATGGTGCAAGTTGAACCATAGCACAGTCTAAACAAACTGTTTAGTCTAGTTTAGACTGTGACCATAGAGAAAAATTTTGTGGGGGGATCACAAAATTTTGGGGGGGGAATTTTAAAATGCATAAGGAAATTCACAAAATGTAAATATTTTCACCCGTTTACAGTAAATCATATAGGTATCGAAAGTTATAACGATAAATGAATGTTAAGCGTTAAGTGTAGTATAGTATAACATCGTACTGTTATGGAGGATCGTTCATCCAGTCGAAAGCTTCTTTTATTCTCGCCGCGTCTCCCTGTACTATTCCTTGGCTGCCGCACCGCGCCACTTTAAAATCCCCGAACGTAACCCAGTAGCATAACTGACTCAGCATCCCTCCATTCTTATTCCCGCCCCTTCCCCCAGCATCTGCCAACGGTTCACATCGCAGTACAGTCAATAGGCTTAGACTTACGGATCGTGCATACACTGCACGTTACCTTAGGGATGGGTTGAAATAAGGCAAAATAGCAGAGCTACACATAGTACTATTTAATGCTATTTTCAGTTTTTAATTGTAAAACTATATTAGTTTATCATGAATATTTAATAATATTGACGTCCACTGTCCAGATTTTGAATGCAATAAATATCATGCAATTATCCTTTAAAACTTAAAATATGAACGGAGATAAATGATTTTTACATGATACTTTCACTGAATGATATCAACAATTTCAGTCTTGATGTAGTGGAAGGCATCCATTAAACTTCAAGCACTTTGCCACAATTTAAATAGTCACACTACGCGTGTCGACTCACATAGTCATCATCAGGTGCAAATCAAATTTTAAAATAAGAAAGAAGACAAATATATAACCGTAGTAACCGATCCCGTTTAAACGCGGCGACAAAGCTAGGGAATAGATCGAGGAATATCACGTTCCTAGTTTCCATGTTTATTTTAAGGGTGAATTTTATAGACTGAGTGTGATTCTTTGTGTGAGCGTGAGTGTTTTCCCATCCCTCAGTTCCCTCCCAGGCGGACGACTCGATTGGCGCCCAACATCGCTTCGTGTTCCTCGAACGAAACTGTCCCTCCCAATTTCCCCTCCCCGCCCCCCCCCCCCGCCCCTCTCTGACGACCGGTGGTCGGCGAGCGATCGCAACGCGAGGTGCACCGTCGCACTCCCCGCCCCTTTCTCTTCACGAGCGCACCCGCGCTCCGAGGAGGACGAAGGAAAAGGTTACAATATATACATTCTAGGAGAGGAACCAAATGGCCAATGCATGCATGCTGTTGCTAATAATTGTGTAGTAAAAATGGAAAAGGATGTAAGTGCCAAAAAATAAAGAAATGACTTTTTCGGTGAAAGTACAAGCGAAGTACAAGCCAAGCGTAATAAGATAGACAAGGTAGTAAGTGTCAGAAAATTTTTCCCTAGTTTGCAGAGCAGTCGGAAGATGTCAACACCGTGCAAGAGCCGTGCGGGGTTGAAGCGGAGAAGGATGTAAGTCCACCCGCCATGATGTATGTTCCTTGGTTTTTAACTTTTTATTTATGGCATACATTAAAAAGCTTCTAAACAATACTGGACTTGCATCCTTTTGTTAAAACTAACCCTTCACTTACATCATTTTTAAAAATAAAGCAAGGCACTTACATCCTTTTCCACAAAAAACAGATGGCACTTCTGATGGATCTGAAAAAAGATGGATCTTTATCCATCTTTTTTTTGTTTTCCACTTATACATTTTAAAAAAATTGTACCTTATGTTATTCCTATTGCTTTTCTATTTTTATAAATATATAACAATTTTTTTAGTAAATATTCAATGTTTTAGACTTATTTTATTGAATACTGAAAATTTTAGTTTCTGGCACTTACAACCTTTTCCATTTTGACTACACAATTGTCGCTATTAAGGGAAGACTATGTAGTAAACTTCCTGTGAGGATATCAGTGTAACTGTGTTGAGTAATGTTCGACATAATTTTAAATAATACAATGATGAGGGGTCAGTAGTAATAAGCATATAAAAATACTGCAGCCGAAATCAAATCTGAAATGCACAGTCAATAGTTTGTAAATGGCCACGTAGTGCGGTGCCGCGCCGCACGTAATTCAACGGCGGCGGCGTCATCAGAGCCTTCGGTGGCCCACAGAGGGTATGGCCGGGGGCAAATGGAGAGCGACCTCCCCCTCTTTCTCCCTCCCTGTCTCCCTACCCCCAAATCACAACCGTTGCCAACACGGGGGTGGGTTCAGGCGGTGACTGGAGCTGATTCAGCTGGTTAATCGAGCGAACGAGACTCACGCGAGATCGAAGAGTTTCCCATCAAAGCGCTCGATCGGGCAAGGATGAACTAGGGCTCGCCTCGGAAGGAAGAATTTTAGGTGGTGGAGGAGGAGGAAACCATGCATAGCATTTGTGCCATGCATGAGTGCATTTCAAAAAATGGAATTTGTATGACGCGAAAACACAAACGAATATCCGAACGCCATAAGCTTTCGCGAGAGCTGTATACAGGTATAGCATTAAGATGTGGTATAAAGTATCATAATAGTGTCTTTGCAGTAAGTTGACCGTCCATTTTATTATATACAGGATCCAGCTGAGTAGTTTTAGGAGCGCAATATCCAATATATTTTCCATATTTTTCTTAGTTCGAGATATGAAAGAAGCCTACAGCTACTTTAATAAAATATAAGAACTAAACGATTCTCATTTTTACAATGTATTCCTTTTTCAAGCATGCTATCGTAAAAAATAAACTCTCACATTCTTATGGTTTTTTGTTTTAAGTTTTAATTAGTTCCCCTATATTAGCGCAATAGTTTGCTTAAGATTTTATTTCTATTTTCTAGAGTTAGTTTTTTCAGGGTTTGGTCATAAATCACTGTAGCCAAACCCTCAAAACTTACTATACAAATATGGATATCACAGTAGAGGACAACGTGTATGATGATTTAAGATTAAATAGCCAGAAAAGTGTTAAAAACGATTTTGTGAAACTAATAATTAATAGTCTTCCCTATTCCTCCGTTCCACTCGGCGTTACTCCATATTACCTTGGACAGGCTTTCAAATTATTACGTGGTAAGAAGCTATATACCGGCGGGGAAGAGTTGTTGGTTTCAGAGGGAATGCGCCATCAGCATTGGGGGGATGGGCACCCCTGAATATAACAAAAAGTTTATAACAGAATGCAAAGGCAATAAGAGACAGAAGTATAAACACACCTCCATAATGACTTGTCCTCCATCATCAGGGGGTATCAGCTTCCGAACACCTTCATAATGCCGGGGTCCTCTTCAGCCGTTGGAGAACCGTCCGCCAGGACCACCGAAAAGTTTTCTTAGTTCACTTAATCCATTTTCTTAGGGTATCCTTCAGGATAAGGGAGCTTTCACGCCTGCAGCTAGTAATCAAGGCATAGAACCTTCTCCCAACCGTTGCCAGGACATGTGTGAGCAAAGAATGCTGCCCCTTGGGAGCGGCTGGGAGGGCGGGGTAATAATCTTGGGGGAGGGGGGAATCCTTAGAGCCGAGTGAGTGTGAGGACCTGCCGACCAACCCCGAGGCCCTTAGGAAACGACCGACCCTTGTCGCACGGCCCTTACTGGGTGAAGGGGAGGAGGTAGGGACACCAACAGGCGGAGCTTTACATTGCTGTTGCTTCCACGAATGTTACATTAATGGAAGTTCAGAAAATTAGGGGTCAACTGGAGAGAGAGAGACGTCTCATCCGGAATCTTTAAATGAAAAAGAGGGCGCAAGTTAAGCCCTGGTAACACAATACATTAACTCGTGCGAGTTGGGTACGATGTCGTACGAGTTGAGTACAATGTGTGAATGCATGAAAGCGTGAATGCACAGGAAAATTCACCCTGTAGCCACACCCACTTGTGCGAATGCATGAACGTGTGAACAGGAAAATAGAACCCGCTCTATTCGGTTCATGCATTCGTACATGAACTTGTACATGAACCCGTACGGCAAGATGAAGCTTGTGAAATTTGCAGTTGATCAAGCATACGTTTGTCAGTCAGCAATGCTTTTACAGTCAATTGTGAATGCTTTAGAGATGCAGTGTGAGGGGCATGGGATGAAGATAAATCATAAAATGACGGAAGTGATGATATTCTCTAGAGGCAAGAAGGCAAGGCTGAATATATCAGGGTAGGAGGCTCGGAATGGAGTAATATGAGCAGTTAATGTGCCATTTCGGAGGAGAATTGGTCTAATGGTAGGTATATTGTTTTATCTGAACAACCATGTGCTCGCTGTGGATCGTAAACTGGTGATAGCATGTATCTAGGCAACCGTGGGAGCGCTTTGGACCATGTACTACTATTACTGATAGATTATCGTACCGATAGATTTAACATGTCATTTTTCCCGCGTACTATAAGAGAGAACAATAGGCAGCGTAGCAAAGGGATAGGTAGGTGGAATATAGTTAGAGTAGTCTGTAGTGCATGATATATGTAATAACCAATAATCCCTTTCTTATTATGTAGATACTAGCCATCTAGCTGCATGTGACCCTATTCTCTAGCATGTCTCCCTTAAATATCCTACTTGCATGGCAATAGTGCATGTTTGGTGATCTTCACCTCCTGCCACACACCCTCGTGGTGGCTCGCAGGGTATTAAGTAGATGTAGATGTACTGATAAAGTGAGTTTGGGCAACCACTGTGGACCATGGACTAGTGATAGCGTGGGTTTGGGAAACCGAGTGACCACTGTATGACCGCTGTGGACCATGGACCGGTGGGAGGTTCAACCCCCCCTATTACCAAGCATTGTGATAGTGATGGCTAGTGACTGGAGTCACCATGAAAAAGGCAGTCGAGGACTCACGATCGCACGAGGCAGTTGTGCTGGGCCCTCTGGTGATAGCGCCTAGTGGCGCTAAGGTTAGAACTGTTGTAAGCTCTCTTCTTCTTCCATGATTAAGTCTGGGGTTAAAATCGGGCCGCCGTTGAACTCCTTCAACACTAAGGAATTGAAGTGTGTTTTGGGATTTTGCGGCTGTTATCAACAATTGGGTAATTAAATTGTCGCAAATATCCTTCGCGAAGACGCAGGGAGACGACATAAAAATCTAGTGTCAGGTGTGGGGTGTGTGAGATTAAATTGGATAAATTGTGAAGTGATAATTATGTGAAAATGGAGAGAACCGAGAAACCAAGTAATAATAGCAATTACTGTGGAATTGCTGAGGCGATGAAAATAACTAGTGAAACTATTAGTGGAAATAAGAGTGGCTACACGAATTTATAGAGAATGTCGACGTAGTTTTTCATCTTGTTAACCCTGCAGTGCATGATAGGTTGCTGAAATTTTTTAAGGCAAGGATTACGGGGGATGCGCGATCCAAAATTACAGTAAGGGATAACACGCACTCGTGGCCTCTAGTTAGGGCTATATTGGAGGAAAATTACGCAACGAGGCACATTTTATATCTCTATACGTGTACTACGTTCAATCCCAAGCAAGGTCTTAAAGAGTGCATTGCTAGTTGGGGGAGTCGAATGGATTCCATGCAATCTGATCTCCGTGCGGTCGCAAAGAGGGTGTCAGCACCTGAGGAAATTAGGGGGGCCGTAAGTTTTGTTGGCCACTTGGCCAAGGCAGGTTTTATTCAAGGATTGGCAAAGGAGCGCACCCAGCTATTGTGAGGAACAAAGGTGATGTGATTTTGTTGCCCTCTGCACTCTCCTATTCTATTGCTATTTCCAAAGGAATATTAATAATTCGAGGAAAGAGGAACGCTCAGGTATCCTTTGAGGTGTGAAAATTGTAGGAAGTTGGGCCACATCTCGTTACAGTGTTTCCTAAAGGGACCTAAGAAGATCTCGCCAAGGGAATAAAATTCATGGGAGGAGTAAATGTGCCGGAAGTAAGGAATAGAACGAGTGCGCGACCTCTAAATCACTCTGAATACAGTCAGTGTAGCAGGGCAGCCGAAGGAAGTAAATGTTTCCGGCGAGGAAAATTTGGACACTACGCCAGGGATTCTCACCGTAAGGAGGAGGAGTGGCCCTATTACTCGAAACCACTAACGAGAAGGGATAATGACGGAGCAGATGGAAAGAGGAGTTTTCAATCATCAGCGGTAAGGCAAGTAAATAAGGGCAAGTTTAGGTGGAGTGACCGTGGGGATTCCATTACTTTCGAATGCAATGATTGTGAGAAGGGTGAGGTATGCTTATTGTTGGACACGGGGGCCGACGCAAGTTTAATGAAAGGGAATATTTTAAGAAAATGTACGAATTATTTCCCCGAGGAGAAAATAGCTCAAATAGGAATAACAGATGGTCTCATGCACAGCGAAGGAAGAGTGAATTTAGCGTCAAAGTCCCAGGGGAAGGAATCCACCTTAGATTTTCACATAATAGATGACACACGTTTGTCTCTTAGCTTTGATTGAATCATGGGAAGAGGTATGCTTTGGGAAGTAAGCGCTGTGGTGTACGTGGAGCAAAAGAAGGTGTACATGAGGGGACTGATGAAAAAGATGGATCAACGACTGGGAGCAGAAAAGGAAATGAAAAGGAAGTTGACGATTCCCGCCCGCTGCGAACGCTTAGTGAAGACTCCAACCTCATCCACAGGGGACGAATGTCTAGCAAGAGAGAAATGGCAGCAAGGAGTTTATCTGGTGGAAGCTTTGACCGTTGCGAGTCTCAGGAGAATGTGCAGCCAGCATAATTAACACCACCGAGGTGGAAGTAGACTGTGAAATACCCCCAAAATTATTGGAAGAGAGAGAGGAAAAGCCGCTGGTTGAAAATTGCAGCCTGAAAAAATGTGAATTGTCACAAAGAGAAGTGAACTAACTAGGGCAAGTGATCTCGGATGTAGGTGTAAAACCGGACCCTCTGAAGACTAAAGCTGTGGAGCAATTCCCAAGTCCTACCAACACCAAGGAATTGATGAGTATTTTGGGACTTTGCGGCTATTATCGAAGATTCATTCCCAAATGTTCCCGTATCGCCTCACACTTGCATGAATTGCTAAAAAATACGGTGAGCTTCAAATGGAAAGACGCGGAAGAAGAGGCTTTCCGAAGCCTATAGGAACGTTTGGTAGAGGGACCGATTCTCCAATATCAAGATTTGATGCGTTCTTTCACTCTCACTACCCTCACTACGGATACCAGTAACAAGGCTCTGGGGGGCGTCTTGTCTCAAGGTGCATCAGGAAATCACCTACTAATCGCTTATGCAAGCCGAGCATTAAATAAATCCTAGATAAATTACTCAACATCTAAAAAGGAGCTATAATCAATTGTGTGGGGAGCACAGTATTTCCGACCGTATTTGTATTGCCGAAAATTTACTGTGGTTACAAACCACGAACCACTGACATCGTTAATAAATGTCAAGGATCGCAGCTCGCGGTTGATGCGATGGCGGATTAAACTGGAAGAATACGAAATCGAGGTAGTCTATTAGAAGGGTTGTATGAACACTAATGCAGGCGCCCTCAGCAGGATATGTGCTGTAGACTCCTGCCAAAATATTGCGCAAGAAGCAAACAAAAGCGTCCAAATTCCCGTGGAAGAAAGGAGGGAATTATTACACGAATTTCACGATTTACCCGTGGGGTGACTCAACGCATGAACCACACTTATGGAAGAATGAAAATGTATAATTAATGGCCGGAAATGAAACGTGACGTGGAGGAGTATGTTCGATCTTTTGAGTCATATCAAAAGAATATGATAACTTAGAGGAAAACTAAAATGCCTTTGGTCATCACCAAAACCCCGAAGTTCGTATTCGAGAAGTGCAATGTGGACATCATGGGACCCTTGACTGAGACCTCCAATGCTAATAAGATTCTGCTGACTTTCCAGGACGACTTGTCCAAGAACACAGAAGTCATTCCGTTACCAGACCAAGAGGTGTCAACAGTGGCCAAGGCATTGGTGGAAGGGATAATATTGAAACATGGAGTCCCAAAGTTTATATTATTCGATCAAGGGAGAAATTTTCTCAGTGAAGTATTTAAAGAGAATCTTTCGCCTACTAGGAATAAAGAAATAACAGACGATAGCTTATCTGATGCAATCAAATGGTGCCTTAGAAAGAAGTCATAGAACACTGACGGAATATCTCATACATTTTATTTCCTCCGTACAAGATATTTGGGATGCTTTGATCCCGTACGCCATTTTTGTGTTTAACACAGCACCTCAATCGTCGACGGGCTTCACTCCTTTCGAGATTAAGTTCGGAAGAAATGAAAATCTTCCTATATCTTTGCAAAAGGGACCCTCAGAAATAATCTACACTTGCGACGATTAAATGAGAGAACTAAAACAAAGAATGCATGAAACTCATTCTAAATCTAGGGAAATGCCACAAAGGGGCCAAAGAAAGAAGTAAAGGAACCTTATGGCAAGGCGGCGAACCTGCAGCAATTTGAAGCGGGAGACAGGGTGATGCTACACGATGAAAGCGTACGTCGAGGGAGATCAAAGAAATTGTCTTCCCAATGGACGAGTCCTTATGAGGTAATCGCTAGGGATGGGACAAACGCTACCATTAAAAGAGGGAAGCGAAAAATAGAAGTAAAAGTACACTCCAATCGCCTAAAATTGTTTTCTAACACTCTCTACGCAGTCGGAGGGTGAGTCCCTTAGCGTCGTTTTTTTCATACTGGTGACCTGTGCTATGGCAGGAGACTCTCGGCAGGAAACATACGAGAAGACTCCAAGGATTTTCTATGACGATATAGCTGAAGCTGAGCTCTTCAGTAGTGAGTGGAAGGTGAATTGACCGAATAAGAAGACAACGCTTACACCGTTAATAAGTACGCAAGGATGAATCGCGAATACTGTGATTTGCATAAGAATGCAAGTTGGATTCATCGCACGGGCTGCAGCACCATAGTTTCTGGAGTGAAGTCTAAACTTATAAAGTTGGAGAGAACACAACGGATGATTACTCAACTTGCAAAGGGAAGGGCAAGAACTCTATTTCAACTTTATAGTTGAAGAGAGCAAGGTGCTTTTCGAGCCGTTAGATAAGACAGATGCTTCCTTTTATATGGATAAGATTTACCAGCTGGAGAAGGAACGTTCTTAATTCCATACTTTAGTTGCGTCACATGTAACTCTGGGATTTCCACATTTCACAAATCAACCATTTCCACAGTGAATAGCACTTTAGCGGGCGTGGAAGCCAACGAAGGTATTATGTCTGATGGGTAGGAGAAATTGAGACATTATGCAAATGAATCACCCGAGGAATTGAAAGTTCAGATCGCCTATTTTTCATTGACGCTAACGGCTAATGAACATCTGACCTTGTTCATCCATGCTGTGGACGATGTGATAAATAACTAAGAGATCACCTTGGACGCCACTGTTGGTGCACATAATGGGGTGTGGCAGCCACAATCTCTGACGATGTGATTAAAGTATTTAAAAGGGAACGGCCAAATTTACCCAAGGACTATACCTTCCTTTTCACCCGAGTGTGGTTTACACCAATGCTATTTTGAAATTGTTACAATTAGATGTGTTTTTAACCAAGGAATTATTTGGCTATGTGTTATATTTGGCCCTCAGTAATGAGATTAGATTCAACGTGCATCATATTTGCCTTTACCGACACTTGTGGAAAAAATTAAAAATAGCTTCATTTTTATTCGGCCTAGTCAACCATATTTGTTGGTTTATAAGATGAGAAGGTATTATTTGAAGCTATCCCAGGAAGAATTTAAAAATTGCAAGGAAATAACTAAGAACTGGAGAATTTGTAAACAATTATACCCATTGCAACTATTGCAGAACCACAAGGATTGCGAAGCTGGCATGTTGCAGTCAATTAACAAATTCTCTTCGTTTTGCGAACAAGAAATAATTGAATTAAACCAAACGGTGTGGATACCTACCGGTTTAAGGGAGTGGTTACATGTTGCGATCCAGCCCGAAAGTGTTACTCTTTTATGTAAAGAAAAGAATCCCTATGATATTGTTGTGCATGGGACAGTAAAATTCACCTTTCTCACTTTTTGCAAGGGATACGGTCTGGGAACAGTCCTTCCAGGAGAAATGGCTGCAAAGTTAAATTACACGAACAAGGATTTCATCCCTCCTCTAACCCTAAATTTTGATTGCTGCGTGGAGGAACTGGAACCTACCTGGGCACAAATAAAGGAGCAATTACCCATGAGAGTTTTGGCCCGACACACGGCGGACTCACATGTTGCAAGAGTGAAAGTAAATGATACTAAAGCTAATTCAAAAGACTGAACGGGAGAAGTCTCACAAAAGGATCCATATTCATCTCTCTATGATGGGATATCTATGTTCTTGGCTAGTTATTTGCTTTCTTGTATATTGTATTTTATGTAAATGTTATTGTAAAAGAGGATGTAAACGTAAAACGAACGAGAGTTGGGATGATTGCAGGAAAATTAGCCTCATTTTCAAACCAAAGATCATAAGCCAGTTTCATGTCTCAAATGAGCAATTACCTTCTTCCATCACGGAAGTACGGTTGAAGTAGGCTCTAATGCCGATGCAAAGGAATTATCCACCCTCAATCATTCCACGGTAAATACCCAATTAAAATTGTCTACAGCTGTTTCTGGTAATAAAAGAGGTAGAAGATAATTAATTAATGTGCCCCAAGACGCTATATTTGTAATTCTAAAGCTGTTATTTTATGTGTACCATTAGTGAATTTGGTATGCAATTGTATTTTATGTATCTAGATGACATTTATGTGTGGGATGTCCTAATTAGTAACCACCAAAGGCTGGTGTGCCAATACGTGTTTGATGACGAGAGAAACAGTGTTTTCCCCATGTTTCTCCCTGGTAAATGGAGGAATTATCGAATCTGAGCAACCGTGTGCTCGCTGTGGATCGTAAACTGGTGACAGCATGCACTTAGGTAACCTTGAAAACGCTGGGGACCATGGACTAGTGATATTGTGGGTTTGGGAAGCCGAGAGACCGCTGTGGAGCATGGACCGGTGGGAAGTTCACCCCCCCCCCCCTAATATTAAGCATTGTGATTGTGATGGCTAGTGACTGAAGTCACCATGAAAAAGGCAGTCAGGGACTCACGATCGCACAAGGCAGTTAGGCTGGACCCTCTGGTGATAGCGCCCAGTGGCGCTAAGGTTTGAACTGTTATAAACTCTGGATTTCTTCCGTGTTTAAGTCTGGGGTTAAAATCGGACCGCCGTTGAACTCCTTTCCAACTTCTTCCCATTCCAACACCGTCCTAATTCAAGCACCCCGTTCACTCACGAGGCAGCCACTCGACTCGCTGGGTTATTCAATTGTCGAAAATATCCCTCGCGAAGACGTAGGGATACGGCAATATAAGGTTTATTATTACCATGGCTAAAGAGGCTTCTTCAAAGAGAGAACTGATGACGGGAGGTCCTATTAGAGACGCAAAGAAAAGGCTCGCGAAGAATCTAATATGGAGCGTTGCACTGCTTGGGTCGGAAACTTGGCCATTGCGATGTATTTACGTAGACTTGAGACGTTTGAGATGAGGTTGTGCAGACATTCAAAATGTCTACTAATTGTGTAAACATATCCTGTCACTATTGCTATACTATAACACTAAGCACTGCCTGTCACTATTCCCATACTATAAAATAGGGATGAGTCGATTCCACTTTTTTTCGATTCCGATTCCAATTCTTTCAAATCGATTCCCGATTCTCTATTCCGATTCCATCGATTCTTATTGCTAATAGCAGGTGGGATGTTGATATACCAGTAGCGTACAACTATTATTTAAATTCAATTATTGTCTGAAATAAAATAACAAAGACAATTAAGTCGCTCAAAAATTATATTTATTAACAAATAGCAAGTATATCCTCAGCTTATTGAGGTAGATAAAAAGTACAAATTGATAGCCTACACCCAAAATTACTGAGACAAATATGATGTGATCAATGAAATTTGATTTGAATATTTATCTATCTAGAATCGATGGAATCGGAATCGACTTTAGGCTATCGATTCTTGATACCGATTCTAATCGTGAGAATCGGTGGAATCGAGAATCGACATTTGGATTCGTATCATCCTTACTATAAAACTAAGGACTGGTTTTCATTCCTAATTTTAATTTTGGAGCATACACACGAAAAGACTTCATACTTTTTCAGGACTTTTCAAAAATGTTTTAAACGTTTGAGACGACTTTTTTTTCGAAGAATTAGGTAAACGCCTAAGGTTTTAACTGATATAAGTTCGTAATCTTTTCGGAGAGTACACACCACGTAAAGTAATAGGCATCTACATTATACCCAGCGAGCCACCTCCATGGTGTGTGGCAGTGGGTAAGTCATCACGCTTATCTTCCACTGGCAATCAAGATATACTGCATCAAAATGCTCGTCGTCGAATGCCACGATATCACCACTCAAGTTTGACTGAGCACCTTATGAAAGATATTAACTGATCTTTGCATTCCGCCAAAAGTTGAATGTAGATCATTCCAGTATTTTACAGTACTCCAAGCGTCCATTGTGTTCCCCAGCTCTCTTGACATAATCGTGCAAAAAGCCATTTAAATATTTCGTGAAAAAACTAATTTACCGCGAAAAAGAATAAACAAAATTTCTGAGGAACTAAACTACTGTATGCTCCAAAGCATACTGGTGTGTTACGCTAATTCGTTGAGTGTTTATAATGTTACATATTTTCGTCTTTGCAAGATGAACTACTTTCGCCACTCCTGCTCTTTTGTAGATCCGTAATTAAATGCGCTCTCTATACTTCCAGTAACTGGTCCTTTTTCCCATACTAACCATTTGCTAAATATTTAAAGGAAAAGATTTTCACCATTGGTCAAACTGAACGTGAGCAAAAAGGATACACAGTGTGAGCAATGATGATATTCTCGTTTCTCTCCATCCTGCATCACTACCGTTAAGGAAAATGGAATACGTACTGCTAGAGTTAATATAATGATAATATCAACTTCTAGTGAAGACTTGAGGAATTTTTCACATTGATGCATTCAACTTTCAAGGCATAGAAATGCGCGATGGGAAAACCCCTCTAGTTTCCCATCCCTCTCCAATGTGCCCTGGAACCTTCTTTTTCTTTCCACCCTTCCCCACACTCTTTCAGCACCGCCCACTCTCACTGGGAGAGGAAGGACTGGCGACTTTTTTCAGACGGCAGCAAAAGAAAATCCTTGCGACGGGAAAGAGAGCCTTTGTCCTCATCTCACTTCGCCCTGCTCTCAGCGGACACCGAGGAAGAGACTAAAAATTGTGTTTGGAACGTCAATGGGCGAAGGGTCATTCCACCACCACCCTTCCGCCCCCGCTTTGGGAATGAAATGGGAAGAAGACTAGGAATATTAATGGAAAGAAACAGCCGTTCGTAAGCATAACCAAGGTCAAATATCGATGCATATTCTCGAGGAAACTTCCCGCAATCAATCACTCATCGGGGGGCTGCATTACATCCATTCTATTCACTCACGCCTCTGTATGGATATACGGCCGAGCACTCGAGAAAGGTCATTCCAGATTAGAGGTGTGTCGTTCATGAATGAATCGTTCAGAATGAACGATTCAATGGCATGAACCGAATGAATTGAATCTACGCTTTCCACTCGAATCGTTCAAAATGAACGATTTGATGGAAGATTCCAATCCGCCGAATCCAAATCGTTCAATATGAACGATTTGTGTGGAAGATTCTGCTAGCAAATCTCCGAATCCGCCAAATCCAAATCGTTCAATAAGAACCCTGTAAATACCCTTGAAACACCTTGTCAAATGTCTTGTGTTTCCGAATTGGAGCATCACATTTCACCTTTTTGTTTGTTATTTCGCACACTAATATTTGAAATGCAGTAAGTCAACAGATTCACATTGATTCGAGATTCACTTCGATTCGAGATTCAGTTGGATTCGAGGTTCACATGGATTCGAGATTCACACGGATTCGAGATTCACATGGATTCGAGATTCACTCGTGGATTTGGTTCATTCGGTTCATTATGAACGATTTAAAGAACCGAATCATTGCCACGAATCAAATCCCATGAACCGAATCCACAAAATGAACCGAAAAACCCACCTCTATTCCAGATGAATGAATGTTTTAGAAGCCTCGCCCCTAGTTGTAACTAATGACCAAATTCATACCACATGGAGATAATATCGGCATGATGTTAATCCAGGGAGGTTACTCCACGCATGGACGATATTACTGTGGCATTAACATTTTAAAATTTGCTCAATATTTAGCGGCGCAGATTTTCACTACTGTCCAAACTCAACGTAAACGACAGCAATAACCAGTGTGGACGGTGAGGATATGCTCGATACTCTCCATTCTACATCACCATCGTTACGGGAAATGAGATATGTATTGCTAGAGCTATTATAAAAATAATGCCCACTTCTCGCTGCGACTTGAAGATTTTTTCATGTCGATGCACACCACTTTTAAGGCCCTTAGTGCGCGAGGGGAAAATGAACTTCATATTCTTTCCCTCTCCAGTGTGCCGAGGAACCTTGGTTTTTCTTCCCACCCTTTCTCCTATTCCTTCAACTCCGCTCCACTCTCGCTGGAAGGGAAAGGACCAAAGACTTTTTTTTTTCAGACGGCAGTAAAACGAAATCCTTGCGTCCGGAAAGAGAGCCCTCCAACCACTTCGCCTCGCTCTCGGCGGACACCGAAGAAGAGGCTCAGAAATTGTGTTTAGAACGCCAATGGGCGAAGGAAAATTAAACCCCCCGTCCTTCCATCCCCGCTCCACAAGACCGGCTGCGTCGCTTCCAAGAGACTCATCGTGACCTCCTCCGATCGTATTTCTTTCCTCCCACAACACTCGCTCGCCGGGAAATGAGAGGGAGACCCATCTGTAAACTATAAACATCCATGGTCTGCTCTCGAAGAGGGCAGTGGCCTTTCGACCCTCACTCTCTGCTTATTAGTCCGAGTCGCTCCTGAGACATTTATGTCGCCTGCTCTCCCTCTCCGCCGGCACAACGCACTCCTGGCTCTTGTTTTAAAAAATAATTCCTGCATATTAAATATTGCCAGAAGTAGTTAACTTCCGCTCTTGAGGCTGTGAATCACCCAATCTTCATTTTCATTATCACTCAAAGACTGTGTCATTGTGTGCAATTCATCTATAGCCAGTTGGCTTACCTTTGACTGTAGTAATTTGTGTTCCGCACTTCCTTTAATGTCTTAAACCTCCCCCATCCAATTTACATTACAGTACTCGGAAAATGTGCTGTGAAAGTGAAAGAACGTTGTTATTTTTCAATCGTTAGGCCTCATCTGGAATATGCTGTTAGTGTATGGGATCCATACGAAGTGGGGTTGATATCAGAGTTAGATCGCCTGCAGCGAAGAGGAGCTAGGTTTGTGAAACGATGATATGATGAGTGTGTCTGGTTAGTTTGAAGAATTATGATGGGAATCACTATCACAGCGTTAATTAAATTATAGGCTTAACCTCCTGCCTAAATTTAAGGAAAAACATTTCTCTGACGACGTAAAAACCCCCACGTACTACGGCAGATTAGATCGCGCCAGTAAAATTAGAGAGATATGTTGTAGAACCGATAGGTATAAAATGTCATTTTTTCCGCGTACCATTCGGGACCATTACAGCTGTGATCGTCGTCATGAATAGTGCGAGTAGTGACAATAGCTAGACAATAGATCTTTCTCTTTATGTTCTCTACGTTCTTATTTATGCATGATGTAAATACTGATGTTCTTATTTTTGTATGAAATTTTGAAAACGTAGTAGTAGTCTTTGTATCCCTTGCATGCCGGAAAGATTGACGATAGAATGTTTCTTGTTTAGTACATTTTAATGGGCGCGTTGCATGTGTGGTACGCTGGTTTCAATGTAGTTTCGGTGTTCTGCCGTATAATTCGTGCATGCCTGGTGTGGAAGCACCCCCTGCCACACACCCTTTGGGTGGCTTGCAGGGTATGACGAAGATGTAGATGTACATGGAATTCTTATATCCTAGAAGTGCTTGGCTTTATCAGGTAAACCTCGAAAGTTATATACAAGACTTAAGCTATTACCAGCAATGGTTTGCCGTTTTACTTCTCTCCCCATCCCAGGATTTATTTACTTCGTTGGCTTTACATACAAAAAACAATGTTTAAAAAGAAAAAAAATATTGTTTATCACTGGAAATAGTAAGAAATTAGTATAAAATAAATAAAATAACTAATTTACTCATGGAGGACGACGTTAGGAAAACGGCGCTTAGGTGAGAGTGAGGTTCAGATATTATGTTACTAAGGGAAAAGGTTAAAAATGCTTGAAAATAAGGAAACCTCCATAAGGTTCTTCGGTGTCAAGGCACTATCTTGGGTCAATTCCCGTCTTGAAATTTTGGTATTAGGATCCGCTTCAGTAGGATGACCAATGTCGCCTAAGAAAGCTGTTCAAAGAAGTCAGTTTCCGCCGAAGTCAGTTTCATGCTCACACAATGAGAAACAACGCAAAACTGAGCAGGAGAACGCGTGGGTCACCCTTTGTTTTTGCAAAATTAGCATCGAGATCACGTGGGCTCCCCAAAATTCGAGGCAACCAACAAACTAATGAAACGATTCCTCAGAAAAAAAATTGATTAAACACGAAACCGGCAAATACCGAGAGTATTTGGGTAAATTCTGACCTTGTGGAATATATCCCGGCAATAAATCCCCTTTTACTTAGGGAGGAGGGTACAAAGAGTAGGGTCCCTTCCTGGAATGGGAAGGGGGTAAGGAAAACCGGATGCCTCCTTGTAATAGGAGGGAGGGTTAAAAATATGGTAGTACCCGGGAAAGATTGCTAACGTGGTGTTTCTCGAATAAAAACTGGTCAATACAAGATGCTCCTCGGCAGATGGTGACCACTTAGCGTGTTCCTCGTCTATGATAAAGGCTCATCCTAGGCTACCAACGCTGTAGTTTCCTAAACGTCATGTGGACATGAGGTCTTATAGCGGAAACATACTCCGAATTTTTACCCATTCAGAAGAGAACCCTAGGTCCTTAACATACCTTTCCCCGAAGCAATCGGGGTTCACCAAATGTTTGGATAAAATACATCTGATTGATCAAAGTGGTAAATCATCTTGCAAAAACACTTTCATAGTTTTATGCCGATAACAACTCGGCTTCAGCACGGCTTCTATGATGAAGTAAATTTTTCGTTTTCGTTATTTAGTACAATATAGTCCTTTCATTAAATGTTTTGTTTTCACGACGGGTTTCCCAGTTTTAGTGCATCGTCAGGCACAGATTATGGTCAAAAAATACCGCAATCCTAGTTACTCTGTACCTTCAATGGCGTAAATGGTGAAAATCGTCTTGCTATAAAAATATTGTGAATAGTGTTGAGTAATACATTTTTTATGAATATGAACATTGAGAATCTTACGAAGGGAAACCTACAACAATAAAGTTTGAAATCAATGGCTTATACCGGCGAATTATCATTAATAGCTTTCGATCACACCCGGAGAAAATTGTGAAAACGTTCTTCAATTGAAAATGCGTAAAAATGAACCTTTACACCGCGTTAGGCGAAGTTTGGTGCCGACATTTTAAACGTGTGTATATGAATTCGCGCTGCGGGAGGTCACAGGGTATTAATTTTTAACGAAATGTTATTCAATGATTAAGAAATTTCTTATCACTGGTATCGCGGTTGGAAAGAAATTAAATTTGCATTAGCTGTAGAGCAGTCAACTGCCTAACTCCGCCAATTGTCTCCCTCCAGTCGTCGGATCGCATAAATTTGAAGAAGTTTCATTTTACTAAGTACCATTTTGATAGATAGGCTACTCCTTAAGGGTAGCGCGAATTTGCTGCCCCAGTTCATTCTGTCGGTTACAGTTTATCTTAATGTTATTTAACACACGTTATTAAAAGAACTTATTCATGAATGTTTTGCTCCTTTATCTTATAATTTCCCCTTCAATAAAATCGTAATGGGGAGTTAAATGTAATCACTGTTGCTAAACATCCATTGGGGAGAAAGTATTGATTGTCTACCCAACCAGTCAAAAAACCTACTGAAAAGTCACATAGGCAGCTCTTATGGTCTACCACCGATAGCAGGAAAAAAATATATTTTCAACCTGTTATGTGTTTTTATCTAATACAACGTAGCTATATTCGAGTACCTACCACCTGAGGGAATCTCTCATTCTCCACCACCAAGCACACGGAGTCAACCAAGCCTGATATCGCTCTCCTCGACCACCTTTCGCCCTTCTTGTTCGTGGTTGATTTCTCGGCCCCGGCTGAAGCGGACGTGGATGCAAAGGAGGTGGAGAAACGGACGAAATATCAAGACCCGCTTTTTGAGCTTCGGCCGATGTACCCCGAACACTGTTAAAAAGGTTGTCCTAATCGTATTCGTGCTAGGTGGAGTTAAGGGTTCGCTTCTAGTGAGCATCTAGTGTATTCATTTAAAATTTAAGCATATTCACTGATCACGCAGGTAAATTTTACAATTAATGTGTATCCCCTATTTTAATGGTTGCATCACTTTCTCGATGCCACGTATATAAGCAATATTACTTGGAATCAACAGGGGTAGGCGTCAGGAAAAAATACGCTTGAATTAAGGGTTAAAGCGAGGAGAGAACGGTGGCAAGTAGGACGAGGCGAACTTGAGAGATGTCGGGATGTGAGCTGGAGGAAGTGGAAGGGAGGAGGAGGAGGAGGCGACTGAGAGGGATGGGGCAGGAGGGGAAGCAGAGTGGCGAGGAAGGGAGAGAGGATCCTTTGGAGGCGGATTGGACAGCGTAGGGATGCTTGCGAGAGAATTCCGCTGCCGGAGGAGGGGAGGAAAGGGGGAGGAGCGACGGGAGACGGCTTTACGCGAAACTTCATGGGCGAAGCTCAAGTGCATTGAGCGAGAGCGCCATAGCCGCCAGAAAAGGAGCGGTCTTTAATTTACACCTACATCTACATCTACATCTACGTCATACCCTGCAAGCCACCCAAAGGGTGTGTGACAGGGGTTGCTTTCACACCAGGAATTCATTAATTTACGGCAGAACACCGAAACTACATTGAAACCAGCGTACCACACATGCAGCGCGCCCATTAAAATGTACTAAACAAGAAACATTCTATCGTCAATCTTTCCGGCATGCAAGGGATACAAAGACTACTACTACGTTTTCAAAATTTCATACAAAAATAAGAACATCAGTATTTACATCATGCATAAATAAGAACGTAGAGAATATAAAGAGAAAGATCTATTGTCTAGCTATTGTCACTACTCGCACTATTCATGACGACGATCACAGCTGTTATGGTCCCGAATGGTACGCGGAAAAAATGACATTTTATACCTATCGGTTCTACAACACATCTCTCTAATTTTACTGGCGCGATCTAATCTTCCGTAGTACGCGGGGGTAAATAGTATGTTTTTACGTCGTCAGAGGAATGTTTTTCCAGAAATTTAGTTAGGAGGTTAAGCCTATAATTTAATCAACGCTGTGATAGCGATTCCCATCAAAATTCTTCTAACAATCCAGACACACTAGTACACTCATCATATCATCGTTTTACAAACCTAACTCCTCTTCGCTCCACGCGATCTAATCCCGATATCAACCACGCTTCATATGGATCCCATACACTGGCAGCATATTCCAGATGAAGCCTAACGATTAAAAAATATCAACGTTCTTTCACTTTCTCATCACATTTTCTGAGTATTCACTTGATAAATCCTAGCTTCCTGTATGCTTGACCACATATTTCCCGAATATGTTTTCCCCAAGATATGTTGTGAGTAATTGTGACCCCTAAGTACTTAACAGACTCGGCGTTCATTATTTACGTATTATTAAATCTGTAAGTCCTACCTGGCCTATTTTTCTTTTTCCAAAAACTGACTGCTAGGTACTTTTCTATGTTCAGTTCCATCAGCCACTTTTCGCACCAAGCATGATTAGTAAGTAGGTCGATTGTTAACGAGTCGCTATCTTCAGTATTGTCGAATAGTCTCCTGAGTTCACCGAAACCAAGGACGTGGGCAATGCAGGGAGGAAGAATGAGGAAAGAGGGGAGGGCGTGTTTAACAGAGGAGTCGGCAGGAGGAGAGAGGCAACGAATGGGAGGGGGCGAGAGGAAGAGGACGGCTGGAAGGGAAAGAGCGGCTGGGGTGGGGAGGGTGGGAATCCAAAGACGAAGAAGGGCGAGAGAATTGTCGGGCGAATGGGAAGGCGAGTTGGTCGGGGAAACCTTGAGCGTTGGTCGTGGAGGGAGGGAAGAGATTGAAGGAGGAGCGACTGAAGACGGATTAAGCGAGCCATCGCCGCCAGAAAAGAGCAGGAGCCTTTGGTAGCTTCCTGATTTGAAAAGCTAGAGCTCATACAGAATTTTAGATGATGAAAATACGTCAACGCTTCAGAAATTTAAAATGTTTATTAATAGCCGTATGAAATACAGTATTCAAAAGAAACGGAACTAGCAGCGGGGATAAATACGAAGACTAGGCTCTCCGCTTCTTCCAGCAGTTGCAGTGCACGAGAGATCTCGGAGCGACCGAAACGAGCCATCCCCTTATCATTCTCGCCCACACATTAAATAAACAGATGCCTGGGTCCTCCCCCATACCCTTAGGACAATCCTTTTGCAGGTCAAAATTTTCTTGCGGTGTATCTTCTCCCTCATCCTCCCTCGCCAGCTGCGAGGAGAAAGCCCCTCGTTCCTTTCCGTTTATTTATTGCTCTCGCGCTGAGGGCGTTCTAGTGCTCGCAGAGTTTCTGTGCACTGGAGAGTTCCTCCAAGCCTAGCTGCCTATGGTAGATGAGCAGCGATTGGCTGCCGGCGTCCAATCCCGTAAACCGGTTCTTAGCTCAGTGCGCGCTCCGTACGAATACTGTTTTAACACTGACTTAAAGTTTTGTTTATTTATCGTGTAATCACGGTGACCTGCGCCGATGGGTATTACTCTCTAACCTCACTGCGATGACTATTGCAATCACTGCAAGTTTTCAATATCTATAGTAGTTTCTCGTCCAGAGTATTTCTATTCTAAAGGCCCTCGGTTCGGCGAGGCATAGCGTTCGTTTTCGCCGATTCTTTTGGGTCGCCACTTACAGTATTTGTACGCGGCGCGCACTAAGCTAAGAACCGGTTTACGGGATTGGACGCCGGCAACCAATCGCTGCTCATCTATCATGGACAGCTAGGCTTGGAGGAACTCTCCAGTGCACAGAAACTCTGCGAGCACTATAGTCGACCGTGTTGTCACATTGACCTCAATTCGGGACTAGAGAATTTTTCGGCTCCAAGTAGGCAGGTTTTTTTGGGGGGAGTATACCTTCGGCTGATTACAGTTCATTTTTATTGAGTGACAACTTTCACGCCCGGGCTGAGAGAGAAGCGGTAATGTGCCTCGTGTACCCATACACTCCAATATCATTCGGGAAATACTTTACTCTCAAGATGCGCTAGATGTTCATATCGTAGGCCCCGGGATAACCATAGGACCCTTCTTATAAAGTCAGTATTTTTCCATTATTGTTCAATTAGATAACTCTACCACGGGAAAACTGTCACCCTTAGTCTGCAGAAGTAAAAATGTACATTTTCAATCTTGAAAAATAATATATATCTACAGGAGGAATTATTCTACCAACTCGTGTTTTTTAAAAGATAAAATTCAAAAAGTATGAATGGGTTTTCATCTTTTGTGAACACAATTTAACGGAACATGCACATTTTTAACATGGAATATTACAATGTATTATATAAATAACACTATTAAATAGATTGTTTCATGCATGGTACTATTATCATTAGTAATTTTTCCTCTTAACCTAAATTATAAAAAGTCACTGAAAAGGTAAAATTGTTATAGTTTGCTGATAAATTAATTAAATTCTCAATTCTGCTTAATTGATTATTCTCTAGCAAATGATATTTTTATCTCTCTGGGTTACCCTCTACAGATGTTTAATGGTGAGTAGTATCTACGTGTTTCCCGTTTTTTCTCCCGAAGAAATGTCACTCAAACTGAACCTTACATATCATTAGAGCAATTCGCAATATGTCCAGTTACCAAAGGACGATCCGCTAAATTTTAGATTTTGTACTTATAAGTCTCGGCAGCGTCTATTGGTACAGGTAAGGACCTTTAATGTATTTTATTTTTGTTAAGTGAATGCATTTCATGAGTAATAATAATACGCCTGTCCGTTATCCGTCGATTTGAGTTTCCCGTCGCTTTTCGAGTTCAAACGTATCTCGCGCCCAGCGGAAGGATCACGTGGTTTAATGTTGGGGCCACAATCTCCTTCCTGCGCGGCTTGCTTCCCCGTCCCTCCCCCTCCTCATTTTGTCTCTATTGTGAGACGATAAACGGAGAAAGTTGGAGGTCAGTTGCCGGTGATGCCAAATCCCAGCTTGAGTATAGATGGAATTGGCAGTATATTACTTCTATATTTCTGTGTTACAACTGCTAAATTATATTGAGTACTTAAAACGGTTCATCGATTAATTTCGCCAGATTAATTGATTAATTGGTTTAATTAACTTCCGTAGATCTTTCCAAAAGTACCTCACTTTGACACAAGGGGCAGAACAATTCAGCGGTATACACTGGGAGCGCGTAGAGGATAATGTAGAGCGCTACAGCTTCTATAACAGCGGCAACGGAGGGAGCTCAATCCTTCTTAGCGTCCCAGCGTTTCCTGCTGCCGGTGTTTCTGGCAGTCGCCAGTCTCATTATACGAAACGCAACTCGGTGACATCAATTTTAGCAATACCGTTTCGTTTTTCTGTTTTAGAATAGAAATGCGCTTTCTAAACCTAGGAAGACCTATTTCATTGATAATCGCACTAGAAATCGGAACTAAGTCCATGCAATTATTAAGAAAGTATATCGTTGAAATTGACTAAAAGTATACTATGTGGTTTTGATGCGGCCATCGGAGGAATGAGAAACATTATTCTGTACCTTTAATTTTGGAAGAGAATATATTTGGATGAAGCACGTCACAAAAATTCAAATTAAGGAATTCTGAGGATACTATTTAGTTATGATTTAACGACAATACCTTTGAATAGTTCACGCTCAAAACGAAGGGAGAAACTGCTTCGTGAAATCAACACCCGTTATGTATTTTCCAATCGTAGTGAGTCATCTTCCCGGAGCCTTTCTAAAACCTATAGCTCTGAGTAATTGCAGTAGAGTGGTTGGACTATTATACTCATGACTTATATTTTTCTTGCATTTGTATTGTGTTTGTTTCCTTTTTCACAGACAAGATAGCCGATCGAGCCACTTAAGGAGACCTTGGCAGGATGCTAATTATCTCCTTCATCCTTATAAAGTTTTGACAGGTTATATAAATTTTACTCAGCCTCATAGTGTCTTAGCAAAGTTTTAAAGATCTGCCACTGATATCAGTCACTATTACTCAATTGCTATTTTTCCAAGTCTCGTAACTCTAATATAGGGATAAATCAACGAACCATTGTAAGTGATACTTCCACGCGGACACAAATATCTGATAAATATCTATTAAATGTCGTAAATATATGAAAAATATGCGTGTTCAGTTCAAAGTTTTTTAGATGTTTATTTGAAATAGAAAATATCAAATTAAAAATTATTCTTTTGGCGTTTATTTAATATTTTATATGCATAAATAATTTTATTTTAAAAAATATTGCCTTGTATTGTATGTTGCCTTGAACGACAGCTGGATAATAGCCCGATGCACTCCCCGTTACAGCAACATCGGTCCATTTAGCCAAAGTTTGTGTACACGGCACTGTTGGACCCCCGTATCAGTTGGTCCATTTGGCACGAGAGTTAAAATCAGGAATTTCCCGAAACAATCTTTCCTGAAGTTCAAATGAGCCCCATTCATTCATGTAAAACTTCACCCACGGGCCCTTCGAAGCGTAAATTCTATGCGACGAACAGCGAAATATCTCCCAGCGAATACGAATGAAGGGGTCTTTTGACCCCCATCGTTTAGGGTGTAATCGGGCTGCAAGAATTTGCTCCACCCTCACTGCGGTGAGATGACTGCGATGCGCAATCGTACGAAGTGAAAACAGAGCGGCCAGCGACTGCACTGGGTTAGCGCCCGGCTAATTGCAATACCCAATAGCACCCCCGCAGCAACTCTCGATTTCGCATCAATGCGCTTTAATTCCCTCTCCTACTCCGGTGGCGCGTCGTGAGAACACTTTAAACGTTCGAAATGTTCGGAAACCCACGACCAACTCTCGCATCGAGCATTGTGATTCAAGAACAAAATACTGCGGCGAAATCTCCAACGTCATTTTTTATCGTTCATCGTTACGAGCCAACAAGTGCCTGCATATGTATTAGCAAGTACGAGGCAATGGATAAAATTCCATTTCATTTTAAGTCTCCAGAATAAGGATAAGGAAAGAGATAACACGAAGTATAATCCACAGCGATGTAATAATTTCATACACCAAGAGATGGAATTCGCCAAGAGAAAATCACGAGACTTGACCGGTATTTGATCCCGGATTTCCATATTGTCGGTCAGAGGTGTTAGCCAGAATTTTGACGGAGGTTAAGTGAATTATAGGTTTTTCATGACGAATTTCATCAGAGTATATGCGCCGGCGCGAGTGACTTTGTAACATTCATTTGTACATTAAATTATTGGAAATCGTTTCACTGCTCTATATTTAACTGAAAATATTTCATTCCGAGGCAAGATATTTAAAAAGACATAGTCGATCAGAAAATTAGCACGACTGCATCTCGCATTGCTAATGCATGCATTATTTGGATGAAGCTCGACAGATTTATCTGCTTTTCAGACCTAAATTGAGGCGTCACAGCCGTCACTACTGGGAATATAACGCAAGAAAGCACTCGTTTCCTCTTTTCCGCACCATTTCCTCTGTAATTTTTGTCTAGGACTGTTTTTAGGGCCATCATCTTTCCCTTGACTGTTTGCATTCTAGACGCCTTTGTCCTTTCACGAGAAAGACACCGCCCTCACTCCGATCACGGCTACTACGTCATTCTTCAACTTGCAAGCTCCACGGCCCTCGTCCTTCAAGAGAAAGGGCAGAGAACATGCCCTGGTTCCACAATTCCCCATGGGAAGGGGGAGAGAAACTGTTTCAGCCGTTCAATGGTTTCCAGATGTGGAGAAAGAAGCAGGAAGGACGCTGGCCGGCATCCCTCCACTGACTTCTCAGAGCCCTCCGGAAGTTTGAACAGCTAAGATCGCCGAATTAGTGCATCCCGGAGCAAGTTACTTATGCAAGCTGCTTATAGTTACTTTTATATATATATATATGTATATATATATATATATATATATATATATATATATATATATATATATATATATATATATATATATATATATATATATATATATATATATATTCCCTTTGTTGCATGAATTAGTAACAACACCCACGGGAGAAAAGAGCGTCTTAGGTCTTTTGGCGACAAGCATACCCGAAAGCGTCCTTAAAGTTAAAACAGTAAAAATAATCAGTAACCACAAAGTAGTAAGTGCTGAATTCCATATAAATACTGATAAAGGGGTAGCCACAAAAAGAAAGGTGTATTTGTACCATAAGGCGGCATTTGATTTCTTAAAAAAAATTACTGTAGACCTCTCATAAGTTAAGTACTGAAAGCCAAAACCATACTAAATACGACACATGGAATATTTTTCCTAGCATCACGCGACTAGCCATTAATATCGCAATACCAAGTAAACAAAAAAATTCAATATGGAACCTATGTGGTATAATGGAAATCTCTCAAGCGACAGCGAAACTTTCACGTGAAAATGAAGAAAGCCTATCAGGATCTACCCAACGAGAAATTTGAGAAAACTTATGATAAATATAACAGAGCAAAAATAACAGCAAAAGTGGCCTTAAAAAAAGCACTAATGGAATTTTATAGTAAAATATTAGGTGATTTTTGGAAGATAACCCCAAGGCATTTTGTTCTTACATGAAGGAGGTTCAAGGGGATATATCTACAGTATTGCCATTAAAAAACGGTCAAGGAAATATTAGCAAAATATTAGAAAAAGAAAATATCTATATAACCTTTTTTCAAAGTGTTTATACTTCATGCCCTCAGAATAACACCGCTAAATTGCTATTCTGATACAAAAGTTCATTGCAGTCAGTAAATATTTCTTGTCACGGCATAGAAATTTACCTCAAATCCATTAACTCCAAGAGATCACCTGGTCTCGATGAAATTCCCTGCCGAGTTTATGAAGAATTAGCGTCAGAAATAGCATCGTACTTGAAAATTATAGGTATAAGAAAAATCTCAATCAGAACAACATGTCTCTTACGATTGGAAAATCACAAACGTCTCACCTATCTTTAAGAGCGGTGATAAGAAAGATCCTAATAACTATAGACCTATCTCCCTCAGATCCTTGTTGTGAAAAATATAAGGACATATAATTGTCAGCTTAATTATGAAGCATTTAGATAGTCTAAACTCGTTAATTCAAAACCGGCATGGATACCGAAAAGGCAGGTCCTGAATAACCCAGGCATTTTTTCTTCACGACGTTCTTTCTCCGGAAGCAGGCACGTAGCTTTAGGGTGCTATAGGCTTTAGGGGATTCAGCCCCCCTGAATTTGTTTCCCCGAGCGGCGACTGCCTCTGATTTATGCGCCCAGGAGACCACTAGCCAAGGGTCACTCATCCCTTGACTCACCGTTACTCGATTCTGATGTGTTGATTTCTGCCTCCGAATCACTCTGAAGAAACATCTCAATTTCCTTTCCGTTAAGTCCTGAGCCATTATGTACATAATATAAAATAATATTACAAAATTCACTCTCATTTGGAACAGCGCAATTTTTAGTGGTTTTGTGGCAATTGTAATGACTCAAAGCATGAAATTAAGGAATAAAAATCAGTGAGAGGAGTTTCATCGTTATCTTTGTTTATAAGGCGAGGAAAAGAGCCGACCACATGATTGGACCGGCGATCTTTGGGACACCTAGTAGTTTTTACTTTCGATATAAGAGGGTAAGGTGTTGTATATGAGACAATAGGGACTGTTCACCTTCGAGATATCGAAGAGAGAGTGAAAACAAGAGCCTAATTTCGAGGGCGATGAAGGGATTATATCATTTGGCAAGTGTGATTCGTTGCTTTGACCTTAACAGGAGGGTCACCCCAAGTGCCTGAGAAAAATATCTACCCAATCTCAGGGACGAAAGTGATAATAATAATTGAATCAAAGAATGTCTCAGAGGTCCCCAGGAGGTACTGATAGCCCATTCGCAATTACATTTGGTAGTTCCTTCAGGAACCACACGGACGATAAAGGTTAAAGCTACGCTCTCGATAAATTGGTCTATGTGACAATACCGCGAAATTATAGCAAACACACACAGCGTCGGTGGAATTTAGGAAACCGACATTTATATTTGTTTTTTTGTTTCTTCGCAGGAATTCCGCGGAAGACCCAGTGAATGGGTATCGACCTCAACCATGAGTGTGCGAGTTTTACACGTATCGGGCTATATAAAGGAATCAGAGCGGTCTCCTTGATCGTCAAATGAGGTAGTTTACTTCCCTTTATCAAGTACTCGGCCCCACTTGATTTCAATGTACTGCCTGTCGTCTGATGTTCACATTCACTCACTCGCCAATTTATTAATCAATGAATCCATTCACTCTCTCTTGATAATTAATCAATCAATGAAACGCGATTCATGAATGAGGGAATAGACCGGATCTCTGACAGTGTCAATTACTCAATTTAGTGTACTTACCTGAGGCTATTTTCACTTTTAACTTACTTTTAAATGAAGTTTAGTAAAGAGGATATTTATTCAAATGAGAAATTAGAGTTTGGATCCATCTGATGAATTTTTAAATACCGATTACATGTCTGAGTGAGAGACCCAAAGAAGTTTGGAAATCTCTTGAAAATCTCTTTAAAACGATTTTTGAAGTTTTCCCAGCGTTTTTTCAAGGTGTGCTTTGAGCAATATATTAGCCGTGTAGTTCACGAGTACAGTCTGGAGGATGGAGAATAATACTTATTGTTAGAGGATAAAGTAAATTATTAAATCATATTGTAATATATTATTTAAGAAATTTCCCGCATACAGCATAAATGCCAGTTTACAGCGGCACAATATAATAACTCATGAAAGGCGAGACAGATGCATTCAAATGTAAGTGACAGCGTTTACAATATTGAGAAAAAGAAAAAAATACTCGTGGAGAAGTGTGCTTAGGCATTGCCTGTTGAGTGAGAAAGAGCGCGGCGGGTAAACGTGTAGGAAGAAAGCGAAAACGGGTCGATATTGTCGGCCCCGGTGGCGACAGGGTACAGTTCTCGCCTGCCAATCCAAGGGTCGCGGGTTCGGGTCCCACCTGGGTGGATCTTTCACCACTCGGGACATGGGTGTTTGTGTTTGTCCATTGTTAAAACACCCGATGTAAATGGCCAATTGTGCTGTTTTCGGGATATTTGAAATAAATAAATAAATATTGTCTGGAAGAGAATTAGTCAGGGAGGAAAGGCGGAATTGAAGGGAGCTTTTACTAAGGACAATCTGGGAATGGGTATGTGGAGTAGAGACTGGATGATAGTGGGTCCACGCGGGATAAAACTGAGGCTAGAGATCAGTTCAGGACAGTCAGTTGTCGAGTTGAGAATGCTATAGATGAGCCTTAGGTCAGTTTTGAGCATTTTTTTGTGTGATCAGGGATGGAGAGAGTGGACATAATGGTATCAGCTGGCATATGTGGAAATTAGAAACTCTGCGTTTAACGATTTTACTGAATTAAGAAGTAAAACTCCTAAGGGTAAAAATATTAGATGAAGCGGAGATGGACCAAATGGGGGAGCAATTCATAATGAGTGAAAGGAGATTAGTTGAATAATATGAGCGTAATGCTTGTGGATCTGCAATTTCTGTGAAACGGTAGAGGAGGCCAAGGAGAGATATTTCACTACTTTTAACGCTGAGGATATGGTCACAGTAGGTAAGTTATTGATCCATGAATACGCCAAGGCCTTTCACAAGCGAGACACGATTGAGTATCAGGGAATTTAAGCCGTAGCTGAAGTTCTGGAGGGATTTTTTCAGAGAAATTAAGGGAATATTGTATTTCCTTGGGGTCAATTTAAGTTTCCAGGTATTGCACCGTGCTGAAAAGTAATTCAAGGCAACCTGAAGGTCAAAACAGTCGGTGGCATTGCTGATCTGCTTAAAGATTTTGCAGTCGTCTGCATGAAAAAAGGTATGAGCTAGTGAGGTAGGAACAAGGGAGGCTAAATTGTTGATGAAAAGGTTAAAAAGATATGGTCCGCGGACACCTCCCTGAAGAACCCCGGAGTGACAGGTGACCAGTGTGATGAGGAGCCGGAAAATATTACACGCTGGGATCTATTGGAGAGGAAGGAGTTTAGTAGATTCAGGAAGTTGCAGTGAAGGTTAAAGCAATGAGAGAATTTTTGGAGGAGAAGCCTATCGTCGAGAGCCGAAGGGTTTTAAGAGGTCGAGGAAGATGTCATCAAGTTTGAGTTTCGTCGGTAATGGAATTAATAACATGGTGCTGAAAGACTGCTAGATAGGCCAGGCAGGAGCGCCCCGGAAGGAAAGCATGTTGATTCTTCGAAAGAAAAGGAGAAGTGGTCGAACCTGTTAATAATAACCCTTTCACAAAGAGAAGATAAAATCGGACGTAAATAGATCAGGCGGTAGTTAGAATCTTCATATTTGGGACCGTATTTATGTACGGAAATGAAATTGGCGATTCTCCATTGGATAGAAAAAGCGCCGAGGGAAAAGCAACGGTTTGAAAGGAGGGTGAAGGAGAGAGAGAGAGGGTGGAGGCACAGTTTTTAAGGAGTATGGGACTAATGCCGTCTGGGCCAGAGGCGCGATGAGAGAGATTTTAGAAATATATTCAAATACCTCTCTGGTCCTGTCTGTACCTCGGATAAGCAATGGTCACGAATTTGAGCGAGGAAGTGATCACGGTCAAGAGGGATTTTAGACCCCACTTGGAGTACGCCGCTAGCATATGGGAGCCTTACGAAGTAGGACTAGTTTCAGATATAGATCTATTACAGCGGAGGGCAGCTAGATTTGTTAAAAATTGCTCTGATAAACATACCAGTGTTACAAAATCGTTGAAGAAATTAGGGTGGGAACCTCTATCCGATCGAAGGGAGCAATATATGTTAACTCTTTTTCGAAAGTTTGATGTAGACTATTTTTTGCCGGACTTTCAAAATATTTTTCTAGAGCCAAACAATTATGGTAGGAAATAAGATTAAGAAAATAGACTGCAGAACCGATAGAATTAACATTTCATTTTTCCACGTACAATAAGGAACCATAATAGTTGCGATAGATCAGATCTAGGATATTGGCTTGGTTAAATAAGTTTTTTCAGCAGTGCTAAATATTCTTAACATGAATTTTAGAGAATAACCTCGCATGCAATCTCTGGCATGATACATTCTTGCATGTTTTAATACCTTGTAGCGATATTTATTTGTCGCATTAATAATACTAACCAGTAGTTGTATCATGACTAGAGTACTGGATGATAACATGTTCTTCTACACATAACTCTCCTGGTTTGTGGTCTGACTGCGTAGCGTTGTCCTGACTGCTTTTGGCCTGCGCCTGGCATTCGGGGAACGAGCGCGGTTCTGCTTTGAACTGTATACCTGGTGTTGAATCACCCCGTGCCACACACCCTAGTGTTAGCTTTCACGGTATTTCGTAGATACAGATGTAGATGAGGGAACAGACAATGTGTAAATACTTTATTAAACTAATTTGGTCTATATTGTCCCACTACACTTAGATAATAGTATAAGACAGTTCATCGGGGACGCGTGGGCGACCACAGCGCGCCGCGGCGTCAATTTACAAGGGATCAGAATGTTTTAGGGTTGGTAGAAATGGAAGAGCTAAGTCCCTGCACATATATAATCAAATCTTATAATCACGGCGGACGAGAGCTGCTTGGTGTAACGACAAAGCTCGCTGTAAGAACGTCGGGTGTTCTCTTTTGGAAACGAAAAGCTTTGAGCAGATATCATGCACGGTTGTTTCCAAGAAAGTGAATGGTATCCGACTTGAAGCAGGTAGGAAACTTTTTTGTTTGGGTTAGACAGTGGGCCCAAAATCTTAAACAATACTGTCGAGGACGGCGCATAGGAAATATACTCCTCACGGAGACAGATGTGAGCACATTCCAGAGGATTAGTCCGAGGCAGCGAATAACCTCAGGAGAAAGGCTCACCCAGGTAGACGCGATATTTTTAATTTCAAAAAAGCTTTCAATAAAGTTCCGCATTCAAAATTAATTGTTAAGCTAAGAACCTATGAAATATATCACGATATAATATGTTGGAATGAAGATTTCTTAAGGAACCGCGAACAGAGGGTAGTTCTAGATGGCGTTAGTTCAGATACAGTGACAGTCACATCCGATGTACCCCAGGGAAGTGTCATTGGTCCCTTATTACTCCTTTTGTATATTAATGATATCACAACTGTCGTTACCAGTAAAATTCGTCTTTTTGCGGACGACGCAGTATTGTATAGGGATATTAACACAGTCTGATAGAATTGCGTTGAAGAAAGACCTAGAAGCTATAAGCGGATGGTGCGACACTTGGAAATTAGAATTAAATTTTAATAAGTGCGTTGTTATGAATTTTTGGAGGAAGAGTAGCGTAACCAACGAGAGGAGCACAATCAAGCCGAACTAATAAATGTAGAGTCAGTAAAGTACTATGGAATAACCCTTACTCAGGACTTGTCGTTGGGGAAGCATATACGAGAAATTTGTGGACAGGTAAGTCGTAAATTAGGATTTATTAAAAGAATACTAGGCAAGTGTGACGAGAAGTTAAAGGAGCGATGTTATTTATCTCTTGATAGACCCCACATGGAATATGCCGCTAGTATATGGGACCCTTATGAAGTAGGACTAGTTTCAGATATAGATCGAATACAGCGGAGGGCAACTAGATTTATTAAAAATTGCTATGATAAACCTACCAGTGTTACAAAATTATTGAGGGAATTAGGGTGGGATCCTCTATCCAATCGAAGGGAGAAAAATAGGTTAAATCTTTTAAGAAAGTTTGAAGTAGACTTTTCTTTAAAAGATTTAAGTTTCTCCTGGTGAATGACATTTATAAACTCTTCTCGGGCTCTTTTTTTTTCGGGAGACTTTTTTTTGCCCGACGTTGAAAATATTTTGCTAGAGCCAAACTATTATGGTCGGAACGATCACAGGATTAAGATTAAGGAAATAGAATGCAGAACCGGTATATTTAAAATGGCATTTTTTTCCACGTACAATAAGGGACCAAAATAGTTGTGATAGATCAGTTCTAGGATACTGACTAGGTTAAATAGGATTTTTTCAGCCTTGCTAAATATCTTAACATGAATTGTAGATACTAACCTCTCATGCAATCTCCGGCATGATATATTCCTGCATGTCTTAGCACCTTGTAGTGCTATTTGTCTGTCACATTAATAATACTAACCGGTAGTTATATCTTGAGTAGTGTAATGCATAGTAGCATGTTCCTCTACGTACCACTCTCCTGGTCGTGGTCTGACTGCGCACCGTTGTTATGACTGCTTTTGGCCTGCGCCTGGCATTCAGGGAAACGTGCGCGGTTCTGAATTGCACTGGGATGAGTGCTGCATGCCTGGTGTGGAATCACCCCGTGTCACACACCCTAGTGGTGGCTTGCACGGTATTTCATATATGTAGATGTAGATAACTTCCTCCCAACATACCTTCGACCATAGAGGGAAAGGCTTGAGGGGAGGAATAGGAACCCCCACAGTGTAACTTCTGAAGCGGAAAACTGCATCGAGGGACTCGAGGTCCGAGTCGAAGATATTTCTCCCTGGGGTCCCAGGGTGTGCGGTCGAAAGAATGAAGTCCAGTGTTGCTGAGTATCGGGTCCCTAGGAGGCATTATGGAGACAGGAGAAGAGCACCAATAAAATTTTGAATGAAAAAGTCATCATGAACGCCACGTGGACAGCCACTTGTAGGAGAGTCCCAGCGAATAGAGAGGATAACTTAGTGAGAGGATAGTCCAAGCGAGGAGAGGAAATCCCCGACAGGGATAACAGGACCAAGATTAAAAGCCCTAAACACAGAATCTAGACAGTTTTCCAGAAAAATAAAATCACTGGCAGAAGGATGGTGGAAGCAACCAACAAATATTTTACGAGACTTAGTATGTTTACCTGAGGACAGAGACTTAACTCCTCACTATTTAAATTCCCTTTCACATATTTGCAGTGAAAAAGTTTTGGCTAAAATTATGCAGTTAAATTTCATGAGGAGCATTCTCACACTCACGCTTAAGTAATACTCCGGCAAAAATGCATCGAGTTTCTTCCCCTATGAAAGTGTTAAAATACAAATCATCTTATCTACAAAGCGACCTAGAAGAGGATACATCTACATTTACGCTCATTCGTATACTCCTCATAAATACACCGAGTTGTCCATGGAGTATAAATTGGGAATGAGAACCACCAAAAATTATGCGATTGGTACGTCCCAAAAGCATCTATTCCTCTTCAAATATGCTGTGACATTATTTCTTCTACGGAGGTTAAAGTTGACTGTGCGCAACATGAAGATGTTAACAGACTTTTAAAAGAGTCAAATTTTCTCTTGGTGCTTATGAATTTTCATGGATTTTGGAAAGGGACACTATAAAGCTTCACATATTTAGAATGCATGGATAAGGTTAAAACATGTTCGCAATTCTCACTACCCGAGTCATGTGTGCTGGTGATCGCAGTACATCTACATCTACATCTACGTAATACCCTGCGAGCCAACACGAGGGTGTGTGGCAGGGGGTGAAGATCACCAAACATGCACTATTGAACTCCACTTTCTTAGGCGAGATATCGTAGAACAGCATAATGAGTAATGAAGATCAAACGATTTCGTACTGTCTACTAATTTTTTTTTAATTTCACCTCTTACAACACGTGTTTCGACTGACTAGCAGTCATCATCAGGCAAGACTAATACAACATAAACAGATATGAGCTTATATAATACGTGAAACACTATATTTACGTCACACTGGGAAAGGATAGAAGGACAAGTGGGAGAAAATGGAAAAGGGGGGGTGGTGTGAGGGGGGAGAGGGTAGTTTGTTGGAGGAGGTAAAGTTATTTAACAATGGAGTCAAAAATAGGAGAATGACAAACAAATTCATTCTCATTTAATAAGTTCATTTTCTTTCGTTTCCTTTTGACTATTTCCCACTGTTCCGAAACATCTAAACGGTGTCCTTTATCCATGGAACGGAGGATTTTCACATTAAATGTGGAGTGGTGAGATTCTTCCATTAGATGTTTGGCGAAATAAGACTTAGGGTCTCTGTTCACCAAACACCTTTTGTGTTCCGACACCCTGGTTAAAAAATTTTTCCCAGTTTGACCGACATTAACACTACCACATGTATCACACTTAAGTTCATAAACCCCCGATTTTAGCAGGGGGTCAAAAGGATCTTTGGCATTATTGAATATTGTTCCCAGAGTTCTTGGAGTGTTAAAACTCACTCTGTATTTGTCTTTAGGGAATGATTTAACTGCATCGTAAGACATTTTTCCCAAGTAAGGCAGCTTTACCCATTTAAGTTTTTTATCTTTGACTGGTTGCAATAATGAAATGTCTTTTAATGCCCTATTTTCTAATTTCTTATTTAATATTTTATTTACAAGATTTCCGTCATAACCATTATATTTAGCAATTTGTCTAATTATATTTAGTTCTTTTTCAAAATTATCCCCAGAAAGAGGGATATTTAAAGCTCGCTGGATCATATGATTGAACGCTGCAGTTTTATGAGACCACGGGTGGCACGAATCAAACGGTATAACGTGGTCTGTATAAGTTGGTTTGCGGTATATTGCAAATTGGTGGAGATTATTTGAAGTTGAGGTACTTAAGTCAAGAAAATTTAAATTACCGTTTGATTCAGATTCCATGGTAAAATTGATACGCGGGTGTAAGGAATTTAAAACTGTTAAAAATTTGGTGGCTTGCCTATGACCACCTGTCCAACAACATAAAATATCATCCACGTATCTAAACCAATAAAACACATTAGATAAAAGTTTAACATTTGAATTGAAAAGCTTCTTCTCTAAGTGATTCATAAAAATGTCTGCTAGCAATGGAGACAAAGGTGATCCCATGGCAAGACCTTCTTCCTGACGATAAAAGTTACCATTAAATAAAAAGTAATTTTGATTTGTGCATATTTCCATGAGTTTGAGCAATTCATTAGTAACCACTGGGTTGATGGTTGAATCAAATAAAATTTCTTCCACTAAATTTAAAGTTTCTCTCACAGGAACTGAAGTAAACAAATTAGTTACATCAAAAGAGTAAAGTTTAGCATTGTTTGGTATCATTTTCTTGCTCAATTGCTCCGTTAGTTTACTAGAATTCTGGATGGTATATTTCCGCACAAATTTGGAAATTTGACGGAAGATGCTATTGACTTTGTACGCAAGTTTGACTATTAAAAGTGTAGTTTCACTTAGTAAATATAAATAATAAAAACGCTTGAATTATGCAAATATATAAAATGCTGATCCTAAAAAAATACCATAGTTAGTAATCCTTTTTCTTTTAGGAGCAGATACTGCCTCTTCGCTCGGTGAGAATTCAGGTTCTAAGTCACCAAATGAATTTGTTTGTATATACTAGCGAAATATCATCTTCAGAGTCACTAAACAAATCCTCGTCCTCACTATCACTCCTTGTCCATATTTCTAGGAGGGACTCATCCGTGGTCAGCTTGGACATTTTTTCAGAGCAAGCGATGTCGCGTCCGTGAAATTGGTTCAATGCTCCACTCGTGCAGAAAGCAAGTAATACTATCCGAACCCGTCGAGCACGTAAATATAACTAACTAGAGCGATATCAACATGGCGCCGAGTGCACAAGTATCCGACGTGAGTGGGCATAAAATAGTAAAAAAACAATAGTAATACCTTCCGATACTGCCTAAAAGGAGTTAGAAAAGGTATTAGATGTGAAAAGAGCACTTATTGGATGCACTGTAGATGTGCGCAGGTAAAAGGCGAAATACCCGAAGACAACTACTGGCAATGCACGACATGTGAAGTTGAAGAAAAGGACGCTTTGAAAAAAGCGTTGAAGGACACGTTGAAGAAAAGGACGCGAAAAAGACGAAAGGACGAAGAAGGAAGGAAAAGGATGCCCCGAAAAGGAAGCTTCCGATACAAGTAGTGCAAACAAAACTAAAATTGATCAAAACCACACATCGACGAGAGTGAGTGAAAAGGTAAATAAACGAGTGAAAACAAAATATCATTGGACTAGACTCAGTGCTTCCCCAAAATGTGAAATGAGTTCCAATTCAATCCAAAATCCAAATGAAGTTCCGGTGTGCGACAAAAGTGTTCTTATACTCGGAGACTCAATAATTAAACACGTCAACATCCACATGGACGACGTGAAAAAGAACGTGTTTCGCGGCATCAAAGCGGCGTGGAGCGAGCGAAGGAAGAGGCTCGCCACATGTCTAGAAATTTCAGTTGGCAGCGCATTTTGGATTTAGCATCATGATTTGGGCCTGCGATGCATGTCTTGCAGATAGATGCCACGCCCACTCACACCAGAGCAACTGCATCATGACAGTACGGGGCCCCATGTCACTCACACTGTAGTGGATTTCTTCAACGCTCGCGGCATTGCAACAGTGCCCCACCCGCCGTACAGTCCAGGATTGACCCTAGGTTACTCTTGGCTGTTCTTCGAAGTCCAGTTTCCGCTCAGGGCACTGGAAATCAAGACCAATCATGAGATCATCAAAGCTGTGGAGGCGCGGTGCAAGTAGTTCGAGAAAGATGGTCTGGCGTTCGTGATAAAAAAGTGGCAGGAACGGTGGCAGTAGTGTATTCGAACCGAGAGGGGCTACCTACTTCGACAAAGAGTTTGTAGATTTGGAAGATTGAATACCTATTTTTTTCTGTATCGTGTATTTATCATTACTTTTTGAACAGACCTCGTACTTCCTATCGTACCTACCAAATGGTAAAGACCATGTTCTATGTGCGTAATGACTCACGCGCATTGACAAAAGCAACTACTGGGTCACTAAAAACTTTTCTGCAACTTGCATAAAACATTTTTCATTCCTGGCTTGAATTTTAACATCTTCAAAATTAGTCTGAAGTTCCTTTTGAGATGAACTCCGTTAATATAAACATTAGAATTCCGTTTAAAATTAGTAACCGCACAGAGGAAAGGTGAGAATGCAATTCTCAGCTTTAATTTACGATTAATGCAATAACTGCTTTTTTAATTACTGCAAAGTGTAAACAAATATTTGACCGCGGGTACCTACCATGCGGGGGGACCTTCAGTGCGGGAAAGAGTCGGATAATCCCTACCCGGAGTGAGAGGAAGGGTCGGACCTCACGCGTGGTGGGGTCCCATATGACGCCTAGCACCCTTTTACCTGACTTGACCGTAATGACGAATAAAAACGTCCTTCGTCCGCTTGCGTAGGAAAGTTTACGCCGTATAAACACGGCATTCGGCCGTTTGTCGGAAAATTCATGCCGTGTATACACGGCGTTCGTAGGAAAAGGGTTAAGAGTGCAGAACATACCGGTTGAAACGTCGTTCTTCTCGTCATCGTTAAGAGACAAAAATAGCAGCTGATGACACTTCGAAGCAGGACGTTGAGCTGATTAGTTGATTTGATCTATAAATCACATTTAATAAGTCGTTATCAAAGTCTAAGTAATGCCAACAAAATGCTATTGAAATTACGACTTCTAATGCTATCTCAAAAATGCTGGCAAAGACTACCTTTATTCCGTACCAAGCTATCCAGCGTAACCTGCAAAAAAAATGACTCCATGTTCCAAATTTGAAATACTTGCGATAAATTGTTTAAACAATTATTGAAGTAGAGTAATAATAATCAGAGATAAACCATACTATCTTCCAAATTAGGTTCCTTAGATATAAAATATATTCAAGCATTACCGAAGCTAAAAAACATCATTTGGTTCCTTTAAAATTAACTGTTTAATAATTTTCCAAAAATAAACAATAGTAATAACTAGATAGATGCGTGAAAACAAATTCAGATTTATCGGATATATAATTTGTTTTACTTTTGCGGAATTAATCTTAGATTTAATTTGGATTTTGAAATTAGTTGTTTAAACAAATAAGAACATAATATAAGAACAAAAATGTTACAAATACAGAAAAAAATAACTTCAAATTCAAAATTACTGGATCAAAAACCATAGAGCAACCTTCATATCAAGTAAGTAAGCAATAATAACAGCGGTATTAATTTTGGCCAGCTTGCAGCCTTTCAGCTTTGGCCAGCCAAAATTTTCATCGCCTAAAGTCACTTTATTCTCCCTCCAAGTCTCTTTAAGTGAGGTTTTTATCCCTTAAGCCACATCCGGGGCCCTAATACGAAGGAGGCCTTGTCTAGAGCTAACGCGGAACCCTACACACTTCACCTGGGTGCGCGAAAGAGATAGATTGATGGGCAAATACGCGGATGCATGAGATCCCTCAATCAACCTCCATACGCACGGAGAGGAGACGAATCCCTACCTGGAATTTTTACTGCAAGGTCCATCGGTGGCAGCACTGCGTCGCTCTCCATCGCCGATCCCTCGACGCACAAGGAGCACTAATACACTAACCACTGGAATGACCATTGCACTTTTCTATACACTTGCATACATACATTGCACTTTAACTTTCTTCATCACAATTCACACATGTTGGAGTGAAGGCTCTTCCACGGGAAACGGCCGGCTTCCCCGGCAGGAATTGAGGCGTTGAATTCGATTTTTGCACTGCGTGTTTGCAGTATATATGTTTTGTCTACTGAATAGTGCGATTTGTTTGCGGGCATACTTTAACCAAAATTAGTAGAGCTCAGGGCAAAAAAAATGAGATGGCAATGGAGAAAGCAATTGGTAGAAGAGAAAAAATGATAAGAACCATTTATTTTGGTTAGCAAATTCAAGGTTGGGGAAGAGGCAGTTGGAAAGAACTTACTTCATAGTGGCGAGATTCAGGTGAAAAGATGAAGACTATGCGGCCCGAACCAAAGTTGTAGGGCTTTTGAGTTCCTAGGAGAATGTATGACAAACCACCAGAGAATTAGCAAGAGGAGATCTTAAACGAACACACGAGCTACGCATGGTAATAATGTGTACTGTAAGAATCGCCCATGGTGTGACATGTACTTAATGCATTTGGTAGAACTGCATGCCTCTCTAACTTTAAATATTAAGATGAAGTGGATTTTTGTCTATGTCCCAAAGATATCTATAGAACGATTCGGTCGAAAGAAGAGTGCTCGATTGGCTTGGGAGTATGTCCAATATTACTGAGGCTTGAAGTGTGTAAAGCGGTACCAATGCCGCATTAAGATAGGAAATTTGCGAATAGGGTTAAATGCATATGGCCCCAGCAAATGAGTACGGAGTTCCGGATTTGATTTATCGTCACAGTCAAATGACTGAAGATACATGATCAAGTCCATTTGCTTCAGTGTCCAATTTACATGTAATACATACGTTCCAGTTCCTCGTTAGGACGAGTGCTAAATTATATGACACTGGAGATAACTAGCGGGTTTATCATGTCAAATACGTTGTCGAAGACAAAATGTAAAGGAAGTCGACTCAAAGTGCACTTGATGCAAAACAGAGGATGAAATTGACAGCGCCACGACCAACGGACAAAGGAGGAGGAAATAATGGGAAATAGTTCAAGTGGAAAACCAAAAAAACTTGAGCATTTACCACCTTGGGCAAAAAACAGTATGATGCAATATCTACAGAGCGAAATAAAATGAAGTTCACGAAGACATTTTTGCCGGAGAAACAGGAAAACGACGAATAAATCCATGCGAATCATTGTGAGTATAAAATTGGTGATTCAGCAAGGATTTCTAAACGCTTGAAAATGAAGCACCAAAACCACAGCAGTGGTGATGTAAAAGAGAGTGGTCTTGGACGGTAACTGTGTAAGCATTTACCTCTGAAAAATAAATAAGAAAGTCAATGAGGAATCAACAGTCATATGTAGTTGGCACGCATTAAAAGTGTAATGCCTAATTGTATACTTTCAGCGCATTTAAGGCTTAGAAGTTCACTATTAATGATAGTATTTAAAAGAATTGAGAGCACACACGCTTCGCCATTGTACTAGCGGGTGTAAAAGCGGAGAATAAATTGGTGCCATGAAAAATGTATATATACGTTACGCTCTTTTGCACATACCTCTTCAATGGTGGATGACAACCGATTTTCCTCAATGAAGACTTCGGAATACGGGCTTCCGCGCGGTTACAACTTCCTAATTTACGGAACACCACATACGACCATCGCGAAGAATTCACTACTCATGCATCAGCAATCGCCTTTTACACTGAGATTCGGGGCGAATGAGGGGAAACTTAGTAGGGGTTAGGGGGGATTAGGGGATGCCTTCTACGGGTGTAAGTCGAAGGAGACAGGTGAGGAAGTCACAAGAGACGTTTATTCGAATAGGAGAGAGAGAGATGGGAGGGGAAAAATGAACTTTTGGCACCGTAAGTTTAGGGTTAGATAAGAAGGAAAACGGCGCCCGAATGGGAAGCAAATAGAATCGAATAGGCAACTCGAGGCCCCGTCGCTCAGTCGCCGGGACGAAACTCGCCATCCACTTCAACACATCCCCTACTCACGTTTAGCCGTAGTTGAACATCCGAAATGAGAAATTATAGTCACCATTCAGGTGCAGCGAAGCCCAATGCTCTCGCGGTTCAAATGGTGACGCAGCTGGCGCAATTTCAATGGGTGGATGTAAAACAAGTACCCACGCATTCTTTGCGAGGGAAAATTCAAAAGAAATGTATATTTGTGAGAAGACCTAATCAAATCAAGAATACTGAAAATCAGTCTATTGGCAAAGAGCCAACGTACGCTCATAATACAGTACCTGTATGGTTCTGCACGATGAAAAACAATAGCCCTTGTGACTGAAGGAAATTTTAGCTAAGTTTCTTTTATATCTCGCCATGTTTAATTTTCACATTATTTCCCATGTCCTATATTTATATTTCATTGCATAGTGTTTTCATTTTTTCATCTTCAAATTTCCTTTTCCCTTCTCATTACTTTTGCTGTTCTACTGATAACATGACTTACGCAATATCGTCTCATTTGAACGTAGTAGTCACGACCTCTGGGGTTCAGGAAGGTGACCTAGAGCGTAGAGAATACCATCCACTTTTGACGATAGATGTACAGAATGGAATGGGAAGAACTTGCTAGGAGTACAGAGCCAGATTAGAAAGACATCTGGTATCAACATTAGCCTATTCAAACCGAAAGGCGATGCAAGGTCGACCATTTAACGTCCTACTCGACGGATGAAGGCAGACGGATTGCAACTGAAGCGCCCTTCATACGTCTTCCAGGGAGGCATTTGATATTAATTACGAATCTCCTCAACCATTAATTAAGGAAGGTCAAAGAATGACAAGAGGGATCTGAAGACCATACCATCGACCTTTGGCACCTCTTTAAACCTATGATACGATACGTTTGTAGCCTCGTGTTACTTTTTGTCAATCTGTGACCTTTGACCCTTGAGTAACCCTTGAAGATCAAGGGATGACAAGAAGGATCTGAAGACCTTACCATCGACCTTGGTACCTTTTTAAACCTATGATTCGTTACGTTTGTTGGTCCGATTCACTTTTTGTCACTCATGTAACCTTTGATCACTGAGAAACCCTTGAAGATCAAGGGATGACAAGAGGGATCTGAAGACTTAACCGTTGACCTTGGCACCTTTTTAAACCTATCATTCGACAGGTTTGAAGGGGCGATTCACTTTTTGTCACCCCTGTGACCTTGAATGTGCCCTTTCAGGGGTCACGGTTGCATTTTCGAACTTGAAAGGTCTTCCAACGTGTTCTTCGTGCACAAAAACCTCATAATTTTTTGTATTTCGAATAATTTAACATTGAATGCCCATAAGGCACATTTTGGATTTTTGGTTGGACCTTATTTCTGGGGTCAAAAGTTCATATTTAAAAAATTTTGCTTATACTCAACAAAACTTACAGCCTTTTTCCACCTATGTACCAAATTTCATCCATGTGGCATGAAAGAAAGTGTCTAAAATTACAGGTCAAAAATGACACACGATCAATGGGACACTCTGTGGTAATGGGAACAGAGAGCTGACTTGCAGAGGATATCAGCGATAGCGAAGTTTTCCTGACAGGATATAAAATTTATAGACGTGATCGACCAGATAGGACTGTCGGCGGGCTATCAATAGCAGTTAAATAGTATTTGAACAGTACCGCACACATGTTACACGACAGTGAATAGCGTTTGGTGCACTATCATGCAAAAAAAATAATAGAAATATATATGTATGTTCATTTTGTAGACCACCATATTCCAAAGTAGACGTTTTGTACAAATTAGAAACTCAATTATCATCATTTACCTCAATAGATAACAAAAGTGTGATACACCAGGGTTTAAATTCGCTATGAAAATATCATTAGACTTGACCGAGATTCGAACCCGGATCTCCCAATTGTCGGTCAGGTGTGTTAGCCAGATACACCACCAAGCCATCTTCCTTCAAGACGAATTTCGAGGGGGGTTTATGCGAACTAGATGTTCAGGCCTCAAGTCTACATTGTAGCACATGAGACGAAGTCGTGCTTACAAAGCCACTGTCGCGGTGGATAAACCCAACATTGTCGTTATTAAAACGACGAAATTGACAAATTTCCAATTTTGCCAACAAGACCAAATTTTGCATCTAACAAGTGATGTGTTACGAAGTCACTCGCACGGGTGCATATACACCAGGGTTTTTCTTCAATTTCAACCCTGGTGTATATGCACCCGTGCGAGTGACTTCGTACCACATCATTTGTTAAATGCAATGTTTGGAAATTTGTCAATTTCGTCGTTTTAATAATGACAATGTTGGGTTTATCCACCGCGACAGTGGCTTTGTAAGCACGACTTCGTCTCATGTGCTACAATGTAGACTTAACAACATTAATTTGTGGTGCCAGGAGTGGGGGTTAGATAGTGGATATTTTTTATAGTAGATAGGGGGTTAGATAGTGGAATCAAATATCAACAAATGCACCATAGTCCACTTCCAGCGACAGTCATCTCACAAATGCCATACCTATACAGTGGGTGGAGTAAACATAAAATCTTCAGATACCGTAAAATATCTTGGAATCACCTTAACTTCTGATATATCGTGGGGGACACACATACAAAACATATGCGGCATAGCATTAAAGAAACTAGGTTTTCTTAAGCGTATTATAGGAAGCTCCTAGGATGAAAAGGTAAAACAGAGATGCTACTTTTCTCTGATTAGGCTACACCTCGAATACGCCGCGAGCATTCGGGACCTTGGTCATAAAGATTCAACCAAAATAATGAAAAAAAATACGAATAAATTCAGACCGCTTCGTTAAAAGCTGCTACGAGCGAACAAATAGTCTTACAACTTTTAGAGGGATTAAGGTGAGAGCCCCAAGAGACTCGGAAGCTACACGCTAGGCTTAGCTTATTTGAGAAATTAGAACTGGTGTGTTTCAGAGCTACGCAGGCAATATTGTCATGACGCCTCATTATATCTCTAGGTCTGACAGAAGCGATAAAATAAGAGAGATACGTATCTGAAGAGATAGGTACAAAAACTTGTTCTTTCCACGCACAATAAGCAACCAAAATAAAATATGAGCTCCACTAAATACAACCCCATAATACATGTCATCATTTCACCTCTCAAAAGCAGGGATGTTAAACGAAACCGGAACCAAGCATATAGTTAAGTTCCGCAACGAAACTATAAGCTTCCTCTTTGACTATAGTTTCGGTTCGGAATGAAACTTTATCTACGGCTTGACTTCAGTTTCGTTAACGGAACGAAAGTAGAATTTTGAACGAAATATAACGTTCCGGAACCGTTCCTCCTTTTGAATAGTTTCAGTTCAAGTAAAGTTGCGAATTGACTTTCGGTTCGCACTCAAGATTCCGGGCCCAATCAGGACTTATCTCAGGGTATTATCGCCGTTAATCGCACTGCAACAGCGTAAATGATGGGAATCCTTATGTATATCTGAAAAGTAGGCTTGGAAGCAGCGCAATATTGGAACAATCGGAATATCATAACAGCGAACATCTTACGCGTGGCAAAAACAGATTACTTACTAACGGCAACATCAAGAACGTGTAACAACTAGAAACAATGTAAAATATAATAATTTCAAAGATGGTAACGAGTGTAATATTTGAAATTTAAACTTTTTGGAATCTTCGTGATCGGAGAAATATAGGATATTTTAAAATAATTTCTTTCAACTGAAAATTATTAATTCTATTTATATTATCACGATTTCAAGATATCATCAATCACATATCTAGCCTACTTCGTAATGTCTTTTATCTTCTACTTCTAATGTAAAAAGTGCGCCCTCCCCCAATTTTATCGGGCAGACGTAGAAAATTTTAATAGTAATCCCCCATATACAAGAGAATACTGTTTGTAAATTATTTTGCTTAGAAACTCCTACTTATTATGAGTAAAAAGAGATTGATCCCCCATAATGTTTTTTGTAGTGTCCTTATTGTTATCTTAGTTTAACTATTTAACTATAACTTAAGTTTAAGTTTCTTTATATCACTGTCTTAAGGTGCGTTTACACTGTCACCGGACTTTGCCTCGGGACAGGTCCCGGGACTTGTCCGAGATGTTCACTGAACTGTTCCTCGGACATTTTGGGAAATATTTGTCCTGAAACTTGTCCCGAGACTGAGTTCACTGTCCACCGCAGATATGGTTGGATTTTTTGCGGGAAACGGGACATAGTGTACTTTTATGAGTACGATTACAGAATTTGCTCAATCCAATCAGCAAATGGCTTTCGTAGTTCAAATTTTAGATCAGTGCAATGTCTTAAATTCATTTAATGTGAAGGTGAGTTATTTCCTTGCGACACAACTACAGAGTCTAGGTCAAATTTTATCTCAATACAATGTCTTAACTTCATTAAAAGGGAAAGCACATTTTTTCCTTGCGACATTACTACGGAATAACTGCCTCATCCACTCTCTCCTTGAAGCACGGTGTCCCCATGCTTTGGTGAGTGAAGTTGACTGTATAACTCAAGTCATCTCAGCTACCCACATTTCTCCTTCGCTGTTGCTCCTTTGATACCATAAATTACTGTAAGTACTAAATATAAAAAATAACATCTATTTGAAGTAGAACATTTTCCATTTGGACTTATTTCGTAATGATTACGCGTAGTAGAATGAAATATTCACTTGTCATTTTATTTTAGTTCCCAATGGAGTGGTCTAAGGAAGCGGTGTGCAATTTGATAGAGAAAGTAAAAAACATTCTTATTCTTTGGGATGTTAGAAATGGTCAATACAAAAACAAAATATTGAAGAAGGACACCTTCGATAAAATTGCACGCTGCTTTGGTGTTTCTTCGCAAACAATTAATGAAATGTGGGAAACTTACGGCGCCAATTCAACAGGGAGCACCTTAAAGTAAGGAAAAAATTGAAAAGCGGTGGGGGAACGGCCGACCTTTATGTTCCCAACTGGTATGGATACCGCCACCTTCTATTCCTATCGAGTAGCGTGGAAAAAGGAATCCATGAAGATTCAATGAACAAGGTAAACGATTTTTAAATAGACTTCAAACCTTATTTATTTATTGACCGGCAAAATCTTTCACAAATAATACTGAAAACATTTTAAATATTCCAAAATTTCAAATAAATTTGTCTTGCCATTCGACTCTACCAGCATCACTGACGAAGTATGAGCAATACGCAACACGTACAGCACTTGCGCTGGAAGGGGAAGGTCTTGCTCTTCTTTCTAATGAGTCAAACGCCTCAGGGTGATTGCTGCATTCACCTAAAACCACTGTGTCATCATCAATACTTTCTGTATCAAAGGTCCCAGGAGGGCTGTATCTCATCCGTGATATTTTATTTCTTCGCAAATAATAGTGAAGGTGAACGCAGGCTAAAACAACTGAAATGATACTTTTCACATTTCTAAGAGCAATTGTATTTAAAAATATTCTATAAACTGAGGCCATTTGCCCAAAAACATTTTCCACTACTCTCCTTGCCCTCGAGAGTCTATAATTAAATACCCTTTGAGGGGAGTCTTTTTGTTGGATTCCTGGGTAGGGCTTCAGCACATTTTCTGACAGAGAGAAGGCATTATCTGCCACAATCACGTATGGAACCACTGTGTCCAGTCCAGGAAGTTGAGTGGGATCGGGGATATCAAGTGCTTTACCAATTAATTTTTCGTAAAAACGAGTTCTAGCAAAAACACCTCCATCAGATGTTCGTCCTGGCTGGCCAACATCTACATAAATGATCTGGTAATCAGCATCCACAAGAGCCATGAGAACAATACTATGATAGCCCTTGTAATTGAAGTACAAAATTCCATCATTAGGTGGGTCGACACTTTTCACATGTTTCCCATCTAATGAACCAATGCAATTAGGGAAATTCCAAATTTGCTCGAATCCTTTGGCAACCTGTGTCCATTTTTCTTTTGTATCTGGAAACTGAAGCATTAACGAACTCAAAATTCAGACGAAAATACGTTTCCGACATATAATTCTAGCCATTGGCAAATACTAGGTGAGGACCACCTATTGGGTTTTTAATACACTTCGAAATTTAAAACTTAATGATTGTGGTTACCCATCATATATAAAATTGATAACCATATTTTATAAATCAGACATAGGAACTGCTGAAATCAATAGTTGGTGTATTTAATAATTATTATACTTTATCTTCAAACTCTTGAAAGATAATTTGATATCATTCTTTACGAGTAGGTTCCGTCATATTCGAAAGATTTCCATTTAGTAGCAATGGTATTTTGTTACATATTAACTTCATAATTATTTACCACAAATTAATAATTTACATTTATCAATTGAGATTTTAAATTCAAATTTAATGTAGACATAAATAAAATAAACTGTTTACAATTTGATCCAGGATGCCGTCTGTGACCCCATTGCCGGCCCAAGTGGATCTCAAGATGAAGAGAATGACTGTGATTTAGACGAACAAGTTGAAAGAGTGCTAAGTCCACGAAAAATTAAGAAGAGGAGGATAGGGGATCCTGTGCAGAAAGCGTTAGAAGTAATGAGCGAGGCTAGCGCACGATTGAAGAGAGAAGATAAAGACAGCTTTTCAATATACGGAGAGCATGTTGCGAGTTTCAACAGCATCAACAGCGAGAGCATTCAACTGAGAGCGTTGGTAGACAAGAGATCTGAGGCAATTGCCCAATTCAAGATAGACAAGATACTTTTCGAGGCAAAATTAGAAGAATTCACTCGAGAATCGCAAATGCCATCAGTCGAAAAATCTTGTGACCCCCCTGAAGAATTCATGAATGTTTCCCCTAACGATTGTAATGAGTTAATATTCACCAATCTGTAATTTTTCTTGAAATAAAAATTTGAAAATTACCTACTACTCTTACCTTGACGTGGGAGCGGAGGACTTTACTTATTACCTCACAGACCTCAGGAATCAGTCGAGACAAAGACGCCTTCGAAATTCGGAAAAGGTACATCAACCTGCCAATGGATCACCAGTACCCAAGTATCTCAGTGTAACTGCTAACTTATCACCGGCAGTCAATGCAGATCGGAAAGATGTGTTGCTTCTCAATATCATGGGTGATACCATGTTCAACAATGCATCAAAATCCGTTGCGGTCATTCGCACTACATTTCCGAAGCCAAACCGATCTTCAATTTTTAAATCACTTAAAATTGAATTGTATGCCCCATGCGATGTTCTCCGTGAAAAGGAATTCCTCACCCACCATCGACGATTTTTTCGAGGATCACTGCGGCTTTCTGAAATCACTGTGGAAGCACTATAGCCAATAGAGCTGTTTCTTCCATGTTGCCTCGGAATAAACTGACAAAATATCCCGAACAGATGAGGCAATGTAAACGCGGGACATAGTTCTCTGAACTGTATTAAGAACAAAATCCCGCGGGACTTTGCTCTGAACTAAGTCCCGCGGAACTTAGTTCAGTGAAGACAGTGACAGGGTAAACGGTGCTCCGTCACCGGAGGGGGGGGACGGCACAGTGACCAAGGGTAGACGCCGCAGGCCCACCGGACACTCTTCCCACCCCCTTACCCTCCTCACCCTTTCTCCTTCCTCCGGTTATGGGGCGGAGGAGGAAGAAAGGGATCCCCTTCTCAACCCCGCCCCCCCACCGGCTGGGATGCCCCGAATGGGGTTTGGCGGTCAGTCTTGTTCGGTTATATTCCGAAGGCGTCAGGGATTTTCCCCGGCGAATGAGCGGAGTTCTAAGGAACAGGACATTGACCTTATCGAAACAGTTAAGAAGGGGGTATGGTGGAAGGGTTATAAAAAAATGGGGAAAAGGTGGTCACGGCGCACATACAAAGGCCGTGTTCCAATCCGATATTATGCACACTTCGTACCCATATGTGCTCTTTTCGATTGTCATTTTCCGGATGTGACCTCGTATAGTGCGGTTCCAATCCGTTAGAGCGCATCATGGCTAGGGCGCTAGTGCACATGAAAGGTAAGTGTATGACGATGCGCCCTTTTGCGCCCTAAGAATTTCCATTTCGTGAAAATTTGGCCCCGGTGGCGGCGGGGTAAATTTCTCGCCTGCTACCCTGAGGGTCGCGGGTTCGAGTCCCGCCTGGGTAGAATATTAACTGCCCAGGACATGGGTGTTTGTGTCTCGTCCGTTGTTTCTGTTATCCACCCGGCGTAAATTGGCACATTGTGCTGTATTCGGGATAGTGAAGATAAATAAAAAAATAAATAAATAATAAATAAATAATGCGAATTTTCAATGCGATGTCTTGCGATAAATTACAATTCTGAGTGACTAATGGATGTTCTTCTGATATACTAGGGACGGACGAAAGGATAATACAAGTCATCGGCCTGCGGAAGAAGTACACAGACCAACTTACGGGTCGAGGCGGTTCTGATATAGTCCCGACATTGGACACTGGTAGACATTGGCACTGGCTACCTTAAGAGCAGAAAGTGCGTCAAGTGTAGGATAGGGCATAGGGGCGTAAGTGCATTGGATGAACCCTACGGATTGGAACACGGCCAAAGAGTTTGAGGACACAATGGTGACTACTAGTGCACATGGATAGAAGTGGGGAGACGGAAAAAACCCCGACACTTAGTAAATTGTTAATCCGATATGCAGCAGCCAAGGAGGAGGACAAGGGTGCCCAATCAACACCTTCTCGACTCAAGGCCTCAGCGCTGAAGCCCGTAGGTATGGTGACGTCACGACGATTAGGCCGATTAGCAATACCTCCGAACTCCCTACGCGTTGTTGATTTTGTTGCGACCCCTAGCAACGCTGTGATTTGTGGTGATGAATTGATCCTGTAAGGCGGTTAGTTCGAATACATTTACGTGGTGTTGGTTGCAACGTAGAAAATTTCGGAGATAATTAAAGTGTTTCACATTCATTATCGTTTTATATTGTTTTCTTAAAGAGTGAAATAGTATTCACTCCATCAGTGATGGTGTATAAATGCTGCGTGCCGAACTGTAGAGGAAACTACAAAAATGGACCGAAAGTGAATGTGTTTGGCTTTCCTAAGGATCCGGAGTTGAAGAAAAAGTGGATTTCAGATATTCGCCGGCAAGATTTTCAGCCAACAGTTAATTCAAAGGTATTTCCCAAGCATTAAAGCATTTCCCCTGGTGATCCTTACTGTCGGCGCAGAAATTATGTGCACTCGAGTTTGGGTACACACAAAAAGTTAACGAAAAGACACAGAAAACCTTATGACACCATCATTTTTCTCATTCATTTCTACGTTATATAATGGCAAATTTTAATTTTTTTGATGAATTTTTATATTTTTATCTATAGTTACGACGTAAAAAGTACCGGTTATTTACGGCGCGCGGGAAAAGCTCCAACTTTGATACCTTTTAACTCAAACAAAAGTTCTTCAATGACAACTATATTTCTTTAAATGGAGGATAGATATGTTTTCTATAGATTGTGCGAGTTTCAGCTTTGTATGTTTCATAGAAATAAAGTTATTATTAATTTTGTTAAATTATTGCATTTCAAAACTGGGGCATCGTAAGATTTCGTTCTTGGAAGGGCGCGATCTTGTCAGTGAGGGATGGGGAGGTGGGGGAGGGGACGTTGAAGCCTTACAGCCAGCAAGGAAGTTTGGCGGTGCAGTGGGTGGCATTTAGATCCAGCGTGATAAGTAAATCATTAAGTGCGCCGATTACAAGTGCGTCCCAGAAAGATTTTTCCGAGACAGTTATAGCATTATGTTATGAAATCAAAGCCGATCTCGAATCAACAGAAGCTAATCTCTGTAGCAGTGCCGTAAATGTCATCTTTCGGCTCGCTCAGCAATTAAAATAGAATCCGGATCAATATATGAATTAAGCGAAAAATAACTGCTCCACTGTTCATTGGCTGATCGTGGCCATCGGATAAACATCAGGAAGGAATAATAAGAGAAATTGGCGGAATAGAGCCGTGGGCGTAGGTTCTATAGCTAAATTCTTGTGATTTAGAATCATAGAAGCTTAATGGCAAAACCAAGGTAATGCACTTTTTTTTATCATTGGCCAATCTTTTATCCGAAGATTGCTTGACTCAACCTCTCAACTCCTCTCTCCCATCAGCAAACGGCTTCATTCCTCCATAATTCTTACGTTCTTGATTCTTACCTTCATAATGTGGTGTGCGTAGCCCAGGTTTGGGTCTTCTTCTGTTATTCTACACATTCATTCCTTCTTCCAATATTTCCTCCAGAAAAAAGGTGTGAAATAAAATGTGTCTAATGCATTTGTCCCTCCTTTGCAGGGGTAACAAGACCGTTCTTTTTCCCTTCAACTCTTTGTAAGACTCCTACTATACTGAATGTCTCTTTCCATTATATTTTAATCATTTCTCGAAAACAGTACGCCTCCTTTGCTCTGCTGTTTTTTTCTATCAAGACAACATTTCCATTAAAGAGCACGCAACTCGAGACGTTTTTGCTGGCAAGTAGAATGAACACAGATACTAATGAGTGGGTAAAGACATAATGAGGTTCAAATGCTCCAGTAATGGACAAATATGAAAGAAGTGTGCTTAGTTGGTTTGGCATGATCGACATAATGGATGAGAGTCGAATAACCTAACGGGTTCAAAGAACTGCAGAACTGGGATATTACCAGCTAGTCTGGAACCGGATTGCTACAGCACTAAAATCATAAAATTCCATGACATTTTCAAGACAACATTTACCTTTAATAATATAAGACACTTTAATTCAACTAACCACCGACCATTGTTTCGGCCAATAACAAGGATCTAGTGATGTAATTTGACAATGGTGCATATGTACTGAAACCATTGCCGGCGGTGAAATGCAATATAAATGTGGGACAAAACATGGATATCATGCAAGAATATTCGGCCACAAAATTAGTGTATGTATTCTATTTGTATGTCTACCTGCTGATTGGTACATCTTCGGACAATCCTTATCTAAACATTGCCATTTCTGGGAAATCATCCAGTTTTCCCTCCTATAGATGCCCTACCATTTCATCTGTCTTTGATTCCACATAACGTCTACCACTTCTTATTTCTTATGGAATTCCTAACCTCTTCCTCCTCCCCTCTTTCCCTGAATTCTCTCCAATATTACCCACTTCAACATTACCTCTCCTTCCAAAACATTCTCCATTCATCCCTCCTGTGTACTCCGAACCTTTGCCCCCAGCTACCTCTTCTCTCAAACCATATCACTTACCTCCTCGTTCGTCATCCTTGCCACATAGCTCACCATTTCCATCCGTCTCCTAACTCATATCTCAAATGTCTCAAGAACATCCTTCCTTCACAATAACCAACGTACTAACACTTACAGAGCCACATTCTTTATTTACACCAGCCTTTTCTTAACATCTCTACACAGACACTTGAAATACCTTCTCTCTAAATATACGTATTGAACTACGGTATTCAATATCATATGTCCCTACCATTAAACCCATTCTCCAAAGAAATACTACCCAGATATGTGAAATAATTGACCCCCTTCTAACTTCCAGCAACTGTCATCACTTTCGTTCCCTAACGAATTATCTTCATCCCATTTCCTTTGGACGGAACCTCTAATGCATTCATCATTTACTATAATTGTAATTCATTATTTTTTGTAACAAATTCTAATGGATGACTGAGAGACCAAGGCCTGATCATCTTTAGATCTCACCTATTTTTTTCAATTTACCTTCTACTATTTCTGCTGCCTCCATCTTTCTCCATTCCTCCCTCTCAATTTCTTCTGGATAAATATTAAAAAGCAATTTCAATAGTAAGAACCCTTGCCAAACTTCCATCCTACCATTGCCATCCTGTATCTCTATCAGCTACCCAGGGGTGCCCTATGCTGATGGCGCATCCCGCCCCCGAAAACCAACAACTTCCCCCCCTCCCGCCGGTATGTAGCTGCTTACCAGGGGGCTGTTTCTCTGAGCTACAAGTCTACAAGTTACAAGTCACGTGACCATTTTCACAAGTCCCATGGGTGACTCATATATACCTAACCGATGACTTCTACCAGTCCAAACAAATGGCAGGCCTAATTAAGACCATACATAACTCGTATTTTGATGATTACGATACATTTGGGGCGTGAACCTTGCAATATTTCCAATTCTAAAGTTAATGCAATGTTTTTGAGTAAATACAAATGATTGAACATGGGCTGGAAAGTAATTTCATGTCACAACTTACCTTAAAAGATCCCAAGCGAATGCGAGTTTTCGGGTTCAACTAACATCATTAGATATAATCGATTATTTCGACGTATTTCTTACAGGATAAGCTCTAATTTGTAGTTATTAATAAACCTTGTATTTCAAGATATCATAGTTAGTTGCTTTTATCTTTATTGAACCACTATTACTGGCGTTACAATGTAATATTATAACGAAACTTCATGGTAACGTACCGTATGATGGCGACAATAACATTAATGTAACTTACAGTTCGTATTTGCTGTGATCAATGATTATATTACTCAACAGAAGCGAATTGGTAAGTAGTTGTTTATTTTTTAATACTAATAAGTTAAAGAGTGTGAAACATCAGGATATTTAATAATTTTCTCTCAAATGCTGTGCTATCCTGAATTTCGCCCGAAAAGTAATTTAAGCTCAGATTACGCGCTAGTTGATTTTCATTTGTTTAATGACTTGTTTTCTGGCGAAATTCAGAACTACTACTACCTACCAATTCGCTTCTGTTGAGTAATATAATCATTAATAACAGGAAATACGAACTGTAAGTTACATTAATGTTATTGTCGCCATCACACGGTACGTTACCCCAAGTAATAATTTGATAGCCTGTCCAAGGTAGTATGGTGTAACGCCGAGTGGAACGGAGGATTCGGAAAGTTTTTTAATTATTAGTTTCACAAAATCGCTTTAAACTCTTTTCTGGCTATTAAATCTAAAATCATCATACAAGTTGTCGACCACTGTGATATCCATATTTTTAGAGTTAGTTTTGAGGGTTCTAAAAAATATAAATAAAACCTTACGCAAACTATTGCGCTTATACAGGGGAACTAATTAAAAATTAATACAAAAAAACTATTGGGATGTGCTATACCGCATATTTTATGTGTGAAATACCGCGCCGCACGTAATTTATCGGCGGCGGCGTCATCAGAGCCATCGGCGGCCAACAGGTGTAGCTCAGGGTATGAGTGGGGGCAAATAGAGAGCGAAGGGCTCGCCTTGGAAGGAAGGATTTTGAGGCGGTGGAGGATGAGGAAACCATACATGGTCTTTGTGCCATGCATGAGTGCATTTCAAAAAATGGAATTTGTATGACGCGGACAACACAAACGCCGCGCATCCGAACGCAATTAGCTTTCGCGAGAGCTGTATGTGGCTGTGAGGTGTGGTATAAAGTATCATAATAGTGTCTTTGCAGTAAGTTGACCGACCATTTTGTTAGATACAGGATCCAGCTGTGTAGTTTTAGGAGCGCAATATGCAATATACATATTTCCCATTTTTTTTTTAATTCGAGATATGAAAGGAGCCTTAAGATACTTCAATAAAATATAAAACTAAACGATTCTCATTTTTACAATTTATTCCTTCATAAGCATGCTATCGTAAAAAATAAACTCTCACATCCCAATAGTTTTTTTGTACTAATTTTTAATTAGTTCCTTCATGAAGGAATTCCATTACTCCTTACGTGGCCATTTACAAACTATTGACTGTACATCTCAGATTTTATTTCGGATACTGTATTTTTATATACTTATATACTGACCCCTCATCACTGTATCATTAAAAATTATGTCCAACATTACTCCACACAGTTACACTGATATCCTCTCAGGTAGTATAGTACGTAGTCTTCCCTTAAAGGACGCTTTACACGGTACATTTTACTGTACAAACAAATGGACAAATTACTTCATGAAGGAAATTGTACCGTGTAGAGCGGCAAATTGCATGATTGTCTGAATGACTTAACGGGGAAAAGAACCTGCTCTAATTCCATTCAGTTTCATGTACATTCTATGATACATTTCTTTGTACAATAAAATGTACCGTGTAAAGCGGCCTTAATAGCGACAATTATTAGCAACAGCATACATGCATGGGCCATTTGGTTCCTCTGCTAGAATGTATATCAGCAAATCCATGAATTATGCACCGATACAGCGACCGGATTTTGATTTTAAAAAAATCGAGCAGCACACCCTCCCAAGTTGATTCTTCCTTTAGTTTGGACCCTTAGGAAACACCTCAAGGCAATGAACCAAGAAAAACGCACTGTTAGAATAGTTTTTTCAGCCTTTTTTGTCCAAAAAACGAACTAAAAAATTGAGAAATTTTTCGGGTTATTCAATGTTCTCACATGTATTTAACGGACTCTTTTGCTATGGGGGCAGTCTCCAGAGCAGAGCAGGAGTTATTTTCAAATGTGAACTGAACCAAAATTTGGCCACCTGGCAGGAAATCGCCATTTTCGACCAAAGGCTGATTATTGATTTTTCGCATTGATAGCTAGCTGTATAGATCCTTAATGGCTCAAGGAGACAGAAAATGTCGAAATATTCCCCCCAGACATTTGGCCAAACTTAAAAGACGCATAATTGTCTATTAATGGCCATTTTGGACCACCTTGTGGTCCTCTCTGCCGTGTTGAGTGGGTTTTTCAAACTTCGGAAGTGCTAAGAAGCAAGGAGTGTCAGAAAAGTTCAATTTGAATGACTCGAACCATGTGGGGCGACTGAAATAATCTACAGATTTGGACGAAAATGGCCATTTGTCATGCCGAGGCTAGGTTGGGTTTTCTGGCCCAGCAAATACGAGTCAAGAGGTTTAAAATAGCGCTTGAGATACAGAAGAGAACAATTATACACCCCAAACGTCACGAACCAAATCTAGAGGCAGCTAAATGGCCAAAAATCAGTCTCTATGACCAGCAGGGGCCCGACAAATTTTCGTAGCTGATGACTGGGTATCTACAAGCACTGAGGAGTGGAATATGAAGGACCAACTCAGGTTTAGAACTCGGAGTCCTTTGAGGGACATACAGAATACGATGCAGCCCTTCGAAAATGGTCATTCACGACCAAAAACCACTATGTGAATTCTGGGCCAGTGAATGTGGTTTATGCCTTTTTTGAGGAGCGTACAGGGTGGATTTAAATCTTGGTCACATTTTGGTAATTTTGAAATTGGCAATTTTTTTTCATTTTTAATGCGCACACAACACTTTGAAAAGCTCGAAAAGACTTGTACAAGTACCCGTGATGATCTTGAAGACCATTGAAACCAAATATGCGTCCAAGGATGGCCATTTTGGGCTGCGCGGGTGGGAAACGGCAATTTCCCGCCCCTCATTGACCAGAAATGGAGACGCGCGTCATTCATTTTCGGCCTCGATTCTAGTGAAGATCATCTATGGAAATCGTATGATTGTTTGCTGAATTCCTTCAAGTCCTCTCGTTTTCATAAAAATGTCCTTTTCTGTACAATTTTTGTACTTTTTTTTTCTAAGAGAATTCACCCTGCTGCAGTCTCTGTATGCTCCTGTCTCTGCTGCTGGGAAATTGCCATTGAACTCGTATTTGCTGGGCCAGAAAACCCAACCTAGCCTCGGCATGACAAATGGCCATTTTCGTCCAAATCTGTAGATTATTTCAGTCGCCCCACATGGTTCGAGTCATTCAAATTGAACTTTTCTGACACTCCTTGCTTCTTAGCACTTCCGAAGTTTGAAAAACCCACTCAACACGGCAGAGAGGACCACAAGGTGGTCCAAAATGGCCATTAATAGACAATTATGCGTCTTTTAAGTTTGGCCAAATGTCTGGGGGGAATATTTCGACATTTTCTGTCTCCTTGAGCCATTAAGGATCTATACAGCTAGCTATCAATGCGAAAAATCAATAATCAGCCTTTGGTCGAAAATGGCGATTTCCTGCCAGGTGGCCAAATTTTGGTTCAGTTCACATTTGAAAATAACTCCTGCTCTGCTCTGGAGACTGCCCCCATAGCAAAAGAGTCCGTTAAATACATGTGAGAACATTGAATAACCCGAAAAATTTCTCAATTTTTTAGTTCGTTTTTTGGACAAAAAAGGCTGAAAAAACTATTCTAACAGTGCGTTTTTCTTGGTTCATTGCCTTGAGGTGTTTCCTAAGGGTCCAAACTAAAGGAAGAATCAACTTGGGAGGGTGTGCTGCTCGATTTTTTTAAAATCAAAATCCGGTCGCTGTATCGGTGCATAATTCATGGATTTGCTGATATATTGTAACCTTTCCCTTCGTCCTCCTCGGAGCGCGGGTGCGCTCGTGAAGAGAAAGGGGCGGGGAGCGCGTCGGAGCACCTCGCGTTGCGATCGCTCGCAGTCCACCGGTCGTCAGAGTGGGGGGGGGGGCGGGGAGGGGAAATTGGGAGGGATAGTTTCGGTCGAGGAACACGAAGCGATGTTGGGCGCCAATCGAGTCGTCCGCCTGGGAGGGAACTGAGGGATGGGAAAACACGCTCACACCAAGAATCAGTCTATAAAATTCACCCTTAAAATAAACATGGAAACTAGGAACGTGATATTCCTCGATCTATTCCCAAGCTTTGTCGCCGCGTCCAAACGGGACCGGTTACTACGGTTATATATTTGTCTTCTATCTTATTTTAAAATTTGATTTGCACCTGATGATGACTATGTGAGTCGACACGCGTAGCGTGACTATTTAAATTGTGGTAAAGTGCTTGAAGTTTAATGGATGCCTTCCACTACATCAAGCCTGAATCTGTTGATATCATTCAGTGAAAGTATCATGTAAAAATCGTTTATCTCCGTTCATATTTTAAGTTATGAAGGATAATTGCATGATATTTATAGCATTCAAAATCTGGACAATAGATGTCAATATTATTAAAAATTTATGATAAACTAATATAGGTTTACAATTGAAAAACTGAAAATAGCGTTAAATAGTACTATACATATATAGCTCTTCCCCTTTGCCTAATTTCAATCCATCCCTAAAAATAAACTTAATAAAAGATAAGAAAGTATTTTTGAATAGAAAGTTTCATATGTCGAGACATAGGTAATTATTGAAGGGGAGGAGTGTACTAGGGGTTAAGACAAATGCTACGGTTGTCGACTAAGGGGAAGTAGGGGTAAAACTACCTTGAAAGGTAACGTGCAGTGTACCTTTCAAGGTGATTATTTACCCCCACTTACCCTGAGTGGGATCCGTAAGTCTTTTGACTGTACTGCGATGTGACCCGTTGGTAGATGTTGGGAGGAGGGAGAGGAAATGAAACTAGAGGGATGCTGAGTCAGTTATGCTACTGGGTTGCGTTCGGGGATCTTATGGTGGCCTCGACGGCGGCGCGGTGCGGCAGCCAAGGAAGAGTATTGAGAGATGCGACCGAAATAAAAGAAGCTTTCGGATGGCTGAATGACTCTCCTTAACAGCACGATGTTTTACTATGCTACACCAAACGCTTAACATTCATTTATCGTTATAACCTTTCGATACCTATATAAATTACTGTAAACGGGTAAAAATATTTACATTTAGTGAATTTCTTCATGCATTTTAAAAATCCCCCCCCAAATTTTTTATTCCCCCCAAAATTTATCTCTATGGCGTGACTTGCGCCATATATCCCCCCTGTGGGCGGTCCTGGTCGTCGCAATCCGCCATTATTGGGACGTCCCAGGCGAGTGTTGCCGAGTCTCTTTGCCGCGTGTGCCTCCGTGCGTTTATCAGTATTTTATTGCAATTTGAAAACTGCGACACGCATTACGCTTTGTGGCCATGGGAGGTTGCAGTGCACCGAACTGCACTAATGGAACGAAAGGTGGTATCCGTTTGTTGTCCTCCCCTGGAGATCATGAAAGAAGAGCAAAATAGCTTCAGATGTGCCGAAGGGATAAGTGGAAGCCGAATCCGCACGCAAAGCTCTGTGAGGTAAGACTTCTTAATATTTTATTGAATGATTTAAATTGTGAACATATATTTAATGCACTAAGTATTTCCCTTTTAAATTATTTTTTCTTTTATACTTCATCAACTGCCGGACGTGCCCCGTAGAAAAGTTTCGTAGTGTTCGACTATTTTCAGTCGGTTGATCGCAGTATCATGGCAGCTTCAGGTAGCTTTTTTTCACTATATAGTTATTACTAAAAAGAGAGAGCCAAGTACAATTGTCCTATCTGTGACTTCGAGTAATACAGGTACAGCAACCATATACTTTTGTCAGCGCAAAAGTTTGTAGACTCAAGTATAAATCTCCATAAGTCTACGTCAACTCATTAGATTTCTCGATATATGCTTGATCCTTTCGATAATTTTGACCTTCGTTCAGCATGTGCATAAGATAAGTTCATAATAAATTTCAGGCATATTTTTTAATATGAAGTAAAAATAAGGTTCCATTTGTTTTTGTGAAAGCTCGCCAAACGTAGCTTTGATGCGAAGTTTCGAAGGTATAAACGTGGAACTCAGCGGATAAAATCATTATGATAAATTAATATCAGGCGTTACATATGTTACAATTTTTTTTGATACTCTGCTTCGCAGTTATTGGGCATACTATCTACTCATGGCGCTCTAGCACTGAAATAAATTGGACCCTTTAATAATCCAGTGTTGAAAACTCGTCCAAAATTTTATTTACAATGTTCCCAACAAACCGCTGCTTAGAGAGCTGAAAAATAGAGATGATTATGTTCGCAAAGTGAAAATCCAAAAAGCCTTCTCGGAATTTGGAAAGTTTAAATTTTATTTCGCAAATTTTTTTATGTGGACTGAAGGCATATTGTAATCGTAAGTAAGATGTACAGCCCTAAAGGTGAAGTCATTGCAAAAATTGCGTCATGATTTTTTGGGAAACATGGGGGAGAAACACCCAGAATTACAGGAAATTTGAGGAGGATGCGCTCCTCTGATTCCGGATATACCGGGAAATATTATTTACAAGAAACCCCGCTGAATGGGGAACTTGATTAAATTCAAATTTTTAAAAAGTCTACGATTTTGCAAAATACTCGGAATGATTCCCATTTATGTAAACAGAAAAAACCGGTCACTCCCCTTCTTTCTCATTCTGACTTCTAACTCATATTAGGTCCATTTTGAGGGGTCCCAGTATGAACCTGGAAGAAAAAATAGCTGGAAAATTGATACCTTGTGCAATGCCTCCGCTGTTCAATGTTCCATACTGCCCCAAAATAAATCACGCCAAAACGGAGGATTGTGAAAAGATCAATGTTTTGTATTTAGTCAAAGGTATTAACTTTAAAAGGGAATTTAGGTCCAAAGTCTTGCCGCAATTTAAAACATAAGTTATATACAGGTGTAATGTCTAGACGTAAACTTTGAACGGCATCTGGTAATAGGGGACGGCACTTCAACAATTGGTCTCCACCACGTGCGCCTCACGATGGGCGCAAGAAATCGATGAAATATATTAATGTTTGTAATTGTTGAAATAATTAGATTTACGGAAACTTCAGTGATACAATGTCTACACGTTTTGCCCATAGTTTCGTTTTGTTGAACGATAGCGTGCCTTGGAGAGAAAAATACGCATTTAATTGATTACAAGCGACGCGACCGAAATAAAAAATCTTTTGGCTGGCTGAATGACTCTCCACAACAGCACGATGTTTTACTACACTACACTTAACGCTTAACATTCAGTTATCGTTATAACCTTTCGATACCTATATTAATTACAGTACACGGGTAAAAATATTTACATTTTGTGAATTTCTTTATGCATTTTAAAAATCCCCCAAATTTTTTATCCTCCCCAAAATTTATTTCTACGGCGCAACTTGCACCCCCTGTGGGCGGTCCTGCAGCTACCCTCCTGGGTCGTTTGATTCATGTACAGATTCCAAATGAGAGATCAGTCCCTCAATCTACTCCTACTATCTTAAGGACTCCCATTAATTTACCCAGGTTCACCTCAGCAAATGCCTTCTCATAATCTACCAAGCAAGGAAAAGCATTCTGCCTATACTCAAGGTTAGTTTTCACTAGCGACCTCATCATACATATATTGTCCCTCATTACCTTTCCTCTCCTAACCCTATCTGGTCATCTTCCTTACTCTTAATACTTCTTCATCCTTAGCCTTGCCTCTAGCCTTCAATTTATATTTCTTAGAACTACTTTGGCCACGTGGAATAGAGAGCTTTATGTCGAATGGTCTTTGCCCATTTCTGCCTTGCTCTTCTTCAGAATCGGAACTATTATTTTGTTTTCGAAGTCCTCAAACCATACTACATCCTCATGTATCCGAAAAATAAGCGAAAGAAGTTATTCCCTTCTCTTTTCTTCTTATTCTTCGCAAACTCTGCAGATTAGATATCTATTCCCACCAACTCATTCCTTTCCTTGGCTCATCGCGCTATTTTGATAACACTAAAAACTTCTATGCTGTCTGTGTCGCATTCATCTTCTCTTTCTGTACCTAGGGTACTGTGAATTATTTCATTGCTATAAAGCTCTTCCACATATTCCCTTCCACCACTCTTGGATCTCTTTGGGTCCAACGGCTAACAATCCTGTCTTGTGTGTCTGCACTGCAATTCCATTCCCTTGATGCCGCCCTTCAGCTCCTGTATTTTTCTTTATATTGCATCTACAATTCCCTCTCTTTGACATTTATATAAGAAATAAAATGATCACACCACCATGCCTCTCTTGCTTTGTTTGTGTCTCTTTGAAGCTTATTGTTTAATTCTCGGTATATTCTCTTCATTTGATGGATGTAACAAATTTCACAAATTTGGCAATAAACTTGGCGGTCGAGTCGTCCAACTGAAGTGCTCGGAGTCTTCCAGAAAACCTTCCGATTTAAGTTTGAATGTACGTTTTAAAATCCGATCTAATTCTTGCTTTATGCCTCCACGATCTAAAGTCTTGCGACAACTCGGCGGCATTTTGAAGGATTATTTTACATCTTTGTATGCTATGAATTTACTGCACCTCTTAGAAATTCAACGATTCTAAATACAATAAGTCATACCTACTGTCCATACTCTCCATTTCTTGAGAGCGTAAAAATTATTTTGAGATTTAGTTTCGGATTCTTAAAAATGTATATGATAGTATTAGCTTTGTCAGTGAAGCCTACAGGCCAAATGAAATTTAGCGAAGTTTGGACTTGTTTTTTAGCTTACGATTTTTCTTTTATAAGACCTTTGACGTAATCGAGGGAAATTACGGTTCATCATATGATTTATCACACGATGAAAAATCGGACCTAACCCTCATTTTTCCAAGTATGCGGTGCACCTCTGTCTTAAGATTGCGCTTTCCTTATACAGAAAAAGTATTAACGTACACTTGTATAAGGAAAATAATTAGTAAATAATCCATCCATCTACTATACGGAAAGGGGCGGAAAAATAGAAAAGGGATATGAAGGGAGAGGATGATACATGAGAATGTTCTAGATAGGTTATTAGAACATAGTAGATTTTGTTTTTTTTTAGTTTCCTACGGTAAAGAACGACAGCAATAACCATTGTGGACAATTAGGATATGCTCGGTACTCTCCATTCTGCAACACCATCGTTACGGGAAATGGGATACGTATTGCCCGAGCTATTATAAAGATAATGCCCACTTCCCGCTGTGATTTGAGGAGTTTTTCACATTGATGCACACCACTTTTAGCGTCCTCTCCAATGTGCCGAGGAACCTTGGTTTTTCTTCCAACCCTTACTCCAATTTCTTCAACTCCGCTCCACTCTCGCTGGGAGGGAAAGGACCGGCGACTTTTATTGAGACGGCAGTAAAACTAAATCCTTGCGTCCGGAAAGAGAGCCTTAGGCCGTTATCGAACTTGGCAAACGCATAGTTAACTTGATATCAAGATATCTTGATACCTAGGCAAGCAAAGTGAAATTCTTACTTGACGCTTTCGTAGCCCTTTTACGATGGAAGAAACATCATGCGGTCTTCATCTCGTAAAACATACGAAAAGCGCCATCCGTGTCCATAATTTTTGTGGGTGATTGAAGTCGATTACTTCTTTAAAATGCTTCCCATCCGTATGCAATAAATTGAAGGGAATATAATTATTTAAATCTTATTGCTTAGGAATAAAAGAATTCTCATATACCATAATATGGTGAATAACTATTATGCTTCGATTGCTAGGGGCTGCTAAAGTGGACGACATATCGCTCACTGTATTTCACCACAGTCAACGTCTTTATGCACAAAAAGACATTATAATATTTTTGCCTATATGAAAAAACGCGTAACAATATATTAATGTATTACACTTCGAACAAACTACCTGTAATCTTCGACTGATTACTGACAAATACGCGCGTTATAACTAACATAGGTAATTAAGTTGAAAACAAACTACATTTATTCTAATGATTTATTGTCCCCCTTCTTTGATGAATTCAGTGCAAACCTCTCCAATGCTCAACGTTATTAACAATAGTGATGTTCGTTAGCTAAAAATAATACTGCCAATGAAATTATGGCTACCTGAGAGTACTTTCCATCGGACCATAATTCTTTCAACGAGATCATTTTTTTCCTTCCAGAGCAAGGAAGATAGAATTTGTAAGTTCAATGAGGTAAACAAGGACGGAGCATCTACAATGTATGGAATTATTCACACAACTATTAGGTACCAAATCTTTTATCAGTATATTCACATTTGAAATGCCTTTAAATATAGCGAATTCATCGATTTTTCCGCAAAAAGTTAATAAATATCACACAAATATACGTAGTAATGATAAAATAATATCCATTTGAAAGTTTCTTCACTTATATTTTCCATACAAGCCCATATTATCACACCCCGAGTTCTAACTTAAAACCTAGCAAGCATAAAAAGTCGAGTTTTTCATTTACTTGGTATCTTGACTAGGTATCTAGACGATATGGCGTCAGCGGCCACTTGAATTTGACGTCATATCCACCCAATGCGTACTAGGTTTCAAGGGAAGATTGCTTGATTTGCCAAGTTCGAAAACGGCCTTATTGTTAGTCCTCCAACCACTTCGCCTCGCTCTCGGCGGACACCGAAGAAGAGACTCAGAAATTTTGTTTAGAACGCCAATGGGCGAAGGAAAATTAAACCCCCCGTCCTTCCATCCCCGCTCTACATGACCGGCCGCGTTGTTTCCAAGAGACTCATCGTGACCTCCTCCGATCGTATTTCTTTCCTCCCACAACACTCGCTCAGCGGGAAATGAGAGGGAGACCCATCTGTAAACTATAAACATCCATGGTCTGCTCTCGAAGAGGGCAGTGGCCTTTCGACCCTCACTCCCTGCTTGTTAGTCCGAGTCGCTCCTAAGACATTTATGTCGCCTGCTCTCCCACTCCTACGCCATAACGCACTCCTCACATACCGAAGAATGCCTCCAAAATGCAACTGCGTCCCTTCTCCCAAACCCGAGGATAAATGAGGAAGTAATGGGGAGACGAAGGAAACGAGTCGAAGGAGTGCGAGGAAAGTTCCTTGCCTGGAATAGAATAGATTGGAACTGACCCCCACCAATGGTCATATACCTCTAATGTCCCATTTCCATTACGCCAGTGTGGCCTGAGGCTGATTACATTTAGTAATGAAAACAGTAGTTAACGCCAACTGCGGTAGAATTTCTAACCGTGGTCGGCTGACCCAAGTTATTGGGTAACTCGGGTCAGAAATCGAAACGGGAACGCTGGTTAAGAACATAAAGTGAAGGTTGCTGCAATAAATTTTTTCAACGTTCTTGAAAACTTATTACCGTTTGCGCCCATTTTCCCACGATTACCACACGAACTACCTAGAATAAAATCTGTAAAGAACGCAATTCCAAAAGGATCTTTGCTTTAAGACTTTTAAGAATTTCCGCCACTGAAATAGTCGACATTACTACAACTGAGATGCCCTTGGCTGGCATTCTTTTTAATTTAATCCGAAAGAAATCGAAGTATTCAGAATACACTCAGTGTTCCACGATCAGAAATAACATTGATTTAAGTAATAATGAGGTTGGGCTTGATGCATTCTGCACAGGCGTGGTTGGGATAATGTTTACCCCGGATATCAGCGAGGTAAAAGAAGTAATGAATTTATAGTTCATACACAATAGATGAATGTAGATAGATGTATACTTAACTGTTAACGGACCCTCCTTACGAAAAAAAAGCAGTCATGCAGTATCTAAATCATACAGAAAACACAACCATTACAGAGATTACAAGCGGGGCGATTTGTTAATCATGATGAAATGTTAATTAACACAAGAAAAAAGGCTACTCTGCTAGGGGCCACAGGCTGTTACTTCGTTTTCTACCGAACACGGGAGAAAAGAGATTCGTGGGGCACCCGAGCGAGCGTTTTCTTTCATCATTAGTCCGTAGCGAGTGTCTCTCAGAGAAAGGAGAAACATGAAGAGCCCAGAGAGTACGAGTCGCTCGACCCAAGTTTGTAACTCGGCGAAGCGCTTTCCGGTGCCCCAGATGGGAGGCTCAAAGACGATTCCATTGGTAGGCAGACGTAAGGAGGAAACTACGCATTTCGACGGTATTTTCACGAATCGACCAATGGCAACAGAGTATTCACGATGATTAACCTCCACTTGAAAAACAACGAATCCGCAGTTCGCATAAATGAATTATGTATTTTTCGCACTTATATCCGAATTGGAGCATAATATCCGAATGTCATCGTTTGCGAATTGGAAGAGCAATGAGTGCGTGTACTTCTAATATGTCCTCTCATGTATTTGTTGGTATATTCCAATTCATCCAAGTGGCGACTCTTACCTTATTTAAACCACTGATACAAGGGTAGGGGAGAACCGGGTAATGGCGAACAGAGGGCAATGCCGAACATGCCTCTATGTTCGGCCAGCAGCGTATTTTCCTATCCATGTGAGGTGCTGCAGTCTAGTGGCTCCAATACAAAAGAGCAGGAACAGCACCGCCTTATTGTCAGTTCATTTGAGGGAGTGGATGAAAGAAGTGTGTTTTTTATGTTTTTGATCTAAGGAAGTTATCTGATTTTTTAATGTATGTATGCGTTATTATTTATCGTAGATTTTGAATAACATGCCCATAGATTGTTAATAACATGTGAAATAAGAATATACTTTGGATTCACGAATACAGGCAACCGTTTATCAACGTGGTATTTTCAAACACAAAAGTTTAGTTTCGGGTAATGGCGTACACTGTTCGGTATTCCCCGCCATGTGTTCGGTATTCCCCGCTGCTTACATGTACACTTTTCCTACAAATACTACCAAGGATTTCATTGTTTCAGATGCCAAGCAACGGCAAGCAAACTACCAATAAAGCAAGTTTAAGTTTCAGCCTTGTTACTGTCGTGTTCTACTAAAAACTTAAAAGATTGTTCTTTCAAGAAGCAAGTTAAGCTTCAGAATTGTTTTTCGTTCTGTAGGAAATTTGTTTTTGGTTTCGATTTATTTACTTTTTAGTTTATTATTCAATTTTTTCCTGTTACTATTACCTCATTCAACGTCCTTTATTTTGTTACAGAAATACGCAATAAACAGTTTCAAAATTTTTGATTTTATGTGAGTTTCTATTTGCCTATGTTATTTTAATGGGGAATAAAGTGTTCGTAATTACCCGATAGGTAGGGCAATACCGAACAGTGTAAAGGTTTAGTTGATATTTTTTTATAACTGAATGTAACATGATGGACATAAACATGTTATTTAATTTGAAGTACTAACTACATACTTTATTTAGGATTAGTTTAAATTGAATTTGAGCGAGCCATTTAGATGTGATAAAAAAAAGGCCTTAAGTGTTCGCCATTCCCCTACTCTCCCCTACTCCCGGGGCGACTTCATCGCCGTGCGGCCATTCCATCACTCGGTGTGAATCATGGTCCCAGGACAGGCAACGCACTCTCTAATCTCGGAGACTACGGTGGGCGCCTTCCGGTTCTTCATCGGGACGCGATAGGCCCTACTACTTCGTCATTCGATGCCACTAGGGTCCACTGACCCAAAAGAGGACGATCGACGTCGAATTTGAGACACCCAATCACCGTCGATCTCCACCTCCTTGCCTGGCCCACCGATTCGACGCGCCGAGTCACTACGCCCGCGAAGCCAATGTCGCGGACGTAGCTCGCCCAGGCGACGAACGCCACGCCACACAATTACAAATACTTCGCAGGGAATCTCCTGGTGAGAATATCCAGCAGGAAGGCATGAACTAAGAGAATGGACTTCACCGATATTCTGCAGTCAACCGACCACGTACCCTCAAAACGGGACGCAGAGAACGGGCACCGCACTCCTTGCCGACACACAGTGGTCCGGATCGCGAAAAAGAGGGACAAAAATCAGATTCTTGTCGAATTACTTTAAAATGGACCTATCTACGTTTTCGGACTTCCTTAATCTATTTCAGCTGTTAGTTTTAACAAAAAAAATAATTTTTAGAAGGTATTGAGGAGCATTACTTTTCTAAATTAACCGATAACGAAGAGGCTGCATAGAAAAACGCTAGTTATTATTAAATATGCTAATATATATAAATTATTTGCATAGCATGACTTTAAGAGCTTTAAATTAGTAAATCGTTTAAAAAAATGGGTGGAAGTGAGGTAGTTGGGTGAATTGATTTTAACGTTGATTTGGTTACGATTTTCAGCTAACTGAGGTAGTGCTGCTGAAACTAAACACTAAGTAATTATTATATAAATATTAAAATGGTACTTGAGTACATATCAATTTATTTATTTTAATAAAAGTGTACTAACTATCTGCTATCTATCTACATGGGAAATGACCAAAAGGGATAGGCAGAGACTGGAGGTCGTAGAAATGGATTTTCTAAGAAGAAGCAGCAGAAAATCAAAACTACAAAAAATAAGAAATGAAAATATAAGAAAAATTATGCAAGTAGAAGAGAACATCTTACAGGAAATAGAGAAAAGACGGCGAAAATGGTATGGACACGTAAAAAGAATGGAGGAGAAACGTTGGCCAAAAAAGATATTAAATTGGCAACCACCCGGGAGGAGGAAGAGAGGACGACCACCAGGAGACTGGACAAAGCAAGTCACCCAAGATATGAAAAGGAGACAATTAGAGAATGAAGACTGGAGAGACAAGGAGGCTTGGAGAAGAGGATGCGAGAGACGGCCGACGGCTGTATAGAACTCGCTTATATATATCATTATCCTGAATTCAACTCCTCGCATTCGCTCGCTGAGTCCGGGGATTCTTGCAAGATCTCACGGACCTCTTCAGGCAAATCTTTAAGGCCACGATATTTACTCAATTCAGCGCCTAATGTACAGATGAATGGATCAGAGGTCAGGATCAGTCTCCGGAAGACGTCCTCTTTCGTGTGGAAGCTTGATTTTTTTCTGGCGTGATGATCGCGGTATTTTCAGGGGATTAATTAGAAGGCCGCATGGCAAAGCTCTCAAAATATTTGAAAATTTAATCATTAGTTTTTCCTCTGCCCCCGAAACTCAATTTTATGTTGTTTCATGTGAAAAGCTTTGAATCAAAAGAAGATATTTGTAAAATTAATGAATCCTCACCAGTAATTTCTGCTGATAGGCGGGCATTTTTGAAGAAGCGCCTAGCTGTGTTGCCATCATTCGATGTACCGTCTTTTGGTTTGGTTACATCAACTAACAGACTCATTCTACTTCTAAATTTCTCCTGAATTACTTTCTTTCTTTCCATTAGTTCTATTTTTTCATTGTTATCTCGTACCTGGAAATATGATCCGAAAAATAATAAAATGGACCCAGGGCCAACCCGCAATCGTTTTGCCGCATATTTTTAATGATATAACTTAAATTTACCCTCCAGCTTTTAAATGGTAAACGATATGCTATATGTAAAATACACTCAAAAAACCTAATAAAGCAATGTAAATTTGACAAACCAAAACAATATGTATTTGGATTCACTTGTTTTTTTCCCAATCACACTAAGATTATTCATCTCCGATATTTTTGCTCGGCAAATATGGCACACCATTTCTGATGATTTCGTTAATGCTGAACACACCTAAGAAAAAACATAAATGTAACAACCCATAGAAGTTCGTAAAAATAATTCCACAGTCCTTATGTTAAACTAGATTTTCCATCAATCATTGTCAACAGCATGTTGAACTCAATGTTAAAGAAGCCCTGTCGATATGGTTGTAAGGTGGAAATTTGGAGATTTACATAATCCCCTTCTTCCCTTGATTTTTCTCTAGACTTGTGGACCCATTGAAGTCTTATGGGCCTGCAGAACCGAGCAGAGGAAGGATGCATGTTCTTCCAAGCTACGGTACTTTCTCCCCCCCACAGCCTTTTGAGTCAGACGTAGGGGAACTAATCTACATCTACATCTACATACTACCCCGCAAGCCGCCTCAAAAGGCGTGTGGCGGGGGGTGTTAGGACACCAGCCGTCAACAAAAAAAAATCAAAGTTCCGCCTAGCATTTATTAAAGTCCTTAATTGTTCGGGGGAAAAACGAATTCCCATACCTATCCGTTCGGCAAAATATCTCCCTTAATTTATCGATTCTGTCGGACCTGGAAATATAATGTGGTTCTAATATGATGTTCTCCGTGTCGCTCTGAAAGATATTCATTCTCAATTGCTCAAGCAATCTAAGCCTAGCGCGTAGCCTCCGAGTCTCTAGCGGCTCCCACCCTAAATCTTTCAAAATCTGTGTAACGCTTTCTGTACGGCCGTAGCAGTTTTTCACGAATCGCGCAGCTTTCCTTTGTATTTTATCAAGTTCATGGACTAGGTCTTTCTCCGCCGGATCCCATATGCTCGCTGCATATTCAAGGTGTGGCCGGACGAGTGCAAAATAGCACCTCTCTTTCACTTTATCATCCGATAATCTTCCCACAACACGCTTGACAAATCCTAACTTCTTCAGGGCTCTGCCACAAATATTTCTTATATGTGTCCCCCACGATAAGTTCGAAGTTATCGTAACTCCCAGGTATTTCACTTCATCTGTCGCATTTATGCTAACGCCATCCACAACATATACATGGGGATAGTTGGACGACCTACGCAAGAAATGCACCGCCGAGCATTTGCTCAGATTAAGTTCTAGTCCCCACTCTTTGCTCCACGCATGAACGTTGTTTAAGTCCGATGACAGAATTTCAAAGTCAGATTGATCACTAATTTCGCGGTATATGACAGCGTCGTCGGCAAATAAACGTATTTTACTGCTAATTCGGGAGCAAAGGTCGTTTATATATATAATGAACAAAAGTGGGCCAATAACGCTTCCTTGCGGGACACCTGATGATCTACCTTTCCGGAACCCATGCTGACAATTATGCAGGAGGTTTCGACTGTCCAGAAAAGTCATGATATTGCTAACAACGATATGCTCGAGAATCTTGCCTGTAATCGATGTTAATGATATTGGTCGATAGTTTCCTGGGTCATGTCTGTTTCCCTTTTTAAATATCGGTGTAACGTTTGCAGTTTTCCAGTCCATTGGTATCTTTCCTTCAGATAATGACTTATTGAATATTATCTCTAAGAACGGTGCGATCTGTGGTGCTAACTCCTTGAGGACGCGCGCGGGTATTCCCTCCGGACCCGGAGATTTATTACTTTTTATCAATTGTAGCTAATGAAGTAATAAAAAGGCTATGATCATCGGTACGCTTTCTTCCCGCTTTTGCTTCTACGACGAATGACCGGAACTGCCATCAAATCCCCATTTACAAATGAGAGAGTATTCACAAGATAAAAATAACGGTAAACTTCATAAACAAATGTAAAAAGTTAAATGTATTAATTAAAGCACATTAAAATAATTACCTGAAAATATCAGTAAAAATCGTAGTTGCCTCAAGCATGTGTGGTGCAACAAAGTTTGCAGCTTAACTTTACATTTCTTCTCTGAGAATTCAATTCCATCTGGATAAACAGTCTTTTTGGCATTTAGAATAGAATGATATGATGGATACAAATTATGCCTATGATGTCTTGCAGCGTTTCTTAGCTGCAAATACTGTTTTTTTTGATAGATTTGTATTGACAACCAACGCTAAACCGTCATGAGAGGACACTGTAGTGATGGGCTTCCCTCCCTCTTCTACTTCTTCAATATTCGTTCTGCCCGTGTAGGGGTGGTCATCGTAGCCTCTTCCACTAAATACACCTCTGCGCAATATCTCTCCTCTCTAAACGTCATTTCTGTGGCAAAAGACAGTTCTGCAGGGGAAGTACTTTCTCTAAGGAATTTAGTTTTCCTTCTTTTTGATCGGATAGTGAACATCAGGGAAATCAACGATTTGTTCCAAGTCGCACACCTCTGTACAAAAATAGTACATACATTCATACCTCTGTACAAAAATCAACGATTTGATACAAGTCGCATACCTCTGTACAAAAAAGTTCGTTCGCGAGCAAGATCGCCATCTTTTCTCGTGGCTACCAAAAAATTTCACTTTAAAAAATTATCAAGTTCATGTTTTGTCTCCTTATCTCCATGTATTTTCAAGCAATCCTCTAGAAATTCTGTCAAATTGCTTTTCCGGACCTTCAGCATTTTATCGTGAAGTTGCCTCTGCGTAAATGTTAACGACACAGCTATGACTTAAAAATTACAATCATTGGTTCGTGAAATGCTACGAAATAGTTTTCACTCTAGAAAATTGAAAGTTTAAACGGAAGTAAAAGCAATGCAAAATTTAGTGTGGTGCCTCGTATTAGACCAACTCTTAACTTACAAACAGAAATAAAATAAAAATAGCATACCTGCTTAATCATCCTTATCGCTTTGGTGGCCAGGAACTGATAAATCATTGAATCACAAAATTCGGAGTTATCACAACACTAACACTTACTTAACAGATCACTTCAAATCACGAAAACTATTACCAACCGAGGAACTGACGACTAACGACTGGCATGTGTGCACATCGATAGAAAGGGAGTAACTGAAGAGCACCACAATGTTTCGACGGAAGCACGGAGGAGGTTAAAAAGAGGAGTTATCGCCAACCCCGAGAACCTGGGTCTACCCCCGAGGATAACCAGGAGGGTTTTAGGTGGATCGCATAAAGAGAAATGTGAAATGCCTGAATTTTGTGCGAAAATGCATACCAGCAGCAGCCCTGCTATAAATCCCATCTAGAAGGAAGCGCATGGAGGGTAAAAACCACATCTGTTAACACGTGCAACTTCACTAGCAGATCAAAGAAACCGCCCCAAGGCAATAAACACAAGGGTGGTGCGCCAAGATGGTAAAATATCCCGACTTAAGGCCCTTTCCAACTTCCCTTGGGTCCGGCCCGTGTGCGGGTAACGGGTCTCCTGTCACTTTGGCATTGAGGAAAGGGAAAGCCAGTGGCGGGTTTCCCCAGGAGCAGTGCATACAGCCAGTCGTGTCACGCCCTAGTCCGCGGCAGAGAGTCACAAAAGTCATTGTCATTCGCTTATTTGCAGATGATTTTTTCTTAATATCTTTCTAACACAATCCATTCTTGCCACCTTAAAAGTCTCCATGCCAATAGGTGTCACTTTTTTGTAATCCAAATGTTATGCGAAATTTTATAGAAAAAAATGATTCCTCTTCATGAACTCCTTCAATGATCACCACAATCACTAAAAGATTGAAACCTAGTTTTTATGATAGTAAAATTTCCATATTATTATAGTCCACATTTAACAGAATAAATCTTCATTTTTGTAATCCTAATCATTGAAACATTGGAAAAGACGTATTTTACAATGTGTCTCCACTATGCCGAAGCTCGCATGTGTTAAGTGCCGACGCTCACGCCCGCGGCAGAGAGTCACATAAGTCATTGTTTTCTTCTGTTTTGTTTTCAGTAGTGTTCTTTCTTCCCTAACTCTTTCCAGCACCTTATTTCTTACTATATCCACCCATTTAACTCTCTCTAACCTCCTCCACACTTACATCTCAAAAGCATTGATCTTATCCTTCTCTCTTCTTCCCAAGGTCCACGTTTCGCATCCATACAACACAACACTCCACATGCAACATTTCACCGGTCTCTCCTCCAGTTCTAGGTCCACACCGCTGTATAACATATTTCTCTTCTTATTAAAAGCTTCCTTTCCCATAGTTATTCCTGATTAAATCTCTATCTCACTCTTCCAATCTTCCATAAGCATGCTCCCCATATGTTAATACATTCAATCCTGCTCTATTCTCCCCTCATTTGTCATAACATTCACATTTCCTCCATCATTCGCTCTCATAACTTTAAAATAATGGAATTTGAATTTTTTTTACTATCCTCGTCTTGGACTACGTCGTATACACTATATTCACGGACTTCATGTTTTCCATGTACTTCTGTTTCATCGCTTCGGCCGGTTGTGCAGTGTTTCCTTCTTATTCACTTTGAGACTATTTAAAATATACAGTTCACTTAGTGGACTATTCACTGATTGGTTCGAGGCAAGTTTTTTCCCAGTAAATAGTTCACTTAGTTCACTGAAGTGAATAGTTCGTTTTGAATCGTTCTTTCGCGAACAGCCCATCACTACTTGCAATATTTTTTCCTCTGTAGGTGAGGAGTCATTTGTAGGTATAAGAGGAATAATTTTCCAACGAAGCGGCTAATTTTTTTCATAGGAAAATTGAAGTGTCCAATTTTTTATGCTATTCTGGGGAACGCTGTGAAGGCTAGATTCCGGAGTGTGGATTTTCAACCACTTAGAGCAGTTCAAGTGCGCAAAAATCAACGACTATTTTTGCTGTTTTTGTCTTAAACTGTACAGCCAGTGAAATCTTACATGCTCAACTGTCGCCCACCTAATTGAACTATTCAGGTCAACTGCCCATGGTTCGTTTCGCCGAATATGTAGTGTTAACTAATTGGGCGTAGTTCGGTGAAAATATCACGGGTTACGTAGGTAACCAGTACGTCAGTTTCTTAAGCTCCTCGCTTATAATTGTAGTTATTTCATTCTACAGGATGTACACAGGTACCTATCATATGCTGTATTAGACTTACCAATTTATAAATGCAAAATTTGAAAGGACTTTTTTTTATGATCTATTAAAAAATTCATTGATTTCTGGTTTTCGATCATTTTAATAACTTAAAGCATTTAATTTCGTTTAGAAGTGAGCACCTTAATTTGCCTATCATTCCCATCGACAGAATCGTTATTACTTTAAAGTTTTATGCTGGAATCATAAAGTTTTTGACATTTATCCGGGGTTAGAATGCATTTTATCGAGTTAATTTTTTAAAATAAAAAATGATGATAATGTAGTATTCCCAGTGTTTCTACGACTCAAACGTCTAACGTAACTGTTAATCGCTGAATAATACGGCTTAGCAATTTATTAGAAATGTTTTTCCTTAATATCCTCCAACTCCGTCTTTTGGAGCAGCTCTTCTTGACGTGCATCATATTTTTCGTATCCTTATGCGTCGTCGCTTCAGCCTGGTGTAAGGTGTTTCCCTTAAAATAAGTAATTCTTTTTTATCGACTCATTTCTTCCACACCCAGTGATTATCGGCGATATCAAGTAAATCGGCCTTCAGAAATTATGGCTAAATAAACCTTGCCCATAAGCAACTAATAGTGGTACCAATTGTCGGAAATCTGTTCCCCGTTTAAAAAAACCGAGTGAACCAAGAGTAGTGACGGCTATCCGTGAATTATTCCGTGGAATCATTTATTGAGTGAACCGTGCGACCTAAAGGTAGCACCGCCCATCCTGTTAGCAAACTATTCCTGGAACCAAAACGCGGTGCCGTTTGTCGGCGAACCAAAAGCCTCATTGTCCGCGAAGTACACAACGAAGCAGGGGCGTAGCAGCTTTTCCCAGCCCTTCGCCCCCCCCAAATAATACTTTATGGGTCCTCTTCCCACGCCTACCCCTCCCAAATACTATAACCCTTTAAACAAAGCGAAATTCAATGATTTGAAATATTTTATAAGAATATATATTAATACTAATATTTTTTCAGAACATTGTAATTAGGTATTTTGAAATTTTTGACGCTCCAAAACGGCAGTCGCCCCCGGCATTACCCATGTTATGCAGGATGTGTAATGAAAAAAACAATTCAAGATGTGTCTAAGCATATAAACTCGTAGTTTCCATCTACCATCAGTGTATGCATTCAAGAGAGCTCTGAAAGAGTATTTATGTCCTAAATATTAGTATATATAATGTAACATTTACTTATTTCTTTGTTTTATTTTTTGTAAATTGTGTAATATTAGTGGCTGTTTATACAAAGCATTGTAAGTGTTATGCCTTTAATCTCTTATGTAATTTTTCCAGAGACAATACCAACCTCTAATATTATGTCTCCTGCATGTCATTATATAGCTATTACTTTATTACTTTACGTTGTTTTTAAATCTTATCAGCAGCTTAAAATATAAACAAATGTAAATGCCATGTACTTGTGCTCCATGGGATTATATGGTCCCAGAGTAAATAAACTTTCTCTTATCTTCTCTCTCTTACCATCCTTTCAAAATATTATATGCATGAAATTTTACTTTGAGGAAGTGGACCACGAAACACCAGGCAGATTTGTGCAAATTTTTCTAGACCGGACTATTACGACTCCCCGAATTTTCGATTTTCCTGTGATGAATCCCTGGAAAAATCTACCGGTGAGTTGTGAGATCACTTCATTGGTTGTCCTAAGGGGGGGGGGAGAGAAATTGAACCTCCCCACCCCCGAACAACCTGGCATGTCTATGTTTTTTGAAGACCTAAACCTAGGCGCCTAAATAACTTTTTTGAGAAGTACGATGGTAGGCATATGTAATAAGGTAAATTGGAGCTTTTATATACATTTTGTACGATCTTAAATAAAAAACGTATTTAAATTAGTCGAAACTTGGTGGTAACTGAAAAGAAAGCACCTATGTATTCTGTAAAAACGTGCTCCATTTAAAGGACAAATTTTGTTTTCTAAAACACGCTAAATACGCCAGTCTGAGGATCAGTTCGTTAAGAATTGCCTGGACGAACCCCCGGACCCGCCCTTTCCTGTAGGGCGACTACGGAACTCATAACGTCCCTAAATCGACGTTACTGAACGCCCGTCGGGAAGCATAACGTTGGTCGCGATTACGGATCGGATGTTTTCTCTTCGCCGGCGGTGCACAACGCCAGCCGTGTTGTGGGCCGCTCGGAGCCATTACGGAAATTTGAATCGTCGCTGCATAACGTCGCAAACGGGACGTTACACACCACAAGCTAGGGACCCGGTCTTTCACAACGCCTAGTATTTTGGTGGTATGATCATGTGCTTTTATGCGCCAGTGGCTTAATATTTCGCTATCTAACATCATAAGTTATATGCAACTGATACTCTGGAAGACTGTCATTTGAGGCATTTCAGTTAAAAATGTTTATTTTTGATAAATTCAACTATTTCTTCGAGACGTCGCCTAGAATATTCTATCTGCTGCGGAGTTGTAATTTTTGGACGACCCGGCATTACTCCTACACGTAAATGATGGCCAAGGTTGGCAGTTTGCTTGAGTAAAATTTCATTAAAATTAAGCGATTTTTAATGTACGACTAAAATGAGAGGATATGAATAGTTACCATGAAGTACACATTTCAATTGTCTCTTTGGATGGCATTTGCAAATTAGCAAAGTGCACTGAAGATAATTTTATTTACGTTAGAGTTTTGTTGTGTTGTTGTTTTTGTTCCGGAGAGATTCTATGTCATAGTTGTGTTGCGTTGGTCGCGAAAGCAATGTGCAAGCCTAGTGCGTGTTGGAATTCGTAACTGTGGAGTAAAATCATGTTTCCCGCTTGATATACTTGGAGGTGATTAGTGAATAGCCAAGTGATTTATTTTCACATTAGCAATTTTGACAGGCACAAGTTCCATGTCAAGTGGAAGCTCGTCTTGCATGTACAAATTCCGTGACAAAGGAGTGATATGTGGGTGCTATTTCATTTCTCGGTGTTCTGGTGATTCTTTGGATACTTTTCATGAAATAATCCTTTGGATGTTATGTATTCTGAAAAGATGGTAATGCAGAACTTGATGGAAGCTAAAGAAGTGCTAGGATTCTACGCAGACTTTTAATTATGTACAATTACGGAATCGTGCTATTTGTATCCCTCGTTTGAGGAGAAGTAAGTAGTTGAAATAGGTGAATTTGAGTTGTTGAAACAGGTAAAGTATAGTAATGACTGCCAATTGGGTTCACTACTATGAATGTATATTCAATTTTTGTTGTTAACTTTGGTTTAGCTGGTCACAATAAAATTTCTCAGAGGCACGATATTCTGGTCTTCTTGATATAATTCCACAATCTCCTTACGATTTTGGTCATCAGAAGTTATTGACTTTTTGATTCAATGTTACCTTGGTACAACGGTAAATATGTTTAATAGCTAAAATCTGACAATTCGATGGTGAGCAGAAGTATAATTACCGCAAATGTCATGCCTGAGATAATATTGTAACCTAGAGTAATGTATCGGGAACGCTATTCGGTTTTTAGGGATGGTGTAATCTAGAAAAATATTGCATTTCATGCAAGATATACCCTCTGATTATGCCAGCCTCTCAACAACATCATGCTCTTGTTTGCACTTAAGCCTATATGTACGTTCCCAAGATCTTCAAGAGAGCATTGAGACAGAATAAGCATCCTCATGATCTTGTTTTTCATTTAATATCACATGGAATGGTAGGTTAGAAATAATAATGCTAACTTATTATGCCTAATCAAAGGTAAAATCATTAATTCCGTAAGAAAACACCTCGAATTAACCATCCGTCCGCCGCTATTCTCATTCATATACTATGATCATGCATCGTCGTTTTTCCACATACAATGTCATCGGGTTAATTTAAGTCAGTTAATTTAAGTTCAATACCACCATATATTCAAAATTTTGTATTGGTATATTCTTCCTGGACTTCCTTTCTCGTCTTCTGCTTTCGAAGCTCAGTCACGTGACTATTTTCTCTCATTCGGATTGGATAGAACGATTCGAACAAGGGTCGGGTCGAGTGAAATAAATCTGCAATATCGGTAGGGCCCCGATAACGCCGACTTTGAGGTCTTCGCCTGAAGAACCGTAATCGCTGGGGTCGAAGTTTTCTGGCGTTACACACCGCCGCGGTGTGTAACGCCAGATTTTCTGTAATCACCCTACTGAAGATATCACATTCACCCTAAGCCGCTAGTAGCCCCCGAATACACCGGGAAAATTAACACGGATCAGAATTGCGAATGCATTTGAATCGAGGACCGTTAGAAGGCATTGCCCCAATTCGCGGGCCTCCTGAGCCCCCAGCCCCATCCACCCCCGCACTCCGGGCCTGTGTGTTACACCCCTGCACCTAAGGGAAGTGGTGCCGCTCCGCGGGGAAGTCAATGAACTCATGGCTTGCACCGCCTGCTGGCTAAAACGAAAAAGTCTTTCAATTCGATGGATTTAGCGGAGGATAATGAAGTTTTATTCCAAACTGAACGACTCACTGCCTGAGATAGTGAGTAGTTGACTTACCTCACTAAAGTAAATAGATCTATTTGAATCGTTTGTTCGTGAACTACCCAGTCTTCGACTTCTTCCGGGAGGAAACGGATCATTACGGTCGAGGGAAAGAAAAGACGCCACGTAATTTGAACGGCGGCGAAAGCTATAGGAAATTCATGCGCCGCATAGAGCGACTTATGACGAAAAAAATTCTCACATACAGATAATCTAAAGGAAAACGCTAATGGCTGCAAAAATCGACATTTCACGGCCATTTGAGTGTTTTTCCGTAGTCTCCTACGTGAGAGGATGTAGAGCTCATCTCTCCTCTATTTAACGAAAATAGAGGCGAGAATATTAATTAATCAAGGGAGATGGAAGAGGAAAAAATGAAAGCCCGTGGGAAAATTATTCCTCTTATACCAAAAAATGACTCCTCGTTTACAGAGGAAAAAATATCTCATGTAGTGATGGGCTGTTTGCGAACGAACGATTTAAAACGAACTATTCACTTTTGTGAGCTAAGTGAACTATTCATTGAGAAAAAAAATCGCCACGGATCAATCAGTGAATACTAGAATCAGTGAAAAAGAATTGGAATGAAACACTGCACAACCAGCCGAAGCGATGAAACAGAAGTATGTACATACTTGGAAAACATGAAGTCCGTGAATATAGTGTATACGACGTAGTCCAAGACGAGGATAGTAAAAAAATTCAAATTCCTTTAATTTAAAGTTATGAGAGCGAATGATGGAGGAAATGTGAATGTTATGACAAATGAGGGGAGAATAGAGCAGGATTGAATGTATAATCATATGGGGAGCATGCTGATGGAAGATTGGAAGAGTGAGATAGAGATTTAATCAGGAATAACTATGGGAAAGGAAGCTTTTAATAAGAAGAGAAATATGTTATACAGCGGTGTGGACCTAGAACTGGAGGAGAGACCGGTGAAATGTTGCATGTGGAGTGTTGTGTTGTATGGATGCGAAACGTGGACCTTGGGAAGAAGAGAGAAGGATAAGATCAATGCTTTTGAGATGTAAGTGTGGAGGAGGTTAGAGAGAGTTAAATGGGTGGATATAGTAAGAAATAAGGTGCTGGAAAGAGTTAGGGAAGAAAGAACACTACTGAAAACAATACAGAAGAAAACAATGACTTATGTGACTCTCTGCCGCGGGCGTGAGCGTCGGCACTTAACACATGCGAGCTTCGGCATAGTGGAGACACATTGTAAAATACGTCTTTTCCAATGTTTCAATGATTAGGATTACAAAAATGAAGATTTATTCTGTTAAATGTGGACTATAATAATATGGAAATTTTACTATCATAAAAACTAGGTTTCAATCTTTTAGTAATTGTGGTGATCATTGAAGGAGTTCATGAAGAGGAATCATTTTTTTCTATTAAATTTCGCATAAAATTTGGATTACAAAACAGTGACACCTATTGGCATTGGAGTTAAATGGGTGGATAGAGTAAGAAATAAGGAGGTGCTGGAAAGAGTTAGGGAAGAAAGAACACTACTGTAAACAATACGGAAGAGAAAGGGAAACAGGAGCAGACATATTTTAAGAGGGAAGAGTATTTTAAATACAGCAGTGGAAGGAACAGTGGAGAGGGAAAAGAGAAGAGGAATAAGAGTCCGAAAATGACAGACGAAGTGAAGATAAAAAGAAGTTACAAGGAAAGCAAAGAAGAAGCCCGAGACAGGACGACTCGGAGACAGCTTTGGTGTTTGGGACCTGCCAGTGGAAAGAATACCAGTTGATGATCATTAATAATATCTGACGATTGGATAAGAGGTCATCACGGCAAATTGAGGGAAATGAATGGAAAGGCTAGGAGGGTTATGTTGGCATAGTATTACCTTTTCTGCAGAGTCATTATGCACAATAAATTAAAGGAGAGTGCGACAGGTACCGCCGCACTGGGCCCCGCGCCTTTGGGGGCCTCACCCGGGCTTGCATTGTTCACACGGCGCGCTGAATCCTGCGCCTGTGTGTAAAGGTGTGTAGGTGGGTGGGCCCCATCCCGCTCGCTCTTTTTGTATATTTACCGCGCCGTCGGAAAGAAGCTGACAAGAGTGGCCTCGTTCTTGTAGGCCCCACTAACGGAATGATACTCGGCACTTTTTAGAGGTTTTTAGGAGTAGAGAAGAGGTTTTTAATGAGAAACGTTACAGAGAGACTTTTTGCGTACTTCACCAAAAAATGTCGTTTCTACTCAGTCACTATCTGATTCCGTTGGAGATGATGAGTACCCTCTTATTATTCGAGATTGAGTTTCCCCCAAGCGTATTGTTTCTATTTCTTTCATTTCCGTCTGATGTTAACTCACTATGCTCCCTACACAACCCTAAAAAGTCATCTTCCATGGGCATATCTGTCACTAAGAGAAGGTTTGTTACATGCCTTAAAAACTTATTTTTACCTAATACTTGCACAGCATTGCGGATCATATGAAAAATGCTGGCGCCTATAGGAATTCCATAAAAATAAAATCAATATATATTTTTATTATACTTACGCCATTCGTGTACAGAGACCAACACTTTTGCATTTGCAACCACGCGAAATTTTACGCTATTTTCAAATTTATACGCGAAAATGATAACTTAGATGCTTAACTCGCATTTGCTTGTCATAATGCATACAAATAGCACGTATTTGAACTATTTTTGTCATTTTTTGTGTGGAGGAAGATGGATCGGGGAGAGAGATGGGTACATGAGGGGAATGGAGCCCGTACGCAAAGAGTCGTCCCCTCCCATTCCACGTTTTACGCTCGAGTCACAACTGGCACACTCTTCGGTTCCAGGCGGTCTCGATTTCCTTCCCTAAATTAATGACCAAAGACGGGAAAAAGTCATATACATCATTCTCATAGGTTTTTATCATGAAATAGCCGATTGTTGCCAAAAAGTCATGAAATGCAGCTTGGCGGAAAAAACGTTATAAAAAGATAGTAATCACTTCAGGCTTAACCATGTGGAACCTCTCCATATCGGTAAATAAAAATTACACTTTGTAATAGTCCACTAAATTGATTTATTTTTTACGACCCGGGTTTCATCACGTGGTGATATCTTCAGGTAGGTTGATCATTTTTATATCCGTATATATAGACAGGATTTCAGGTGCTTTGGTGTAAGAGGGGAAGCGAGGGCAAAAGGACGGCAGTTGGAGTGTGGTGTTGTGAGTAGGAGGCAGAGGAGGCGCGAAAATGACAGCTGGGTAGGGATTTTCTGGCGTTGATGGGTCTCCAGGCAGCGGGGGTGTAGCGAGTGAGGAGAAAGAAGGTAAGGATTAGTAGGGAATCCGAGTAAATATACCTCGGTATTTATTAAGTATTTTGGATGCTTTCTTTTGAACCACTTGCCCTATAGTGACTATACGGATCATACTATAAGTTTCAATTTCACAGTAAAATTCCTTCCTCCTTCCAAAAATTGTCTTAATTTTGGCCAAAGCGTCATGAAATGACCGAATTTCAAACAATAGACGTCATGAAACAGGAAAATAAAAGTCATCAGTGTCATATAATAAAGGTGATGAAATGGAAAAATATAAATCATAAACGTCCCGTCTCTGACAATGACCAATTTTTTCTTTATCTTCGAACGGCTTTTTAATCACGAAATCTTAACCTTGCGTCGCTTCTCCGGATATAAGAACTTGCCCCACACACACTCCAGCCATTAGACTCTTCTCATTTCTTCAAGCGTAAAAAACCGTCCGTATAGTAATCACGCCATTTGAGAACCACTACGCAACGAATATCTCAATCCTCTTGGCGTATTTTGAAGCATATTCATAGATATGAAGACAAGCGCAAGGCTGCGGGTGACATGCAGCGGCCGCGGCCGGCGCCGCGCGAGTTGCGTCCCGGGCCTTTTCACCTCCCTTGATTCCCCAACTCCGGGCGTAGCAGACCATTTATTCGACCACATAAGCATGAGCATGGGTAGGCACTGGTTTGCAAAGACATACATCCTTAAAATAATCTACCAACAAATAGTAGTTGCAGTGATAAAATTAAAGGTTAGGCTCTTTTCCGCCACGTAGCATCTATTTTCTTCTACAACTCCGGAAGTGAAACCGAAACAAAATGCATCGCGTCACATTAAAAACACTATACGATTGAAATTTTATGAACATCAGTTTCTGGCAAAAATCCCCTAGGACATTTTCGTATCACTTCAGGTGTACAGGCTCGCAAGCACACCCTTGTCACAGTCAATCAATTGCACTTGGGTAGGAAATTTTTCTCCATCAAGGAAAATTGCATTGCACATTGAGCGTGGTACTAACACAGAATGAACTTGAAAAACAGTTTTTTGGAAACTTAGGCTATTTTCTCATTCGAAAATTAAATAGGTGTCATCCTTCAAATTACTGAGGAGCTTGTTTTGAGGGTATTTTCCAGTTTTCTCTCATGTCCATCCCAACCACACATCTATCTTGAACTTGCTTCCTGCATCATTTGCGAATTTTCCAGTGGTTTTATAAGTCTTAGTTATGTGTTTTTCCTGTTTGTTCTAAACATTAAAATTGTTAAATGTGCATAGTTACTCGTAAGATGTAAAAATACCCTTTCGTAAGCCGCATTCATACCGGTAAAAATTTGTGCAGAATGCGATAGCCGTGAATATTTTCGGTGCACATTGAACATTACTCCCACTAATATTTACGCCGCGCAGCGTGGGTATATGCTCAAGTCGGGTTGATAGGATATACATACAAGCATTTTCGCAGCAGAAGCGACCATATCAAGAATAGGTACAAATAGGTACAAAACAGTTAGGTACAAAAACTCGTTCTTTCCGCGCACAATAAGCGACCATAACAAAACCTGAGCTCCACTCAATACACTCCCATATAACACGTCACCATTTCACCTCCCAAAACCTTATCCCTTGCATCTTTACGCGGTTGGTGTCCAAACACCCCCTGCCACACGCCCATGCGGCGGCTCGCCGTGTAGTGTGTAGATGTAGAAGAACTTGAATGCGACGCAAATCCATTGCAGTACGCCAAAAACTCGACTTTGTCCGGATCGTGTGCGATGTACGTGGAATAGATTCTCGCGGGTGTTTTTCCACATTCACGTAAATTCCCAAGCATGCACGAAATTGATGGTGAATGTCGAATTTGGCGAAACTTTTTCATGGTTGTGGACGCAGCTCTAGAGACTTTTTGAGAAACACTCTTGAGGAAATATAACCCAATGTTCACCACAAGATAACTTCACCTTTTACTTTATATTTATACATAGTCGTTAAACATGGTGAGTACATACTAGAGATTCGAACCGGAGCGTCCCGTTTCGCAGCCACTGTTCTAGGGCGCCGGTCCGACGAGCTTCTCCGCTCCGGAGCGGAACCCTTGTGCAGAGCCCTCCGGTTCGGAGCGGCGCGCTTGAATGAACGCTCCGATTCGGAGGAGAGCGGAACGACTTTGACCAAAAAAAGCTTGATCGAGGTAGTAAAACATCACTGAACTTCTAGAATTAAAGGTTTTCGTTACTGCAGCCATGGATAAACTGGCATTTGGAAATTGGTATCCAGATAACTTCGGCTGCTTTCGTTGCGCCCTCGTTCAAATTCAGAACCCAAAAGCACCCTTGAACAGTATGTGTCCGCCTATTCCTGTGAATCCCTCAAACAATTATTTCTTTGCCGGTGCGATTGAAGAGAGAAAGCCATAAAGGGCAATTGACAAAAAAGTCTAAATTCTCAGGAGGAAAAATGAGTGGAGTGGATCGAAAACATCCAGTATTTCTAGTGGATCAGATGAAATGTAATTTTCCTGGGTCTATTCAAAGATTGGTGGTTACTGCTTTCGTTTTATTTGTTTTCCAGCGATAGAGGAGCTTTGATTAGGTACCGTTAGTTCCGAAACATATGAAAGTTTGTATGATAAATTAACTCCTTTCACATTTTCTTTAATCTATTTCAACTGGTAAAAAACTATAAATAACGAAAGAATAATAATCCATCTGAAATAACCAGGCATTCAAATGCTTTCCTAACAAAAAATAATAATTGAAAAAAAGGGATATTTTCATCTATAGTTAATTCGACTCCCAGTATCTAACTTTAAATCTAAGTTGGAAGATTTTATTTCCTTAAATTAACGAGGTAATGGTTGGCGTTAGAATAGATATTGATCCCCATATCGGTTGTTGTTGTAACTGCGTTAATTTCTGGGAATTTAGCAGTTTCTTATGTCAATAGAAATATGTCAAAAAATGGAAATAAATAAATGCAAAACACCGATAATAAAGATTTTATAACACTTTCTCTGCAGTGTCTCGGCCAATGTTTTACTCCTTCCTAGATCGATCAGAATATGATGTTTATCGTCTCTCATCGGGTGTAGTTAAAAAAATAAATGCGCTATGTGGATTGAATCGGAGTTTTCATGCAGTTATGCTGATGTGCATTGACACGAGATCCCTCAGAGACGTAAATGAGACATCCCTCTATACCACCCTTTCGTTTGTAATAAGTCTTCCCTTTTATATCTTAGGAGTGATTAAACTGTTCCATGAGCGATGAATTAGGGAGATAATATAGATCGGGGGGGTGGGAGGGGAGAAAGTATACATTTTCGTCAATCATCACTCTCTTAGAAACATATCAGGGATGCTAGAGACTTCGAGACATTTGAGACTCAAGAGTGATGTCACACAGACATTCTCTACTTCGTGGGAACAGCCCTTGTGTACAGTACGGTAGGAATGAGTAAAGCTACGTACCGAGTTACTATAGTTAGCAAGTTTATTTTTACTTCACTAATAACAAGCAGAAATTACTGGCGGTTATATCTACTCAAATTTTGGCATAGAAAATGTTCTATGGTCCATTTATAATAATAAAAAGTGTCATGCATTTTACCTCTAACACCACAAGGCCAAGTCGTCACCCTTAATAGGAAAGGGCACAGGTCTTGTCATTTGGCTAGTGAAGTGATATAATATAAATAACCGAAAACGTGGACCAAAGGTTACCAATAAGATTATCTATTAGTGTAAATTTCTCGGGCTCGCCACCGGGTAAGATTTTTATAGACAGCCGACGTTTCAACAGCTCCGTTACGTCCGAAGTGTTTCCTCAGATACGTGGATGACACGTTTATTATATGGCCTCATGGACCGGACGCTCTTAAAATATTTTTAGACCATATGAACAACCAACATCCCAACATACAGTTCACTATGGAGATAGAGAAAAATAATAGAATCGCATTCCTCGACGTCCTTATCACCCGAAAAGAAAATGGCAAACTGGGGCATAGCGTTTATCGGAAGGCGACGCATACAGATTTGTACCTGAATGGCCTTAGTCACCATCACCCCTCTCAACGCAGTGCTGTCCTATCCACTCTCATACATCGTGCGAGATCAATATCTGACGCAGAGAGTCTTCCTGTGGAATTGGACCACCTTCGGAAAACCTTTCGGCAGAATGGATACGGAGAGCGGCAAATTTCGATGGCCTTCAAAAAGTCCCGTGAAAATTCACAAACATCGGATTTGGAGGTTGACCGGCCTAAACCTAAATCCAGGGCCTTTTTGCCCTACGTATCTACCATATCAGGGAGAATTTCGAGGGTTCTGAAGAGGTACAATATCGAGAGCATCCATAGACCTATGGCCAATTTAAGAGACCGCCTTGTGAGGGCTAAGGACCCAGTTGGCCTCATGACTCCGGGGGTATATAAAATCCCATGTGAATGTGGTGAAGTTTACGTGGGAGAGACTGGGCGAACTATATCCACTCTTCTGGAGGAACACCGTAGGCATTTCCGGCTTGGTCAACCGGAAAAATCAGCAGTAGTTGAGCATAGAATAACCTTAGCCATCCAATATCGCAAAACTAAGCTACTCCTACCATAAGTTATTATACCATTCGCATAAGAATAGAGGGCTACATTGACGGTAATAGTTGTTTATTAAAAATTGAAAGCAACCACAAATTGAATGCAACTTGATTTCAAATCAAATCGCTGCAACGTCAGTTTTAGTAAAAAAAAATATCGAAATAAAATGTTAGGGAGCATTAGGTATTACCGGTGGTGACAAAATATTATTAATTTATAGTAAGGAAGCGATTGAAATAATGACAATCGTATCAGCAAGCAGCCACCTTACATTTTTTTTTCGCAATAAAGCGGGCGGAGCCTCGTTGAAAGCACTTATCCTGCTTAAATTTTAGGTTGGTAAGCTGAAATCAAAGACTTATCCTTTAGGCTCAACGAGAGTTTTTCGTAATGGATTGACGCTCGTGCCATGGTAGTACGACTACCATGCTCCGTGCTATCCTCGTCTGTGCGACCCGGAGTGCTGCGACGCGCTCCAGGGCGGTATTTTCATGGGGCTCCATGAGGGTTCGCAGCGGAGAGGTTAGTCTACGCTCCGCTCAGACTACTGCTCCACTCCAAACCGGAGGGCTCCACAATTTAACTCCTCCCCCTCTTCACGCTCCAAATCGCAGCGATGGTTCGCCATTCGAACCGGTTCAGAAAGAGACCCAGGGATAGTTCGTCTTTTCACTGGTTCAGCTCCGGTTCGATTCCCTGGTACATAAGCATGTCAATTAATTGAAATCTTTCGCCAATTTGTTGGCTAATTTCCTTCTTTCCTAGAAACATGCCCAGAAGGTGGTACTTCAAATGTAAATAATGGGACGCTAGGCTGAGGGGTCCCCGACTTTCGTCTCCACCGCGTCCCTCAATTTCTAAGGACAGCCTTAAGTCCTAAATAAGCTCTATGAATCGTCTAAAAATGTCAAGCATTGGAATTGATGGGGCAGATTTACACGATTAGGTACTAAGTTTGAAAGATAGTTGAATACCTTTCGTAAAGGTTTTTTTAAGAAGTCGCTAACATATTTTTAAAATAATTTAAGAGTGTCATATTGAAATGGAATGGCTCTATGCAAAAGAGGGGAGAAAATAATGAACAAGGTGGGCATTTTATATTACATAGTAGGTGAAGGTATTACATGAAAAGTTTACACATTTTTAAAATATTAAGATCACTTAAATTAGATGATGCTAGCGATTTTAGCAGAGAATTGTAATAAAAACAAGGCAAAATTGGAATTTAAGACAAATTGACATTTGAATTTATTTCACCCTGATTGAGTGCAAGTTATCTCAAATAGGAAAGAAAGTGGCTTATACCATTCCCATCAGCAAATAAGTAACAAGATGGAAAAAAATATCAGGCATAATACAATATATAAAAGTCAGAAATAAATATTTTGAGTGAATAATTACAGCAGGTTAAAAATACACAACACTGAGGTGTAGAATTTGTTTTGGAGAACAATCATAATGGTTTCATGAGAATGGCTGTAAAAGACAGCAATGGGAGCAAAAAAATATCAGACTTCAGCAAAAGAGATTTAATGTAGAAATATTTACTGTAGAGAAACTACACTCATCGCCTTGAGGTAACAAATCAACATTGAAATTGAGGTCAAAAAGTAAAATTTATTATGCATAAATCTGCAACTTTTATTATTTTATGATGGATTGATTCCACTTAATTTTGTGAGAATCTTCAGATTGAATATTTTTTCTGAGTCAACCGCAGAAAAATGCCAGCCAATGAAACAATAGATTAGACCATTACTTTAAATATCAGCCAGGCATTGTAAAACAAGGATAAAAGAAAATACGAAGTATTCAGAAAGTAGACATGCCTATATGCAACATCCACCCTCTCCTTCCTCCATTGTGAAAATAGACTAGGCATATTTAACACATTGGACCCTGAGGCAAAAATTTTAGTATGCCACTGCAGACTGGCTATTTTTAATGATTTTCTCATTTTAAAAATAAATATTAAAAGTTTATAAAATTTTTTTTTTACTTTTATAAATAATTTTTATAATGAATTTTTTAGGAACTAGAAGAGTAAATGTATCAGTTCCAGCAAACAACACCCGTATGGCTTTTGTGGACCGCGAGCTACAAACACGGAAAGTTGTGCCCATATGCCTTACGGGCATAGGCCGCTGAGTCATTCAATGGTGCACGTATATGTTACGGGCACTGGGTCCAATGTGTTAACCACCACACTGGGATTTTCCCAGCCTTCCAAGAGCTTGCCTGCTGTAATGAATGTTGTTTATGGCAATTCCTTATGCCTCTACATACTCATCCCTTCCACATACTTCCATTATTTATATTTCTGTTTTCTGACTGAGGTTCCGAGCTGAAGCTAGGTAGTAAGTTGAATCATAGACACAAGCCTTGTCTCTCATAGAGCTACATATTCTAAACAAAACTGTTAAAATTCCCCACACATGTTAAATTTCCCATAAATTTTAGAGGGATTAAGTTGAGAGCCCCTAGAGACTCGGAGGCTACAGGCAATGCTTGGGTTGTTTGAGAAATTCAGAACTGTTATGTTTCAGAGCATATTATCATGAGAATATTATCATGACACCTCACTACATCTCTAAGTCTGACAGAAGCAATAAAATAAGAGATACATTGCCGAACAGATAGGTACAAAAACTTGTTCTTTCTGCACACAATAAGTGACCACAATAAAACTGAGCTCTACTAAATACACTCCCATAATACATGTCACCATTTCACCTCCCAAAACCTTATCCTTTATGTCTGTCCATGGCTGGTGTCCTAACACCCCCTGCCACATGCCCATGTCGCAGCTTGTAGGGTAGTATTTAGATGTACATATCTTCAACTCCATGATGTGATACCTCTAGATCAAATGAAGAGTTATGATAGAAGGAATAGTAAAAAATACCATTCAGTACCACAGAGGTGAAAAATACGAAGAAAATGAGGTAACTCATCAAGTAATTTGAAAAAATCTCACCGTTACTAACTCTTGGATTGTCATTGAGAGATATAAAAGGGAAATTTGTACCCAGTGCCATATTTTCATACACTTTAAACCATGCTAAGGTGATGAAGACAACCAAGAATTCCGTTTCTCCTTAAACACAGCAGCATGCATTTACCCTCATTATCAGGCAACCGTCACAGCATTGAATAGTTCAATACTGTGAACTATAGTTCAAAGAACTATTCCCTTAAGTGAAATAAAATGCTTATCAATAATTGTAAGTCTCCAGCCATCACAACAATACCTTTTCAAGGGAAGAGGGAAATGTCTTACAGAGCAAAAGTGCCTTTTCTATTTCCTAATCAAAATAGGAAGAAAGCTGAATCATAGAATAAGCCCAGTCTCTGATAGAGTTACATATTCTAAACCAAAATTGTTAAATTTCCAGACTTTTTCCATTTTTGAACCCCTTCCCTGCCAACACTTTCACAGTTGTAGAATTTCAACCACTTGACGTCAGCTTTCATACTGTCCAATAGTAGACCAATCCTTGTCTCTCATCGAGCAACATATTCGCAACCTAAAATATTTGAATTTTCAGCAAACTATTTTCTGCTAAAATTTTGCACCTCTGATATATGTACACTATCAAAGGCATAGCATTTCAACTGTTTGGAGTTAGGCTATCCAAATGCTCACAAATGTGTGATATCACATATGCTCCACCTGAGAGGGAAATTTCATCAGCCCACCAGTAACTAGGGGGTTTTAACGGTGGAACTCCTCAAAAATCACAAATACTCCGACAATTTCTTTCCAGTTGATTCTTACTGACTTCTTTATTTTGAAACCATGAAAGCTAGACAGCTGGATTCAAGACCAATCCTCGTCTACCATTGAGCCACAACCCGTAATTATTGAGTTTCCTAACAATTTTCCAGCCAAAACTTTTGCACAATATTTAACCATCACATCCTCTTCAACCACCACTTTCATAACTGGGAGAGTTTCAACCTTATAGCATTCAGCTTTGTAATTTATTACCCACGAACGTTAGACAACACATCCTGCATCCGACAGGGAAATTTCATCAGCCCACTCGGATGATATTTAGAGCTACTAGTAATGAAACCTCCCTAAAACTAGACCATCTTTTCCCAGGTAATTCCAATTACCTTCTTCATTTCCAAACCTTAAAAGTTACACAGCTGAAACTTGGCTAATCCTTCTCTCATGTTAAGCCACACAACCTCAACCAGCTGAATTTCTTGACAGTTTTTCCGAGACAAAATTTTGCATCCCTCTTCTACCCACACATTCACGGATAATGGAACTGCAACCATTTGGTGTTCACTCTATGTTTGTCGCACTTCACTACAATATGTGCCTATGTGCCTTAAATGGTTTGCTTTATCTTTCAATGATGAGACAAGGAGCTATTATATTGTTTTCATCTCCACCAACACTTTAATCACTAACTCTTGCTTATATTTAGAGGGCTTGAAAAGAAGACTTTGCCTCATACTCGAAGGTACACTGTAGTCCTCAGGGCCAGATTAAGAGCTCATGGGGCCCGGAGCTAAAATCTTGATGGGACTACCACAGACAGTAGGACCATGGGGCTGCAGCCACTCATAGCCTCTCCCTAGACCAAGGCCTGGTATTCCAAGGTGAGAGTATGACATGGCAGCCTATGGCTTGCAATATTGGAGGGAGAAATATATGGGAGTAATCGAATAATGACTTGCAAAGACCACAGATAGAATGCATCAAGTGAACTATGAGTGGATTCTTATAAAGACACCAAACTGTTAGTTGAAGGATGAGCCGAGTGTACAGTTACAACACACTTGTATTCATATTGATGACTGGCTTCATGGCTCTGATTGTTAGCATTAACCAAAAATAGATAACCCATATGAAAGCAGACGAAATTTGGACATTGAGATGAATACAGGACATAGCTGGATAGAAAAAAAACCTTTAATTACAGGGTCCGGCAGCATAATTTGCTGATTTAAATTTGGCACCAGGAAGTGAGGTTTGATTGTTAGAGTGTGGATGGTCTCATTCGAACAGGTGGGTCGGGAAGTTTTTTCTCCCTTCCATTTACATACCGAGAATGTGTTGGACAAAGCAAAAATCTGTGTTAGTCATAGAGGCCTATATTTCTAACAGTCGATCAATCGTCGCCACAAACCAAGCATTGCGTGCACACTTCAATGTTACCACCCGAGCTCATGTTCCTGGTTGGCAGTGTTACGTTACATGGGCAAACACTTTCAGGAGAACTGGCAGTATGAAAAAGAGAAGATCAGGGGGACAGCCCCATCACAACCCCAACAACGAGGCAGTAAGGTAGTCATTTTTTTCGATCTCCTTAGTGCTCAGCACACAAGCATGCAGCTGCCCTTAGAATGCCTGATCGATCTGTGAGGCAAATTCTCCATGATGACCTCCACTTTCATCCTTAAATGTTGGCTATGGTGCAAGAACTCACTATATGTGACACTGCTGCTTGGCAACATACATGTGAAGCATTCCTTAAAACTTTTCCTGATGATACCCTTGCGTTCTTTAGTGACAAGGCTTATTTCCAACTTGCTGGATGCGTGAACAAACAAAACATGCCCTATTGGAGTGATAACAATTCCCAAGAACTTCATGAGAGGCCCCTTCATTCTGAAAGTGTAATTGTTTGGTGTGCAATGTCAAGAGTAGGGATTATTGGTATCATCTTTTTGAAGAGAATGAGGTTAAGGTCACCGTGAATTCTGATTCCTATGTGAAAATGATCGAAGAATTTTCTTGCAAAGTCTTGACAAAATGGATGTATGGTTTCAGCAGGATGGAGCCGTGGCACACATGGCAAGAACTGCAATGCTTGTTTGGCAAGAACTGCATGCTTGTTTGGCGTGAACACTTCCCCGGGCACCTGATCTCTTTGACGGGTGATCTTCAATGGCCGGCATGCTCAACCAATATATCCCCTTGTGGCTATTTCTTATGGGGTATCTGGAATCCCTCATCTTTGCAGACCTATTGTCCAAGGATCCTCACTCAGCTGAAGGAGAATATTCACCATGCCATAGCCAAAATACCCATCGCTATGCTGGAAAGAGTAGACCGACACTTCAGAATTCCCAAACATTGCATTTAACAAATGATATGGTACGAAGTCACTCGCACGGGTGCATACACACCAGGGTTGAAATTTGCTATGAATGATTTTTTCATAGTGAATTTCGACCCTGGTGTATATGCACTTCAGAATTCGTTTAAATCAGAGTATTGCCACTTTTTTGATACAATTTTTAAAATGGAGTAGAATATGGAGACAAAATAATTACACCAATATCTATAACATAATTTGTTTCCTTGACTCTAAATATCAGCAAATTAGGCTGCTGCACCCTGTAGCAGGAAAAATATAAAAACTGAAACATTAGTTAACACAATGGAGAAAGAGAAAGTTAAATTCTTTGGTCTTGTAAACAAGAAAGTACAAATTTATTAAAGTGCAAATAATGGAGAGAAAATTGTGAGAAAAACCAGGAAATGCAACAGATATTCCGGAAAGGAAGAGCAATGAATAATACCTGAATAATAAGGGTAATAACACACGCTCCTTCCTTTTACATTGTCTCAACTTGCCACCCCCCTCCACTTTGTTCTTCCCCACCTTCAGCCATATATATACCCGGCCACCAGTGAAATTCGTTACCCGATGATGGCACAAAGTTGCTGAAACCCGGATGGTATTTATAATAAATTTTGTGGATTGAAACAAAGTTGTTTTTATCATGAGTATCTGAATTGTTGGTGAGCATTAGTTAAAATTATGGTAATAATTATGGGTTGTAGTAAATTGCTAAAAACCCTGTGCTAATATAAGAAAATTACCAAGGTAATTTTCAGTATGGTCTATCTTTACTTGTGAGCAATCATTATAAACACTGTTTCCACAGTGTCCAAGCAACCTTACAAATTAATCCACTGAGACTCACAAATACAATCAATAAAGCGTATATTTCAAAAACATTTTACAAGGAATGAAAGTACAAATTTTTATAACAACGGTTAACATTTGAAAGTTTAATGCACATTGCATTCCAAAGTACCATTGGTAACTGGAATAATGTTAGGAAGATATTGCACATCAATTTATAAAATTATTACTCAGGAGCTACTAGAACTCTTTGTCACAGCAAATTTCATTTATTTTTCATAAAATACTGATTAAAAAAATACCTCGAATTCTTTTTCAATCTAAAAACTAAATGAATCCAGAGAATCCAACATCTGTGCGCATAAGTAAGGCTAATGCCAGAAATTTACCTTGCCAAAGATAGTAAAAATTATGATATCTTTTAAATAATGTCAGGAAATATGAAAACCAAGATTCCATGCCACTGAGTTAAATTCAAGAATCAAATGATTCTCCAAGGAACTTCACCACTTGCCAACATAAAGACAAAGAAATTGATACTGAAGAAGGAAAATGAAAACTGCATCACACTTCAAAATAACTGAAATTTGAAAGAACATACATTACCAAGTCACCTCAAATATCAAATAGGCTTACAAAATGTCACCAAATTATGGATGCTATAACCAAATTAGCAAGGATAGTTAAATTTAGCTCAGACCACATTACGGTACATTCTCAATTGTAAGGCACAATACATCACACCTCAACAATAGCTTGATAGAATTACTGTAGGCACTTTGAATACTATACATGTAATACAAAAATAGCAACTAGGTTAACTAGCTGGAATGTTCAGAAAATATAACAGAACACACAGTAGCATTTGCTTTAATCACTCTATTGATTCAAGGCATATATAATACGCATTCTGATAGAGTAGTGATATAGCCAGCATTAAAAATTTCAATTTGGCACATTATTAAGAGCTTTTTGCTCTCTTAGCTGTTTAAAGCAGCTTACCAAAAGATTCACACAACAAGCTATTTAAATGCAAAAATAGAAAAATGTACGTAAATGCATTGCATAATATTTTGGCACATAACAAATATAATTATTTTTAAGAATCAAAATGAAGATATACTGCATGACTCAGTAAGTAAAAACTTAAGAATTAGAAGTATTGCAAAAATTATAACAATATTTCAACTAGCAAGAAAATATGAATTCTTTAACTTCAGATGTACAAAAATCACAGAAATATCTCCACAGTTTTTCATTTGGCCCCTTTTTAAGGATATTAAGGCATACTAACTTTTAAAACCTTAAAACAAGTGGGAGTTATCCAATACCCCACTATAAAATTTTTACCTAAAAAAATAACATTTTAACATTACAAAATGGGGCAAAGCTCAAAATGTCATTAAAAAGTACATCACCAGATAATAAAAACACGAAACTTCATCAGCATCATTGAGAATGCTTATCGACCACGACACTGAAATAAGTCACTCAACAAATGTCTGTGTGTTTTTCACATGAGTTCTCAGCATAACTTTTAAAAACTTATCCTCAAGTTGTTGCATTAATAGGAACATAAATGATTGATACGTCAATCAATGAATCCTAAGACAAATTATATCAAAATTCTCCGAACATTTACCGTGACAGTAACAAGACCTGTTACATTGCTTTCCTCAGGATTTTTTGAGCAGCTTGAATTAGGGGAGTCAACGTTTCCAACTTCATACAGTTCTGAAGGAATTGATGCCTCAACAACTGGTCGGCAGAAGCTCTTTGATCAACATCCACCTGTAAACACTTATCCAAGAAATCCTAAAAAGAAATAAAAAACATCTGAAAACTCAGCACTTTTACTTACCAGAATAGTTAGTCTAAGAAATGTCACCAATATGTACTGTCAAGTCATCTTTCTTGAAGTTTTCTATTAATTGAGGCCTGAAATTATCTCATATGCAGAAGTGTCGTATTACCTGGTTTTGTTTATTTGATTGCACCTATATCTTTCATATGATACATTGAAATTCCACAATGCAGTAATTACCATTGTACAGTGACAAAATTTATGCATTATCTCCTACTACTCTTCACCTTGGAATCACTCTGTAAAGACAAATGGCCCAGAGTCAGCTCCCTCATAGCTTGGCTTGTGAATAGCTCAGCTGTAGTTGGCTTCAGTGACTTCCTATATCCTGTGAATGACAGCTAGGCCCCCTACTGCATCTGCATGAATCACGAATTCAGTTATATTGAGCTATTTCCACCTATCACTCTGCAGTAGCACTCATCCCTCTCTTCTTTATCCTCCTTTCTAGAATTTCCTCTACACTACAGGCTTGACCTTACTCACCGATGAAAGACCCCTCTTCCGTCCTGAACATAATCGACATCACTTCAAGGCTCTATCTATTCCCTAGCTGCCAAAAAAGACCTTACTGCTGCTCACAACAAATGGACTTTGTTTAACCCATTCAATGCAGATGTCATTCATGAATGACAGCCACGCCTAGGCATCTGTACGGGTGTCATTCATAAATGACACGGCCTTCAGTCTTTTCCCATGTGGTATAACGGTGCTACGCTCAGCTCCTTCAGTTGGAGGCCACTTGTCCACTCTTCAGTTTATTCCTAGCTTCTGTCTAGTGTACTCCATTTCTAGCTATGCCAATTTTTCTTTTTTTGTGGATTTTTGCAATTTTGTGTGTTTTTTACGAGAGTTATGGTGAGCAAGTTTTTATTGAAAAGTGGTTTATCCTGTTTTTCTTTTGGAATAGATGTCTATTTACAGTCCTTTTTCTGTTGTTCTTATTAGCCAAAGTTTTTTCTTTGCTTATGGTTTGATTGTGATTTCCATTAGATTTTTACAAGTGATATTTTTTTTACAAACGCAAGTTTCTGCTCCCATTCTTCCTGGAGAACACATGGCTTCTTTTATCAAGATTTTACTTCTCAATGCAATAGAGGTAAGTCCGAACTTATCTATTTTAATTTCGTCATTCTTTTCTTCTTCACCAAAGTGCTTCATAAAACTACCTTTAATTGTTCTAAATTATTTCCATCATAACACTCTAACTAACTCTAAAAAAAAAACTAACTCTGTGTTGCTTCTACAGTACTTCATTTTTATATAAATTAAAATGAAAATGATTGATTCCGGCCACTTCCAAGGGGGCAAAGATATCAAGTTCATCGGGTACTAGTGTGTGTTTAAAAGATTTATAATTCAAATAATTTGAATGTTTTCAACAAGCATTACATTCTGCAAAACATTCCAGTGAAAATGATCCGGTGCCTAAAGATTGCCTTTACAAAATAACACCCATTTTAGATGGCTCCAGGGAGGCGATGGAAACTGCTGTCTTCCCGGAATGAGAACTATGTATAGATTAGTCGATGTTACACTGGAGAGGCTGACTAATTTTTCGGCAATACCTGCAGGGTAAAAAGCACCAGCATGGTATTAAGATGCATATGCTTTGCGAGCCATCTGGCTTAGTCCACCTATAGTTAACTTATACAGACTGTGGGGACAACGAATTAGGCAGACATGGCGATAAAGTGGTGAAAAAACTTTCGGAAAATTTTGAAAATCGTGGCCACAGCGTATTCTTGAACAATTATTACAGTGCAGTAGCTTTGACAAGAGACCTTCTTTGTAACAAAACTTATTACACAGGTATATTGAGACCCAATAGGTAGGACAATCCTAAAAAGGTATATGGCCTCGAATTGACGAAAGGAGAAGTTTGGAGACTACGAATTTGGAAGTAGCTTAGTTGCTACCACTAGACCAGGCAAGGAGAAACCAGAGGCGGTGGTTGCATATAATAAAGTCATGGGTGGAGTAGATCATTGCGACCAGCTTCTTTCGTATTATACCTGTGAGCATAAAACACTAAAATGGTAACAAAAAAGTTTTCATTTACCTTTTTCAAATATTGCAAGTCAACAGCCACATTCTTTTTAACAAATGTAGCAGCAAACGGAGAAGTCTATGTGAATTCTGACTGGAACTAATAGATTCTCTACTCTCACGTGGCTCAAATGAATCAGTGAGAACTATCTCATCAGCAACTGCTCTATTCCATTATACTCACAAATATGAGAACAGAAGTCACAAATATGGGAAAGAAGCTTAAAAAAAGATGTCGGATTTGTTACACAAAAGGTGTAAGGAAAGTGGTCATAAGTATCTGTCCAGACTGTGAGGGTCAACGAGGGCTTTGCTTACGCCCTTGTCTCCATACGTACCGTAAGAATTAATAAATATTGTTATTTTTATTGTATGTATTGTGTTAGTGCATACATTTGCATTAAGTACAATTCAAAATGATTTGAAGTGCGTAGCATGTGAAGTTTTTACTATTTTTGAAGTAATATGTAAATGCTGAGCATTTATTTTGGTTCGACAAGCGCTTTATCCTAAACTATTAAACAATATTTTATTTCTTGCAACATACTCAGTTCCTTATTCCGCCATATTATTGAAATTATTCTGTGATTCCATAATCAGTTCATTATTTGAAAAATGGTTTTTATTTTTTACGGAAATGTTTTGGAGATAAGGGGATAAATATTTGCTCTTATATTACTTCTATTATTCCGATATGTTTACATAACTGCAGTATGCATTTTTGCCATATTTCATAAGTGAGTATGATACTTCTCAAATATGGCATAAAAATAAGGAGTGAAACCAGTGTTTTGCATGTATCATGGTTATCATGAGCAATGGCCAAATGTAAATGTTTTAGGAAAGTGACGTAACGCACGAAAGACGTATATTTTTTTGGAATCCAAAACAATGTTTTGTGTAAAATGTAACACTAAATTTATTGCATATATAAAGAAAAAGGCACCATGTTCAAGAGAAGAAGACAAAACATGGTGGGCTGCTGGGCATCGCGGGGTAAAAAAAACGAAGTGCGTTGACATCAGGAAAACACAGAAATGGAAGGTTTTTGGATTTCCAGTGGTGAGGGCTGAGAAAAGAAACTACAGGGGGTGGGCCAGGATAAGGAGCAGGTAGGAGTGCTGACAGGCGGACAAGAAGGGATTTGGGGAAGGCACTTCTGTCGAGAGAGGACATTGGTGCGATGCACTTAGCTGCCCATAAAAATATACTGACAAGAGAGGGAGCGGGTGAGTGCAGGAAACTGCAAGCTAATGAATGCCGGGAGGAAATCCCACGTGGAAAACTGCCGCCCGGGGCCTAGAGCCGAGTATGCAAGGAATAAAATCGCACTAGTTTGAAGGAAAGGGAGTACTGTTCAGCAAATGCGCGAGAAATATTTTTGACAGCCATGTATTAACGCATCGAAACTTAGGGGATGAATTTACAAATAAAAAAGGCACGAAATTTGTTAAAAATACCATTCATCCTCTTAAAAATTTATATAAATGTCTAACGAGTCAGTTCAGAAAATATGAATACATTTTGAGGTGGAAATTTCGCCAGACAAAAATGTTACAACAAATGAGGAGGAATCAAAGATATGCTTATAAATGTAAAATAAAAATGTACATAAATATGATACTCATACCTAATAATACCTATTTATTTCAAGTTTACCACGGTAAATGCAAATTTATTTCAATCACAAATTTTCAGATGCCAAAAAGTAATATTTTCTTGGAAGATTACGGAGAAACAGAGCAGCGAAATAATAATAAGTTTTAAGTAAAAAATTTTAAGTATTGGTGGTAACTTACAATACAATAACAGATATGATAACGCGAAATATTGAATCCCGATACCGGGACTGATATCTTCATACAGACCCACATTGAATGGTTTAAGTAAGCACCAAAACTATATCACTTTATTTTGCCTAAGGGCATATAGTAAACATTAAGCACACCATTGTAGAAGTTATTCACTTCAAAGGCTGTAATTGCCTTTATTTGTTTTCGACCCTATCTTACTCAGTCTTGCCAGTTAAATTCAGTGACTACGAATTCAGATAGGTGTATTGCAGAACGTTCAGAAAGATCTTTCTCAAAATTATAAGTAATTACTTATCATTCGAGATCTATCATTGTTAAAGTACAATTTACCTCCTAATTTTAATTAATGATATGTAGCTAAAATGAACCATGTGATTGTGCATTAATGTATTAAAATATAATTATTTCCAAGTTAAATAATGGTTTATACATAAATTCACTTAGTAATGTACCACAATAGTTTTAATTATTCCCACCTAGGTTTCGACTCGAAGATAAGTCATAATCAAGGTGACAATATTTCACCACGAGCCCTTTATATGCATTGTCAGGGTGAAAGAGAGGGGAAGTAGAGGATGGGGAAGCAGCTAAATGGGAGGAGAGTGGGTGACTGGTCCGAGTAAAGGGAGGGGGGGAAAGGTTTAAGTATTGTTTAAGGATTAAGTCATGGGAGGAGGGAAAGGAAAGGTAAGGTCAGAAAGGAGAGTGGGAAGGGAACAGTTCATTTAACACACACAAATCTTGATTTTTTTTAATGTAAAATTATTTCCAGATTTTCTAGATAATCCAGTTTATACCCCTTGCATCGTGAGTGAAGAACTTCCGAGATGAAGTCACTTCAGTGGTCTTCTTCCATTAGGTGTTTGGCAAATTGGGAGTTAATATTTCCTTCAAGTTAACAATTATGGTGTTCTTTAAGTCTGGTTGGGATAGCGCGTCCACTTTGACCAATGTAAACAGTTGAGCAATTTAGATTATAACACTTTAGCAAATATACACCACATTTATCTAAAACGTCAAATTTATACTTTAGAGTAAAACAAAAATTTATCCAAGCGATTTGAATTATAAAATGATACTTTGAATTTATCTCTTGGTATACAGTTTGCTATTTAATATGACAATTTGCCAATGAAAGGAATTTTACACCATCTTCCTCCTATGTTATGCTGGGGTAAGGACAAACTGGTATATAATCGGAGGGCCATCTTCACTTATTGTCGTTGTACAATTTTATTCATAATGTTACAATTATAGCCATTAGTTTTGGCAGTACGTTTTATCTTATTCAATTCTATTTCTAAGTTACTACAAGACATAGCGATTGACAAATCTCGGAATATCAGGGAGTTCGAAGCTGATAATTTTTGCAAGAGATGGTGGCAAGAATCAGACGGAATTACTACATTAGAATAGGTTGACTTTCTAAAAATGGAGAATTCATGTATATCACCTGTTATGCCAATATTTAAGTCCAGGAAATTTAAAATGTTGCCACCAACTTCTAATGTAAAATCAATAGATATATGTAGGCTATTTAAAAAACAAGTAAAATGTCAAGCTGTCAGAGGCTCCCAGTCCATAAACATAAAACATCATCAACATAATGATACCAGTACCCTACACTGCATAAAAGAGGGTGATTAGACATAAAAAGATTGTTTTCCAAATTACACATAAAAATATCTGCTAACAGTGGAGATAATGGTGAACTGATAGCTAGGTCACGGGTGTGTCTATGAATCAAATCATTGAAAATAAACTAATTTTGCGAAACACACAAATGTAATAATAAGTCCAGTTCGGATGTGATCTTGGATTCACCATGTGAGTTTTTAAGTAATTCCATGGCAAGAGTGACAGCTTCTATTGCAGGGACTGAAGTGAAGAGGTTGGTTACATCAAATGGTATGAGTTTGGCATTTACATTATTTACAAACCATTGCAATGTGGTTCCACCAAGTGAAGCCTGAGAATTTGATGTGTTAAATAATGGTATTTTTATTCTGGCTAAGCTTATGTCTTGCAGGTATAAGGAATCACTATGAAATTTGCCTTTACCATTTGAGATATTGGAATGAAGAATTTTAAATGACCAACTAATACAAGCAATCTCATGAGAAATTTTACAGCTAACTAGCCCAACATAGGGAAATTAGGATTACTAATGACAATATATGGTCGATCCTTGAAAAATACTAAAGCACACCATTCATTAGATAAAGTAAATAATTAACATGGAAAACCTCCTTACCACGCACACAGATGGGATTAATCTTATCTCAACATTGCATTAAAAAGGAGCATTGCAGCTGACTTCTACATACTTATATCATAAGAAATTATATTGGTACAGTGCGAATAAGAAAGTAGTCAGCGTGAATTATCAATGGTTAGCTGTTTAAAACCACTTGTTTTGTCTGACAGCATGTTGCTGCATTTTAACTCATCAAAACAATGCAAGGCTGGCTATATATTTGCCTTGCAGTATGATTCAATAGTATAGTTTGGCTAAAGAGGGAATACATACAATATTCATGTTTTTTTAAAGTTTCCGACAGTACCTATATAAACCTAGAATCTTCCAGGATATAGATCAGCATGAGGTGGCAGCTGATGTCACTGAGGCTAGTTCACTCTTTCAACATCACAGGGGATCACCCCATGGTAAATTCTGGTACCATTCAGAACCATAATCTTTCAATGAGCAAAGTAAATAAACTAAGCAGCAAAAAGAAGTGGGACCAGCTGGCTTTGATATAAGTTTTTGAGCTAATTACAGCAAACTAATTTTTTTTTAATTTGTCCACTTCCCCTTTGGAGGGGTCGCTATTTAATCTAATGCAAGCTGAAAGCTAGCATTGATGTAAATGCATTTTATCGACCCCTTGCAGCCACTATCTGGAGTTTAATCAGTGAATCAGTGGGAAGAAAAATTACCTGGAAATAGCACTGGATGTCAAAGTACCACAGGCACCATTTCTAATAGAATCACCCCAATGCTAGGCAAAATATTTATGCCAAGGAGTAAAAGGTTGGATTGTCAGAACATTAATATAATTTTCTTAGCTATTTTGAAACATCAGTCATGAATTTCAGCAGTTGTCTTTCTTCAAGCTCAAAAATAGCTCCCAGGACTTTTCACAGCCAATATTAGATGGTGAAAGAGGGGCATATAACATAAATATATACAACATTCACCTCTAACGACCATGAATAACTGAAAACATGATTTGTGGAACATAAAATTTGTAAGGACAGTTTCACAATTAATTTAAATTTTAGCCATAAGAGTCCAAAGAGTGTAACTTCAAAGATGACAATAACTCCAAATACATAGAGGAATGTAGATTCTTCGTAAACATATAAATCAAGTTTAATTAATGCACTTGAAAATGAGGAAAATGTTACCTTGTTTATTCTTCATAAACAGTACTTACTTGGAAGTCAGGGGACAGTGTTAACCATCGTGGGATTTGAGGCCTGCCATTTGCAGCAATAAGATACATGGCCCTGAAGGGTAATTCCTTCAAATATGGTGGTTCCCCTTCAATCATTTCTATTGCCATTATTCCAAGGGACCATATGTCAACCTTTTTCCCATAATGCTTCCGCGTCACAACCTGCATTCAGATAAGATAATATTCAAACAATACACAAGGCCACTTCATTAAAATGATAAATATACAAGCAACTATTTTAAAGATTTATATAGTAAGCCTTCTCTTCTAGAAAATTTAAGCCAATGATCAAAAACGTGAGTTAACTATGATCTTTCAAAATCAGGCCAGACTAAGAAACAGCAAATATTGGGATCCCAAAAACTCACCTCTGGAGCCATCCAATATGGTGTCCCAACAAATGTCTTCCTCTTTTCATCACCAACAATATTAGCACAAAATCCAAAATCAGTCACTTTCACAGTTCCATTCATTCCCAAGAGAACATTATCAGATTTTATATCACGGTGAATGATTCCCTAAAAAAAAATAAAGAACTAAATAATATGACACAGAACAGTCAAGAAAATATAAGATTTTACAATTAGTTCCATCAAATGTATCATGTGACAAGAACTGTACACAGAATTTTATGTGGTAAAAATTTCAAAGATACCTTGAGATATGCCAGAAATATGAGAAAAAGTTTATTATCACTAAGCTGAACCTTAATTCATTTGAGGTTGACTAAAATTTTAAGAAAATGGTAGAAGGGTTGAGGGTATCAGTCATGAGATATCCACCAAAGAGATGTAGAAATTTTTCTTTTTCTAGAGGGCATGTTGGTGGTAAAACAAGACTCCAATCAGAAAATTTCAAAGGAGAGCTGTTACTTGGAACCAAAACACAGGAGACAAAATATTTCTATTATAAAATTATACATTTCAGGAGACACATAGAATACCATTTCAACTATTGGCCTCCTTATTTACCTACTTTGATAAGCTAAGATATAGAAGCTGTCCAATGAGCCACTGAGGCATGTAATGCTGTCATATTTACAATGTGATAACCAAATCAGCACATGATTTAGAGAACTTTTTATCCACACAAAGAAGTGTGAAAGAGAAACTTCATCTCAAACGGGCATCATGGACATATTTCAGATTTAGTATTCTCCATTTCAATAATTACATAGTTACTTTCCCCCAGCAAATTAAAATTTTCTGATGATGGCACAACTCTGTACTAAAACTATGAAAATGTTCTTTATTTTAATGTAGCCTGGTATACTTGCCATCACAGAGAAGCATAAATCAGGAAAAGATTATGAGTTCAACAACTAGAAGAGTAACTTATACAATTCACTCAATCGGACCCAAAACTTCTCCTTAAGACATTGCAGTGCAAAAAATGTGGGTGGTAGCTAATATGATAAGTAAGAATAGCCAAGTTCCTCTTTTTATTGTCACGAAAATGAAAGACACTTCTCCAGCATTTCTGAGACTAGAAAACTGTTCCTGTTGCATGGATAACTGAGGCATGCATTTCTCCACATTCAGCATAGAGTCCAGCATGAGAAAAAAGGTCCAAGTGGGGAATTTGATAAATAGCCCTTACGTGGGGTTGCCTGGGCAGGGGAGATGGATCATGAAAATGGCAGGAGAAAGAGAATGTGTTAGGGGCCAAGGGTCTTCGCTACAGCAATGAATTTTGCTCTTCTTGATTGCTGCTTCCCCCATTATTTCTAATTTTCTTGAGTGGAACTGAATTGTGATTCCACTTCTCTTGCAAGCTCAAACTTCCTTAAAGTTTGGACAGCAAGGAAAGTTTCCTTTTTTGTGATGGAAATATATTGTCACATTCATCATCATCACTATATTGCGACTAGTCCCAGCCACTGGTTCCTCCAATGCAGGTTCTGTTGCACCCTCAGAGCCTGCAGATCTTCATCCATGGAAATACAACCACTGGGGGGTCACAAGCAGTGATCTACTAACTTCTTTCAAGTATTAGCAAAAGTTGCCAGCCAAAACTCAACTCTCCACAGTGATTTCATCCACTGCCCCTTCCTGAAGATTAATCATAACAGACAGTGTCCAGTTATGGAGTTCACCAGAATAAATTCAGGTAGTTTCATCAACTACCTGACTGTAGAGGGCTGACTGTTAAGGGAAAGGGCTAAGACTAGCTGGTCGAGTTTAGGGACAGATAAAAAGTGCATATGCAGGCCAATTAGAGGTCATCAATGTACTTATGCATGCAAGCACTGCCAATTACAATAACAATTCTCCTATTCTATTCTCCAAATTTTCTTTCCCGCCAAAATATTATTTTTCAGAGAATTTCATGGGCCATCCAGCTGTTCTAATTGAAATCGTAAATTAATGGAAGGTTTCCCATTTTTACAGTTTCAAATGCCATGACCTTTGAAACTTTCCAATTAAAATAAGTTTAATCTCATTCATACCTGTCTGATTCATACCAAGCCCTACAGTCACAACTAATTTACTCTCGTTCCCTCTGTGACACCTTAGCCCTTATAAGCCCATGGTTGCATCAGGTATCTTGTAAAAGATTTGCTCAGTGTTATCAACAATCAATAGACTTTCAAGGCTATATTGATTTCAAATGGCATCATCATTAAGGGTGATACAGATAGTGCAATTTATCTCAAAGAACAGTGATGGAGGTTCTATTTTTTTTGGTGTTGTTTTCCATGACTGACACAATATCATTCCACTGGTGCAAAAAATCTCACCATTCAGGACCAAAAACTTAGTGCATATAATCCCAAATGATGGTGACCATTTGTCATCAAGCAATTAGTAATTGGAACAAAATATGTATTATTTCTTCCCTATTTCAGCCGACGATGTGGAATAAAATAAAAATAATGACTTGGGAAGGATCTTTGCTCTTTTTACCCATGTTTGAACTACCAAGAAAGGGTAACTTGATGTACAGTCACACCAGCCTACACTGTAACTCCATAGATGTTAGAAACAAATGCCTATTTTATGCGTCCATACCAGTTGCTTGAACTTAGTCACCACAGATTAAGAAAATTAAATGCTTATAGAAAAATGTGCTTACATACATTTTTTAAACTGGGCAAAAATATTTCCAACACTATGATGGCCCACTTTAAATTATTTACATAATGGGCAAAGAGGTGATAGTTATTTCACAATCCTTTATGACATTAAGTTTATGACACAAGGGCATTACACGAGAATGTTTTCACAAATAACATAGTCCTAAAGTTTCATGGAGGCCAATTTCTAACTTGCAGTTTGCTAGCAATATTTAGTAAACAGTATACAGAGCATTTCCCCAGATTTGCAGAACCAGGGCTGTTTGTCACGTCACACTGTCCTGAGGTAATCTCACATCAGCCTGACCATGGACAAGATAAAATTTATGACTTCCGCAATTTATTTAAAAATATCGACCCGTCTAAAAATGACAGCCAAAACTGGTCGTTAGTTTTAAATAGATTGTGAAAGTCTCAAATTTTACCTTTATTTTATGATGTCCTTCCACCAAGTGAAAGCTTCCAGTTTCCATATCACTGACTATGGATTCGACTCTCAAATCTCCAATATCTAGAGAAATACCCTCATCTCAGCTAGCTTCATCACCTTTTCTAAGGACAATACTGCACACTGCCCCCTACCTAGCAGTTGTCTAACAATCCAAATTGCCTTGGCAGAGTTAAATGCAGCATTTCCTTCTGCCAAGGTTAACAATTACACCAGCGTATGGTGAGATGTATCACAATTACATTCACTTAGCTAGCAGTTTTGGTTTATTCAGGGAGAATTCAATAGTATTCTTTACTCTATGATACAGTAGAAACTCGAAATTATGAAATTTTGATTTTACGAAGCAAATTCTTCGGTCCCGACCAATAGGGTATCTAAATGCATGTAACAGTACATGACATCATGAAATAATGAAGTTTTGAAATTACGAACCTCGGCCCTAGGTCTCAATATGAAAAGGTTACTCGATTTTACAAATGATGATGGGTAATACCAGCGTTTTTTATGGGCTCATTTTCAGAATTAAGACATTGATCGGCGTTGCCGAATACATTATACACTGAATGTCACTTACATGAACAATACATAATCTGCGTTTCAATGCTGCTATATTAAGGCTGACTTTTAATCAAAGGCATAATATTTCATTAAATATGACATTAGTCGGACCAAAATACGCTTGGCTTTGTTACGAGTCTGGAGTTATCCAAGTTATAGGTTCAAAATGAAAAAAAGCTTGAGTTACTATTGTACACATTCGGAATCGGGCATCTTTCGTGATTTCCAAATAATATTTGACTGAAAAAAAAATCAGCCGCCCGTGAGCCACGGACCTATGCCAAAACTTCAAAACAGTTTTAGGACAAGCACCTTAATTCCAACAGCCTTCTGCTGTAGAGTGTGAAATGTTAAGTATTTGACTGGGATGAAATAGTATGATGGTCTCTCTCTAAGAACAGTTCTCATGAACCTGGACCTTAGGGGCAGATAGCCATAACACATTTCTGGCATTTTTACTCCAGTTTCAGATAAAAATTGTTTCGACTGCATCCTTAACAACTTTTACACGATGTCCCCTAGTTAGCTTAGCATAGATACATATATTATGCCTGACATGGAGCAAATGATCTTCTAACGAAAATATATTTCTCTAATCTCTGTATCCAGTGTAAATGATCACGCAAGTCGCACACTTCCTTGGTGTATGCTTTAATCAATATTACTTGCATCGTAATAAATCGCTCACGCCAGAGTTACGAGTTCTCTGGTTAAAATATGACAAAGAAAAATGTGCTATGAAGCTTCACAGGCTTAGTCCAAACTGTGCGAAAATTTGGAAAAGACGCTTGAATTCCTACTCTCTTACTCATTGAAAAAAAAACGAAAAGTTAGTTTTTTACATGTAGATTTCCGCAGGGCATGAATGGAGGTTGATTCTTCCAATTTTTAGGATTTCCGCTGTGAAAAGATGGAACAATGGGGCAGAAGTCCAGAAAATTGGAAGAATCAACCATCGAAAAGTTATCTGTGTACATCAAATTAAAAGCTAGAGAGTCTAGCCAGAAATATTTTAAACTGCATAAAATCATGACTATCCCTAGCGTACACATGTATAATGTGCTTCTCTATGCATGCTACAAAAACATTTCTCTGACTAGAAATACAGATGTCCATAGGTACAACATCAGAGAAAAAGTTGACATTTTTAACGAACACTGTAGAACATCACTACTGCAAAAAAAAAACGTGAATTCTCAGGAAAAAATACTATTTAATAAACTTCCTTTGAAAGTAAAAGAAATGAGTAGCAAAAAAAATTTCAAAAATATGTTAAAAGATTTCTTTGTAAAAAATGTGTATCATAGTATAGAAGAATTTCTATCTTGATACTAATTTTTTTGTTAAATTTTTTGTATTTTTAATCTTTTACTTTATATTGTAATTAATTTATAATTTGTACAAACTTGACAAAACCTATGCAAATGCAATCTTTGATTTTTTTATGGTGAATAAACTATCTATCTTTCTATCTAGGAGTTTGTTCCTCTGAGGTGATTTGCACCTTGCATCACTCAAGGAGCATATTATATTATCCTATGTCATTCTGTGACTTTCAGGGAACGTCGCTAGCAGAGCCTAAAGGACTGCATGCGTTTGTCTCTCACTGTTTCCTTAAGTCCATTTTACAATAGATGTGAGCCATAATACTTCAGCCATAGCACTTAGGATATCAGGATTCGTAAGGGCAGTCAATCTCTAACTCAGAATTAAGCTATAAAAGACCAACATGGACATCGAAGACAGGTGAGTGTTGACATAGTGTATGCATGGCATGGATTTGCATATCCTCTCAAAGTGTTTCGAGAATAGTTTCTAAAACTTTCACTCAGATGTTTACAAACATTCAATATTCACCTCCAACCTCAAAGTGTTTCTGCTAAAGAAGTGAGCGGTGACTGACACCAGCAGTAGTGATGGCACACACTGATTTTTTGCCTGCCATAAGATGTAAGCCATAAAGACGGGACTTGACTATCTCCCTTACAGTAGAGTGCTATAGCTTATGACAGGGTCTTGCTCACTTACGGCTCACTCACTCACTTGCTGGGCTCACTTACGGCTTATGTCTTACATCCATTGTAGAATGGGCTTTAGAGAAAATTTGAGAACTGAAATCCTAGTTTAAGATTGGAATCAACATTAACTTCAACATTCATGTCAAGTAGAATACACTGGTTCTCATGGATGAATTTATGATCAGGTGAAAGCGTCAACCAACAGCATCCAACCGAAGATGACCAGCAATTACAGACACACTTCCAAGCTGATAGCTCACCAACCACGCTGCTATCAAGTCATGGACACAAGTTACTGGAAATGTGATGAACTGGATAAACACAAAGGAGCTTTCAGATTGGCTTGTTCATATTGTGTCTCTGATTGTTGATCTTTACTTTCAAAAGCACAAAAATCTCCAAAATTATCAATATTAACTTTTATTTTTAGCAAAATACCTTAAGAGGAATATATTGCAATACAGGGCCCCACATCTTTCATTTCATTTATTGGGAGTTTTCGTAAAGCAGGCATTCATTCATAACAGGTATTTACTAATGCTTATAGAAAGAACCTATAGCATCTGTATGTTAATCAGAGTTTTTCATTTAGCAGGAGTTCATAAGGTTGAGGTTTTACTGTACCAAGTTTTGACATTACAGTAAAATCAAGAGTTGGCAAAGAGGTGACAGCAATACAAGATGTTTCCACATATATTTCAACACTCTCTTACATTTTATTGTAAATAAGCCCTACCATACACAACTTAAAGATATTAATGAGGAATAAGTAAAAAAAACTCCTTTTTAATCTTCAAGAATTCATTTTCTGTGAGAGTAGTCACTCATTGTAATTTCCTGCACCCCAGTCACAATTATTATGAACTACACTCTTAATTATTCAGATTTTCAATGCAACCCTCTCAGCAAACACCCATTATTCCTTTTTTAGGATTTTTCTGTCTGGGAGAGCTTTCCTAAATAGTCTCATCCAACTGTTAGACAATCAAGAATTTAGAATCTTATTTTAATAATGGATAAGGGAAAGACATGCCAAACCACACCGTAGGATTTTGAATTTTGCCATTGTTTACTGTTTTCCAGCCATTTCAGGCAATTACTGAACACTCAGTACTTAAAATTTCTTTATTTAAATATCAAAAACTCATCATACACATGATGTGCACCATTTTGAGTATTTTCAATTTCTTCTGAGCAGGGGCGATCCCAGGGGGGGATAAAGGGGATACATCCCCCCGAAAATTTTGGGTTTTACCAAGTAATTTTAACAACTAGATGTAATTATCAAATACAACATTAAACACTCTGATCACTGATCTGAAAAGTATAATAGTTTTTTTGTTACTTCTGTAACTTTCCCCTCCGAGTCCCCGGCAAACATCGGGTTTCGTTGCCGTCATAATGGCCGAGAACTCGAGAGGGGCAGTGCAGAGTTCGTAGCCACTTCCAAAACCCATCGGATCAATGGCTACGCTGCGTTCGGGTCGTGCGCACGAAGCAGACGGAGCTACCCTAAGAGGACGGCCTTCTGTATGCAGGCTGCAAGTGATTCCGCCTGTACCACGCAAGCAGGAATACACTTGATGCTCTGTATCAGCGAGCCCTTGATTCCACCGAGCACACCTATGACTAGGACTACTAGTTTTACTGAGTGTCCCGGGTACATCTGCCGAAGTTCGAACAGCAGGTCTTGATATTTCGTCCATTTTTCCGCCTCTTTCACATCCAAGTTCGTATCGGTCGGAGCCCAAAACTCAATTACGAACATGGAACGTGATAGGCGGTCGAGGAAAACGATGTCAGGCTTGTTCGCCTCCAACTGGTGGGGAATAAGTACTTCCACCAGATTTTTATTTTGTCGTTCTCCACGACGGACTAAATATCTCCAGGGGCATAGGGCAGCACATGTACTTCGTCAATGCCGTAATGATGTCAAAGGTGGAAATACAACACCCGCAGAGCTGCATAGTGCCGAGCTAAATACGCTGACTGCGCATAATAACTGCAGCCGGAGAGAAGGTGTCTCAAAGTCTTCGGCTTGGCTCGGCACGCTCTGAATCTCGTGTCCGCCACTTCCACCTTGAATATAATTCGGCGGTACACAAGAGTGTTGATGACACCATCCTGGCACGCGAGAACGAAACCCTCTGTTTCGGACCTGAGACCCACAGAACAAAGGAAGGCAAACGTCAGCTCCTTCGATAGCCCATGTTTTTCCATGTTTTGGAAGAAACATCCATGCATGGGCTTATCGGTATGTGTCTTGAGCAAGGTCTTCTGCTCAGCCTTTTTGACCTCGAGCTTCAAGACGTCTGCCCTCAGTGACACGATTGACGTGCCACTGTCGTTACCGTCGGATGACAGGTCAAAGTCCAGACCGGTTTCGTCCACTGCCCTTCGCCGCCTGGAAGAGGAACCCAACACAACTTTCCTATGGAGACACTTCAGGCTCAATAGCCCTCTACCACCTACACTGCGAGGGAGATAAAATCTGGCAACGGAGGATTTCGGATGAAGACTTCTATAGATGAAGACTTCTATAGACGGGAACGTTGTTCGTCATCTTGCAGATGACGAACAACGTTCCCGTCAACGAGTTGCGAGTCTTCCTTGTCCTCCGATATTCTTCCTTTCGCCAGGTGGATGGATGCACTCTTGTCCAATCCGAATTCCATCCCTATAGCCTCACTGAATTGATGTACGGGGTCCAGTGCAACGCGCAGGTCTTTGGCGTTGGAAGCGTAGAGTTTAAGGTCACCCATGTAAAACAAATGGGTGACCTTGTGCTTCCTGTCACCAGGAACACCGCACATGTATCCTCGGCCTCGTCTCACCTTGAAGGAGAGAGGGAGGAGGGAAATACAGAACAGGAGGGGGCTCAAGCTGTCGCCTTGAAAAACGCCACGGTGGTATGTTACCAACTAAGTGGAGACGGTCCACTTGCCCGATTTCAAGACGAAGCGCATTCTCCAGAGTGGTAACAGGCGTTGAATGCAGGACACAACCTCTGGGTGGACTTTCATCAACTTCAGCATGGCGATCAGAAGCTCATGCGAAGTGGTGTCGAAAGCCTTGCGATAGACCACCCAGTCCATTAATAGGTTCGCTTATGTCGGGCATCCTGACATATGCACCTGTCAATGAGCAGGTTGTCCTTGCATCCCGCGATTCCTCATTTGCACCCCCTTTGCACGTACACCCCCTCGACACAGGCTGGATCTGCCGGAGGATAAGGTCACTCAAGATTGTGGTGAACGCCTTGTATATAGTGTTTAGACAGGTTATAGGGCGATAGTTCTTCGGATTGGACAAGTCTCCCTTCTTCGGAATGAGAACCGTGCGTCCCTCAGTCAGCCAAGGTGGAAATGGTTCTCTACCTGTGATGAGGGACATGAAGATTCTGGCCAGATGTTTATGGGTGGAAGTGAACTTCTTACACCAGAAGCTATTCACGGCATCCATACCTGGATGCCGCGAAATTCGTCTTGCCAGAAAAAGCATGCTTCACGTCACTTTCCGTGACTGAAAGCAGTCCATCCACATTGTGTAGGTGGCGGTCGCAGAACTCTTTAAAGAGTGCGATGGCCGGAGTGTCTCCATTGAATGGCTTCCACGTTTCGTAGATATCCTACCAGAAACACTCAACCTCATGAATGGGTGGCGGGGATTCAACAACAGGCGGAGGAGGCCGAAAGAGATGGCTGAATGAGAAAGGTGGAATTCTCCCTTATGCCTCTGCTCCCTTTCACAAGTTTTTTCTTGGCCGTGGTAAGTGCCCGTACTCTATCGACCTCGTGCTGCTTAATAGTAAGCAGCATGTTTTTGTTCAGTGTGTGATGGTTGAACCTGAGGCGGCACGCAATGCACCGAACTTTAGATGTAAAGGTTCACAAGGCATTGATGTACTCAATCACACACTGAATCCTCGACGCCTACTGTCCTGCCAGCGTGATCTTGGCATTCAGCTTTTTCAGCCTTGTTGATACCTTATCCTCCGGAGAGGAATCCTTTCAGGAGGTTGCCAAAACCTTGGCCGAAGCGTAGACCACGCAATTCACCGTCCAGAGATCTGATGTCTCTGTCAGGATCTCATCGTTGAGTCCATTCATTTGGGGCAGGTGGGTACCCCGCAGAGAGATTTTTCGAAGGATATCTCTCTGCCTAGTGTGTCCTTTGTCATAGTTAATTGTGCTTCTTAACTGCGATTGTAATAGTTCAGAGTCAGTCTGACCAACATCCTCCCTCTTCGTAGGAGATACCGACAAACGTGCGGTACTCATGTCAGCAGGTGGAGGTGCTGCCTGTGATGGAGAGGGTGGTTCGGCTGGTGGTGTATTACTCTGAACCTGAGGTTGGTGTTTTTATTTATTTTATATTTTCCTTTTTCCGCAGGTGGTTGGCCTGGTCGCGCAAGTTCTGCTGCGACAGGTGCTCGTGTTCCGGATGCATCTCACACCACAAAGAGTGCTTCCTGGCCATGTAACCCCTGCGTTCGGGCTCGCTGGCAGCATAGCATGCGAGGAGGTCACCCTTAAGGCTTCCGTCCACTCCATGCGAGCTCCCATCCTAATACTTCTTTTACCTTGGCCACGCCTAACTCTACTGGGGCCCCCATCCGAGAGGGGCCAGTTGTGGGTGGCCTTATCAGAGTTCTTTCTTGGAACCAGATTATACTGCATGGCGGGTGGTTAGCCCGCAACATAGACGTCCACCATTAGCCGGCAAAGCCGTTGCCAGGTACGCCACGAGGAGGCTGGTGGTCCACTTTCGTACCCTGCTATTAGTTAGTTAGTATCATAATAGTTTTTTTTGTTACTTCTGTAACTTTCCCCTCCGAGTCCCCGGCAAAAATCGGGTTTCGTTGCCGTCATAATGGTCGAGAACTCGAGAGGGGCAGTGCAGAGTTCGTAGCCACTTCCAAAACCCATCGGATCAGTGGCTACGCTGTGTTCGGGTTGTGCGCACGAAGCAGACAGAGCGACTCCAAGAGGACTGCCTTCTGCATGCGGGCTGCAAGTGATTCCGCCTGTGCCACACAAGCAGGAATACACTTTACAGGAATACACATTACACAAGATCACCTTGAGTAATGGAAATCATCTCTGTTCGAATCCCTTGAGTAGAAAGATCTCCAGAAAAACCGTCGAAAGAATGATACCCAATATTATCAATTATTTCACATGCATTTGATGACACACTGTGATCATGCCAATTCTGGCTGGGCTCCTTAATGTACTATAGCCTAGGACTTGAATGGGCCTCCCATTGAAATCAGACAGTTACTGCCATATTTGGTCTCCAGATGGGAAGGACATTCAGTGGTTAGATGTTTAAGTGATGGAGTTGGCTCTCATGCTCCAAGGTTCTGCAAGTGATATGAAATGAAATGCTGGAAATTCTGCATAAAATTAAGAATGCTTTGCTCTTGAGGAATGAAGAGGTACTGCATAAAATCGAGAACTACATCAAGTTAAGTATTGACAATAGAAATTCCCTTAAGTCCCCACCATACTTCACTGTCACTGCTTAAAATTGCACAACTCCATAAAATCAAAGTGCATAAAATCAAAGTTTTGCTGCATATATGTTTCAATTTGGAACTTTGAACATAGTTTAATTTAAAATCACAATTCTACTGAAAACTGAGATAGAGTAAATTACTTCATAAGGAGGCACTGAGAAAAATGTATCCAAAATCATTATCAAAGGGGCAAGATAATTCTTTATGTGCATACTTCAAGAAAATGTGCAACTTTCTCTAAAGAAAAAGTAGTAGTTCTGCTAAGCTTCTGTCACCTTTACCAGCTATCCTCAAGATCATTACTTGCACTAGAGGTGTAAATATGCAACTGATAGATCATAAATAGAGCTATGATTTGATGAAGCAGAAGACGGGGGCAAACATTCAGAGTATTACGAGGGCCTCATAAGTAAAAATGATTACCACATTCTTTGATCAGCACTCCAACTTAATTGTACAGTTTAATAAATAGCTAGGTATTATGAGGAAAGTAAAAAATCAATACCTTTGCATGAAGAAAACTGATAGCTTTAAGAACTTCCCGACAAACAGCAGCAATTTGGCCCTCCTTCATCACAGTTTCAGTAACTACATCAGTCAAAGGACCACCATCCAAAAGCTCCATAACAGCCTGATAAACAAAAAAAAGAATAAAATGTAAATTTCAAATACAAGAAGAGAAACACCACTATACTCCATACTTTCCCATCAAAGGCTGTACTAGAGTACACTTTTCAACACAAAACTTCTCACCACTTACGAGAATAAATCTTAAGAAGAATTTCCAGTCTTATTTACATAATTTAACTTCAGTGAAAATTAGGGTCCTTCCCACCCAGGGTCTCCATTTCATGTAATAACATTTGCACCATCATGACAATGAAAGAAGTAACTTGAATTTCTCTTGATATCTGCCTTTTGCCCCAATGAGACCTCAATAATTAAGAGCAAATATCACACAAAAATATTTATTATAGTTAAAATACTTGATATGCAGTCCTCAATTTTCAAGTGTCTCTAAAACATGATGAAATATATTGAGGCAGTAATGACTAAACTTGGAATTCTCGACATACATACATTCACACATATATGATCAAATTCTGAGATATAAAATGTAAGAATGAATAAATCTTTATCCTCAAACCTTGGAAACAATAATTATTATCCATGTCCTTTCTCCCGCCCAACAATCCCAGTCTTAATGTGGTAGGGGGGCTTGCATGCTCCTGTGACCTCGAAAGCTATGCTGGGGATATCTTAGGTAGTGGTAGGGTCTCCAATGCCGGACAAACCTTTCATCTACATACAACCCTGAGAGCTGCAGCATGAGCGAGTGGCAGGGGGTGTTAGGTCACCAGCCATGTAAAGATGTAAGGTTTTTGGAGGTGAAATGGTAATGTGTATTATGAGAGTGTATTTAGTGGAGCTCAGTTAATTTGTGGTTGCTTAATGTGCACAAAAAGAATGAGTTTTTGTGCCTATCTGTTCAGTAGGGTGGCTTGAAAAAAGGCTTTTCTCGCAAATCGTTTCCCGAGGGGTGCCAAACCTAATCTTTTGCTATGACTAGGAAGTACGCACAAGATTATTGCGGAGGGTTGAGGCTTTCCACTCTAACCTTCACATGAGTGTGTGCCATGTAAAGCAACTTATCAGAATATTTAAAAAATATAGCTATTCTTTGACTGTCGTCCGTCTAAATTTGGATCCTAGTTTGACTTGAGTAATGGTATTATCTATCCTTCCATCCAAATATACACTTATCGGTACCACTAAGTTTTCACAGAATTCTTTTTTTAATGATGTGTGGAGTTTTGCTATATCACCCCAAATACGGTTCCTCTCTATAACCAAAAACTCATTTGATATTAAACCAGCTTCAGCTAAAGCTGAAGAAGCAACAGATATGGTAGCTCTCTCACTCAAATTATATCTCTGTGCAACTAACATTGTATTCTCCAAATTTAAATGAGTTCTTGCTGAAGTTATCACCTTTTTCAACAATTCTGTGGGAACAAGATATTCCTCCAATGAACTTTGAGGTTCAGAATATTCTGAAACTGTTGGGGTGCTTTTGCTATATTTTTGAAATATACTGATAAGGGCTTTACACAGCACACACTCACGTGAGGAATCATCATACTACATTCACCAATTTTTATTCAGTGCATCGACAATTACTTTTCACTTTTTTAAACATATTATGTGCTAAAAGTGAAAACTGGCGAAATTGAGCTCTTCAATATTCACCATAGCTACGCACGTACTTTCACGCAATCGCATTAATCGCAATTGCTGAATTTTTATAAATTTATGAAACTGTTTACTTGAATTCTGCTTTGAATTTATACAGCTGATTGCTACCAGTATTTAAGTTTAGTTTGATGATCGGCTAGTGCGTTTCAGTATATGAACATACAAGTATGCATGCACATTGAATTAATTTAACCATAAACGAAAAAGTGGCCTCACATTTTCTATTGACTTTTTTTTCCCAATTCATAGATTTTAATGGACCAAATTTATTATGGAAGCTGATTTTAAAGAGAACGATCGAGAGGTAGTAGACTGTACTTTGATAAAAAACAAGATTTGGGCAAATTTCAAAAACTCATGAAAAATCGACCTTAAATACTCTGAAATAAAAATTATACATAATATATTCCTTAAATATCCACTGAAATGTGTTAAATGAACTATTTTCTATTACCCCTGGTGAGAGTAAAAATTAAAAAAAAAATATTTCAAGGAATATGAAGGAAAAACCCTTAAAAAGTCGATAATTTCTGAAAATGTGCGTAAAAACTCATTTTTTTGTCAGGTTAGAGTGGAAAGCCTCAACCCTGCACAATAATCTTGTGCGTACTTCCTAGTCATAGCAAAAGATTAGGTTTGGCACCCCTCAGGAAACGATTTGCGAGAAAAGCCTTTTTTCGAACCACCCTACTGTTCAGCAATGTATCTCTTATTTTATTGCTTCGGTCAGACTTGAGATGAAGTGATGCATCATGATAATATTATCTGTGTCGGATCTACGTCTTCACTTATTTCATGGAAGACAACTGTATCGTCTGCCAATAATCTTAAGTTACTGCTAACTCGGGAACTTGATCACTTATGTAAATAATGAATAAATGAGAGCCAATCACTGTTCCTTGAGGCACACCGGTAGAGGCTTTGACCATATCAGAGCTAAAACCATCAACAACAACTTTTTATTTTCGATCACTGAGAAAGTCCCTTTTCAATTAATTATTTTTTTATTAACCCCACATTAATGCAATTTATGGATGACTTTTTCTGAGGAACCTTGTGGAATGCCTCCCAGAAATCAAGGAATATCACATAGACTTGCTTTTTAATTCACCTGATTTTAGGATATGATGAAGGAAGAGCAAAAGCTGAGTTTCACAGGACCTGCCCTTGCAGAAGTCGTGCTCACTGCTAAGTAAGAAGTTACGATTATCCAGGAATGTCATAATATTGCTAATGACAATGTGTTTGAGGATCTCGCATAAAAGTGATGTTAACAAAATATTCCAGTAATTTCCTGTCACTTCTACTTCCTTTTTTAAAAATCGGTGTGATGTTGGCTATTTTCCAGTCTTAAGGCACCTTGCCTTCGGATAATGGTTTGCTAAATATAAAAACTAAGAATGGTGCAATCTATGGTGCCAACTCTTTGAGTATGGATGTAGGTATTCCTTCTGGACCTGGGGACTTGTTAATTTTAATCAAAAACAGTTCTTTAGTTATTCCATCACATTGAATTGTAATATCCACTATCGCAAACAACTTAAATAATGATCCCAGTGCTTTGCAGGAAAGTATTTTACTAACGTGGAGGTTTTTCTTCTCAGTTCTTCATAAAGTAAGAAGTATATTTACATGAATATAACACTTTTATAAGGCATCATCTCTATCTTACCTGTAAATAATAACTATTATTTAGTCCCACAGAATTGCTGAAAATCTAACTATTATGCATATAACCGTGTAGTATAGGATATGAAATGAAATTTATAGAAGTGATTATCAGAGGATTAGGTTAAATAAACACTGCCCATGTAATAAAAAAAATGATACTAAAGTTCATATATGGCTCAGACTGGAGCAAAACATGGAATTATGATTCATGGCTTCATAATTTTCAAGAAAAACCTATTTGTCATTATTAAAGAGAAATTTATTGAAGATAAAATATAAAAAAAGGTAAAAATATTAAATTTAATAACATAAATGTACTGAGAAAAGCTCAGTCCCCCGGTATTTAATAATTAAGATTGTATTACATTTATTTTGACTAGACTTAAAATCATATGTTTGTAGTACATCAATATGAAAAATATCTGAGACAGAAGAGAATATTACCAAAAATTACAGTAGATTTCAGGAGCTACAGTAATTTACGTAAAATACCTCAGTAATATTCAGAATGGCATATCTCTAGTGGTAAGTATTAAAGTCCAGGTTACTCCTGTTCACCCTAGAGCTAACATCTGCAATCTTAGGCCGGTATTCATAGACGGGATGAATAATCAATGATTGCTGAATCGACGATTATTCGTCAATCATTGATTATTTATGTATTCATAGACAGAAAACAATCTCCAATTCATGAATCACTGATTCATGAATCTCTAATTATTTGGGACAATCTGTAATTGGTGAATTACAGATTGGATGTATGTTTATTTTTGAGTGGTATGAGAAATTGAAGAGGCAAAACATTTTGTGGGTATCGTTAAATTTTTATTCAAGTTGAGTATATAGTTTTATTAATTGCATATTGAAAAAGAAAATAAAAAATGGATTGGCAATGTTTTTTTGATAAAAATGAATTAGCCGTGCCTACATTAGAATTATTTCTTATGATTATTCAACGTTAATGAAGGCGTTGCTAGGGAAAATCAACAAACAGTAATCTCGTATTCCGGCAAGTGTTGATGAAGTAGCGGGTGCTGTTTAACGTCAGGAATTGTCCGACCACAAGTGTGGTCTCCTCTTTTTTCTATTCTCACAAAGAGACAACTGAGGCACCAATTCGTCGCCTGAACATCATAAGAAACAGGCGGCCTGATGGTGTCAGCTATTTGGACGGCGAAAAGATTAGTTATATGTTTCACAGTTCTGGACACCGTTGGCTGCGAAACAGAATTAGAAATCCCTACATATGTACGTAAATCACCAAAGAAGACGAAGAGTAGCAGTAGCTGTATTTATAACTGGTCATTACCGAAAAAGAAAATTTGTAATAAGTTATCAGTAGCAATTGATGATAGCTTACGAGTAAAACATTCGTGGAAATTTCGGCCGAGGTTAAATTCAGCATGAAGATTTTTTTAAATACTGCGTGACTAAAAACCGCTGTGATATATTTTTTTAAATTTGTAATATGATTTCAACAATTCAATATTGATGCCTAAGCGTAAAATCTCAAAGCAATGAGCCACAGTAGCATAAGAGCAACTGTCAGTCCTCGCGGAAAGTGTAGATATATGAACATAAGTTCTAAGAAGAATATACTCGAACACTACGGGTTTTGAGAATCGGTATCCTCTATTAAACTCTTCGTCTGTCAACACTCAAGTCTATTGTTACAGCAAGTTAGATTACGGGTGTTAAACAGAGATTGACGTTTATAATAAGCGGTCCATCACCAGACCCCAGTGAGGCCATTGACATTAAAGATTCACCCTGGAGTACGAATTTCGTGGAAAGTATCACGATAAAAAAGGCGAGGTGAAGTCATATGATATGACATGTAAATCGGAGGAAAAAATTCTCACTAGTCGTGAATATAGAGATGGAAAAAAAACGGCGGCCGAGAGTCTCGAACCGCCTATCCCTGACGTTCTATACCGCGACGCTCACCACTACACCAAACGTACCAATGCTGGTATGGGCAATAATAATAGTAATACGTAAAGTCGCTTTGAGGCTGAGACGGGTGATGTGAGGCTCCGGAACAACCTAGCGAGAGTAACTTTTCCCAACTTTTTTATACTAAGGGCGGATATTTCTGATTATAAACTGATTAATTACAATACAACTAGGATACGTTTGACGAAGTCCAAGGCGAACTAGCCTTTGACCTCGTGCACGACATAGTAAATACGGCATTCAAATCGGCGAGTCAGGGTACGTAGTCTCCCCATGTGAGTAATTTGGATTTGTTGGATCCCTAATGTGTGTTTTTCGCAGCCTTTAGTGATACGCTTGTACATCGTCATCGGCAATCACATACGCTAATATATCCGAACGAATTTCCATTGCACGGAAATCCTAATCAGTTCAAGGTAGTCAATAATCCTAATCAATTCAAGACGTTCATCTAGAGTATATAGACTATTCTATGCCTTTAGCACCGTATAAAATTGTACAGTTGGAACGTAAAGACATGTTGAGAATATGTCGTAAACAATCACAGAACTACCAAAGTGCAACATAGAAAAACTCTAATTAATTATGGTCGAGAGCTTAATTCACGAATCAATGATTATTTGGCCAAATAATTACAGTTTGCTTGACTATGAATACTAGAACTATAAACAATGATTATTTGACGACTATGAATACATAATAATCAGAGATTGATGAATCTCTTATTCAAGAATCATCGATTGACGAATCACTGATTCTTTGATGACTATGAATAAGAAACAGTAATTAATTAGAGATATAATCATAGATTGAAACGAATCTGTAATTATTGAGGACTAAGAATACCGGCCTTAGTCAAGAATAAAAAGAACACATAAGTAAACTCCTGTCTTTGTTACATATATTTCCAAAAAACTTTATGGGTTTATTTTACTTTGAAAACTTATGCCTATGCCGTAAGAATCATAAAACTTAGCCGACTGTTTTGCCAGTAATCTGCATTCTTTTCTAAGCAATTCATTTTAAATTTCAATGAATAAAGCTCTTTCTGGAGCACATAGTTTCTCTAGCAAGGAATCCATTCCACACTGAGCCATCGAATAGAACTACCTCTTTCTCAAATTTGGAATTAATAAGTTTAACAGCACTTCTTGTAATATTAAGAGGCATTGGCTGACCCTAGTTAGCTGGTAACAGAGGGTAGAAATCGTAATGGGAACACTGGTTTCACGTACATTACCTATTGACGAATGTATTTCACAATTAGACTGGGTTAAGATTCCACACTAGAAGTTATGCATGAAAATCTCAAGTAAAGTATATAGCAGTGTAGTATTAGAAGCATGTATATAGTTTTACTGGAAAATTTTCACAATCGGCCACATACAAGCCATTTGTAACATGCTTCATTACATCCCTCTCAGACCATAGGCTGGTTACAAAGCATTCCATTTCCGACTTCAGAAAGATCATAGATAATGGAGCATAAGAGAAACTGATTTCGCATAGGGAACCACTGTTTTTGTATTTACCATCACATTTCTCATAAAATAAAATATTTACATCTGCATGCCACTCCAATCTTTATACTTTCTGTTACCATCAAACATAGGAAGATAGTACCAATGCCAGATTTTATAACCATCGAGTATAAGTCTGTTTCAAAACCTGCAATCAACCAATTCATTTCATTAATGTTGCAATAGACAAGTATTTGAAAGATATGAAATAACTAGTTAATCCAACAAGTCTAGCAATCAAAGAGAGGTGAACGGTTGAAGGCAAACAATAGTTCTAATGCTCAAACTTGGCAGGACACGCCCCTTGTATCATGGAAAGAAAATTGACATAAAAATAGTTCCAATAGGCAGCATATAGCATTTATCTTTGCTGCACTTGGGTACTTTCCATCTTTCAAAGTAGCCGTTTGTCGTCAGCTGCATAATGCAACTTAGACCCAATTAGAGCCCCTTGAGCATTAAAGAAAGCTCCTCCTTCATGTATGAAGACAGTTCAAGAAGGCACCTAGAGAGTAATTTGTATCTAGATGGTACACTGAAAGCAATACCCAATGCACAAATGACATTTACTGAATTATACATTGTGATAAAATTTGTGAAAACAATATGTAGAGAGACTCACTTCCACACAAGGTAGAGGTAACATACAACATTTATAAATCAAAAAATACTAAATAGGGTAGTATTTCATCACTTACAAGAGTTGAATGTAATAAAATCAACCATACAGCCATCTTTAAGAGTAAACCTCATTACTTTGTGAGAATTACATAGCACATACATACTGCATTTCACAAGGTTTGAATGTGAAGCCTCTGCTTTCAGAGTGTGAACAGGTTTCAAAAAATTTTGGGCCATTTATTTCAGTAAAGGTTCTGATAGGCTTCAATTCTGGTTCAAAGCTCAAGAACTGGTGGATGCAAGAACCGATGAACCGAACAGACCCATCCCTAGTGTTAATGGGTGGAAGTCAATTTTTTTCACCAATTTCATTTTCATTCATGCATTTCAATTTCATTTTTCACCAATTTCATTCATGGCATCCAATCCTGGAACCAAGAAATTCTTCTTGACAGTAAAGTCCCTTTTCAAGTCGCCTTCCATGACTGAATTGGGTCCATCCACAAAATGTAGTCACAGAACTTTATCAAAAAAGATATTGTTGGATCGTCTCCATTGAATGGCCTCTACATTTCAATATCCATCCTTCCAGAAACGTTCAACACCTTGGACAGTTGGTAGAGATAAGAGGGCAAGAGAGAAAGGTTGAAAGAGAGAACATGTCTGGAGGAAATATATTGCACTCAAACACATTGTCCTGGTTCTCTCGAGCAATGTTTTCCTGGCCATGATGAGTGCCCATACTTGATCCTTCTCAAGTTGCCTAGTAGTTGGTATGCAGAAAGTTGGTATGCAGAAAGTTTTTCTTCAGTGTGTCAGATAATTATCATTTTGATTAAATGAAAACTAATCAATGCTGATAAAGAGTATACTTTGCTCTTTGGATGAACAAAGATGAAATGTAAGTGGTATGAAAGTTCAAACCACATTTCTTCTCTACAAATATCAGTGTGTAGTTTATGAGGAAGTAGATACAGCAGACTCTCATTAGGACATTTTTGGATAGCACATTTGGCTACTTCTTTCACACAATTGATGGCAGACCAAGTTTAAAAGTTATTCCGAAAGCAAACCACCTAAAGGGTAAATTTGACTATGGACATATTTCAAAAGTTTAACACTCGTACACGAAAGTATGTCATAACTCTCAATAAAGGTATGATATGGAAAACAATGTCTATGGTGAGGTTAAAAGATGGCTTCCACAAACATATAAATGACATATTTCATATTAGGCAAGGTACCCTCAACGTACGCAATTTTATAACAAGCACATTGTGATATATTGTATGCACATTACTTTGTGTATTGTACTATGTGGCATTAAAAGTAAGAAAAGAGCAGAGAGGTCTATAACAGGGACCTAAGTAACTTAAATGCAATCAGGATGGGTGTGAGGGTTTAAAAAACACCAGGAGATCGATTCCAGGGGCTTTTGAGGCAAGACAATCATGGTAACCCGAAAATTTTGGAAACGCAGAAACATATCTCTCCCAACTACCATATAAGACTATTAATCTACTATCCCACCAGACATTGGATTTCAGAGTTGATAAGTTTTAATATGTTATCACTAAGGTTAACAGGAAGAAACAGCTTTTTTTTCATTTCAATATATATTGGAAGAACAAACTCAGTATTCACAAGTACTTACATAGAGATGATTGTCGACAAGATATGCATCTAAGAAGTTGACTAAATTTTCATGGTTGAAATCCTTCATAACCCTGATTTCATTGAGTATTAACTCCTTCTTTTGCTGCTTCAACATATCAATGTCTTTAATGGCAACACGCTGATTAGTTTCCTGATCTGTGGCAATAAATACAGTACCAGATGCTCTGAAATGAAATTACAGTGACTATGAGCCAATGGAAATCAACAACCAGAACTAGACCAAAGGTTTTCAGTTACACTGAATGATTATGACACAGTATCAAGCTTCAGAGCAGTGCATTGTAAACGCTGAGACTTCACAAAAACTGATAAAACACAACAGTTCAAGAAGAGAATAACTGAAAATTGTACATAAACGTCCTCAATGATAACATACTAAAAAAGCTCACTTCAAACACAACCACTGAATGGACCAAGTGCTGTACATAAAAAAGCACCAATAGTTATCATACACATTCAGAGAAGCCTTGAAGCTCTCTTCCGAGCCAAGAACCGAAGTTTTGATGACATACCCATTTATTGTTACCACAAGGACCTTTCATTTATCACACATAAATGAGTTTTAAAGATCGGTGACCACTTAAGCCAAGAACAATTAATGATTAGTCCTAGATCCAATCATTTGTCAGACAGAAATAAATTTATTTGGCACTTCATCAAATTTAAATGAACATATATTGCACTCAGTTTGGTTACAGTACACAAGTATTGTACATAATTCATCAAGTAAATGGTTATGAAGGTTGCACATTAAACTAAGAGATATTTTATCAAATGTTTCTCTAAGAATCTTCTAATAAAGAAGGCTGTTTCCATTGATCATGATAAATCCAAAAGCACTTGTCTTTTTCCCTTATTCATGGTGCTACAATGATGAGATGCATAAAATTGCAAATCTGAGTGAAAATTGTCAATGAATACCTATGAAGTCAGAGGAACAGGATAAATGTAATTTGTTACATGGTGAATTTGTAAACATAAGATTTTCCTGTGTCACATTGTTTCAATCAACAAAATGTTTTTCAAAATAGAAGATTCTTTGAAAGATTTCTCCAACTAAAATTAATATCTGTTGTTCGGTGCACTAAATGGCGTGCAATGTGTCCCCAATCAATCTACTTACTTACAGTATTTGCCGAGCAGAAAGTATTTTACTTAATGTAATTTGATCATCATGAGGAATCCGAGACTGTATCAAATGCATGTCTACTTAAGCTTTTATGCCCATCTTATTTTGCAAATTAGCCTCATGTTTTTGAAACTTCTCTAACTTTGGTAAAGGAAGGTGATGCACACAAGCATGACCACACCTTTTTGGCATTCAATGCCTCAATCTAAAGCAAGAGATAACCTATGCATGTCTGTTCTCTGGACATGTTTCTCACTTCTCTAAACTCTGAATGCCATATGCCTTCTTACTTGCTCAGCCTTCTCTGACAGTAAAGGTCACTGACCACCTCAATTCCAAAACACATGATGTCACCATTCTAACAATGGTCCTAACAACCTCTTCACTTGCAAAGGCATGCCTGCAAATTGATTCCTAATCCAAATATTTTTACAGCTTCTGTTAGCTCCTGTAATGAAGTGAGAAAGATAACATTCTTCATTCATGCAATCAAGTTTTCTCATATGACATCTCCAGAAATTTCAATGTTTTTAAGGTACTAATAATCCTGACTTCATTCATCCAAAAAATTTGACAAAATCTGTCACTTTCTTTGCCAAATGCAATTGCTTTTTTATGGACTTCTCAATTTCTATAACAGACCAAATGTGGGAACAGTGGTGTCATCAACCTCTTCCATCAAATGGATCAATGTTTTAGCGTATTTTTGCACAATCCGGAGAGAAACTTGTTTTCAACCCATAGTTTCTTTCCCATCACTATTGCAGTATTCTATACACTCTAAGCAAAATTTTGCAGCCCTAGTGGCAAAGATGACAGCACTGTCATCAAGATTCTGATGCCCTTACAATTCTCCATCGTGACTGAAACAACAAGATTTACATCAGCCACTGGGTCTCCCTGCCTGGGATGCCCTTTCAACAATCCCAACTATTCCAAAACATCCCCCACAATGAGCTTCCTCTTGCCCTAACAATCATGCATTTTTTGTCAATAATTTTTCTGAAGTAATCTCAGCTGATAGAAAATAGTCACAGAAGCAATATGAATTCGCTCGCCTTGGCTGCACACACAGTGATTCATTGAGCTCACTATAATGCAACATTTTCAGGTGTATGATTGGGTAGCCTGCAGCATGAAAACCTTCAGTGAGGATAAAAAGTAGCAATTTTGTTGACCTGAACAAGGCTGCTGGCTGCAAGTGCCAACAAGAGTGGTAGTAAGTGGGGGGAGGGGAGGGAGGTGACAGGATGAAAAAGAAGAGAAGAGTAGGGATTGCTGAATGACATATTGTTGGATCATCCTACAGTCAGTTGATCAAATATCAGTCAATCTGTGCTCTACTGTATTTCATTCTCTACCTTCTCTATTGAAGGCTATCTAATCTGCTAAAGGGTTGCTGCACATTCCACGAAATCCAATAATGCATTGCCAATATACAGTTGTCTACCCCTAACTACTGGTACTGCAGTGTGTTTCTCCTTAGTATCAGTCACATACAGAAGATTTTTGGGGTACCTTGAGCATAGGCAAAAAGGAATACATGTAGCAAAAAGTTTAATAAGGACTTAGGTGCTTCAGAATAGTTCTGTATTCGATTATATGTTTGTTAAAATTGATGCCTGTTAGTGCTTATTAATAAATTATTATGAGTGCAATCTGAAGAAAGTGTTATAAATGCAAAGTTGTTGAACTTTGGATTTGATAAGTACTTTTTACGGAGAGTAGACACTCTACTTGACATCCATTGGTTTTCACAATTGCATAAAATGTTGCAAATCAATGTGGGAGGATCAATACTTTGGAAGAAACACGTTCAACTTTGATACTTGGCTGCAGTTTATGTGGGTACCAATCCTCTTCGGTCAATCTTTAATCACAAAAGGTATAGCAGCAGATGATATTTTAGAAATGAATGATAGTAGTTATTATGTCAATTTGTGATAAATTAAGGTAGACTGAGGGATTCAAACAATCATTTACACAACTACAAGTTCTATAATTACTCTTAAATGCAGTTCACCAGCAACATAGAGATTATTGGTAGGTGTATAGTTTCAGCTGGCATTAAGCAATGACATTTTAGGCACACGCTATTTTCATTTTTGTATTGTTATAAATTTAGGGACATGACCCAAAAAAACTGTTGTTTTGATAACACAAAAATCATCAGGGTAAAAAATTTTCAACCTTATAGATAATATTGTTTCATGATTGATGAGCTGGAATTTATACAAGGTGAAAGAAGAACTCTTTGTTGTTCTCCTATAATAAATGTTTACTTAGACTTTACAATAATGTAAACCATTGAAAATGGTTGCATAAGACATTTCTCAGAGTATAACTGCTAAGATTTCTTTTTTCTTAACTTTAATCTATAAGAGGGTGTTTATAAAGAGATTTAACATTAAAATGAGGCCATGAGTCTGAAATTTATTTGAAAAGTAATTTATGAATGAAGAGTCCAAAAAAACAAAGGAAAATGGAAAATTATTACAGAGAATTCAACGAAATGGCTTAATGTGGAAAAACAATGAAAAGTGGGGAGATGAAAAAAAACTTGACCTCTTTATCAATACTCATGACGTACTATTTCTCCACCCTCAACAAACTACACAGAAATGGAGCAATGTCAATAAGGTTACTTCTTTTGACAAATTTGCTCCCCTCCAAAATGACACAATGCTGCTGAAATATCACAAACTGAAGCGAGAGCATCAATGGCAAGGCATCTTGATTGGAACTAGCAGTGTTTTAAAGGCAAATACAAGGTAGTGAAGATTAAATATCTTACCCAGAACCTAATTCTAAGCTCCTGGTGAATTTCTTGAATTCGCTGTTTGGTCGACAAATTTTCCTAAGTTCTTCATAAATGTATTCATCACTTTTCTGATTACTGTCAGCCTTATTTCTCAGTAACTGGTCATCAGCACTTTGATCACCCCATTTCTGTTCATCAGAAGCACCATCTTTAATAACTGCTGACTCCAGCTCATTAGCTATTTGGTCTACATCCGAACTTGCTTGGTCCTATTATGATGGGATATTGCTATTAATTATGAGATGAACTTATTCACCCACAACACTGGTGTTCACAGATTTTTCACTCACCTTAGTGGGGCTAATATCAACTACTTTCCTTTCCTTGCCACCTGAAAATAAAATGTTCAATGTACTAAGTGAACAAAGGAAATGGTTGCAGTCTTCACTCTGTGGTAGTTATCCATGGACAAAATTAAAATGATGTTGATAACTCCACTAGATGTTTATTAGCATCTGAAGATGACACAAAGACTCGAAACCCAGGTCGTGCTAATAAACCTCTAGTGGAGTAAGCAAAGTCATTTTATTTGGTCCTGTACTAAGTGAAATTAATGAATGGAAAATCACAGAACAGCTCACATACTAAATGATAATTTTTTTTAAATTTTCACCTTTCATTGACGTGTGAAAGGTTTAACCCTTTTGCACTGAATGTCGGCCATAGCCAATGAGGATTTCTTGCCAAAAGAACAAATGCCGGCCACAGCCGACGAGAATATTCCAATGCAAAAGAACGAATGCCAGCTACCAAATACAGGGAAGCGATAGCCCCTAAAATAATAAATCCAGGTATGCTGTTACCCTATGCGAGCTTATCGAGAGTTTAGACCCTTTCCTCTGCCACCAAGCTCAACCCTCCGACTCAATAGCAATCCCTCCCCCCAAAAGCATAAATCCACAATCAAATCATTGTAATTGCATTGGTTTTTCTACACAAATATTTGCTGTCTACTCCAGAAATTCATACTTGGAAATAGGTCTGTGGTGTTTTTGCAGATTGCAACTTTTAAATGAAATTGTAACAGTAATAATTAAATAGTTCTCACACCAAAATCCTCTCATAATTTCAATTAATATAAATAACATCAACACCAGATATTCATTAAAAACTTTTAAAATGCACAGTAAAATACAAGGATTTTGTTTCAGAATCAATATTTTTGGAGTAGTCAACAAATTCATGCTTAAAAACCACTGCTAATGCAATAAGCTGACCAAGGACCCACTGCACAAGAAAGGCAGCAGTGGGTTCGAGGATGATGGGTTCCTGTGGCTGAGGGAAGGGCCTGGCAGCACACTGACTTGGGCACCAAGACAGATGAGCAGCATAACTGTGAATTGTCATCACTAGCGAGCTTCATACAGAGAGTTAGGGGTAATGCTCAGGCTTCTTGTAACGAAGGAAGCATTTACATAGAAGGCCTCCGGTGCAAAAGGGTTCATTACAGATCAAAGGAAGCATATTCATCATTTTTTTAAGCCTCTGGTGTGAAATAGTCAAATACAAACCTCCATTCCTTGGCAAGGTAGCCAGAAGCCATAAATTATTAAAAAATAAGGATATCCCAAATTTTATTTTTTACTGCATTGATGATCATCACATTTCTTCAATTTGAGCATGAATCTGCTGAATGTTTCCTTAAAATTTTGAAATGGTATACTCCTATATAAGGTAAAATACAGGCCTGCTAACTAATGTTTACATAGTCTAAGGAGAAACAAACATTCCATCTTCCTCAGCATTCTTTACGAATGACTCACTTATGGAGACAACTAATATACAGATCATGTAAAAAATTAACCAATGTGGCACAAATAAAACACAAAATGGAAGTATGAAAAAAATAGGGATGCCAACAGCAATAGACTTTCCAAGCATCAAAAATAAAATGCAATACATATGAGGTCAACTCTTAACTGATTTTTAACGCTAATGAATACAAGAAGAAAATTATCATACAAGGAGATACAACAGTGAAGGCTGAAGACTGGACCAGCTGAAAAAGTAACTGCAGAGACACCATGTTTAGTTTACTTTTTAGAAGAGCACATGCTTTCCACAAGTTAGGATGGTGGAGAGGACTTTCTTTCTGACAGAATGTTTATAGCTCAGTCAGTAATGAACTTGTGGTCAACATGGTGTCGCATCATGTTTATTGGTTCTGGATAATAGAGGTTAAACTCACTAATTGAGAAGAATGAATAAAGCATTTGACTCAAAAAGTCAAATAAATAACAAAAATTGACTTCTATCTAATGGGATTTGGAGAGAAGGTAATTTGTTTAGCCGAAGTTAAAAACTTTTGTGTGAAATAAAATTGACACACCAATCAAAATATAGTTAAATAACTGCACATGTGATAAGTGTTATAGAAAAGGTTGGAATTGAAACAATGGCTAGTTAAAATAAAATCATTAATTAGTGAAAGTTGTCTATTGTAAAGAAATATTTCCCCTTGATCATTTATTTGAATAGGCATATTCTTTTTAATATGAGGCTGAGGCTGTCAGTCTCCTTTGCTGTCCTTCTATCAAGATAACAAAATAAATTTCGCCAATGCTTAAAAGCTGACCACATCATAGCTTGGCTTCCACCCCAATTTTAAAATGAAGAGCTTTCAGAACACATGATTAACAGTATTTTGTTTTTCTCATGTTATTTAGTTTCTCTTATATTATTTCTTACTTTCTTATTTTATCACTATTGATTTTAACAGTATGTAGTATTTAGTTCTTCCCCTGGGTATGACAAAAGTTAGGTCTTCAAAGGTCTCCCACCAGGTCAGATTGGGCTGCTGTGGCTGATGTCTCAATTACAAAATCAGCAACATATAACATAGGCAGCCTAATCACCTGACCGGGAAGATGACCCACAAAGACTTACTTAAATTATTAGCAGCATTAGGGACAAAAACAATACTACTTTTAATGAAAACGTTTCAACAATGATCATCATCAGCATTAAAACATTTAAGATAAGACAACACAATTCTCGTTTCATTAATACCATTTCCTTGGGTTATGAGAAAAAAATCATTTTAAAAAATTACCCAAAATATTCTCAATTTCTTCAGACTCCTCTTCAATAACCTCCTTAGTGACTAATGTTTTGAATGGTTCTGTGGGTTTCTTCCTGATGGAGTAGTTATAATATTTAAGAGCTTGAAGGGCTGCATCGGGGTTTTCATTCTGTTCAGCCTTACTGTAATTTAAAAGCATTGACATAATTATTTAAAGTTTCAGCACTAGTTTGATGACTCTAAACTAGCTAAAAATAAAAAAAAATGGAACAAAAAACAGCTTGTAGGGAACATTACATACTTATAATTAAACTGAATACACATTTGGGTGTTATACTAGACTTTTTTACTATGTGTAGTGGAATTAGAAATAATGCACCAACGCTATGTATGCTTTCCATGTAATGATATCATTCATAGGAAATTCCATTGTAATTTTTCTCTTGTATCCTTACATCGAACAAATATGATCTTTAAAAAGCTAATATTATTCACTTGAGAAATCAGGTTCCAAACGATTGATATCCGTTTCATAGCAGTACATTCCATTAAATCTACTACCAATATATTTCAAGGTACCAATACATTCTATGTTCTCCAATATATTTCAAGGTACTTTTCAAAGTGCATGGGGTAAAAGTTATCTTTGATGGTTCATTAAGTGGATACTTAAACATTGAAGCAAGCAGTTGTGTAGTCAACATTAACTAAAACTAACATCATCTCTTGCTCTTGAAGACAAGAAAGCCAAATAATACGAATCCTTATTTTATGAGAAAGACGCTATGTGATTCCCATGTTTCATGGCCCGATATAGGGATGAATTACTGCTCGTGGAACACATCAGCATCAAATGATGGAAACAGCCAAAAAATGTCAAATTGCATTTCTCTACAGTAGTGAATACAAGAAATTGAAAGATTGTAGCCCTTTGAAGCATACTAAACAACAAAGTTTCCTGGGAACTGAATACAAAATCAGTTCCCAGGGGAACTAAGTTACATTAATAAATATTACAAACCTGATTTGGGTGTCCATAAAGCGAATCCATGCCGAGGGCAGTCCTTCCAGCTGACCAGTTTCGCTATTTTTAACAACATGAAACTCATGCTGGACATTGGTAGGATGCCCTATATCTGACGGCCCGTCTGTCACAGGCCGCCTCCTTGAAAAGATCTTACCAAAATTCATGTTTAATTCCTTTCATGCCTTGCTTTATGGAAGAAAAATTAAGTAGATAAGTATAAAAATACTCCGGATCCTCTATGAGTAATCGACATATGACATCAATCAACAAATGAACGAATGATAAACAACAGAATTATCTGTAATGTGGAACCAATAACTTCCGTATTTTCGTTTAACACGAAACCGAATGTTTCAGGACAAATTTTCCCGACCAAACTAACAACGAACCGAAGCAATGAAGAAATCATATATCACCGGCTAAAAACTCACCAAATTTCGTATGCTAATTCCAATTGACCACTCCCTCCTAATATTTTTCGAAAATGACTTCCGTGATTGACTGACGACTCGAAATCCAGCGATTGCCTTGGTGGAGGTGGATCAGTGGTGACGAGCGCTGTGAACGTTTCCCAAACTTCCCAACGAACGGCTCACTGATGAGCCCCTAAATCAGCCGCTCTATTTGAATTACATCAATCGCCTTTAAGTCGTTGGCACGTATCCGACGGAAGACTCAGTGGGCTTCAACAGTCCTACTTCATCATATATTTCCGGAAAAAAAGCAGAAGTCAAAAATTGCTATTTCAACCCTCTCATCAGTCTTGTCCCTACTCCAATTGGGAGTGTCCATAAGAACACTCCCTCCACTATCTCGACGGTTTACCCCAAAATTTATATACATGCTGAGAAAGGTTCATGGAGGATATGCAACCGGAACATTCACGGTCTCAAAACCTTCATCACATTTATTAGGTATTAAGGACTTCAAACCGCAGGGGCGGATTCAGAGAAAGGCGAGAGTTGGGGGCTCCGGGGGACAGCTGGCATAAAAGGAAAAAAGTTGGCCATAAGGTATTCCACACCACCCAGACCCCCGAAAAATAGCAATCCGCCCCTTCCCCAAAGCAACAACCAAAATGCGCACCTGTTGCACTGGCACTAATAAGGAGGTCTGCGTCCTTTGCCGGTAAATGGACCGGTGAAGTATGATGGTGATGGTGGTGCGTCGGAGTCAATTAATCCCAGGTAAAATACTTGGTCTATATATAGAGAAATATATGTAGCTATAGCTGCTCTGAAACTGGGCTGTAACTGCTCTGAAAGGCTAATATGATCTGGAAGTGGTCTGGATTAGCAACATCTTTAAAACCCTGACCGATTCAGTGCAGCTACAGACCACTTCCAGATCAGATATTAGTCTTTTAGAGCAGTTAGAGACAAAATATTTTTACAAGAGTACTTCTAGTTTAAGAATTACCAACATCCAAATACTGGTATTAGTGTCTGGTGAGCTATGAAAGAACTCACTATCAGTGCAATGGTGTTAACGCCTTGTGCTGAGAAAGGGAAACGAGAGGCTCTTTGCTCGCATACCCGGTCAAAGGTTGAGAAGCCAAAAGTTGATTTCCATCGCGTGCGTAGCTCACTTCCCAAATAGGATGGATTCCAGCCTGGGTTTTGGCTGGAATGGTGCATCTGCGGATATGACAATCCTGAATCAGACGTAGTTCCACCTTGAATTTGCAACTTCAATCCCGTTGGTCATGGCAAGCCTGTATCATGTTTCCTCAAAATGTAGCTTCATTAAATTTGTTGGATTTCAGACTGTAATACAACTTATAGATGGCTGGGATTATGTAAAATATCTTTAGGGAAATCCAGATTGTACATTTCATTAATCTGGTTTAATTCTCCTTTGGACACTGGAGGATGTAAAGCGGAAACCAGTGGGAGCCCAGCTTGCTTTGTTGAAATCTATGCAACCTGCCAGAGATACACTCCGCGAAATCTTAGAGGCTTGGTGAATTTGTACCCACTCTGAACATAAGTATCCGCAGTCCCTTTCCACTGCATATATTTTATTGTTCCTCAACATTGATTTACCGATTGAGACACCTAAATAGAAATAAATGAGACACTGCCTTCCTATACCATAGCATTGAAATGAGACATTTCCGCCCAAGTCAAGAATATTTTCTCTGTTCACTGTAACATGAAAACGCAGCTTCAAATGACCCTCCTTGGTGAACTGAACCAGTACATCAGCTAACTGAACGAATCATTCAGAACACCAACATTTCAGGTATCCTACTGGGCGTTGCTAAATGGCCAATATCGCATGTTGAAAGCCAAGAGTTTGGCAATCGTTACCATTATTCTTTATTGCAATGCCATCTGTCGCTAAATTGATAACTACGATGTATAATTCGCGGTTCTTTGAAATTGGTTGTGATCATGTAAGAATTTACATAACCATGTAAATAAAATCTTTTTCACGGCTGATCAAGTCGCAACCCTTGTTATGTAAGGTTAAAAGTAAGAGCTCACTTCTTTACTATAAAAGTAATTGGTGATAAGATTCCTTGGCGAATCTTTAGATAATTATGCCTAGAATGTGTTGTAAATAATTTTTAGAGAAAAATCCATGAGAAATTTTTGCGGATGTTGCTGTTGATAACTATTTTCCAGAATTACAATTGAATGTATCATATTTTTGAAAATTTACGATTAAGAAGAATTTATGCCGAAAAATTATCATTACGGCGTACTTCAAATTAATGTAACAGAGACAGCTGAGACATCCGTAGGGAAAGTTGATGAATGCCATCACATAGTTAATACCTAAAGAGAATTTATGTCGGGCAGAGTAGGGAAATCTTCAACTCTTATGCCACTTCTCTAAGGCCTAATTGAGAAATTCTTGGCCATTACGTCCCATTTTCAAACAATCTGGTGTGTTGTTGACTATCAATAAAAAAATAAGCCATTGGCTCACATGGAAAACAATCTATCTCTGCAAAACAAGTATCCATTTATACTAGAGGAGAAGTGCTGATGGTGTTCAGAGTTGCACATCATAATTTGTATTTTCCCTGAGTCAAATAACATAACGTTATAAAAGACCAAGAAGATCCAATTATAATTGTTTAAAATATGCAATAACATCTGTCCAAGGTAGCACAATCACCTTGTTCCTTCACACTCAGTGACTACACTAGTTTTAGCCTCTATTCTTGAGTGAGAGAATGAATGGAGATAACTGCAGAATTTTTAATTTTAATGAAAAATACTTCAATAGAAGCTATATTCATAATGCTCTCTTTATTTTCCAGTGAATTTAACACCAAATATTGTCCTTTCTTACAATTAACTGGGGATGAACAATTGACAAACAGATGTTCAGGGTGGCCAAAAACCCACCCTGGCAGGACTTAATTTCACAACCTCATAATTAGCAGGCAAAGACCTCTCCACCTCCTATGCAGAGATAGTGGCAATGACTTGAAAATGAACTGAACTATTGATTATTATGGATAGACCAAGATTTAACATATTTATTTCATATCATGTTATGTGTGACACTAGACTTCACTATTCTCCATCTTCACATTACTGACAAAATCAATATAGGCAAAGGAAAACGGCCCTAAGGGAAGACCTTCTGAATATTTGTTTCAGACCTACCTTCTGAATATTTCAGTTTATCTCAATCTTCAGAATGTTCACTGGATACAGTGTTTCCTCTTCTTTCATCTTTTTTCTTCCATCACTTTTCCTTTACCCTTTTGCTCACCATGATTCATGACTGAGCATTTTCCAATGATCCCTGCTGTCCATTCCTCCATCCTTTGCAATGAGCATTCAATAATGGCTCTCTCCCCTTCAAGTAAATTCTCAGAGCACCATGAAAATGGGTTGAGCTGAACCTTCAGGCATTGGACATTGACAGCTGTAGACACCACTTGCAAATTTTTGCAAGTTTGTCCCATGCTCTGTGACACTACATTTACCAATAGAACCCATATTGATATTAACTCGGACCGATCTGACATTCTAAGCCAGCTGACTCGGATCGCTTGGTTTACCAATACGAAATCGATTGAAATATTGACTTGAATCAGTTCATGTCGATTTGAAATCTTAGACTGGCTGAGAAAGCTGGCCGAGTTAGCCAGCTTCTCGCATCGATCCCACCAGCCCATTGCGTTTACCATAGCGAGCTGAACTGGCCAAATCGATCGAGTTCGATTGGTAAATGTAGTGTAATTACTTATTAACATATATATTGCAAACTGAGACCCCTTATCATGCATCAGGATCACCATGGTAAAAATATTTAGTCTGTAACTGCTCTGAATGGCTAATATCTGATCTGGAAGTCGCCAGTTACCAGACTAAGCTGGTCTGCATTTTGACTCGTTCAGTCCAGCAACAGACCACTTCCAGATCAGATATTATAATATCTGATCTTAAAGACTTTAAGAGCAGCCTGTAGACCAAATATTTCTATCATTCTAACCAGCATGCTATAACAATGTGTCCCTCTGGACTCACATTACTTTCAATGGGCCTTGCTTCATTTTGCTTGGGAAATTGTTTATTCAGAGAATGCTTGGCCCTCGGAGAGATTGAAAGATGATCGTTACAGCTGCTGCCATGAAATTTTGTTTCCTGGCTCCCTACTTTCTTAAAATGGTACATTCAACAACTTTATAAGTATTTTTGGTCTGATTTGAACACCTATTGCAGTAAGGTTACTGGTAATCACGATGTTCGTAATACTAAGTTTTGAAGGGACAGTTTAACACGCCTAAGAGAGCTGGGTACAGTGTGGAATGACTGTGCATTGCAGGACTGCAAAAGCACATTCTGTTATGGGGCAGCTGTCAACACTGTTAATTGCAGTTTTTTTTCATAAAATCAACGTAAAAAAAATTAAAATTTCTCATATCAAGTAAGAAAATGTCAATAGGAAATAATTTGTGAAAGAAAGCATGTAATGGATCAAGATTATGAATTCCCTAGTTTTAGCGACAATTGTTGCCTGGATTATACCATAATGGCTGTAGGTTAGCAAAAAAGGACTTTTTTTAAATGTTGACCCTATTCTGCATGAGCTAGACCTTAAGTGATGTAGATATTATCACCACCATGTTAATTGTTATTTTCAAGATTATGCATGTTCGGTATTGTTTTGATTGGTAAAGGATTTAACTCCCCCAAGCCAGCAATGTATAAAGTTTTTGAGGTCATCACATTTGAAAGATATATTTTAGATTTAAAAATAAGAACATGGTACAGAAACAAATTTGAACTAACTGTTATTGAAAAATATCAAGGTTGTCGTGTCAACCCTCTTCCATCGGACAGAGGGTTGGAAACTTTAATATTTAACGTGGAGTCTTGCTCTAGGGGTCGGAGGTCAATGATCATAGACAAGATTTTAATGAAAAAAGGTATATTTACAGTCTCTCTTGATGATTGGAAAAAAAGGGGGGTTGAGCGAGGAGACAAGCAATGGCTGGGGAAGCGAGTCGGAGTGGTCCTTGGAGCGGCGACGAGCAGCACGACGGCACTAATTCACATGAATATTAGCAACCACCATCCACATGGTGCCTAGCACCCTTATATATTTGTCTTGGAAGGAACCAAAAGGAGGAGTATGGGAAAACATTTTCATGTTCACTTCCTCGAGCATCTCTCACTTTCTGAATAAGTTTCACTTCCTGTTTTTGGACTGAAAAATAACTATGACCTTTCAAATTGTCTCTGTGTTTTCCCTGTCCACTACAAGGTTACAAGCACTAACTATGGGAATTCCAAGGTATCTTTTCAATGTTTAGCATCCCATTAAAGAGTTGGAAATGAGCTTAGTCTTATCTTACAATTAGAAGATCAATATCACATGACAGTGGGGTCTCATTAGTTGTGAAGACCTGTGATCATAAATACTCCAAATAAAATCTAATGTTAATTGGTTTGATGCCCTTACAACAAAGCCCACCAATCAATTTATAATTTTCCCTTAGCAACCACATGAATTTCCAAAAGTGCACTAATCTTTCCAATCTTCTTTTCCTTGGGTGTCAAAGATGGACTGTACATATGGTAGTAGGTACAGTTCTGTCTTGATGCATGCCATCCACTAAGATGTACTCAGCCCTCACTCATACAGAAGGAGTATGTCTGATGTTTTCCTCATTCCATCCAATATTAATACATTTGTCTCATCATATCCAGCTCCATGAAGGGGATTAAAAAAGTTTGCATTCATATGAAGAAATTGGGCTGAGACATGGGCACCAAATATCATAAAAATTGGCAAATTGACAGCAAAAGAGCTGAAATCATATCCATATATGATCACACAAATTGATTACATTAATTGTCTGAGAGTAGAACAGGCCAAACCTTTCAAACTTCAGAATATTTGAGTAGTACTTAACGATGATCATCTCAACTTCCAGGGATAGAACAATTAACTCTGCAATTCCACACGGTAAAAGATTTGTTCAATCTTTTACCATGTGGAATTGCAGAGTTAATTTTCTATCTCTGATATCAAGGAATTCCACCAAGTAAGGCTTGAAACTATTCTCTATCTCAACTTCCACTGGAAATACTGAAAATTCCTTTTTTTCAACAGCCGATAGCAATAATTCTAAAAGAAAAAATGCGGAGTCTGCTACAATGAGGAAATTTTTAAATTTGTAGTTGGATTAAGTACAACAGCACCTAAAATGGTGTATGGGGATATATATTAATCAAAAGAAGTTTTGTATCTCAGAGAAATATGATTGAGCACATATCAATATCACGCTATAAGCCTGATAAGTTGATACATACTCAATTTTATACATCTGGAAGGAACTGTTTTTTCATCAGCTTGGAAAAGGTTTATCTTTTGCCTAACAGCTAGAATGGATAGACACTACATGTTGAAGCTCAAAGGCACATCAACTCTCTTGCTAAATATGCCACCTTCATTTAAACTAAGCATCGACAGTAAAAATTAAAAAAACACAAACCTTGGATCTTTAAAAAAATCACAAATTTAATGAGCAAAACAATGAATATGCTTAAAAAGAAGTCAATGACCTAAAACAGGAGCAGAATGTAAATAATGTACAATTTACAGTAAAGAATATATTACTCTCAATGTAGTTACTTTACAATTAAAATAGTTGTCTATTTCCTTACACTTCCATAATGACTACTTGTAGAAGTTCTTCAGTCCATTTATCCTCCATCTTTCCTACATTACCATTTTCAAATACTGTCTATTCATTGCTGTGGTAGTCCTTGTATGGGCTGTGAATCTATTCTCACTCCTCTTCAGAATAACACCTGAATATTCTGCATGAGCTCCCACCTTAACTGTTTCTTGCCAGGTGGATTGTTTTCGAGGAAAGCATACTTAGGTGGCAGTTCAAGGAACTAAATTTGAGCAGCCTCCTTAACAACAAGCCACCTTCTTGGCAGATGATAGGCTGGAGTTTCCCAGTTTTATATTTAATATCTCGATATTTACAGAGCAGGAGAAACACTGCACCTCATCATTACACTATTGCACACTCCCTCACCCAAATTGTTCCATACGAGGGACAAGTTCGACGGTGACAGCTCCACATACCTGAAGCTGCTTCTGGCACAATTAATTTGTTTAAAAAAATAATTCCATTAAAAATAACTCTTTCCATTAATGTGGAGGTGTTCCATTGTAACAAATGTTTATTTGAATAACTTTTACAAACCACAAGTACAAAAATAAAAACTCCACAACTCAGGTGTCTAAGCATCTGCATCATTGTGAATTAGCAAAATGTACATGAGTAAAGGGAGAATTTCATTGCAAGAAAGGGGTGGAATGAGCACAGGTATGGGACATGACAGAAATTAACATGTATTTATATAAGTCACAGCTGGTCCATCTTGGCAGTTTAGTGCCAGTGGTTTCACCTGTGGATTTAATTACTGCCATGGTACTCTGACAATGATGCATCAAGCTGGGAACAGAGTAAAGAACATTTTTTTTGGCATTTTAAAAACTTATCCTAGGATGTAGTCGCTAATGTTTGTATTCCTCTGCTTTTTGGTTCGAGTATATGCTGATAAATAAGTTAAAAGAGATACCCACCCTTAGGTGACCCAGATATAACCAGTACTATGTAACATGATCAGATTATAACTCTCACTGACTGGGAAATCATGAAAACAATGAAACTGCTCATATTACTTACTATGCTGATTAATATCTTTTATGCAACAAATCATAGGACCAATGAACACTGTTAGTTTCGGTCTACTGAAAGGACCTTAATGAAATACCTGCTAGTCACCCAGTAACAGCCAAAACAGCTGCTTGATTGATGAACAATAAATTAGCTGACTAGCAATAAGTCACAATAACACATCCTGCTCTCGGCATTGGAGTTTAGACTTCATATACAACCTGTGTCAGTGTTTAAGGTGTAATACGACCTTGCAGGAGTTATCTCATTGCTAATACTGCTGTTATCTTGTGGAGAGGACCCCACTACTATCATGGAAGACATCAATGCGGTGCCTCTAGAAACTTCTCAAATGATGAACAGAATTACTTAGAAATTACTATCAAGTCCTTCTGTAGACATATACCCATTAAAAGTTCCTTAATAATGATACATGGTTAAATTTAACTTCTGGAATTCTGAGAAGCCTAATAACTCAACATTTTTCATTTGAGAGCATGAGCAGTAATAATGAGGCCAAAGTGGGTATTGTCTTCACCATGTAAGCTGGTTGTGAGTTTGAATTCTTCCTTATGAAATAGACAGCACTATATATCTTTCTCAACCATTCTAAGAGTGTAAAATGACACCAAACAATGAAGTGCTTACAATCTAATCGCTATACCCATAAAAGAGAAACAAGGCCCAAAGAATATGAGACGAGATCTATGTGCACCATTCCAAACAAAAATGCTACGACAAGAGGATGCACCAAAGGTCTAAAAAGGCCTCATCTTCAGAAACCTGCCAACTAAATGATCTTAACATTACATATTAATCAGCCAAGGGCCAGAGGAAACACAGCCATAGGTTATTAATAATTATATACTATTTTTACATTTAGGAAATTATTTCACTGAAGCCAGTTTGAAGCCCACCATAAAATCAGTAAAGAAATAGTTGAAATTATTCGGGGCGACTCTTTTGTGGGGTAATTCATTCAGTAGAAATCAGATAAAGTATTATAAAAGCACAATGGTAGAAGTGATTACATTAGTTCCAATTGGAAGAACTCAAAAATGCTGGCCACCAGCTTAACAACTAAGGGTGTCCATAAGTGGAGAATAAATTAAGACAAAAGAGAATAAAATATCACATAGGAGAATACATTAATTAGACAAATGATAACCATAGTAGAGAATAAATTAATAAAACAGCCAAAAATAAATAAGAAAATGACAAAAATGATGGTTAGTTGATGGATTAGAAATGTTGTTAAAAAAGAAACAGAACAGGACATTGAAGTGTTTTGAGCTCATAATTCCACTTACATACGTGACATTAGTAGCAGGTCACATGCTTTGACAAGGGTGAATCAAGAAGTGTATTTAAACATCATGCAGGCCAAAGAAGTAACCACAGAAAGTTCTAAGAAAAGAAAAATCTTCAAGTCCAAGAATATACAATGCTGGTAAGCACACTGAAGTGGTATGACCACCTAATGCTAGAGTTAATAATATGATTACAAACCTTCCTCAAGTCCAAAACAAACCTGTATAAATGGTTTTTAAGGGCCTCCCTGAAGAAGATTATAGCTTTAAAATATCAAATCTCATCAGGCAAGGGGGAAGGATAAGGTGATTTGTAACTATTTGGTTGCACCAGGCAGAATTAGTTCACCACCATATATTATGCTATTTAATTCTCTCGCTAAGTGTTTAAAGATTTCTCATAAAGACAAGGATTTAACACATACACCCAGCAGAGGAGTTATGCCTAATTGAGATTCATTCGATAATAGAAATTTTGCCAATTACTGCACTAGTGCACAACAATCTTTAATGTACTTTGCAACTGACTAGTAGTATTCTGGTGTTCTTGCTGGTATTTTGCTAGCTAGTAAGCACTTTCAACTTGATGACTTGAAATGAAAGAAGATAAAAGAGTGCCATTGCACTGAGGACACTTTATGATCATTATGAACAAGAGACAAAATAGATAAAATTTAAAGAAAATACGGCAAAGTATGGCCATTAGAAGACAAGCCTGCATTACATTAAGGTACATACATAATGATAAGCCATGAAAATTAAGAAATATGATGAAGCACCAATATGTGTGTGAGCATAAAAGAAAGTTAATGTGAGCTGCAAACATTAGTAGGCAAAGCAATGACACAGTTGAGTGGATTGTATTCCTGATGGACTAAATTATTGACAAAACTTGGTCAGCAATCTACTAGAAAACTTGTTAACCTATCTATAAGAAAAAGAATGAACTGATTATGCCGTATGAAACATTTGGAAGAATTTAAAAACATCATGGTTATTATGAGGGAGCGCATAGCCTTGCAACACAGATAAGTAACAACAGACTGTGAGACTGAGGGAATAATGAAAAAAAAGCTGTGAGACCATAAAATAAAAGGATAAAATTGTGGAATTTAAAGGGAGGAGGACCCAGAAAAAAATTCAAGGAAAAGGTGCCGGATGAAATTAAATTACCTGAGGGTGTAGAAGATTGGTAGAGTCATAACAGTAAAATTATGATGAAAGTATGGGGACAGGTAGATCATTGGGAAAGGGAGCCCTAGAAGATGAGGAAGCATGGTGGTGGAATGAGGAGAACCAAAGAAAAATAACAGATTAAGAAAGAGGCAAAGAAAAGAACATATGGAACAGAGTATCTGGAAGATAAGGAAGCATATAGAGAAAAAAATAAAATGGCCAAGTAGGCAGTAGCCTAGGCGAAGGCTAGAGCTCTCTGTGAGGCACCTGAGGATACTGAGAAAAAAATTGAGAAAGAAAGTTGATGAAAATAGCCAAAGGAAGGTATAAAGATAGTAAAGATTTCACAGCAATTAAACAGATGAAGGCAAGGTACTATGTGGCCATGGCAAGATCAGACATGGACAGAAAAAGTACTATCAAAGGTTGTTAAACATGGTCATTGTAAGAGAAATAATGGAGGATAGAAAACCAAATGAGGGAGAAACAATGGGAATACCCGGGAAGGAGGTAGAGGCTGCAATAAGAAAAATGGTGAAGTGGTGGAGGCTAATGACATCACTAATGAAGTATGGCAGAACTTGCAATGGAATGGGTAGATATAACATGGGACCTTATATGGGATGGACAAACTATAGAGACAAGAACAGATCCTAGATGAATGGAGAACTACACTAGAACCAATCTTTAGAGGAAAAGGAGATGTATAGGACCATAGTAACTAAAGGGGGATCAAACTAATGTCACAAACTATGAAGTTATGAAAGAATTTTTGGAAGTAGAATACAAAAGGAAACAGAAATAGAGGATGAAGAGCTTGGATAGTTCTAGGCAAGGGAACAATGGATGCTATCTTTGCACCATGAAAATTAATGGAAAGATATAGAGGGACTCTTAGATACACATGATATTTATCGATCAGCAGAAAGCATATGATAGAGTACCAAGACAGGAAATATGGAGATGTATGAGAGAAAGGGATTACTGGATAAATACCTAAGATCAGTCAAGAATATGTACGTGGGAGCTGTGACACAGGTTAGAGGGGGATCAGGTTGGTGTGGTGGCTAGAGTACTGGCTGACCATACACACGGTCTGGGTTCAAATCCCTGCAGAAGAGGATGTTTTCCAGAGAAAAACTACTTGAGTGTCTAGTGGAGGGCACTTCAAGTGCAGTACTCCATCAGTCGGATGAGACGTTAAACCATGGTCCCCTTGGCGCCTTTCGTTAAGAGCAGGCTAATGCTGATGATAAGTTTCTATCCACCCTTCATCACTTACATATCCCCTATTGCGCAAATGACCTTAGCTGTCAGTCACCTCCTCAAATATCCAATCCATAGGTTAGATGTAACATTGGTATGACAGAGGGCTTTAGTGTGAAAGTTGGATTGCATCAGGAGTCAGCACTCAGCCCATAATTCTTTAATAAAGTTATGGAATTAATGACTTTAGGCATCTGCAGTGATACACCATGGAGTATGAGGCTTGCAGATCACATAGTTAAGTATGAAAACAGCCAACCCAGATTACACCAACAACTAGAGGAATGGAGGAAGGCTTAATAAGAGAGAGGTATGAAAATAAGTAGGATGAAAATTGAGTATATAGTGGGCAATGATCAGCAGGATGATGCCTCAGTGGGACTGCAAGGAGAAGGAAAAGTTTTATTGCGTATAAAATTAATTAGGTAATAATCATAAAAGACTTTTATTAGGTCTAAAAGATAACTGCAATTATATTAGAGCACTAAAGCTGAACAACATTTGTCCATGAGCCAATATACCAGCCCACTGCCTGAGATTCAAAAGCCGATATATCGGCCCACCAAACTAAGAGGTTTTAAGTGGGATCAGTGAGTAAAAGGATAAAATAAAGCAGACTGAGGTGGTTTGGGCATTGCAAAAGGAAGTGATGATTGCATGGGAAAGAGAGTACAAAGATTACAGATGCATGGGAAGAGAATGATGGGTAGACCCAAAGTTAGAAGGAAAGACAAGGTAGTAGAAGACCACAGAGAGAAAGGCTGAAAGGATGAGGAAGCCCAAAACAGATAAGAATGGAGGAGAAGATTAAAGAAAGGATGTACTAACACCACACAAGGAGTGGGACACATGCAAAGTGAAAGAAGATGAAGACAATATATGCACCACCAATACAACCTACCTTTTCTGCTAAGTCATCATTACACCTTAGTGAAAGATTAAGAGGCCAGAAAACCTAAGTATTTCCTGGAAATTGAGAAAAGTTAATGTAACAGGCATATTCAAGATTGCAAGGTGACTATCCCTGCTATACACTGTCTATATATGATACACAGCATTCCATCACCACATGAATTGGGTAAAGGCCATTTCACATGTATACCCCATCAACCAGGCCGAGCATCATTCATAGTACACCATGATGCCCTTACCCTATAATGCGAATACATAGCCATCATAGGATGCCCATAAGTTTTCTTTTCTCACAATCTATGAGTAATCCATTGTGTGTATTAAATCATATTTCTCAAGGTTGTAATACACTGTGGGGTTACGTGTAAGGCATGTTGAAACTTTTTCCTAATTAACTGCTTACCTGAAACATTCATGACACTGTTTCATTCAAATTCAACAGTACAGACTGGAGAAATTTAAACGAGGGAAAAGAGGAATAGTGTAAATCTCTATTGAAAAAAATTGGAATTTTTTGTCACACATTCATCAAGACATCTAAACAAGCTGTAGAGATATTGAAGCATTTGCCACTGTATGGACCATTTGGCAAAGGAATTTCATCCAAGAAGAATCTGAAATGCCTCGAATGCAAGCATTTGGAAACATAGTAAAATCAGGATATGATGCAGAACTAATGTGCTCTGTGGACAAGTGATGACACATCAGCCAAAGAAATGATTTTATGATCTAGTGAAAAACGGGATGACGATTTGAAAAAATTGAAGACAGCCTTAGCAAAATTGAATGATTTTTCTAGGAGAGAGCAACTTTACAAGGAGCTTTCTCAAAGTTCTCAAAGGGTTGTGGCCTTCCTACTGCCTGAATATCCCATCATTAACTAAATAATCAACTGCTTGCAAATGGCTCAAGTTACTAAAAAGGTAGGCCTCTAATGTCTTTGTCTAAAACTCATTTCCACTAATAGAGTTAAGCATCTGCATTTTGAATTTCCTAAAAAAGTCACTAATTTTCACAGAATACTGATCAAACTTGCCAATCAAATGAAATAGGAGACCCTTGTCATTCATTCAAGTGCCATATTAGATCTAAAAATGAGCAAAAATGATCAAATAGCAATAATTACTGGGAGGCCAAAAGGATATAGCAAGAATGTAGCAGGAAAAAAACCTAAATAGCAAGAGGCAGTTTTTATACATTTGAAACGGAGGGAAATGTAAGACTTGTGAGAAAGAAAACACATAGTGTTCTGTTTTTAATTTTCAAAGTTATCAAGTTAAAGTGAGATGCTGGGTGCATTATTATTTAGATAGGGAGATGAGCAAATTTTCATTTGTAAGTGCTTAATGAAGAGTATAGGCATGAGTATGCATAAATTAGAAGCCACTTAATGAGCATATTCTACAGCTCTTGGCAGCCAGATATAAACATGAGGAGCATTCAACAATGCATATTAAGAGAATTAAGATTAGTGTTAACTTATCGATCACCATTACGTACTGAAACCAATTGAGATATTTAAAATGGCAGTGTAAAGTGTAAAGTAAAAAGGCATTTTCAGTACCCAAGTGGTATGATTTTTTTCTCAAGGTAGTTAAATAAAATTCATAGATAAAAACAGAAATTTATAAGTGACTGGAGGCAATCTACCTTATTGGACCCATTAATGGAAAAGAGTAGATATCATCCACCTATCTGTTCCCTCTTCCTCACATCCTTTTAGGCGAGAATTCTCTCGTCCAAACACCCCCAATGCAAATAAAACAAATAATTTTTTTAAAGTATTGACCAAGTATCCAATCAACCAATTTCAGCCCAAATGGTCACCTGAAGTACTCATAAAAATATTTTGGTGACCTTGAACAACACAGTACTGATAAGTGTATAGCGATAAAGTTAGTGGTTCCTCCAACAGAACATTATACACTCAGCACGTCAGGGTGTAGCCATATGGTTACAGAGGGTGGAAATGTGTTAATGGTGAACAGACACTACAGAAGATGAAATTAAGGAAGGTCATTAGAAATCCAAAAATAGTATTGTTTGGAACAACCATAGAATTTAAGGTAGGAGAAACATGGGGTACTGACACACAAGATTTTCCATTTAAAAGTTTAAATGATAAAAGCTAATTCAAAATTTTACTTGTCTGGTATTGGGAATTAGGAGTGCAAAAGTGTGATGTAGTGAAAATGTCATAGAACAGTAATTACAATCAATGAATGTAGGAGATAAATATGTTTATTGACAGGATTGAATGGGTGCATGTATGCATCCTCTCTCCTGAGAGAAACATGGTGATGACTTGCCGTAGAAATAGCAGGAGTCGTTACATATGTTCTCTTTCTAGTTCCGATGTTTTAATCTGCCACCCTTCTGGCATATTTCGATTTTCTCACACAAGTTATCCTTCATCAAGTAATATACATGACTGTTCTGACTAAAGGTGAAAGAAAGAGGGTAGACTGCACATAAACTGGACGAACACATTGTTACATATCCCCTTTCAGTCCGATAAGAATATTTGCACACAAATTACTCATTTGGAGTGAATGAATTTTAGATAATCTTATATAAATATATATAAATATCCCTTGATCCCATCCCCAAACATGACTTCCCATTGTTGAACTTTCAATAAGTGTTCTCTCACTCCATTCTCAAAGCCTTCACTGAATCAGCTACAACAATGAATTGAGAATTTGTGAGATGGCTAACATTTTGGTGACGAGGGAGTTTAAACCTCCTGCAACAAATCTTGCCTACTAATCAGTAGCCACTTCTCACTCCCACTCTTCCTCCCCTCCATAAGACAACGGATCACTTTGAAAGTCTTCTACTGCTGATGATGGCAGCATGGCCACCGAAACGTCATATTTTTTGTGTGTCCTTCTTATGTGCTTTATGTCTGTGTTTTTAGAGCTATTTATATTTTTGCGTGCAACATTTGCCCAGTACATCTCTAATAATAATTTATATATGAGTGTAACGCACACATATTCATTATATTATTGCACTCGGAAAATTCACACTGTGAATGCTGTACACAAAAATAAAGGTGTGTATTTACATAAATTTCTCCAATTAGTTAAATTTTACAAATACGTATGCTGGCGATAAGAAGTTGAATGTGGGTAGGATAGATGGGTGAATCAGTGTACACTCACAGATAGATGATCCACAACAATCCTGATGTCAGCTGCTTTGGGGATGCTTTGGCAATAAAACCTGAAAGTTACACAGTGATCCCCTTAACCTTTAAAATGGCTCCAACACCAAAGCAGAGGACAATGGTGTCATTATGGATCATCTAACAATGAGTGTCCATGGTTTACTTATACTTTCGCCATCTTGATGTCTAGTTGCTACCATTTTTCTTTATAGTCATTTCTTTTTCTCCCTATATTCATATGTATACATCAGATACAAGAAAGACAACATGCGTACTATGCAACAATGTTAGGGGAATACCATTCTAAGGCACCAAGTGAAGATCAGAAGTAGAAAAAGACCAATGGAGGATTTACTGCTAGTGGAAGGTCAAGACAAATATTATCTTACATCAAGGTGGATATCTATGCTCATTGAAGTTAACTGATTTAAGACTAGAAAAGCTTAATTCTGTTTGGTTATAACCAATTTTCACACCCAAATGTGCTAATACACCAATTTTTTTTAGATAAAAAAGTTTTCATTGGTTATCATGATACCTCAAGCCAGTAAAAATATAATCTAGATCCTCATACCCTAAGCTATCTCATTGAATATTGCATACTTTCAAAAAAGTAAATGCACAACCAATATTCATATTACCTCTTTGCCTTTGCAATACAGGAGCAGAACAACACTTGCCAATATGTAGACCTCAATGAACCCTCTCTAGTGCAATCTGTTTTCAAGGGAACCATTAAGAAATTCCAAGGGCAACTTATACATAAGATATAACCCATTAGATAATAACGTTAGATATTGACTCTTAGCACTTCTTGCCCAAGAGAGGCTAGGACCGTATTTTGGCTTATGGTGCACAGCAGATTAGTTTCTACATAAAATTTAACCATTTGGCAGTACTTTAAAAAAAGTGCCTTGCTACCATCAAAACCACAGCTACATCGATGAACAAATGATCACATTAATCGCTAATAAATGGCAAGAAATAAACAGCAGAACTTGTTATGTTATAATCTGATCGAAACATCAAGCTGGTAGCTATGCATGAGAAGTGCATGCTAGCAACATATATTTCACTGTGATCAAATTTAAAAACATACTATTTGAAAAATGATGCAAAAAAAGCCGAAAAAAAGGAATTACATTCATGCATAACTATGTTTATAGAGCTTGCTGGCTTAATCTGCCATGGGGCATCTTTAAGAAGTGACACACTGAGGTTTTCTTAAAAATCAATGTAGAACACTTAATAAAGAAATCACCCTATAGATATTGTAGAATTTCCCTTGTTTCTTCATTCATCAAAGTAATCACATGTAGTACTTCTGTCAAAGCTGGAATTCTCAAAGATTGCTCCCACCCTTGATGCAGTTGAAAATATGTCATCTATTGCCTTCAATTGCTAATGAACTACGAGTTGCCAACCTTATTTCTGAAGCCAATTCACCATTCATTTTGAGGGAGCTGATTACTGCATGATTTAAAAATACACTTCATGAGATGTCTTTGACCGACGACAGCACCATGCAGCTTCACGCCTGTGGATCACTGCCCATACCATTAATTTGAACTCTCCAGGAATTCTCTGAATGATAAAACTATCCTTGATTTTTGTCTCTGAAATGACTCAATTCTCATTACAAAGTACAACTTCACATATCATAATTTGCACCACTCTATTTCTACCTCAACTTCCTCCTCCCTTACAGCCACATTGGAAATCGCACAGTAAAAAACATATATTGCACTATTTTGCACTTTCAATGCTATCACTGTGGACTAGCTCGCACAATGTATGAAGCTTAACTACTTAAGCACCAGACTTCTTCAATATTTTGATAGAAATCATCATTTTAAAAAATATGTGCCCATTCTGAAATGGAGAATTGTTATTTTGACTCCAGATTTTCAAGAGATTGCACCATACAAACAATCTGACTTAAGCAATCAAAATGTTTGCCATGTCATCAGCTTCACACTGTCACAAGGGGTGTATTTTGACATAAGGTTTGGCACTTTGAGTCAAGTGAATGACATTATACACAGCACATATTCTCTTTTAACATAATATAGCAAGTAACAAAGGTTAATGGCAAATGAGAGCTTTTTACACCATGCACAGTTCCCAAAACAAGAAAACTGAGAAGTAGTTTTCATTCATTTAATACTTAAAAATATCACAAGATCTTGCCAGTGAAGGAAAAGCAGCAAGTCCTTCATCAGCTTGTGAGACATTTAAATATTGTACATATGCATTGGCATGTCACCAATCAGAACAATGAATTCAACATTAAACTTTTTGATAACTGCCACACCTAATAAAACAATCACTTAAGAACAACTTCACAAGTCACTTAGTAACAATAAAATGTTGAGATGCGTAACATCTGAGTAGGTAGCCAAAAACATAAATTAAGATACACACTTTATTAGGGAATCAATTAAATTATCTACAATATATTCCTTCACTGACAATATACGACAGAAACAGCCAATCTCATACCTTCCACACGTACAAGCAATACTTGAGTATGCTTTGTATATACACACAACGAATTTGCTCCTTGACAGGCAAACATCACTTAAAATGCCAGTGACTCTCCTTTTAAAACAGAAAACACTACAAAAAGTCTCATCGACCACAACAAAATGATAAGTTCACAACACAAATGATTTCATCTTTACAGAAGAAGTACCGACAGCACTATAACCATGCCAATACCATGTGGCAAGCAAAACTGAGTCAATGAACTTCAGACTAGAATGAATCAGATGCTGTCATGACCAGCAATCCAGCTTGGGGTCTTCCATTCACATAATTTATAATGCCAGTTGAAGGCTGCCTAACCAGTTTAAGATTGTTCTCAGTTTAAAACATAACAACTTGAGATTACCTAAAAATGTATTTTCATAAAATATAGTTCTATGCTCTGTGATCTACACATATATATATATATACTTGGGTGCAGTAGCACATTTTACATATAGAGTCAATCAATTGCCAATTCAATCAGTCATATTGGAGTCACAGATAGAGAAAGCCATGCCATACAGCCCATGGGCAAATATGAATGCCTTAGCAACTATGAAATGAGAAAAAAACTTTTGTGAATACTTGGGAGTACTTTAAGTAGCCGTTAATGCAGAGCAGAAATTGAGGTGATTACTAATTTTGCCTGGCAGAGCCAAAATATTATGAGAATGTCTTTGTAGAGCACCCATTAAATTATATCAAGTAGTGTGAGATGGGAAGTGCAAAGCAGCACTTCCCAATCAACAAGACATTCCCATCACTGCAAAACCATTATTAACACTATATTGTAGGCTCTTAACTATAAACTAGAATAAATTATCACAACTTTTATACCTCTTTGCAATTATGAAAATAATAACCATGGCATAGGCAAAATCATTCTTAATACATAAAATTTTCGGTCAAATTATTACAGCAGATAGTAAATTGTACCTGAGTACCCTGCATTTCACCATTTTGAAGAGACTTTCAGTAACCTACAGCATTAAAAATTCATCACAGAAAATCATGGACAGTACAGTACAGCTACAGTCAGTCTTCAGAGAAGCACTTTAGCAGTTTTGTAAAACACTAAGAGTTGCTGCAACGCAATTATTCCACTTCTGGAGATTCTTCTAAGGTCTTATCATAATCTTCTCAATTAGTTTCATAAGTGGTGAGTAGGGCAGCATCCACCGGTTCCATGCACGATGGACATGTGAAGCTTCTCATAAGCCAGTCATCAATACAATCTACATGATAAGTGTGCATACAAGGCAGGTAACGCACTGCATCACCAATCATGAACTCTATCATACATATTACACATCTGGGACAAGAAAGCAAAACGATAATTAATCACGTGTGATTCAAATATTCATTTATAGCATGAAAAAGATTTTAATAAGTAAAACCGCACGGCTGTAATATAGAAGCATACCGATTTACAACGAGAAAAGGAAGTGCAGTTACATTTTAAAGGAAATAGCAATTAAGTAAAGTAGACATCCCGCTACAGGCTGCTACAGATTTGGGGGCATTATCATAATTATCTAAAAACACTACTATTCATAAATGGGGATAATATATTGTTTCAAGATTACTTAAATTGGCAATGTATGTAAGCTTTGACATATCACTGAGAGATAGCATTTCCAGATATGTACAACATACTCACTCTCGATTCTTTTTGCAGCCGTCGTAAGTTCCAGTGGGAAGATGCTGAATCAATCCAATGCGTTTAGCAATTTTCACTTGCTCTTCTTCGGTTAACTGCGTCGCTGTTCTACTAACGTTCGGGGATGGATAATATACTGGTGCAGTTTCCTATAAAGAAGTCAAATGTTAGAATAGGAATAAATGTGCAATGCAGCGCGACTGATCTACGTGAACACATTAATAAAACGTGATAAGCAGACAATTCTACCGCAACAGTGAAAATAGGTGGAATATTACGAACACTAAAGCATATACTAAGTTCAATATCCCCATCTTAACTTTTCAACATCAAATCAATTCTAAAAAATGTAGAACAAAGGGACTACCGTTTTGTATCCTCTATAATCGCCATGGGATTCCAGAGAGCTCGGAGGAATGAGGTTTGGTTTGATTATGAAGTCACAGTTTAAAAGCTCGTAATGTATTAAAGGATCAGTTTCATGAGGTGACTCGGTAAGCGATTCGATAGGAGACTTCGGTGATGGGCTTCCACATGGAAGCTCAGACCATATTGTTGTCATTTTCATGACGATCCGTTTTTTCAGACTGGGTAATCCAACTTCACGTGTCCAATACAACTCTCCACAGGCTATTTACAATGCCGTTTTCCTTGGAGTTGTATCCCCTAGCCTTTTCGGCTACGTAATACTTTTCGTACATGTTGTATTAAAATTTTCTGAAGACCATTTATCGCTAACAAATTGATGACATAGCCCCAGATGATTTGGTGTGCCACAACAGTAAACAGCTGCTAGCTGCACCAGCGCTCTCTTTTATCTGAACACGGTACTGAAATAATTGATAAAAAGTGAAGTCCTGAATCATCCTAAATAGCACAATGACCAAGCAAAACACTTGAGGAGCTTGCGGATTACTGATAGCCGCAAAGGATAAAGTACATTCTGGTAACATAGTCCGATTTTATGGACTGAATTTCATTCTTGCACGAGTATGAACAATGGTGACGTCTTTCCCTTCATTAATTTGATGCCAACGACTACGGTTTAATTCAATAGTAACTCATTCTCAAGGTCCATAGAGTACCAGTCAGACAATCACGAGTTGGTGAAACAATGCCGAACTCGCGACACAGAACGGATTGAAGGAGTCAAGGTGACTTGCAAAGTCAACAGCAGTGAAGTCGTGTGCAATTTAGCATCGGAACTCTCAAAATAATGGCATGAAATTGCCAGATAACCTTCACGGTTACTATCAACGGCCATGGAAGCACCATATCTTCCATGAAGTTAAGTGATTAAAGGAAGCTCCTCTGCCAGAATATTGATAATAGAGGACTTTCCTTCATTCGTGCAACCACATTTCGCCTTACAAATAGGCTTACCCTTATTGCATTATTGTACTGGTTTTTCTTTTTTAATTCGGAGACTGCTCCCATTGATGCAAACACGAGGACTATGAAAACGTGCTGGAAGTGAGCATAGATTGGGGACTGGAATCGGAGAGAGCGCTTGCCTTGATATGAATACGGAGGCGGGCGAGTTTTTCATCGAGAATTTTGCCCTTAAGTGATCACATAATAGTGGCTGGACAAAATTCGGTGACGGCCTACCCTTAGCTCATTAGGTATGATATCATTCACCCATGCGGTCGAGTCGATAGAGATTCCCGAGTGAAGGTGTAAAGATTTTCAATACCTCTTTATTTTCTTCACTCGAGTGGCTTTTAGTGACAGCAATGTCAATGAGAAGAGAAAAATCATTCAGTCGGCCAAATCCAATGATTGACCTTTTAATCATAAATCTTGGATTTAAGTCTCCACCGTCCACGACCTGCCACTTCCTTTCTTTCACACTCCCATCTTTAGTTCGCTCAGATTATGTTTAAGGATAGCAGTCCAATTTCCTCACACTCACTTCCTGAATACTAGGTACATCAGGGAATTAGACCAAAGACATGTACCTCAAAACAAAGTCACATTCCAATTGTTGTAAGTGACCTGTTTTATCTACTTAAAAGACCCATAGTACGAACATCATACACAACATACTACTTAGTGCATCTGATGCAAGATTAATCAGTTAGATCAAGAAATTAGATCGCTCATTGCTGATAAATGTGAACTGTGGATTTAATAAATGGTAATCTACAGTGAACAATGTAAGGAAAAGATAAAACTGATAGCTAACATGCTAATTATGAGGTGCAGGCTGAATCGGCACTCAGAAGATAAGTCACTAGCTTTTCCCTTACAATTTCATATTGTGTGAGACTGACGCCTTGCGTTAAAATTTATTTTTTTTCCACACATGTAACCTACATGTTTCCCTTCTCTGACAAGGCTATCCTAAAGCTTTCTTCGAGAAAAAAATCCTTAACATTCCTACTCCCCAAAATCACCTCTGAGCATTAACCATTTCAAACTCTCCCTTTGTACTACCCACTTTCTAGGCATCCATTGCCTCAAATGTATCCTTAAAAGCCTTTTTCCTCTACTCTCTGACAAAATCACCACCATCAAAATCTTCCCCAAATGCCCCTACCTCACCTTCCAATCCCCCCCAATCTCTCCCACATTCTCAAACTACTCACCCTCTCTCCGAATCCACGAATAATACTAACATTCCTCCTAATCCCTACGGTCACCCCAGATGCAAAACTTGTCCCCCCCTCATCTCAAAACCCCTCCCTCTTCAATTCCACATCTTCCCATCCCCTCCTTTACCCCTCCCTACTGTATCGCATCCAACACTGTGTACATTCTCCAACTCAATCTCTAAGAAGCCTTGTAATCAAGACTCACAAGTGTCGCTCTCAATCTCCAAATTAATGGCCTCACATCCTCCTGTAACCCCTCCTCCCAACCTGCATCTTTCCCTGTCCCCATCCATGCCTCCTCCCACAACATTACGGTCGATAAATGTTTCTACGTGGGCATCCTTGCCTCCTTTCCTCCCTCACTGACTTCCTACTATATCTTAAAAACATTGAGCAATCTTGTATTTTGCTCATTGATGTCCTCTCCTTTCTGGGATTCAATCGATCACTTTAATCCCTTTCACCACTCCTTCTTTTCCCTCCCCTTCCCCCATTTTCCTTCCTTCCTCTTCTCCCTGCTAACCATTCCCAAGGCAGTCCTACAGCCTCCTCCATCATCAGCCATCATGTGGTCTAAAATTTAACATATTTCACGCGCGAGTTTTTCTTGTTTTTTCTGTGTGCCACAGCTTGTAGATTTTATTGTGTACATAAATGTATTTTTCTTAAGAGTAAAGCGAAAGTTGATGATACCATCACACAGCAACAAAACTCCTAAAAATGACGAGGTCATAGCTCAAATTAAGCAAAAGTACATTCATTTCAGTGGCCCAGTGTAAAAGTGCAAACAACTACTACAATGTGATCATTTTTATAGTTTAAATATGAACCACACATACCCATGAGCAGAAATAGTCTCATAGAATATAGTAACTTATTTCAAGGAGCACCAGGGCTATTACCACCTTTCTTAACCAAGGACATGGTGAGGCACAAGGGGAGGACTATTGGTAGCCCTGCCCTTATCCTTCCTCCCCCTAGAAATCATGGAGGCATGAAAAAGATCTCAGTAAAGATATTTGTAAAAATAACACCAAGCTTTATTCAGTAACATAAAAATAAAGAGCAAAAAACAGACCTAATTCCTCTGGCTATAATATCAACACCTACATACTATTTTAAGAGCCTCTACACGGGCATATGACAGGGGTTGTTATGACAGTAATCATGAAAGAGGAAATGAGAAAAGGAGGGAATGGAATGTGAGATACATTTTGAGTATTGAGGTATTGCTCCATTTTTAATATTGTCCAAAATTGCAAGTGGGATAAGGGAATACTTGCATTTGTTCGCCACTATAACCTATTTATTGCATCCTGATTCTATAGATGTGGAGAGGGGGTAAATAATACCCAGATGAAAAAGATGTTGCTTCCCAATTGCTTTCCGAAGGTTTCTTTCCGATTGCCTACCATTGGAGCAAATGGAAAGGAAACCAAAAGCAATAAGGTAGAGGAAAAAAATATCAAAGTCCAGAGGAAAAGAATCGAAAAGCAACTGGATAGAGGAAAAGAAATGCAGAGCAAACGAAAAGCAACCCTCCAAAAAGCAAGACAACCAGAAAGCAATGGAAGGCAATCAGAAAGTAAAGTTGCTTTCCAATCACTTTGGAAAGGTAATGGAAAACAAAAATTTTTATCCGAGTATCCCCAAAGTCAACCTAATTTAAGGTCATTTAGCATTTTTTTCTAGAATCATTAGCTCTGCACGTAACCACCGAGTATGTCAGTATGTGACTAAATCAATTAGTTCAGCTTATAGCCCTTATATTTTTCTAGGGGGAGTGAGCATGTCGCCCACCTCCAAGAAATCAAAAAGTTGATAACACTGAGGGATATTTTAAGGTTCCTCAGGTGAGAGGCAGGGCAGTTGCCTAGCAGAGGTTCCAGCCCCTCCCTTTTACCCTCAATTATATAAATGCTGGTGGTATGCAGTGGCATAGCATCAAAGGGGCACAACTGCATCCAGGGCTACAGGGCCCTTTAGGCTCAAGGTGATAGATAAAAAATGAAAATATATTACAAAAGGCAACATACACCTCTTAAATATAAGCCATTAGTGTGTATGAGAAGGCATTATTTTTAATTAGTAAAAATAACTTTTACACGCCACTGGTCAGCTCACAGATCAATTTATTGCACAATCCAGATTTTTATGTCTGGCATCATTTTCAGGTGCTCGCTGACACCTAAATATTATATCAGGCATCAAAATCTGGATTGTGTAATAAATTGATCTGTGAGCTGACCAGTGGTGTGTAAAAGTTATTTTTACTAATTAACATGGAACTCCACAAAGTTGAAACGAGCTTTATTTCATGCATTATTTTTAATTATTTCATGTCACATTCACTGGAGCCCCCATTTTTTCCAGGGAGACGAAGTCTTCTGGACCTCCCTCTATTTGTTGTACCTGGGCTCATATGCACCTTCCGACATCACTGTTGGTACACAACTAGATCCTGAAACTTTGCGACTTCAGAAGAGGCAAATAAAAACCTCAACTGCATTATTAACTTCTCAACACGACTAGGAGAAATAAGAGAATACACATTTAAGAACCTTGGGAAATTATCTCCCTAACTATGTCTACTTACTCAGGATTACATTCATTTGGCTTCCTCACTATGCTGGTAAATTGATCATTCAAGGATTTCCAGTCAGAAACAAATTTAAGTGCCTAGATAACCACACCTCTAGAATATTAAACCTTCTATTGGCCTATGGGCAAATCTCTTGGCCAGGGGTGATCCCAGGGGAGGGTATGGGGATACATTCCCCCAAAAATTTTAGGTTTTACAAAACAACTTTACTAAATAGATATAGTTATAAAATACAACATTGACCACTCGGATCACTGACGTAGTCTCCCCCACTCCATCCCCCCAAAATAAATCCCTGGGATCACCCCTGCCAGCTCTTGGCTAATGGTTGATAGATATATATTGACTGATGCATTTATAAACATGAATATTAATTTTTAAAATTTGATTCCCATTGAAATGAAATTTAAATGCATACCTTTTCACCCTGAAATTCCTAATGGTTGAACTAATCTTTGAAAAAGTAACATCAAAGGATAATTAAGCATATTATATATTTTTAATTTTATGACCACATCTAGATCTATTAGAAAATAGCCATAGCAGTCCTGCCTGAAAAGCATAACCTACCCTGCCTGAAATTTGTGGGTAGTGAAAGAGTTAATTTACAAATGTATCAGAGATAATATAAAAAATATTATTGAAGAAGTGAGAATGGGAAGGCTTTATTATCAATGCCCTGCCACACACCCATGCGGCTGCTCACAGGGTAGTACGTAGATGTAGAAGTGGTACTTGGTGGAAATGGGTAGGAAATGAACATGTAAAAACATTGATGAATATATTACTTACAAGTCCATTACAAGGATTTTTTCTAGGGTACTTGCTTTCTTGGACCAATCCCTTGTAAACAAAATTAGAAAGGCACTGAGGTGTCCATTAAAAGTAACTTGAGGGCTAGAATTAACCACATATACCTTGAATTAGCGGAAAAAATCTTTCTCCGCCTTGAAACATGACAAACTTCTGTTTCAATGAGGAGGAAACTTTTCCAAGAAGCTGCAGAGGAAATATGATCTAATCGAAGAATCACCATGGGCCTTTTACGAGAGAAGAGGAAAATGGTCACAACAAACATTTCTGATTCAGTTATAGGAATAGCATGATGTTCTCCAAATATACGTATATGGCGGAAATTATAACAATTACCCTTAATTACGATAGTACTGTAATCACTGTGTTGGCTCTAGCAGAGAAATGAACAAAATATGAGAATATCGAATTCAAGAAATATTGTTATTTTATTTACTGTAGGAATGGTAATTGCTCATTACCCAGGAAGTTGATTGTAAATCAGGACAAAAAGAACCCCTTTGCCAAACTTTGCATTCATTGTTATGTACAAGTATCACTAAGAAACAATATTCACACAAATACAATAAACCCTAGCAAATTATTCCAGGAGCACTCTGCACATAAGGATCTTGGTTAACGTTAACTTATTCAACATGACTTCTCAAAGGACACAGTACTCAGGACAACTCAGTAGTATCAGTTCCTTCAAATATCATTTTTAAGGTAATCTACCAGATAAGTAGATTAAAATGGATAAAATTAAAAGTCCTCACAATATTTACACGTGAATGGCCCTGTCTACTAATAATATTTCTTTCATCATTTCATTTTATTTATTTATTTTTTACTGCCCCAAATACTTACAGCGCATTCAGCCAATTTGCGTCCAGTGAATAACAATAACAACAACAGACAAACACAAACTCCCATGCCGTGAGTGGTGATAATTCCACCCATGTGGGATTCAAAACCACGACCCTCAGGTAGCAGATGAGGACTTTGCCCCGTCACCACCTGGGTCCGGTCTCACCAAACATCACACCCATAAAACCTTCTCCTTCTTCCCTATCGCTTCTAACCCAGCATCCACCCCCCTATTCCAGCCTTAATCAACCCTTCAACCATTACCTCCTCCAGACTTGGCCTCCACCTAATCTCATCCAGAAGCTTCCTATCACCAACAGTGCATGAAATTGCCTTATTTGTGCAATCTCCACCCTCCACACCTTCCCCAGTCTCCCCAAATCTCTAATGCCCGCCGACTATTCTCGCCATCCTTTCTCAGTGTTCACATTGATCCCCATGCAATGCTAAACTCCATTCTAAGTTCTTCACAGGTTTCTTCTTTAGATCCTTAGCTCCTCCTCATCAACACCCTTCTATTGATACCTTCCTTCCACTAGTGCTATTCTTCTTCTACAATCTTTCCGCATAGGCCCATTTTCTTTCTCTTTCTTATTTTAACTAATTGCTTTTGTATGTGCCGTCATACTTTTATGACCAGCCTTGCTTCCCTTGTCCGAGAGAAAGACTGTTATCTGCCTACTGTAGATTACCCAGTGACTTTTACTCTAACAGTCACAGTTATTTCTACACGTCAACTCCCATGCCAAAAAACATTTATTTTTCTTTTATATTTTTCCAGTTTAATATCATGGAGATTTGCAGGCCTCATCATAGTCCTAAAATTACAGGTTCCCCTTAAATAAACCAGAGGGTTATTTAACTTATCAAGTACGGCACCCCTGCCAATGGATTTGTGACAGAAAGAGTGATATGGCATTAATCAACAGCACTATGACCTTATCAGCAGTCAACTTAAAATCCCATTGTCTTTTGAGCAGAGTATCAATTGATGATTAATTTAACCAACACATCAAATATTATCACTTCATCACTAGCCCAATATTGGACTTGGACCATAACTCTGGCAGCATAATAAGAAAAAAAAACAAGTTTGTCTATGTTATAGTGAATTAATGACTTTATTAGAGCCCAACAGCTTACAATGCTTAACCATCGATTGTAATATTTATGATGACACCAAGTCCAGGCAGCAATAAATTCATCTGACCGTACAAAGCTATCTTACTCTAATTATCCTCTTCGAAATAAGTTAATCCAGTGAGTATCAAGTGATCAACAAGGGAGATTCCTATTGTCCACATGAAATGCTACATATCTAAGATGAATCCTCTCCATACCACCTTAATATCCCTGAATTTATACAAGGGTTTACCCAATAGTCCATACACTGCAGCTGGTTTGTATTGTAACAAAATCATGCTGATTTACACAATGTACGTTCCATACTCATGACCAAGCTCTAAATAGTAGCTCACTTAAGTACAATATATAATTATGGGGTCAACTCAAAAGGAGATTAATAGAAAGTAAACAATACAAATCCAGATTTTAATACACACCTCCTTTTTTCCAGAATATATTTTCTCAATGGGAACCTCTCAAAATAGTATAGCAGGTGGCGACAATTTCTATGTAGATAAAAGCAAGGGAACACAGGCTCATAACTTTACATCTCAAGGGCAATCTGAGCAGTCCTAGTAACCTCATTTCATTCATTCAACTACAGACCCTTATTAGTAAATTTGTGAGCAAAAATACGTCATAGGTTCATATATTATTTGTGGTCACGAAAAGGAGTGATTATTCGAGGTCAACCATGACAAATCAGACGCTCATTCAGTATCAGAATATGCCATCCATACCAGTACAAAACGCCCCTCTCTCACCGAGAGGAGGGGATACGCTCTGCTCGGATGGTATGGGAGAACTAGAAGCTAATCTGTCAATAAACGGCAAGTACTGTAACGGCAACCTCAAGAAATTTGCAACAACTACCGAGCTATCGCCGACAAACAGTGAAATAACCCGCATTAATTGATTTGAAAATGTATCGGACAATGAATTCACACAAATGTACTGTTTCCAAAATTAGACCAAATTCAAAACATTTTCAACGGTACAATCATTTGCTTAACTACCGACAGCAGGCCAGAAAAGAGTGCAGATAGGGTAAATGTCAGCACCTCCAAATTACAAATATTCTCGTAAAATGCATTAAGAATGGGCATAATTTACAAATATAACTAGTTTCAGGTACATGTGTTGATGTATCACTCAAAAGCTACTCCTCACGATGGAATCTCAAAGGTCGGTCGGAAAGATGATCCCATGAAGTTTGAATTTTACAATTGGAAGATGTAAAACAAAAACAGTTATCTAAAGAAAGTAGGGCATTTAAAGGGAGAACTGTTTACAAACGCACTGAATAGCATACCGGATATGGCGGAGAAGAAGCCAGCTGATCAGACGAGGAAGAATCCCGCGTACTATCACCACCTCTCAGCAAAGATATATCATCAGCAGTAGAACCTTTCAAACAGTTCCCCATGTCTTCAGATTTCCGTGCGATGATTTGCAAAAACTATCAAGAAATAACTTCATCAAACACTGGGTAACTTGTGGATGGATGTAGTAACCATTGTAACACCACAAAGAATCACTATTTTACCATTTAACTCCACTACGGAAAAATTCACTAGCGTTGCCTTATTAGTACCACTAGGAGTGGGTGTCATAGTTACATCGTGGTTTTAAATATGACGGAAAATAGATGAACTAGAGAAGTACTCTTTTAACTGGTCAGTTTGAAAAGTCTCCCCTCTCATGCGCATTGATTCTAACACCTGATTACGTAGTTTTTTGTTTACCATCAAGGAGCACTCATAACCAAGGTACAACTATTTCAATGAACATGCACTCGAGATGGATGATCAGCACACTTCCACTCATTATACAGCGACGAATAATGGAACACACGGGTAAAATCACATCCGGATACTAAGCCCTGTCCTATTCATAAACTGTATGCCTCGGTCAAGGTTGTCCTCAAGCGCTGTCTGCCCTGGCAGACACTAAACTCTCTGAAAAAAACTCCATTTCAAGGTTCAAATACGATCAGACATGCCAGAATCTTCAAACAATTACACAATTATTATTTCAGATAAATTTAGTACATTGCTACAGACGAAAGACCTTTGCCTTGTTAATGAGCTTTTCACTTTCAATATAGGGGTCTACAGTGTCTTCAAGAAGAAACTATAGCTGCTGCTCTCATACGGCCATTTTTTGAACTACAACACATTTGTGAATATGCTCGGAAATTCAAAATTTCAAACGGCGACATTAAAACAGATGTTCTAACTTTGCGCAAAAATATGGAGCATTCCTGTGTATAGCGCAAACTTTCGACTATTCAGCTATCGGGCTTGAAATTATGCGAAGGCGGAAAATTTTCAAGCAGACCTAGAGGCGTATTAACCCTTTAAGGACCGAACTAACTTACCAACTGATTTTTATTATTTTTTTTGCATATTCTATTTATTTTACAGCTAATTAAGAGATGTTACGAAAGAAAACCCGAACAAAAATTTTTAAATGCGTTTTCAAGCATGTTCCCAAATGGGAACATTGGACACTCCAGTGAATAAAATTTCAAGGTTTTACTTTTTTTTTGAGCATGTATATTTTTCGAAAATATCATAAATGTGGTAAAAAATACATGTTATAATGACATCATTCTCATTATACAGTGTATAAATTGCATTTCTGGATTACTCATGATACATTGAAAAACAGTGAAGATGCATTTTTTTCACATTCGGTGCATTGGAGGCGAGTGTTTTTTTTGCAGACTACGCATCTTCCCTGTGAAGATTTATTTAGAATGTGCCCCCCAGTTTTTCTTTGTTTCACGGAAGAGTGCGTCTTAGGTCCAGGATGAGAGATTATTTTTGGTCGTAGTCGCATGAGACTTGTCGCTACGTCGCGGAGAAACTCCAAGTGTGTTTTCGACCCTTTTCCATGGATTTCCCTATGCAAAAGCCATGCACTGACGGCACTCATATTCAAAGCATTTGAAAAAAGATTCCACCACCATTTCTTGCTTCGAAGTTTTGGTCGGTAGCTACTCAGAAGTTTGTCCAATACATCAACTCCCCCCATTCCCAAATTATATTTTTTTATCAATTACGGTTGTGTAATTTCTATCCTTTTCCCTTCCTTCCTAGAAAATCTCTTTACAGAACCCAATGACTCATTAGTGTAGCAGTTGGACCCTAATGTAACCACTGAATTATCATTCCATCGACAGAAAAATACCACTCCATCACAAAGGAAATCAAAATCCCCTCGGCGAGATTTTGCCATCACTTTTGATGGTTTTAGCGGGCATTTGGCTATCCTTCCTTCGCGAATTGTACCTGTTGCCTTTATGCTTCTATCTGCCAGTTCTACTAGCAGTGAGTGGGATGAAAAGAAATTATCGAAGTATAACTCAATTTGCTTAGGGTGCTCTACAACAGCCAAAAGATCGCATACTACCCTACTTCCCAGTGGTCCAGTAGAATTTTTTTCTTTCCCTGCATATATTTGCATCGCATAGGGATATCCTGATGATGAACATAGCATCCAGATTTTGTACCCAAAACGAATTGGTTTTCCTTTTATAAACATTTTGCTCGAGTGATGGCCGTAGTATGGAACCATAGATTCATCAAGGCTTAGTTCATTATGGAAGATTCCAAATTGCACGACGTTTTTTCCCAACTCTCTATACAAAGGAGAAATTTTTCCTAATTTGTCACCCTTTTGCAACATGTTGTATTCGAACAAGTGAAAGTATCTTTTTATGTCTTTGAAATGATTCCTGGGCATCGCTGATGGAATAATTGGAATCGACATATCCTCTGCAGAACAACAATACAAATTTTCTTGGGGGACCGTGTGGTATCCACTAAACAAAAGTATTCCGAAGAACTGACCAATCTCTTCCCACGTAACATCAAGAGATGAGCCTTTTTGTTGAGCATAAAGAGAGGACATGTTTGCAACATGACTCAAGTACTGCTGTGGTAAATACTTGAAGAAGAGTTCAATCGGCTCCAAGGCAACCAGTTCCTCCAGATGATTATCTAGCCCCCGCATTGGTTCTGACGGAATTTCTTTTTCAAATTGATTCAGCTTCTTCCAAGCATTGCCTGTGAATGATACAATCATTCAATTACTTCATGGCTTTGGAATATATAAATTGAAAAAAATGAAAAGTTTTGAAGTCTTAAAAGATGCTGAATTGTAATTTTAAAAAGAACATAACTCCGCAACGAAGTAAGAGGAAAATTTATTTTACTGACCTTTTCCCATAGTACTGCTTTTCTGTTTTACTCCTTTCCTTCTAGGTAGACTGCCTTTCTCTTTCTCTCCATCATCATCTCTGTTTGGTAGAGTGAGGCTGATTTTCCCACATGTGTCAGCCGGAATTATTTCCCCTAGATCATTTTCATTGACATCTTCTTCATCCGTCAAACGGTGGTCTTCTTCAGGAGGAAGCTGGCACAACTCGTATTCCGACAGTTCATCGTCACTTAAAACGTCTAAATATTCGACTACTTCTTCCAAAGTAACAAACTCCTTTGAGCTCATTTTATCAAAAGTGTCTAAAAAAAGTATGTTCTTCAAAAATTGTGATCACAAAACCGACTCTCAGAATGACTCAACAGAGGAGCACACACTGGACGTCACAATCTGAAGGAACAAGGCACATCGAAGAACTAACCTCAATCAAGCATTTAGAAGAAGACTGTTCCAACTCACTTGGGTTGACCGGGTCTATTTCATACCACAATGTCCAACAAGAAACTACAATGTATTTATAAAGCTGCAAGCAGGCTGAGGTGGCGAATTCAGATATAATTAGGCCAAAGAAGCGACAATGTTTCAAAACTCCTTTGTATGGGACGAAAAAAATAAAACCACAAGAGTTTAGGGATATCTCATCGGAGGCAAAAAACAGCAACTGACTTAGATATGCCGACAGTCCAATGTTCCCAAATGGGAACACACCTCAAAATTTTGTTATTGCTTGGTAAATAAATACAAACTTGACCAAAAAACTAAGTTTAACAATGTAATGTATATTGATCTTTTGAATAAATGAGTATTTATTACTTGAGAGCGAGTGTAGAGAAAAATATTGGATAAACCGCATACTCACATCAGAGGTAATGAAAATAACCAACTTTGAAAATGTATAATTAACGAAAAATGTATGAACAAGTCATACGATACACTTTAAAAAATACTTACATACTTTATTCACATAACAAAAGCTATAAAATTAATCACAGATACGAAATATAATTTTTATGAATTTTTATAAATGTGTTCCCAAATGGGAACATTGGACTGTAAACGGTTAAGGTCGATGTTCGGGGATTGCGGATTGCTACTTTTCGTAGGTCTGGTTGAGCATGTCATATCTTAGGACCCAATTTTTCGTATACCTAATACCAGGGGTTACAGGAAGCGGCCACCCCTCTCTTAATCTGCCTCTGCCTCACAAAAATCTGAAGAATATATTAAATTAGCTTGATATTTAATCATATTTATTGCCAATACCTCTGCTCTTTTGGCAATCAAATTTCTAATTTAATTAGCAGCCATTTTAACTATATTTCTTGAGATACAGAGACTTCAAGCGGTTTGAGTGATTTTTGTTTACCTATGGATTTGCATGAAACACTATATTTATTTAAATACCACGTTCATATATTTATGTACACCAAAAACAGTACGAATCAGCACATCGGCGAAAATATCAGAAGAGTAAATTAAACATACTAAAAACAAAAATATCAACTATGCTCACCAATAAAACCATATCACCACACAAGTCACTAAAATACACGATTCTACAAGGAACTGTTGGAGACAACAGTAAAAAGGTCAACAAGGATACTTATGAGCTATACTTATATAAATGCAATAAAATATCAAGTATAGGTCCGAGTTAGTGATTCAAACAATCATCCTTCGCCAACGTTTCGGACTTTAATAATTTCCATCTTCAGGGCTACATACAAAAAAATATGAGAGTACAACAATACAAATCTGACACATTAACGTCAATATAAGTTACAACAGATAATTTACAAAAGAAAATCACCTCGGAATTTCTATGTAAGGGTACAGAATCATTAACAATGCATATTGAGGTAAAACCTGCCATGGTCATAACACTTCGGATAGAAATAATAATAAAATTTAAGGAACATCATCCTGATGTGCATTGTCTAAAGTCTAATAATATTGCTAATTCTTTATAAACTAGAGGGAGAATTTCATCGGGAACAGGTGATTTTTGGGAGTTAATGGATTTCAGGCGAATTTCTATGCCGTGACAACAAAAATGTATTGACTGCATTGGATTTTTGTACAAGCAAGGCAATGTAGCGGTGTTATTATGAGGGAATTAAGTATAGAAACTTTGAAAAAAAGGAGCTAAATATATTCGCTTTTTCTAATCTGTCGCTAGGACTCCTTCCTAGACTGATTTTAGCGACGTTACCGTAGATTTATTCCCTTGAACCTCCCTCACGTAAGACCAAAATGCCTTGTGGTTACCTTCCGAAAAATCACCAAACATTTTAAACTCATGAATTCCATTAATGCTTTTCTTAAGGCCACTTCTGCTATCACTTTAGCTCTCTTATATTTATTGCAATCTTTCTTTAGTTCCACGTCGGGTAGATCCTGATGGGGATTCTTTATTTTTGCGTGCAAGATTCGTTGTCGCTTGAGAGATTCCAAGAGATCCGCATTATGCCTCATAGGTTCCGTATATTTTTTTAAGTGTATTTGGTATTGCTTTATTTATGGCTGGTCGCGTGATTCTACGAAAAGTATTTCATGTGTCGTCTGTAGTATGCTCTTGGTTTACATTACTGAGCTTTTTATAAGAGGTCATTAATTCCTGTTTTATACAATTAAAATCCGTCTTGTGGTATAAGTACACTTTTCTTTTTGTGGCTAACCTTTTGTCAGTATTCATATGGAAGTGTGGCTTTTCGTAAAACTTTACTTACGAGGGTAGCCCTAAAAGTAATGCCTCACTTTTTTCTCAAAAGCTATTTGTTCTACAAAATTAAAGAAAAATCATACGAAAGAATGATGAAGATGACTAATGTGTTGAAACCCGGGTCGTGTATTCAATTTTCTCTAAGTGGAATTTGCATGATTTTTCTTTTCTAACCTGAAAAAATGATGTTCTATCTGCTCACTTTGTTTTTCCACATGATCTCCTTCAAGTTCTTTTGCCTTCCTCCATAAATTCACGTGTATGCCTGTTGGTACCAGTCCTTGCTCTGGTTATGGAGCCAGATTTTAAATGAGTTAATCACCTCTTCGCCGTCCAAATTAGTAGTATGTAAAAGTAATCACTCCCATTATTCAAAAGAGATTAGAAAATAAGAGAAATTACGACGAAATTTACATCCTTACACGTATTTAGTTTGAGTCAGAGTGGCATTTTTGAGCTTAATCTTGCAGTATGTCCTCCGCAGAGTCCACAACATTGGTCAGAGCACTTAGATGTAAGATACGGTGGCGTCATAATAACCTGATAGTGCTTTGCAATCAACAGAGATGCTTCTCTCGATGACCGTTTCCACGAACTGATTTCTGTTATTAGGGAGTTAAAAATAGGGGCATCACTTTTTTGGCAACCCTCGTACATTTAGTCGGAGCGTCAAACGTAAAGTTATTTTTTAATTGAATAATTTAGTTAAGTTTGAAAAAATCAACCGTTGTAATGGAAGAATATAATGCTTTTGGCTCGCGGGAATCCAAATCTCATCAGTTTAATCCCGCAAATGTTCTAATGTGTTTTCCTGTCATATGCTTTACAAGGGTACCCAATGGTTCAAAAGAATCTCGAACTATCTCGTTTGCTACATTCCTTGCATTATATATAATTTTTTTTCTTCTGATAATAGTCTACTAACCACTAGTGCATTTCCTCACACCCGTTCTCCTGTTAAGTTCTCCTCTTCGTCTTTTTTGACCATCCTTACGAAATTATTAGGAAGCACAAGGATTGGAAAATGACCGCAGGCTTCCCCGGTGGATGATGTGGATAAGGTCATCTCGGGTATGGTACCGGATTAAGCTTACCTTAGCCGGCGATTCGACGAGAAACTCACTTACCGCCATCAGCGTAAAACTGAGGCAACCTAAAAGCTAACACGGAACCTCTCCTGAGAATACTTAATCCACCGGGAAAGCCTGCGGTCGTTTTCCTGCTCTTGTAATTCCTAATAATTGCGTACAAGTGAGCGAAAAAGATAAAAAAATGAGAAGACAGGATGAGCCGAATTTTCAGCACAAATTTGGCCATAATTTCGCCGCGGACATTTTCGCTCGCGGACATGCGGCAAGTGCGGTATTGCGCGTTGTCGGCGATATTGCGCGACAAGAACAAGGTGCCCTACTTTTATAGTGAACTCGCATCTGGCGGCCTCTTTTCGGAACTTTGTGGCAAGAGTGCTCCTCTACGCCGCCGTCTCAACCAATGGCTGGACGAACAGTTCCCCTACTTCCCCTTTCTCCACTGATCCAGAGCTACCTCCCCTCCTTGGACTGCGCCGACCGGACGTTTCATCGCAGCGGCTCTCTCCTCTGCTAGCCACCGAAGTGTGTACCTCGTTAGCAGGCATCGTTCGTCAAGTTTCGGCAGCTAGCCTGCGGGCCTCGTTGTTGTGTAATCATAATTGTAATTTAGTATATTAAATATAGTGTGACTGTTGGAAATCATTCCGTATTGGTCATTTTTGACTTCTTTCCCACTGTGTCAATTCGATTTTCCGCGACGTTCGTCGCAAGCTAAGCATAAATGTGAAAAGAGAAATATGTTAAAGGTGTATATGTTAAAGTTATCCAAATTTATTATACATTAAATAAAAAAAATGGGGCAATGTGCTTGTTTTAGGAGAGTGGGACTGAAACCCTACTAACTACAAGCGCTAAGTAATATGACCCTCCGTATATGGGTGTGGATTAAGTCTTGCGATTTGGAAAACTAACGTGTTCCGAAAAATGTACTTCTGAAGATTTGCCGATGGACGAGAATTCGTATGTTAAATATAAACTTTGAGCTGCTCCAGAAAAAGCAATGGTGGATCTCGAGATAACGTTTTTCAAAATTGCGTGGTAGCAACAGAGAACTAAAAAAAGGCTTATTATGCGGAATGCCGTATTGACTGAGTGGGTTAACTCATTCACCCAGTACACGCCTCTTTTAGTTATCATTTTTTTGCGTTACCATAACTTATCACATTAATTTTCTTCTCTAATAAACTACATCTTATTCCGGATCATCTCAACTATTATATACAATAATATATTCCAGTAGCGCCTTATTAGTTTCTACGTATTGTTAAGTAGCCACGCTTTTCCTTTCGTAAAACTTATATGCAGTGTATGAAGTCGACAGTCAACAATGAAAATTTTTCTGGTAAATTTTGTTACTGCTATTTCACGAAGTGTTTCCATTGCGACTTTCACAGGCAATGCAATGAAATCTTCTGGCTTGCATTTCTTGAAATATTTGCACTGGAAGCGTGAAAAACCAGGTACAGTAGAAAAGAATTGTGATTCACATGAAAAGTGCCAGAGATAATGTTCCTTTTTATGACAAGTTTACACTCATCCCCGGTCCAGACACAACTTGAGCATTCTGGAAACAATTGTAAATAAAACCTACAAAATGTGTGCAAGTACCCAGCTAAATTTCGTCTTCATTTAAGGATTTTTTATATACATCATGTATAATTAAGTGAATCCATACTATATTTCGGTGAGTTACTTTTTCGCTTTCACCATCGCAAAAAGGTGCTACGTAGACGCTGAAGTATGCAGGATTTTGGGAATAAGTGATGAGGAGCTCGAATTGAGTGAAAATGAATCCGACGAAGTAATAGAGGATACACACATATTCAATTCAAACACACATATTCAAGAAAATTGAGTGAGAGGGAAGAGTGAGGGAGCATGATCAAGGGATGGGAGAGGGAAAACCTCGAGATAATCATCTGTGGTGGATGAAGAAGGAGCATCGATGGGCAATCGTGCGTCCCCGTTGTGGACCAGCATTACACTCTGCCATATTCGCTCTCGGATATCACGTATACTTTCTTCTTCCGTTTCAACCCTTGAGTTGGTTGGCAGCAGACCTCCATTCATCTCTCTTCTCAGCTTTTCGTTTAAGATCAAAGTATGTTCTGCAATTCATGTCCTTCATAATTTGGCTCATGTAGTCTAGTCGGGGCCTTCCGCTGCAGTTTTTCCCTCAATTTTTCCTTCAATTATCCTCTTCACTTGATTATCGTGCCGTAGTAGATGTCCAATGTGTTTAGCTCTCCTTTCTTTAATGATTCTTACTATGCTTCTTTCTTCTGGAGCTTTTTCAAAAATTTCTTTATTAGTTTTCCCTTCAGTCCAGCTTACTTTCAGCATTCTTCTGTAACACCATGCTTCAAAGGATAACAGTCTTTTCATTTCACTTTCCCCTTCAGTCCACGATTCGCATCCATATAGTGCAACACTCCAAACGTAGGTCCTCATTAAGTTTTTCCTTATCTCTAAACTAATGCTTTTTGACATTAGAAGAGTTTTCTTTTTATTGAATGCTAGTTTTTCTTGGTTGATTCTGCATTTTATATCTCTTGTACTTTTTCTATCCCACGTTTTTTTTTTCTTCCCAAGTAGTCAAATTCTTTTACTTGTTGAAGGGTAACATTTTCCAAATTTACATTGGCTGTTATATTTCGTTTTTATCGCAGATTAGAACCTTTGTCTTAAGTTTGTTAATTTTCATGTCGTAATCATTTTTCATTACACTGTTCATTACATTCAATATTTTTTGCACCCTTCCTCACTTTCTGCTAGCTCAGCTATATCATCCGCGAATCTAAGCATGTCCACTCTCTTCCCATTCACTTTTACTCCAACGTCTGTCTCTTCTAACTCTTCTCTTATTCTGTCTATAGCATCTTGAACATACAAATTGAATAAATATGGCGATAAGGAAAAATATTGATATGGATCTTTATGTACCGAACACTTTCTCTGGATACAAGTCAATGTATTGTCCTTCCAAACCGTGTATGATTTACGTATTTTGGGATAATTCTCGATTATAAGTTTGATCACAGGCACTCCATGACAGTCAACAGGTTCTTCCAAATAAGCCGTCATCTCCTACTCGCAACTCCGCTCTAGAGTTTCTCTGTGCATAACGTCAGCCAAGAACTGCAGTAACCCTAGGAGGTCCAATTAATCTCAATCTCAATTGGATAAGGAACACCCTTGTCCAACACCCTTACTAATTCTTGCTTCCTTTATCATTGAGCCACATCTAACAACTCCTTTTTCATTTTTGTAGAAACTATACATAAGTCTTCTTTCTCCAAATTTAATTCCATCTTTCTTTAATATGTGAAATGTATACTACTTGCATGAAAACCTCAAAGAAAGTAATCAAAGTCGAGCATGGTTTTCAGCTAAGTAAAAAATTATTAAAATATTACATTGTCTACAAAACAATCGTACGACTGCAAAATATTTACAACAAGCTTTTTGAACAAAAACGCCGCGGCTATTCAAAAGAATCGATTCGATAGTAGTGGATTTACGAAGAATCTGAAATTGTAGAGAAAAATGAAAAAAAGAATTGAAAGCCTAGATAGCAGAAAAAATCTCAATAACAGTTTTAATTTGGTTTGATTTTTTTGATAATTTCCTCAAAGAGGGTGTAAAACATTTTCTACTAACTCTTCCTCAGATTTTCTCATTTTCATTTGTAGTCGCTGTTTCCATTTAGTATCCACCGGTCCTATCTACGTACCCTCCCTCCGTTTACTATTTTCTTTAAGAAACAGCCCGATCTCTGTTTCCACTTAAATGTCTGAAATTACTGCCATCTCGATAGCTCTAGGTTGACCTGGTGTCCCATTTTTGGATAGGAACGGAAATACATCCTCTTGGAACACGACGTATCTGCTGATTATTATCTTTTGTGCTCCTAAGTCCCAAAGATGATACCCCTTCACTCCCTCTCCTAAGCCTAGCATCACGCATTCCTTTGCTCTCGGTGTGAATTTTCCCTGCTCTTGGGATTTTGGCACCCACACCCACGCTTGGCACCCAAATACGCATAGGTGTTCGATGTCACACTTCCGTATTTCTCTACCAATCCACTTCTCCAATGGTGATGAGAAATCCAGTGGGGCTGTGGAACATCTGTTCCTCACGTAACACGCCGTTTGCAAATCCAATCAGCTCAAATTTAAGTTCCTCAGGGACTCTGCCTCATTTTTACAACATAGGATGAGATATAGTAAAAGGACCTGGCTAACTTTATTTTCTGAAATAAGGATATACTTTGCCAACAACTGTCTCACTGGGTAACAAATAAGTTTGGGTTACGTTTCTAACGGGCCTCCTCCCTCGCACTTCCGGTCTGTGACTTGAGCTTTTTTTATTGGGCTATCTCGTCAACCACTCAAGATAAACGGATTCGATCTACAAATATGAAAATATTGCTCTAATAACCCTCTACGTACCCTCTCTCCGTTACACCATTACTATTTTTTTTAAGAAACAGCCCATGTACCCTGTATTAGGCCTCTCTCGGCTTTCCTTATCTCCTAGATGCATTTCAAGGTCATCCGTGTAATCGTTAAGTCCACGCATTTTTAACCGGCTTGGTTGGGCAGCCTTTGATAGCTCAGTAACTCTTTTTACTCTTAATCTTTAATTTATGATCGCATACCTTCGTTTTTGTCTTCCAATTCATTTTTGTCGTTTTCCAGTTCCCGCGGGGGAAGATTTTAGAGATAAGCAAAGCATACATATGCCTAAGCTTATGATGGCTTCATGCTACTACAGGCTCCAAATTATAAACTATTGTGAATGCCAACGTATTTTCTAGGAGTTTTAAACATACCAGAGGTATGAAAATGCCAATATATAATAATAGAAACTTTTTAATTTCGATAGTACTGGATCACTTTATGGAGGTGAAATCCGATTTGCATTTTCCTCACACCTCTCTTGGTGCTAGGTCTAAGTTCAGCTTACTGTTGATACAATATGGATTTTTCCTCGCTCTCTTTAATAAATAGGCATCGTTTTTCTTAATTGAGTTTGATCAAATTACATTTTAGCTCGTTAGTCGCACCCCACTGCTAAGCGGGACATTATGCACCGATCACCTTTAATCATCAATAGTCTTCGATCATCGATACTCATCGAAAATAGTTGATCATCGGTAATTTTCGACGATTGTACACACCATCGATGACAAACAACGAAATCGAAGTAATGCAATAAACATTTTTCACCCATTCTCAATGGCAAAAGCAGTCATTGCACAGGCCATAGGATCAAATGAATGATAGTGGTGTACGGAGATTGGAACTGGGTCTTCAACATGACATTTCTAGACTACACCTACGCCGAACGGCTGGGATTATGCAAACACTGCGCCTGCGTGCTGCGCAATTGTACATGGAGGAAGAGATGAGCACGGAAACAGCACAGCGGCCGCCGTCGGCGCGGCGGTACGGCACGGATGACTACGGGTGGGCGTGCGACGCAATGCAGATATTTCTCACCTATGGCGATTAATTCATCGACTCATTGATGGCGATGAATTCACCGACGTAAATGATAGATGAAATTCATCGTCATCGATACGGTTCATCATATCGCGATGACTAGAATCATCGCCGATGACTTCGACGAATCGACTCATCGCATAAGCCTAGGAGGAGCAGTGTACTTCTAAAAAAATCTGGATATTTGATATTTTGGACTAAAAATCTAATACACCCGGTAATGGTTGAAAATAAGAGAAAAATTGAGGTGAAGGTATGTTAACGATTATGTTTCCATACAAGATACACAATGGTATTTTGTTCAACTCTTGTTTGTTGAACTCTGAGCTCAAGCTCTACAAACTGTAAGAGCTCATGAAGCGTATTTTTCTTGCAATTGATTATTTGTCACGAAAATTGGCTAGGAATATTGAACCATTCCCTGGTTCAACTTCCCAGTACCACCCCTCTCACAACCTACACATAGCCACATGCAATTTCTTCATTAGGATAAAAAAAATTCGGAAATATTTCACCAATTTTTTCAATAGAAGGCGAGTTAACTTTGTGTAATTTGGAATTTATATTTTAGAGTGAAATAAAAACAAACTTCGTAAATTCCACACAAATTTATTGGCACTCTCCCGACCGGTCTCAACACTTGTGAGCCATTTTACAAGGGATTATGATATAGGTATGATCCCTTTGGCAATTCCACGCAAAAGTTGAAACTGGTCCCGGGTGTAAGAATGAATATGTGTGGAAGATATATAGTTTAATTTATCTCACTCAACCATATAATTCACCTTCATTTGCCGGAGGGAATTTTATAGTAAAAATAAGTATATATATTCTCCCACGATGCATCCTATACATTTTTCTCGTAGTTAATGGAGTGAATATGACTATAAGGTGAATAAAATAAACGCTGAAGCAAAAATGTATCGAATGCCAGTTTTGTGAAAAGAGTCTTCATTGCTTTCCACTACTCCGGCAGCCCTATGGCATATAACCATTAAACTTTGTCCCTACCTAATCCATTCATGGGTGATCGCCACAGCACTGCCGAAGTGGGCTCTGGAAATTTCTCAAAACCCCTTTGGAAAGCTCTCCGGAGAAAGGGCAAACTGCATGTCTCTGAATGACTCGGAAATCGGGGAAAATATGGTTTTGCATATTTAAATATTTAAGAGAACTACCGGCTAAAGCTGCGGATTTAAGGTAAATTACAAGTTAAAACCAGTTGAATAAGATTCAGCCTGGGCTTGCGTTTGATTTTTAAATTGATATTTCCGATTACCACAACGGGACTGAAGGAAAGAGTCTCTATCCCAGCCGTAATATGGAGAGCTTTTCGGACATCTGTGGGATCAAAATTCCATATTTTATCGAACAAGTAATAAAGTTATTAGAGCAATATTTTCATATTTGTAGATCGAATCCGTTTATCTTGAGTGGCTGACGAGATAGTCCAATAAAAAAAGCTCAAGTCACAGACCGGAAGTGCGAGGGAGGAGGCCTGTTAGAAACGTAACCCAAACTTATTTGTTACCCAGTGAGACAGCTGTTGGCAAAGTATATCCTTATTTCAGAAAATAAAGTTAGCCAGGTCCTTTTACTATATCTCATCCTATGTTGTAAAAATGAGGCAGAGTCCCTGAGGAACTTAAATTTGAGCTGATTGGATTTGCAAACGGCGTGTTACGTGAGGAACAGATGTTCCACAGCCCCACTGGATTTCTCATCACCATTGGAGAAGTGGATTGGTAGAGAAATACGGAAGAGTGACATCGAACACCTATGCGTATTTGGGTGCCAAGCGTGGTTGTGGGTGCCAAAATCCCAAAAGCAAGGAAAATTCACACCGAGAGCAAAGGAATGCGTGATGCTAGGCTATGGAGAGGGAGTGAAGGGGTATCATCTTTGGGACTTAGGAGCACAAAAGATAATAATCAGCAGAGACGTCGTGTTCCAAGAGGATGTATTTCCGTTCCTATCCAAAAATGGGACACCAGGTCAACCTAGAGCTATCGAGATGGCAGTAATTTCAGACATTTAATTGGAAACAGAGACCGGGCTGTTTCTTAAAGAAAATAGTAAACGGAGGGAGGGTACGTAGATAGGACCGGTGGATACTAAATGGAAACAGCGACCACAAATGAAAATGAGAAAATCTGAGGAAGAGTTAGTAGAAAATGTTTTACACCCTCTTTGAGGAAATTATCAAAAAAATCAAACCAAATTAAAACTGTTATTGAGATTTTTTCTGCTATCTAGATATTCAATTGTTTTTTTCATTTTTCTCTACAATTTCAGATTCTTCGTAAATCCACTACTATCGAATCGATTCTTTTGAATAGCCGCGGCGTTTTTGTTCAAAAAGCTTGTTGTAAATATTTTGCAGTCGTACGATTGTTTTGTAGACAATGTAATATTTTAATAATTTTTTACTTAGCTGAAAACCATGCTCGACTTTGATTACTTTCTTTGAGGTTTTCATGCAAGTAGTATACATTTCACATATTAAAGAAAGATGGAATTAAATTTGGAGAAAGAAGACTTATGTATAGTTTCTACAAAAATGAAAAAGGAGTTGTTAGATGTGGCTCAATGATAAAGGAAGCAAGAATTAGTAAGGGTGTTGGACAAGGGTGTTCCTTATCCAATTGAGATTGAGATTAATTGGACCTCCTAGGGTTACTGCAGTTCTTGGCTGACGTTATGCACAGAGAAACTCTAGAGCGGAGTTGCGAGTAGGAGATGACGGCTTATTTGGAAGAACCTGTTGACTGTCATGGAGTGCCTGTGATCAAACTTATAATCGAGAATTATCCCAAAATACGTAAATCATACACGGTTTGGAAGGACAATACATTGACTTGTATCCAGAGAAAGTGTTCGGTACATAAAGATCCATATCAATATTTTTTAAACTCAATAGACAGTGGTTCGCTGAGAGTTGACTAGAGAAAGCGTCCCGTATCAGTCTTTTCGTCACGAAATATCTAGTTAAAATTTAATAGTCCAGTAGCACTTCTAAATTCACTGTTCCTTTTTAACCCGTGATATATTTATCAAGGTGTAATCTTTGTTCAGGACACTTGTTTTTATTTACCCTCATTATAAACGTGGAATTGGGTGTAGAGGTTTATTTCTTACTCTGTCAATTATTTCTTTTCAATTAACTCCCTTGAAACTTAAATATCTGGGTAAGTAAGAGTAAAATTACCAAGTTGAACCATTAGATATTAATAGCCGTAAACCACATATGTATTTCATATTTCAACGATGAAAGTACGAAAAAGGCGATATAAAGTTTCATGCACATGAATGAATAAACAGTGATGGGGAGTAATCGATTACACGTGATCCGATAGCTAGTAACAATTACATTTGATTTAATTATACTTGCAATCTACTTCAAAATAAATCGTTACCACTAAGTAATTGTTACTTTCAAAGAAATTTGTAATCGGCGCGTTATCGGTTCGTGTTCATGTCGATTACTCCGGTCTTTGACAGCATGAATAGCGGTTTAAAATAGTTTATTTTGACTATTTTTCCACAATTTTCCCCTCTAGTTCATTAAAGCCGGATCTCTATCATAAACCATTTTCACATAACATATTTCACAATTTTTAAGAGAAATATGCACACTATCGCAACATTCTGTTGCTTTCTACGAATTATATGGAATTTCGCACACCCAATAGGTTAGCTATACGCGGCTCGTTACCACGATCGAAGCTTCTTCACTTTTAGTCAGAGTCAGTGAGTTGATCCGGACTTAGCTAGCCGAAGCAAAATATTTACTGTGTAGCAGACCACATTGGAACAAATATAAAAATAATGAGCTCATAGAGGCGTTCAGGAGGATTCGACAGATATTTTTGAGCTTCCCATACGGTTGTGCGCGATTCAAGGTTCAGAAAATAAAAATTCTTGATCTTTTCCGAAATATCAATCCACAACAGGTCTGAATTTTATGAATTTGAGTTGCATTAGTATAACCTGAACTTTTGTGACTGAGACTATTATCTTTGGCTCAATGACATCGACAATGCACGTAGGCTTGACGGGAGCCTTTTATTTACTGATATCATGATCTAAAAAAGGCAAAACTTTGTTACATTTCCACTCAATCAGCATTACTGCTCACCGACCAAGGTTTCAACAATGCTATGTTATTTTAAAAGTACACGCACAGTCATTACGAGCTTATATATTTTTACCCACCTGGAATGGTGGGAAAAGGGGGGGAGGGTGGGGATGGAATGACGTAAAGGAAAGAAAATTAGGGTAAAATGACATACGATCAATTAAGTGTTTAGAGAAATTGGATTTCGAAGATCAATTTCTCTTAACAACTAACTGATAATCATTATTGGAGTGAGCTTAACACTAAGGTTCTACACAAACAATGCAAAGGAAAAAAACTGGACTTTCTGGAGCAGTAAGAAATATCTTTGTCCGGTAAAAATAAACATATATCTATTCTTAATAACTGCCTGTATTCTGGCCACCCCTCTCCATTTTTTTCAATGTTATTCTATGTCTAGTCCTAGTCTAATCCTCTATCGTGTGATAACCTTCCTTTAAAATAAACCTTCCTCTTCACTCCCCCCTCATGTTACGTCGTCACACTTAACTTTTCCTCCCTTTACGTTATTCCATCCCCATCCTCCACCCTTTTTCCACCTCCATTCCTGGCAGGTAAAATAAATAAGCTCACAATAATTGCATGTTTGTATCTTGAAAATAACATAGTATTGTCGGAACCTAGGTCGGCGTGTGATAATAAAAATTGGGTGGAAATATAACAAAGTTCTGTCTTCTGGAGATAATGATATCTGTCACCTTTTTCCACAAGGTATTACCTGATTCTGATGAACTTTCTTCTTCTTCTAAGGTGTATCTGTCCTCAGACAGGTTTCAATTCAACTACCCCCTCCATGCTCGTCTATCCTTTGCTGCCTCCCTCAGCTCTTCGTTAGTCCTTCAATTCATAATATCGGTCAACATATTATTTCTTCGTCTTCCTCTCCCTCTCTTTCCCTCGATCTTTCCTTCTAATATTCTTTTCAGCAGGAAATCATTCCTCAGGGTGTTTCCCATCCAGTTCGCCTTCCCCTTCCTTATTGATCTAAAAATATTCCTTTTCTCATTCATCCTTGCCAACACGTCCTCATTGCTTACTTTATCACTACATTTCAATCTTTCCATTCTGTTCCATAGACACATTGCAAAACTCACTAGACAGTTCTTCTATTTCCTCCTGACTATCCATGTTTCGGAGCCGAACCTCAGACCGGTTTTCGGCCGGATTCCTTAGGCCTATATTGATCCCTTTAGCTGAAAGTAGTTGATGGATTTTACAGAGGGCTGCCTTTCTCTGTGATATTCTACTTCTTATTTCCTCCGTACAATTCCATTCCATCTTATAACACTCCCGAGGTATCTAAAGGATGGTATTTGTTCTAGTATTTTTCCTTTCATGGTCACATTTAGAACTTCTTTCTTTGCTCTTTCCTGCCTTCATTAGTTTTCCCGATGCTTATCTTCATTCTACAAGGTTACCCACTTGATGTTATCCACCTTTTTCTGTAACTGTTTTACTTTCTTTTAACTTTTATTAACTATTCCATCTAATATTTACAGTGCTGAAGGAAGCGCAACAAAAACAAAACACTGAAAAAATTGCGCAAGTACCTTTTTAATTGCATCATATGCGTCCCTCCATTTTTGGAATTCAATCAAACGCTAGTCAAATAAAAACTCGATATTTCCCCATCCATCAGTCATCTGTTGAGCTCACCTCTTCCATTGCATCCCTGGTCCCCCTTCCATTTCCTAAGCTGTTCGTATTTTAATACCCAATGGAAATGTCATTCAATGGGGGTTTAGGAAGAAAATCGTGAACCAACTTATATGAAAGGTATTTGAGTGACGGGGAAGAAGAGGAAGCTGTATTCGGAGATGGTGATGATGAGATGCCGCGCATCGGAGGCGGACGATGGCTGACCATTAAAGTCTCTCACACTCCTCTCCATGAAATCAGTCTGATTTCACCTGCTAAGTTTCCTTCTGAGAAGAGATCAATAGGAATGTAACATTTACATCCATATTATATTGGTATTATTCGATTTTTTTTTCGAAATACAAGTGAAATATCCAGGGCAGGAAAATGAGTGTTTAGGAGTCAAAATAGCTTTGTAATTTTTCACGCTGTTTCATTCTTAGAAGACAAGGATTATGGTATAAGTGACACCCTCAGATACACAGATTGTAAAAAATGGTAATACAGTGAGTTCATTTTTATGATAGTTGATTATATACTAAGCAATTGTAATCGATTACTTTATTAAACGAAAATTTGACTTGTAATTGAATACTTTTTGACGACGTCATAGTAATCCGCCCCAATTATATTTCTCATTAATTTACCCAACCCTGTGTATGAAGATGTAATTATTCTACCGGTTGAATGGACGATTATAACACGTGGTCGTTATTTTTACCGATTTTTTTAATCTCTCCATGACATATGCACCTTTAGACACAGCATACTCCACACAACAGCTTTCCAATTTCCTTTGATTAGCCGGTTCCTTGGTGAGAGGCGAAATAAGTATGAAAAAATTCATATTTTCGCGAAAATTCACCCGACAGATTGTCTGAAGGATGGCTGCAACCAGTCTCGGTGCTGAGCAACCCGCTCGACATTCATGCCAACATGGCGCGACGAAATGGACACGCCTCGTCTTCTTGGTGGGGATGGGAGAAAAGCTCTCTGTGCTCCGACCTTCCGCCATTGAATGCTATGTACCAGTAATCCATGATATATCTGCAAAATGGCAACAAGGAATACTTGCAGTTCTCGGAAAATAATGAATATGAACGAAAGACTAGCTGATATTTTCTGACGAGAATACATCTTTTAGTTATGGCGATGTAGCGTTTGTTAGGTGAATCCATCGGGCACTGTAACTCCGTGACTTATGACACAGTCAATATGAAAGTATAAACAATCGATCGGCTATATGAATATAACGCAAACACGTCCATTAGTTGGCGAAATCGGCTCGTGCGGGTTCGGGTCCGAGGCGTTTGGCCGCCATTTTTGACGCGGGAAAGAAAGTTCCGCGGAGTTTATACAAATATTTAACGACTCAGATATACTGCCGTGCTGATGTTGACGCCAAACAACTGAACGGAAATCACGAGGGAGATTGCAACCCATATTCACCAAACGGCTAAGAGGAAATAAAATCATCGCATGTCCTTGTAAAAGGCCTCTAATAAGCCTTTCATAAATATCACACCCGTACGCCTTTCATAAATATCGCACGATCCGCGATGACTTTGGGAAGTCGAAATCACCTCGTCCACGAAATAACACTCGTAAAGGAGGCGTGCATTCAAGAGAGACATTTGGACCTGTGCCTGACAGCCTCGCCCGATTTTTTTGTTGAACTATATAATTACCGATGAGTTTCAACGCATTTATGAGATAATTGTTTCATCATTCTATACATCACATTCGCTCACTCTTTGCTGCACAATTCATGGCGTTAGCCATTTAAAAACAAAATTTTAACAATAAAAAAGGCAAGACACCTTATATTGAGTGATTTGATGAAATTAATCGTATCTCGTTATAGCGACCTTCCTCTGTATTTAGTCTGTATATTCACTATCTGACAGTACCCGATCAACGAATTCATACCAGGATTACACGTTTAAATGGCGCTTCTCTTCCGTTATTAATGAGGTAGTTCATGGTTCCTTGACCTCAAGTGAAACCCATAGCGCATGAGGGAGGCTAGTGCAACCTAAGGGAGTCCAGCTACGCTGCATAACTTTACTTTTCACGGTTATTTTTTAGACTACATGGCGACCAAATTATAACATATATGTTTCATGGGCATTGATTCTAAATTAATCACCTCTAATCAGTTTGTCGAGGAGCTTGTTAATTGATTTCAACAATGCCTGGACATCTGGCGTCACGTGAAGCATTAACCTATTCATGCACTTCAAGTCTCTCTTCAGTCTGTTCTCTCCACAAAGTAAATTTCTTCCCTAAAAGAGGCAGACTTTCTATTTCTTTGGTAGAATAGCATTTCTCGTTATGCTTCTAAATGGCAATTAGACAATCATATTAAAGCTTGATGTAGAGCATGATACAATGCCTATGGAAACATACAAAGGTAAGGAAAAAAATAAAACTTGTATTAAATTATGATTTTAAAGTGATTAAAATTTTCCATTAGGTAACAAAATTATTTACAATCAAGGCATACTTCTTAAAAATGAATTAGATACTGTAGTTCCGTTGCCGTTTCATTTTCTTCGAAGTTTTTTGCATTTTCGATGGTTATTATATCTCAATCTTTGCAACCGTAAAACAAACCCTCGAAAGTTTTCGAGGGTTTGTTTTACGGTTTGATACAATGTTTTTGAATTTCATATTTCTCGCTATGGATCTTTCGCTTCAAAAGTCACTGAAACTTACGTCTGGGTGACTTTCAAAAGGGATAACTATAACTGAAATTAAGAAAATTATGTACGGAAGTAGTGTCATACCGTCTCTACATACATTGTTTTTCATCAAACTTGTGGGTCGTAGTAGTAAAAATAGGCCATGTACACATCCAAAAGAAGTGTCGGTTTTTTAACCTACGAGTATTATATAGGACTACCTGTGACGAACCGATAGTACCGACGCAATATTATCCGTTGACAGGTATTTCTGACTTTATTTTCATTAATTGATTGTAAATGAGGTAAATCTGATTGAATTAGTATGGTGTTTCTTAAAAATGATGTAAGTAGGTAGATAATTACGCAAAACTCATCACAAATTATTTGTTATAATCATTTATCGCAGTGATGTGAAGAATCTGAATTGATGAATCTGTTATCTGCAGACTTATGTTTACTCAATCCACAGTTTAGATATGGAATTTGTGTGATGAATTTCGCAAGGAGTATACTGTGGTGCATTTACTAAGATTTAATTCAAGCCTCCACTCCTGGCACCACGAATGAACGTTGTTAAGGTCCGATGAGATAACTTATAACTCCGCGTCTTCGCTTATTTCGCGGTAGTTGACCGTATCGTTTGCAAGTAATCTTCATTTGCTGTTATCTCGAGATCTTCGGTCATTTATCTAAAAAATGAAAAAAAGAGGGCCGATCACGCTTCCCTTTGGAACACCGGATGTGGCTCGCAGGATCTACCTTTACGGCAGGCGTGCTGACTGCTATGTAAGAAGTTACCATTACCCAGGGTTGTCGTAATATTGCTAACGACAATATAGTTAGGGATCTTGCATAAAAGTGGTGTCAACGATATGGGTGATTTCTTGGGTAATTTGTTGCCTTTTTGAAATATTGGTGTGACGGCGATTTTTCAGTCTTAGGGCATCTTGCCCTCGGATAATGATTTGCTAAATGTGGACCCCAGAAGTCAAGGGGTCTAAGGGACATTAAAAAAAATAAGTTTGGTACAGGAATGGGACGTGAAAATATAAATCTTTTAGGTGGTAAAGGGATCCAAGTGATTTTATTGACAGGTGATGCTATCTAGGGTAATGTCTCTTAAGTACTTAGTGGGTTGTACCAAACATTTTCAACTTTGACTTACGTTTTCTCAAAACAACGATTTTTTTACTTAGACCCCTTGACTTCTGGGGTCCTCAAATATAATTTCTAAGAATGGCGTAATCTGTGGCAGAAACTTCTTGGGCACGCGTGCAGGCATTCCAGCTGGACCTGGGGACTTGTTCCATTTTATAGAACGCAGTTGTTCAGTATTCTATCACGTTGAATAGTTTTGTCTGTAATCGCCTATATCATGACTAGTCAAGAGAAGTTTTGTTTTATAGTCCTGGTTAATATTCGTTAACTTCAACATATATTGCGGATTACTATGTTTCCATTATTTTCCCGCATCAGTTGAACGCTTGTAGACCAGATGCAGATCTGTTCGAGTATCGGTAATTTTACCGCCCGTATCTCTGGTAGTTGGGGTTATTAATAGTACCTGGTGGTACCGATTTAGAGATAAAATATTACCCGTTAGTACCAAATACCGGTATTTTAACCCATCCATTTTATCCCATCCATAGTAAGCATTTTTAATACAACTATTACGTTCCCGAAGTTTGTGATTCAATTTCAGACGGACTGGCGACTTTATGTTCGACAAAAATACCAAGTAATGAAAAAAGACAGGAGGCGCCATACAAATAAATAGAATAATAGCAATTTTCTGTTTTGCTCTCAGTCCACCTTTCACGGGAAAGCGGGTTGATGGATTGTTTTGAAATTTTTGCACCTCGCTATTTGAGAATAGACCTGTGCGCCGCCGCCGATGGCTCTGACGACAAAGCCGTCACCGATGGTTTATGTGCGGCGCAGCGCGGGTTCCCCATGTCGGCGACGCGGTGCGACGCCGTCATACGTGGCCACTTACAAGCCAATGCTTCTAGTGCATGGATGCTATATTTGCTCGCACCTGTTATTGCTGACTCCTCAATGGGTAGACAAGGAGTATTGAGTTGACGGATGTGCCCACGCTTTGACCAGAATTGGTCCGAATTGACCCTCCATGGCCCCTGATTCGATGACGTACTCCGGCAGACCGCACGGCGTCTACCCGGAAAGGGAGCCAGGGAGACACCTAATCCCAAATCTTTGGGCAACGGGCTCTTCCGGTTCTCAAAGATGTGCGGTAGGTTTTCGCGAAAGCGAGACCGAAGGCTATTCGTCGCACGTTGTTTGGGTAACCAAACTAATACGAGCACTTCGGGGAGGCGGAGGCCCAATTGAGGTCCTTATGAATCCGCCTCATTGGTGTTGGCCTCGAAGGGGCTGTTGGTTTCGCTAACCTTCCCTTCCTTCTCATCTCTTCCTTGCCTCGGACATAAGCGAGAAGCTTGATTCCAGGGCCGAAGTTGTAATCCCGCGGCGAGAGCCGAAACACCTGCTGACTCCTCATCACATAATTTTGTCTAAAATTACTCATCGCAGTTACACTGATATCCGTGCAGCAGCATACATAGCATTCCCTTATTAGCGACAATTATCAGCGCGTTGAGTGAGGGAAACACTTCGAGATAGCCTTTCAAACTGGTCTACGAGTGTGCATGCTTAGGCCCAACCCAAGGTATTTAAAATAGCATTTTATGCTTTTTCTCTTTTACATCTCCTCCAATTGGAAATCTGGTGGAACAAGATACTGGATATGTAAAATTTGTAGATTATATCAAAATCTTGATTATATACAATAAAATAATACCAACCTTCTACTCCATGTTTTAAAGTTAAACCCCTCTTTAATTCAGCCAAAGTTGAGGCTTGAGGGTAAGGAGGAGGACAAGGGGTCCAACAGATTCCAGGCCGGATATCCGAACAATAATGGGGAAACTAAAATTCCCTTCCCATCTCTCTGATATTCCTCCCCTCCCTCTTTTCTCTCTCTCTCTTACGCTCTGATACACAGAAGACCGTAGCAAATGAGAAAAATACAAATAAAATAGTTGGATTGATGTTTCATCTTACTTAAAAAACATTTTAACGATATTTTTGCTGTGAAACGGATACTAATTTTCAAAACAATGTATATTTCGGTCGCATTTGAGGTAATTGGTAATGTAGTAAGTTAACGGATATAATATGATGTATGCGAAAAGGTTTTCGATACGATATTTGCTGAAACACTTTAAATAAAAAGATATTCCTTGCATATGTAAGGCAAAATTGAATAAATCGATTTTTTATATGGAATTAACATTAATGAATATATTTATTAATGAGAAATAATGAACACTTCACGTCATGATATGCTACAGTACTTGTGAATACATAATGGCTGATGAATTACGCCTCCGCCGCCGGTAAATATAATCGGATCGGGGCGCCACCCCGTCTCCAGCCGAGACCACTATCCCTCTCGGGTGGTCTCCGACAGCGCGTCGCCCCGTTTCCAGCGGAAGTCCGCGGCCGATAGTTTTCCCATTGGCGCACAACTCTATTCGAGAACTCTGGGACGGTAGCAGGCCCCCAACCACTCCTTATGTGTAGGCAACCCACACATTAACGAACGTAATGATTGCAGCCTAACTTGAGGGATACAGCTATTACTCTTGGTGACCAAGTGGACTGATTGACCTGGTGATGATTATAGCGAATGAACCACTGTGCTATAGGCTATACGTAAAAGGCCTCTGGATCGCAAGGGACTCAGGACTCCTATATTTTACTCCCATATTAAGAACATTGGAATCAGTTCAGAGGTATCTTTTTTGCTTTTTTTTACATTACTTGCAAAGATAGGGTTGAAATTTTCACTCTCGGGGGGTAGGGAGAATGACGTATTTAATTGTTGTAATCCATTTGTTCAACGCTTCATTTTTGCATAGTGATTAGATATTATTTTAAAATCACTAAACTTTTTTCGATTAAAACAATAGCATATTTCCACGACAACCAGAAGTATGGCTTTGAACAAGAAATTTCGCTCGTGCATTTTGTGGCTCACATACAAGTACATGATCAATATTATTAACTTTCGGTGAGATTTCAGTTGAGATATTTTGTATTCCAGCCTTTCAATGTTCAATTGACGTCTTATACTTAATATCTGAATTTAGCATACCACAAGACGTAATCATGGCCCATAGGCATACGTAGACTATCTCTTTCTACGCTGAATTTTTCACACTCCTAAATACCTATTAAACCTAGAGCTCGAGACGGGTGGTTGGAGTTACAGTGGGCTTTAAGTCCCAAAACTATTGTTTTTTATTTATCTTCGGGATGTATAAAGCCATGATCCATTTATCTACTAATTTTGCGCCCAGGTAAATGATGTTACTTTAAATCAAAATTCGAATAAGGCCTCTATAGGCACTGGAGAAAATATCGCTCAAACACACTCTGGAAGGTGTGCTCGAGGTTCATGGCGATTTCCCTCTACTCTACTCCAGAAACTAAATACTTTTTAGTTATACTGTTTTTAAAATAAATATTTTTCAGTGTAACATATTAATTTTATGTATCATTAAGTGACAAAATTGGCGATTTTCTCTTCTCAAAAAATGGGAGAAAAAAGAATAAGTCAGATTATCTTTTGTATGAAAGACCTACTGTATCGTTTAATACTCTCATACATCCCACTAAGAATGAACGGGCATTTCTGCTCGTTCAAATTAAAGTGGTTGGACATCAAACTAAAAAGTAATTTAGGATCAAGTTGTCGAAACTTTACCGAATAACCCTGAATATACATAGCTGATTATTTGAAAGCAAAAAAATTGTTCCAAAAAATCACTTCAGTTCAGTTCATTAATATTCATAGGTGAAAGAAGGATGATATGCAAGTTATAACTTTCTCAGTAATTTTCTTAGTAAAATGAACGCTTCTGGATTCGTCATCGTCATCACTCTAATGTTTCACAGACCTCCCTACGATCTGGCACGCATGGGTCCTCAATCCCTGTTAATTATTACACCAATTCTCAGGGAGAATTCTAATCCAAAAAGGTAGAGACGATCGAAAACATTAAGAAATCTAATTGTAGGCATATGTGTTCTAACGTAAAATGCGGCACCAATCATAGCATATTTCCAGTCCAGGTAACTCCTTTTCCAAACCATTAGTGCATATGAGAAACCTTATCATTCGTTACAGTTTGAAGAGAGAAACGTAGTGAAACGCATAGTTGGCATGTATGACCCTGAAATGTGCCGAGATGCCTCGGTTAAGGTTATTGTGCACGGCACGAAGAAAAACCGCCACGAAAAGTGTATGGGAAGAAATGTTTAAATCGAAAACATGGAGCATTACCGAATCACGCATCCTCAAAGGCTCTTGATTGACTAATGCCAGTAATTCACTTGGTTGAAGAACCCCTACGGAAGAAGCCAAACTGAGCGAAGTTACTTTTCAAATTCTACGCCTATCTTAGAGTATTTTTTGGCGGGGGAATTAAGGGTTCAGCCTGCCAGCCAGCAACGATATTTTAACCAATGAATCAAAAGTTTTGTACAAAAAAATGCCGCTGGAACGGATAATAATCACATTTTTCTATAGCCGTTTCAGAGTAAAATAATTATTTGCCTTAGGCTAAATTTGATTTTTTTTAAAGTCCCGATTTTGTCCCGGATTCACTCTCTTCAAAACTAGATGTCTCCGTTTTGGGACTTGATGATTTGGTAACCCTATTTGTATGAAGGCAGACATAAATATCAGCATGAGTGCACACCGCTTCTGAACTCACCTCTCGGTATGTTAGTACCTCCTACCCAAAATCACACCTGTGACAAAATTACAGCTATTTTGCTGTAATTTTGTCACAGCAGTAGTAGGCTTTTTGGTGCTTTGACAAAAAACCCCTGTCACATCCCATCACTCGAAGGGATGAGTGAAATGAAGGGAATTTTCTCTCAGTCTTTATGTCATTTCCAATATTCCTCCCATGCATGGTTCATACCGTAATTCGTATGCGGAGGTTTTTTTAAGTTATCAACTCTAAACCACCAACCAGTAGCTCGCTAAATTTAATTTAGGAATTAAAAAAAATTATTCAATTGCCTACTTCCCTGCACAAATACACAGACCACAAAGCTACCCAGGCGTCTTAATTTACGGTAGAATTGGTGGGTATTTATATGAAAAAATATCCCCGGGAGTATCCCGAGGAGTAGGCCAGTTACTACATCTATCCGAGCGATCTGTTGGCTGTTACCCATTGTTATCCCTAAGCTTCCTTAAAATTTCTTTTCTGGACTGTCATTATTATAAGAGATTTTCCTGGTGAATCCCAGCTTATACCAATCTTCATGGTTGAAATTATTTAATTTTCTGTCGTTTCTCTAATCAGCCTATCATGGTATTAGACTTTTCTGACTGAAGTTTTGTATTTTCTGCATGGATGTAATGGCCAATACCAGGGATGTTTAACTACCCTAGGCAGACTCTTTCCACCAGAATGGCTCTTTCCATTAAACGCTCATGTATCCAACAACACATGGAACACCTAGTTTGTCTCTTTCTCCAGTTAAGGCAACCATGTTAATGGAGAAAATTGAAAAGAAATTCCCGGCATCCTCCTCTATTCACTCATACAACATTAATCAGCAGATTATACGTTTGTAAAATAGCCCTATGGCAGCAACATCCCAGTAAATTTCTATACTTTTGGTTATCAATGGTGGGCTCAATCCAATATTTCTTCTAAAATCCAATCTTCGGCATTACACATTTTTGGAAGACGTAATGTCAACACATTCAGTACGAGGTTGTTACTATTTATTAATTCTCTGACCTATAAGAAACTCCTCTTGCACCCAAAAAAGAACTAGCGACTCGGGTATTCATAATTTATTGGAAATCCACACCTTGGGATTTCAGTTGAAGAGTGGACCCACATCATGCCCCAATGCGTCCGTACACCACATTTCCCTCCGAGTGGAGGGTCGTGGGCGACGGTAATCGGGCTCTCATAAGGGATCTCAGCATGAGTAGAAGAGTGAAAGCAGGCTTAGGTTATTATTAAGCTTTGATTTTTCTTGTGGCATGTGGACGAAAATTTGCCAAAACTTACCGGTAAGCAAGGAAAGCTACACGCGGCGCGGAGTACTGCAAAGGTTGGTGACCTTGTATATTCTATCCATAATAACTGTGAATACTCAAAGAAAATCCTTAGACAACCGAATCCACAATGAACGGCGGAAGCTGTAAAAGGTTGGCCCATCAAGAAGCGGACATGGCTACACAAACTGAACAACTGGTTCTTGGAATGTGAGAGGTGAGTACGGAAAATAGAAAGTTTATGAATGGTATGAAAATGAGAAGAGTAGAAGTTTTGAGTTTTTGTGAAACCCAGCGCGAGGGAAGGACGTTGTTACGGCTGATGACAGTGGTCAGCATTGTGGTCAGAAGTTGAAATTAGTATGCATGGCAGTAAGAGTATAGGATTGATCCTCAACGAGAGAGTTACGATGTTAATTAGGAAATACAAATTCGAATCCCCTAGGTTGCTCTGGGATCGCACGAAAGTAAGAACTCGAAAGTAGTGACTGGGCCATGTTACCCTTCAACGAATGGAGGAAGTGACAATTTGAAAGATGATTTCGGGAAAACAGAGAGATACTGAATGAATGTGACCCAGGTAAGAGAATAATTGTACTAGGCGACATGAAGGACTGGGATGGTGCTTGACGGCATGTATTTACTTGAGAGAGTGGTTGAGCCTTTCGGTGACCCTTGAGTGAAGGAGTCATGAAAACTTAGTGGATATGCTGAGAAACAGGATTTTTCATTTTGAATAATGATTTTTCACATCAGAAAATTCATATATATATGTGGCATTGGGCCATAGTGAGGTATGGTTGATTTCATTGCGTATGGTGAGAGAGTGAGAGAATTAGTAATAGATACATGGGTGAGGAGAGGTGCAGAATGTGGCACTATTTGGTGGCGAGTCAGGTCATCCGGGTTCCTGCTATTGTCATGGTAGACGAAATGTTTCGCAAACGTTCCAGTTTGCTTCTTCAGGTGTGAAGTCAAGTAAAGAAGAGAAGTCGAAAGGCCTCTCTCATATATATCTCTCCGCAGAAGCCATCTCTCCAATACTATTTGGTAATCTCCAGAGTGGATATTGGTAAATAGTGGGTTCCAAGGGAGAGAAGTGCACCTGGGCAAACAAGAGTGAAAGTAGAGATGTTGTTGGTCTACAAGGTTAGAGAACAGTACAGAAGCATGATGAGAGGAAATGGTATCCTCAAAATGGAGAGAATGGGATAAATTAAGTCAGTCATGGGAGTGTGAATGATGTGTGGGTGAGCTTGAAAGTAGAATGTATATACAGAGGCTTAAGTGGAAAAGGAGTAGTAGGGAGGATGGAAGGCAATACATGGTGGAATGAAAAAAATGAAAATAACCTACAGTGAGTGAAAGAAAGAGGCAAGAGAGGGTAAGATATTAATTACAACCAAATCTGAGGAAGAGCAAAAGAAGACGTGATGAAGAGAGAGTGAAAAATCATTTAATTTTCCCCAGAAGAAAATATCTCACACTTGACAGATTTTTTTTTAGCAGTTATACTCTAGTATGATGGGCGCAATGAGAATAGCCATGATTTATGTTTACAGGGGGCAGGGAACCTGCTAGTAGTTGTACATTTATGTTCGGGGGAGGGCAGGACATTATCCTTTTGAGTTCCATATTGCAGATTTGGAATGGCATATCTTGTTCAGGAGTGGCAACATCCCCCACCCCTCACCTCCCCCAGGCTTCACCATTTAAATCTTTCTATGAGGAAAGATACGCATGATCATGAGACTGTCTAATTATCATGTGATCAGTGAACTTTAACACTTTCAATGCAGTTGAAATTTTCACTTGTACGTTACACGATGGATGGGTCCCTAGAGCTAAAAAATACTATACAATAAGAATAACCAAAGGTAAAAGAAAAACACCTGGAATCTAAAATGGACACTTGCACACTGATGCAAGGTCTGAGCCGAACTGTGGGAGGGTGAAAAAGTAACGGTACACATTGATGGAGCTCCCCAGTGGCAAAGGAAAGAAACGAGTGATTCATGACATACATGTATGTCACCCGCTCTGCTGAAATGGCTCTCATGACATATATGTCATCTGCACTGAATGTGTTAACACTCAATCAATCTTGGTTTTGTTAACTTACTAGGTGACTATTTTTCTAACAGCAAGCACATCCATGGGAGGGAGGATGCTTACACCACCTCTCTCACTCACCCAGGTGGAGCCATTATGTCCATGTTAAACAGCATAGCTAAAAAAGCTTTTCTAGTAATAATGTTCTCTTCGTGAATACTGTCACATATGTCTCTGGGATACAAGGACAGTAATGATGTAGTTATTGTTCATTATTGCTTTTCCATATGTACCATTTTTCATCAATTCTTTAAACTGCTTTGAATATTATTTCTACATTAGCAGGCTAAATACATTTCTTTATCTCCATTACCAGAACAGGATAGTATCACAAAAATGACATTTTGATGCGAATAGTCCACATGATTGGGTAAGTATCAACCACCTTTTATTTCATATCATGAATGAAGATGATCAAGTTCAGCCTTAATCTTCATCTTATGATTTAAAAGAGGAAGACTTTGACATGGATGCTGCAGAGGACATTTGAGAGCAAGGAGAGGGCTGACAAACAGAGCAGAGCAATACAGATATCAGTTCTGAGGAAGAAGAAGATGAGAATTCCTGAATTTGTCACCTGAAGAAGGGGAAAAGATAATCAAGTACTTAGAAAAAAATTATCGCAATCAATGGAGGAAAACAGCCAAGCACAATCCAGTTGAATGGCTTCCAGTTGTGAGATGAAAGGCCTGAATCACTGATAAAATTACAGATACTTGGAAGTGCCTCATTGAGGATACCATGATAGACATGATTGTTAGGTGTACTGATATGACAGCAAGTGTCAAAATTATTCATAGCCAGAGCTTGCACACTCTTCCAATAGGATGGAGATACATGCCATAATAAGACTTCTTTACTTGGCAGGACACTAAAAATCAGGAGGAATCAGTCTTGATGATTATTTAGATAAAAAGTAAGAGTAAAAAGCTTCTATTTGATTATTTCCCTCTTTGGGATTAGATTCTTATTCCAAACTATGAGATTTGACGATGAGGAAAATAGATGACTAGTGAGAGAAGTTGACCCTCCTCATTGATCTATTTTGACTTTTTTGTAGAGTTTGTTAACAACTACAAAGCTAGCTACTGTGAGGAGTTTGGCGTCACCAAAGATGAAAAGAAATAGGCATTTAGGGGTTGACATGGGCATATCCAGGAGAAGCAGGAGGAAGGCAGCTGCTCCCTCCCCTTGATTGAGACATATCATTCCAGATCTGCTATATGGAGCAAAACTGGCACATAGTAATATGTCTTGTACCACCAATTTTGAAATTTATTCTGGTATGCAATCAGAATGACCATTCCCATCTGGTAACATAAGCACAGACTTGGTAGAAAGATTGGTTTCTCCATCACTTAAACTAGAAATTAATAGATGGTTGATAATTGGTTCAGTGATGCCTTTCTTCTTCTAACCTTATGAGAAAAACATTGATTCTCTTAAGTGGGAACACTAGAAGAGAATGAATGTCAGATCCCCAAAGAGATAAAAGACATGAAATATAGAGAAAAATTTTCCAGTATTTTTCCATTAAGAAAAGGAATGTTAGATTAATACGTCCCACAAAATAAACATTAATAAAAAATCATACCACTTGTCTCAAGTTAACTCAAGAATGATTCATTCAACAAAGGCACTGGTGAAAAAAAGGCCTGAAGTGATAACTTATTACTATGAACAAAAGAAATGAGAGGGTATGGTTGACAAAATGTGCTCCACTTAGTATGCCACGAGGGGGGCAGAAGTGGCTATTGGTTGTGCTGTTTTCACTCCTTAACATACTTGTTATCAATCCTCAAGTTACTGATATAACAGGAATGAACTGCTTAAACCTTGTCTCTTTGTTCAAAGAACAGGAAGAGAAATGATGTATGATCACTTGATCAGGCTATCACTTCTGCTTCATTTTCCTCCGTCAATTTCTGGAAGACTTGAGGAAATTTCCACAGGAAATCATCAACCCAACATTCCCTAAGTCAAACCAATGGTCACTGAAAGTGCAAAAAGAAAATATTTTCATCCCTGTTGGGCTATGAAAACAACCAGATTAATGAAGCATGCTCGCTTATCTCGAGGTATATATGCCCAAAATTGTGCTTTTTCTTGCGCTAATGGATGCAATACAGGAGTTTCAAAAACAAAAAAGGTTATGACTAGCTTGCTGAAGTAGGTATTTATTTCTTTCAACTATTGCTGTTTCCAATTTTTGTCACTAAAAATATAGGAGGAGTTGGTTTTCTCTTATAAACATTCAGGATTTTGTTGATTCATGGTAATTAAGGTAAAGGAAAGAGAAGGAACACTTCTAATTAAATACCACCACCCTCACAATACTTAAGTGAAAAGTGCACTAATTACTGAAATAACATCATGACTCTTTCAGATACAACAACAGCCATGGCGTTTATTTTTTTGAAGACACTAATTGTCGGCTATTAGAAGATTGAGAATCTTAGATTTTTTTAGGAACATCTTGAGATTTTTTGCCAATGAATTTCAAAATAGTGATAGATGGGCACAATAATGGCAGAAAAGGCCTACCTTGATGTGCTCCAAGCCAAAAAAGTAATTTTGAGCTGTTATGGAGGCTAAAATGTCGATAAATCCTTTATCCACTATTTTGAGAGGTATATCCATAATTTTTCTTCTCTGGGTTAAAACATAAGAAAGGCATGTTTGAGGCTCAATTTGTAGTGAAAATTGATTTTAAGCATCTAGAGCCGAAGGACGAATTTGTAAGTATGTGCTCAATATAATTTTCTCTTTCCAGTCCATATTAGTTTCCCTGAGTTAATTTATATAACCACAAATTTGATAGTGGCATACGTGATTTGTGTAAAAGGAGTGAAGCAACCTTCAAGGAGTTAATAATATGCATCACCGCAAAATTAATATGGCTAACCCCTTGACATGGGGATCAGTGTAATGAGGGGCTGGACATTTGACTCTAAATGGCTGTGGAAAAAATCCTTTCTTCAACCAAATATAGACATTGAAATAAAGTAAAACCTATGTCCATTAAAAATGCCAAACAAAAAAGTAAAAAAAAATATATAATTTTTTGGATCTAAATGATCAGAAACTGGCTAGATCATATGAAATGGCGAGACTTGGGCCTGTCAGCATAGGGATGCATTGGGCTTCTTTACCAAGGCATGGAATCACATATAAGCCATGTGTTCAGTCTGTGCTTGTCATAAAGAAGCTTTATTTTTTGGAAATTGCTTCTAGATTTTAGTTTATTGGCATCATAAAATGATCGGCAGACACATATTGACTAAGAAAATTCTAGTTGAATGTACATAGCTTCTTTATTTGGAAATGAATCACATATTCCCCCGAGTCACATCTATCAAATAACCTGAGAGCTACAATGTCAGTTAATATGTGATATTTTGTTTACAGGTTTTGAGTCAAAATACACAACTGATTTCAACAGATATCCTCCTCCTTTATGACCTTGCATATTAGGAATTATGTGATGATTCAACCAAGAGGCAATTGTTGAAAACACAGTAAAAAATCATCAAGAAAAAAGATGTTTATGTCACTGTGTAATGAGGGTAACAGAGTATTAACCTTAATGGGAATGCCTTATGCATTAGGATTAAAGCTAGCATACTCCACCTTTTTGATGATCATCCAGTTTTCTCTTACTCATGAGATGATTACACTGGCAATGGTATAATGCATCCAAGTAATTTTGAGGATGCTCCATGCCCACAGTAGTGCACAGAGGTAAAATACTTTTATTACTTTCTCCAACAATAAGTTATTACATCTCACTTCTAGTGATGTTATATTATTGCCCAGTTCAGCACCTACATTTGTCAAATATTTGTTGATATAATAATTACTAAAATTACTTCTCTGGCCTTTAATTCTTCTCTCTCATCTGAGTTTAAAGAAGAAAATTTGAGGGCTTAAGCCATTTAGCAACACATTATTAATTATGACACACTTATCTGTCTATAGGAAAAGTTTTATTCTGCTCAGCTTTTCAAGATACAACTATGTCTACCAACAAAATTAAGCGTGACTTTGTTGTGATTTACAGTGAATACTGAGTTTTCTAATTGGTCATTACAACTAAGGTCCAAATCGTTTGTATTTGCACACACACACACTCACACACACAAACACATACGTTCGCACACTAACAAACAATGTGGAGTGTAATGTGAGTAATAAATTGTCTTTGGTCAAGGTCACTTTATATACCCGGAGAGTTTTATATGCCATTACACTATTCAGTAAACGAGCGACTCGAATTTTTCGAAATCAATCGTGAGATTTTTTATTATGTTTCATATCTGATGCTACAAGTCAATGGGAGAATATTTTATGTCACAGGAAAATGGGATGTGGTAGTAAAGGAGTATCTTTTTCCATGGTAACATCTTGACAATAAGAAAGAATAACACACCATTGACTGCTATTCATCAATGTTTTGGTTCTATTCACTGTCACAACGAAATTTTTTACAAGTGTCTATGCGAGTAGTATACTGAGAAAACAGAGTCTTACAGTCGCAGAGGTGGTCGTGCCTAAACGTCAGCCAGCCCCTTATTTGTAATTCAAGTTGATATCCTTTGGTGTGTGTGTATATATATATATATTTATATATATATATATATGTATATATATAATATACACACTTATGTATGCATAATATATATCATATTTTTCGTTCTTTCTTAAAAAAAGCTGATCTCACAGCGCCGGTTTCGAGAAAAATATCTACTAGTAGCAGTTGCTCAGCACCGGTCAGGCACGGGGCCACCACACTGTATCCACCCAAACCCTCCTGCCCATAAGCCATCACAGGCCGCCAACTAACATACAATCACACACACATCATTACCATCCAACAAACAATTCATGTAAACATTCACACATTCAAAACATTCATAAATTCAGTTAGGCGGCCACTGAGGCATCATTAATGAACTGGAGGGAGGAAGATTCACAAAAGTCTCGCAAAAAACTACCGCATACTAAAAATGAATCAGTATCAGAGGCTAACACGATCGGCAGATGCCGTTCTCTTACAATCAACTAGATATTTTTTGTAGCTTACTATCATTATTATTGTATATTATTAATTATTTGTCTTGTACTGTGACTGCAGGGCCAAGGGAAGGCCTGATTTGGACAACCCAACGTGCAGTTTATTCACTCTTTTAATTAATTTAAACTTTTCTTTTTAAAATGTTGTCAGGGTATTATCAGTCCTAAGCTGCATTATTCTTAAATGGTTCGACCAGATTAATAACCTGCCATACATTTTTGCTATTAAGAATGCGCCACTTTATACTAACTGCTCTCTGAAAATGCAATATGCACTTCTAGAGGGCTGTGTGTTGTAAATAAGATGCTATAAACTTCTCTTTTATCTTAGCTGTAACATATTTCTCTTTGATACGATAAATATGATTACATTTTTGCCTCTTACAAGTGTCTAATAAAGGGGAATTAGAGCTCTCTGTTACCCTGAAGAGAAGTTCCAGTATCTTATCACGACACATACAAAAATTCACAATGATATGTTATCAAGACACAATTCACACCAAAAATGAAAGAGAATTATTGCACAGTACAGACTTAAATGCAGGTGGCAAGAATCAAAGGATATTTTCTGAGAGAAGAGCCATTCGTACATCCGTTGTATGCCGGGAGGCGAATAACGGCATAGACAGGAATGCAATGCAATTAGCTCAGGTAATCATGAAGAGAGAACCTAAACTTTAATATTTGGCATAATAAACATGAATATATTTATTCACCAGGATGCATTGAGAATATTGTTTTATTATTTCTGCTATACATGGAATCAGGACATATCTGGTGTTCAACTATGAATGTGTAATGGATGAGAAACTGGAGTATTTTTTTATTGGAAATGAATGGCGATTCAACCTGAAATTGTGTTAATTCATTTGGTTCTTGCCACTGTAGGAACCGTTTGTACATTTTGTGCACACATGTAACATGGTACTAAATTATTCAACACACCATTTTTAACTCTGCATCATACAAGTAATAGCTACAGAAGAACATACAATGTCCAGGAGAAAAATTCTTTTGTACCCACTTGCCAGTCTTTCCAAGTGCACTGCCCCAATTCACTTTCACTATTTGAGAACAGAATGATGTACAAAAGGGAATTTTGAGAATGTGGTCATAACTTGGCTGAAGTTCATCACGGGATTGTTGGGAGGATAGTTCAAGAACATGGGCTCCAGAGGTTTGGGGTATGTGCACCAGCCAGCAGATCTTTGCCACATACAGGTAAGTACAGAGTGACACTATTTCATCGTTCAGAACAAAAGACATCAAATAACCAATGCCCGATGATTGCAATGTGTTTCCATTCTACCCTTGAGCTCCTTGGTAATCAAGTAGAAAATGAAATGTCATCTCTCTACAAATCAAACATGCTATAAAAATGTAAAAATCTGTGCATATTTGTAGACAAATCACTAGCTTGCCTTAGCGACATAAAACATTTTTTTGTATATTGCAGGGAGATTCTCAGTTCAAATAGTTCAAGTCCTCACAATGACGAGATTTGAGTCACTTCCCAACCCTACGCACACCTCATAAAGCTTTAACACTTGATGTTAACATCATGAATATAGAATACCTTCCCCTATTCTAACACAGGAGCTGATAATATTGACAGGTCTGTCCATTAGACAATTCGAGAAGCACACTTCTTGGCAGAAGACTCATTAAATTACATCTGCCAAAGACTTCTAAATGTGTAAGCTATCATGACGGTGCGGTGACACTCTGGAAAAGTCTTCGAAGCTTTGCCATGTGTCCCATTAAATAAGTAAATACACTTAAATTACATTGACACATGAGACAATTATAAGTTGATAAATAAATACTACAAAAATAAAAGCTCCAGGTCACTGGAATGTTTAACAAGGAGATCGCAATGAGATATAATATTAATTAACAAGATGGCTGGGTGTGCAGGTGAGGGAATCCATGAGTCCACTAACACCTAGGACAAACAGCAACACACAAAAAGGCTATTGCTCTGTTATTAAATGTACTTGAATTCATTCAACCTATGTTGTACCGGATGACTAGAGTTCAGCATTTTAAACCAGCTTGCAGTGGCTCAAGTCTGCCAATGCACATTTGATACCCTCATAACAAATGCCTCAGTTTAATGCCAAGAAAACTGGCAATAGAAAATGTGAATATAATTAAAAATATAAATAAATAATTTAATATTAAAAACAAGCAGTTACACATTTCACTTACTAGCTTGAAATACTGACTTTTAAATTCATTACAACCATTACAATTTTTCAATAAATAATAAGTTTCATAACAACATCAAGGGAATAAATTAAATATACGAATTTTAAATATATATATATATATTTATAAATGACTAGGAATTTCATTGAAAATCAATAAAATGACTAGATCTGATTCACAGGGGTTTGAAAGCTACGCTTAGTAAGTAGTTTTCACACTCATATTTTTGGATGATATGGTGGTGCATAGTTTACAAAGGCTCACCAATGTAGCTTAAATGTTAGTTTATATTCATTCTTTTCACACATCAGTTATCAGTGCTAAATAAGGTCCAAAATCAAAGGCAAGTTTCATTAATGTCTCTAACAAATTATCTGCATTTGTACTTAACATATACGTTCATTAAAAGGCACTCATTAATGTATGAAATTGTATATAAGCAAAGCTATTTGGCCTACACAATTTTTTAAAATGCTTTATCACAGCCATAGCACATGAATATCATTTGCTTTGTTTTTACAGTGCATTTTGACAGCAAATGACAATTTTATTTTTTTTTATGCCATGGATGTTACCAAAGATTGAAGACTAATGCCTCTTGGTGTATCAGGTTTTGTTAGTGACATCTATCAGTAAAATGTCTCCCCCAACACTACGAATATATTCATAGCAATAAAAAATGACTAGACGCAAATGACTTTCAGAAGAATATGTAATAAAAATGTCTTATATTCCACGTTCCCCTTAGAAAACATGTAAAACTGAATATCCAATACCCCTCAGTGGATAACTAATTGAGCTCAATGAATTATACAAATGACATATCAAGACCCAAACTGATCAACACCAAAACATGAAAAGAGAACAAAAGAAAGTAAAAAATAAATTAAAAATCTAACAAAAATAAATGCCAACAACTAATCTAAAACTTTGCTTCAGCCCCAAATAAAACTGATAGAACACAATTATTCATAAATTAATGCTTGGTTTGCCACCAAGGTTAAAAAACACAATTGGTTCCAATGCACTAACACGGAGTCAACTATAAGTCCATGTTATGTTTAATTCAGGACATTCAGTTTATAACAGACTACACACGAAGCCAATAGGGGCTCAATGGGGTTCTGAGGGAGAATGACTAGTATGGAATAAATTATGGTAAATAACAGAGGCAGTTAAGAGACTCATAACAAAAATGCCAAAAATGACAAATGAAAGTTCGACTAGAGTTCACAAGAAAGGAATGATCCAAAGTGCACCAAGGAGGAATTTATTTGACTAGACAATAATACTGTGAGGGAGACTTGAATTAAACAGTTCTCTTATTGATACTTTGCCTAAGTTCTGCAGTACTTTGGTTCTTATAAACTTGAATGATCACTTTCAGTCCAACAGAATGAAGGTAGGAGGCAATTTGAAGTTTACCTGGATGAGAGTCTCAATTAACAATATCTTCAAATTATTAATGCTTATTGAGAAACTGCTATCACCCTTCACCTATTTATGTAGCCTTTGATCATAGAATTATGCTTTCCATTTCAAAGCCTATTGACAAAAAATTATGTTCTCAAACGACATTTGCACGATGATTCACACATTTATGGTCTAACTTTTTCGTAAGTTTTTTATCAACACTAATGAACTTCTAAAGGCAAAATTTGGATAATTCTGAGGAAGAGATTATCACAGTAATTACATTCAGTAAAGTTATTGAAGAGATTGTGATTATATGGAATAACATGCATTTTCTACAAAATATATTATGAATACATGATGTTATGATCTTAAAATCCAACTTTTCATTCTCATTGGTTATTATTTTGATTATGAATGACACCTATCATTTCCTGTGTGATTATGATGACACCATTATTTCATATGGAATGGTGGTACTTGTCCCATTCCAATCATAAGAATTACATTAGTGAGCATTTGTAAATGAGCACCAGTAGTATGGGCTTTAAATAAGTTTACATGGAAATATTCAATGAAATATTAATTTGCATAAGCAGTTGATCAATACTGAGAAAAATAATTCAAATAAACTTGAGATGGCATTGAATTCTACTTGAATTTTTATACATATTTCATCAAATTATATTTCTTCCAAATATAAGCTTTCATAATACTTTTTTAACAGGATATTTATCGGACAGTTAGATTTGTATTCAAACCCCTGAGATTTAACTTCCTTTAAATCATTTCATTTTCTAATGTTTCAACAAGAAAAGAAGGTAGCTAATAATATTTATGCTCTGCAGTGGGTATGCAGCTATTTATCAATAGGGATATTTTATCAGTCCTTTACCAAAAACATTTCATCTCTGCTCCCTGCTATATCAAGAGAACATGCATTGGGTGTAAGGGGATATACACTTCATTTGTGGTATGCTACTCTCTGCAGATCCTTCATTGCCGAAGGATATCTAGGCGTCACATTCATTCTTAATGAAAAATAGGCTCCCAACATGCCCTTAAAAGTGGGTTTCTATGCTGCCGATTGGATCGTCTAGTGACCTTTAGAAGATGATTCTCACTAGCTGTCATTAAATTTATGTCATCACATCCAACAAAAAAATAATCCTCAAAGGATTAATTATGAAATATATGTGCTTGTTTTTGAGTTTGTAAACCAAACACAATTGAGTTTTTCCCCCCACGAGAAAAAAACACCAATGTACTCATCAATGTTGGCAATCTTTAACTAAAAAAAATATGTTTTCTTCAAAGAAACACCAGATGGTGCTGCTGTCGTGTGGGGTAGCTTGCATGATGTCACAATGAGGCATCCGTTGCATGAAGGGAGCCAGGCTGTGATGCCTGTTGCCCTCCACCACCCTGTCCACTGCCAGGCCCGCCTCCATGGCCTCCCGGTGGACTCTGGCCTGCCACCGATGCCTTACTCGCCGGCTCTTCATCCTTCCACTTGTCCATTGATCGTCTTCGAGCATTCATGAAGAAGTTCCCCACCGTTGTTGGTTCAAGCCCTAGTTGTCTAGCGATGGTAACCTGCATCTCCTTCGATGGCCTCTTCGTTTCCTAGAACATTGAACGACATTTATCACAAAAAATGCATAACATCATCAAACTAAAATTGCCCCTTGAGGCACCTGAATGCTTAGTTAAAATCTAAGAGGATAAATGTCACAAAGTCTGACCAGCTGTATGCATGTAATGAACAAGTGATGACTTGAGTCTTGTGGTCAATTAATTAACCCCCCCGAGTTACTTTGGCTTTCTATATGTCTCAAAGTGAAAAAACTTTAGTGCAGCCAAAATGATCTTTACATAGCCAGAACTTTTGATTGAAAACAAATTGAAAAGGTATTTTAAGAATTTATATTTTATAATAAATTGGAATCATTCAGAGTGCTGGTGATAATGAAAAGACATGAGTACATGTTCAACCTCAAAAAATATGAATAATAAAGAGAAAAACATGGCCAAATTCACCTCATCCATCCTTTGTAGAAAAACAAATTTATGTGTTTTTCATAAACCCTTACTCTTTCAAGGATTTCATTGCTTCAAGTCCTGAGATTTGACTTTTATTCCACATTTACTTATCTGCGAAAAATTTAATGCGGCATATTTTCAGCTGTTTTAAATTGCAGATTCTTAAGATGAACATTTTTTCCAAATGTTGCTAAGGTTCAATTTTTTTTACTGGAGTTTATTATGCTTAAAAAGAGAGCAAGAGAGCTTTAAAAAACAGCAGTAAGATGATGCAAAAAGCATATTCATGAAGTCAGAAAGAGCGAATATCACCTTGAATAAGAAAGAGTTATGAAAATAAATTAAGAATTGAAAACTTGTCAAAGCAATAAAATCAAATGGGAGTGCTGACAATTGGCTAGTTGTTACCTCAACGGCTCCATTTCATGATGCTCATCATCTAGTCTCCAAAATCCTCCTCAGTTGGTCAGGTAGCAGGTATTCAGTTAACATTTGATCCTTACCAAAGTCAGATGTCCAGCTCAGGGACTTGAGATCGATGCCTTATGTTTATGATAACTCCCCTTTATCCCAATGCTATCACTCCATTTACAATAATCATGTAAAAATTTCCAAGTTATCTAATTGCAATTGTTCTACTATAAAATAAAATGGTGGATAATGAAACTACCCTAATGCATGAGTATCATACGCTAATGATATTCATTAATAATATGAAATATGGATCAAACATAATGCAAAACGATTGCTTCTACAGTACGTCTTCATTCTTTTCATACGAACATAGCTAGACTTAATCAATTCTAGGATGGATTCAATAAAAAACATTTTGGTATCTGAGGAAAACTAATCATGTCAATGATTTACACATAGATAGCATGAGAAAACGCTGCCAGGAATTTCGAAGTATCTCATTAGCAAAATATAAATAAAAACAGATGCCCCAGAAATCCTATGGGGTAATAAATAACTTCCAATGTTTTAATGACGGCAATAAATATTTTCTGAGAATATGGATATCATTGCAGAAAGATGAAGCTGGTGTTAGTATTTGAATTTGACCGAAGAAGTTATTTCTCAATCATTAAAAGCCAATCAGTATGTTCCAGCTTGATAAAAAATTAGTTGCTGCTTTGAATTAATTGGCGCAGACAAACTCTTCACCTGATTTCCATTCACACTACGGACAGTGCTGACATATGCAATATCAGGTTCTGATAATGTGTAATTCATCAAGCCATAATAAAAAACCCAGGCAAGTTCAATCCACTCACTACTTCATACACAGATGAGTCTGAGTGGAATGAACATTCAGTTTATGGAGTCAGTCTTAAATATTTAATGCCCCAATGTGCACTCTGTTAAGCTTGACATAAATTAAACTGAAGAAGGGAGAGCAAAAGACAACACAAAATATAGAACATCCTTCACCCAGAGACGAGATTATGTTGATCACGTCTCTGAAAGTGAAATCAAGTTTGCCAACAATCTAGTAACCGAGAGTCAAAATATATTGGCGTGAAACTATCATTTAATTTTGCCCAATTGACAGTGAGGCTGAGAGCCTGCCATTTCAAATGGCCACTTTCACTCGGCTGCCAAATCAGTCATTTTGATGTGCTACTGTGTCCGAGGCGGATTGGATATCAGGTGCAGAGCTTGCGTTCGGTATCTCCAGCCACATGAGGAGGCGCTGACCATGGTCAGAGCAGGATCCGGATTGGAGGTGAACAAAGGGCGTTTGGGCATCGGGAGCAGAGAAGGTGGCCCGGTGAAGAGTCCTCCGCAACCAGAGGAGAGAGCTTCCCCTTTGGGATGTCCCCTTTTGAGAAATCATTCAGGCATTCTCAACTTGCGCATTAAAGTACCTCCTGGGCCTGTATCCAAGTTACCATAGCAACCCTCCCCATACAGGAGCACTCGAAGGCTCCTCCTAACATGAAAACATGGAAACGCATTCCTCCATGTTGCACAGGACTCTCCAGACTATGCCATTAGGTTCTTTAATTTTATTTATTAAATCATACAAAATAAACAATATGCTGCAAGTGGTGCTTCTAAGTCTGCTGTAACTTTCTGAGGACAGAAGAGGTTGGGCAAAAACACAATTTGTCAGTACTTCATTTAGGGCTAATGTTTCAGGAAAACTTGTCCTCATAGCTATGAAAAGCACTTCTTGCAGTAGCATTCACCTGAAGTAGTATCGTCATTTTAAGTTCTTAGTAAGTTTTAACTTTTCATATTGGTAGGTCCATTCTTATGATGCAATTCTCTTTCATGCATAACAGTTCTTGTCATCCTGCTCAGAAACTGACTCAGGGAGTGGTATGATGCACACATTCCATCACATGTAAATACAAAATAATAAATAGTGGCAACTTTGGTACAAAAAAATTTGGCTAAGTTATCCCAAGTCATTTCTGCTCAGACTGCATCTTCTGAAGTACTTATGCCTCTCCTGATGGTAACAATCATTCACTTTTGCCTCATATAATTAAGATTTTCCTCTTCTTTGGAGGTTAAGCACTGCCATTCAAATATTTATCAGCCGATGAATGACATTTATGCACACCATAACTGAGGCAGTCAGCAGATATATATAAGATTGTCACACACAAGCACAATTGGTGGCCTCTTTCCCCAGGATCTAATGATGACATCTCATGTGAAAACTCACTTTGCGATTTAAAATAAAATCTATGAGATCACTAATTTTGGGTGTATCATTTCTATTTTTCCCAGGAGTATTTCCAAATATCACACCTTCACAATCAGGAACTAAGTTAGGAGGTTCCACATCATTATGATACTTCCCAGGTGATAGATGTTGATGATGAAATGCTGCCAATTTAAAATACAGTTTTGCTTTGTTTAATTGGCCACTTGCTCCAGCACATTCACTCACTTTTTATTGTCCTGAATGTTGATTTGTATAGTCTGCATGATAGCCAAGTAATATGCATATGATTATGCTCCATGATCCTATTCTAGCTTCAGCACTACTATCGCTTCTCGGAAAATCTCAACTTTTGGTAGAGCATTTTACACCAAGTACTGGAGCAACTCCAACTTCTTTGTTTCCCTTTATCAAGATCTTATATTTGTCACACTAGAGGCATAACTCCACATGACTGTAGCTTTCTAGCATGTTGATTAATTGCAATGCTTTATCACAGGTCAGATCAAATATCACTCACTTTATCATTATTCTTGGCATCATAAGACATTTTGCAGAGTAAACTTCCAGAGCAAGAGCTATTAGCATCCTCAAGCTTTCGTTTAGTTGAATGGATTGATGGGTTGATTATCACAACTAATGATGAGAGGACAAAATGAGTTTCATTGGTGGACAACTTTCGTACAGTCCTCGTCTTCACTTTCACAGTACTATTTAATAAGGTGGTCTAGAACTATTCAGTCATAGAAAGAGTTTCTGAGGGAGTTTTTTGGAAGATGAAGTAAACAAGGCCAACATGACTTTCATCTTCATAATATCACAGATAACTTCATGAATTCTTTGGCACACTCATTCAAATGAGGATTAAACACACTTTCAAAAGCACAGAGTGATTACTTCTTTCACTTAATTTGAGATAACTGATTTTTCCATAGTACCTGCCACAATATCTTTATTTCACCCACTGATAAATTGAAGGTGCATACACCATCAAACACAGGTTTTTTGATGGTTTTTCCTTTTGTGGATTTCCCTTTTACTTTAGCAACCATCAATCAAAGTCCAATGGTGCTTTTGTCACTAATGTCCCATTGTGACGAATGTCATTATCCCCTTCCCCATACTGGAAAATGTAAATTCACATCACAATCACTTCAACACCCGCAATTATTTGCAGCATTTTGAAGATTGTCGGAAAATCAAAAGCACTAATATGGCCATATTAATGATGCCCATTTATCATCTCATTAGTTCTTTCTCCAGTTCCTGAGTTTTCACTTTGGAGAATGTCCATAAGTATAAATGCAGGAGGACATAAATTTCACATCACAGATTTTAGAGTTCCATAGAAATGAGAAGAGGCAAGCCAGTAGAGAAATCCTACTTACACCACAAAGGCATCCACCAACTGAATTACAGCCACAACATCAGTATTTTGATATTACGAAATGTTTATCATCCATTAAAGTGTCTCCTATAATTCAACTCCAACAACTACGTGTGAATTTTTTGAGTTAATTTCACTTGCAGTTCAGGAAATTTAACACACACTGCTTGCCACTTGCAGACAGGGGCAACAGCACTCAAAACAAATTGTGCTGCCATCCATTTAAACTTGAATGGAGCCACATGATATTAAACTCTCATGGTTGATTTGGTACCAGTCTCTCCACGGTATCAGGTTATTGCCGATAACTTTTACTTCCCAGTAATTGCCAATTCCTAGGGTGATGTAGAGATGTATTGTCTTGGACTATATATATATAAATTATCCTCTTTTAACTGCCCAAATTCATCCAGCAGAAGGCATCTTGATTCTCAGAGTGACTCACCTAGTGGGTCCTTCACAACTAATCTAAATAGATTTAAGCTCACCACAAATAAATCACCAGTTTAGAGAGCATGGTGGATGTCATTCACTCTTATTTAGAGTATCTCTTCTAAGTACTTATCAACAGTCTTCAGCCAAAACACAAGAGAGCTGAAAATATTCTGAAAAAATGTTTTTTTTTCAAGTTCACTCTCATGAAACCAACAATTGAAAATGAAGAAATGTGTACGATTCACTATAGTTGGAACAAAGATCTTCATAGGTTTCTTTAACACTGGGATGATAATGATAGTTGCTGTTAACTTTATCACTTATATCATTTTCTATTTCAAACTGAATAAAATGCCTGAGTTGCTTGAATGACTAGCTGGAAGAAGTTGAAATCCACCTTTTTGAAGCTTAATGCTCAAAGTAAGATCTCCAGTGTCACATATAACATCAAATGATTTTCTCCACAGCATCCTTTTTTTCATGATTTGCCCAATGAGGATGTGTACGAAACATCTATTTTGCCTCCCAAGTTCACTCAAGTCACTCAATGTTCACTGGTATCTTCCAAATAGAAGGAAAACAAAGTTCCAGAAAATACCTCACTTATAGCCTGATAGAGAGCAAAAGCTTTGAGTCACAAGAACGGTGGTTCACTTTTGTTTTTCAGCTCAACTTCTAGCTTTTTTTATACCAATACTATCATCAGCAGTCATCAATTTGATTGGATTTGCAGCACCTCAGCACTCAAGTCTCTTTTCTGTAGTTTATTTCAGTCATTTATTTGGCTTCATTCCTTCATGAGTTTTCATTTGGACATCCTTCGTTATTTACCCAATATTCCATCCTTGATCTCTCTTTGCCTGTCCCTCAAGTATAAAAGACTTTAGTTATAAATAAGGTAGCTTATTTTTCAATAATAATGTAAGTTCAAATGTTCATCTAGGTATTGTGCCATTACTAAACATAAAGGCTAATAAAGAAAAGTGACCACTAGCTGCATTTTGAATGGCAGCTAATGGCATGACATATGATAAGCTTGAAATTGTTCACAACTCATATGTAAATAGCAGTTCCAACTGTTGGAACAGCATACTTTCAGGCTCTGGAAAAATTTTGGCCATTAATAGAACTAAGCATGTTAACTTCTTTCAGGGATTACTTCATTTGATGCAAGTGAAGCAGCACTCCTTAACAGGAATCTGATCCTCTTAAAAATCATTAGCTTCATCAGAGACCAATGCGGGACCAACACTTCTTTATAAGACACCTCGTCATCCAGGAATATGGTAGATAAAATGATCAACTAGTGCTCAATGATTTATCATTATGAAAGTAGTGAAGGGCACCAATTGCTCCCTTCCTAACAACCCCCGCTTGCCAACAGCCCATTCCCCGAGCCCAACACAGCATGTTAACAACAATTTGATGCTCTTTTTATGGCGTTTCCATCAGCATCGTAAGAACAATTAGATTATAGTTATATCTCCAAACCTTTTCCTTTTATAGCACAGAATGGTAAAGAATATATACTAATAAATTAGAATATTACACCATTTCTCATTATGTTATATTTGTTCTGGGGTTGTGGTCACTTGCATCCAGTTTATTTCAAATGCATCTCAAGAACAAGATACTTTCCTGCATTAAAAGATGGTCCCTCAGCAGGTCAATATTTTGGACTGAGTGCCAAATACCAGGATTTGTCATAAATTTGGTGACCCCTCAGGGTAAACCTTGTTACTGTACCGCTATGAGACACATCTCTCCTAATTCTTCAGAAAGCAAGCTGGAGATACCGAACTTGTTTAACAAACTCCATGGCAAATCTCCAAAGAGGCCATCTACACTGAGACTTGAATCATGACCAATAGGTCCAAAAGCATGGATAGCCAGAGATCCAAGTGCCAAGGACGACAGGGGTTCAGAGGACACTGGTCACCATTTCTCATTCCATGACTACTGAACCATCCTTCCCACAACTTCTTATCCTGTTTGAGCCATTCCTCTGAATTTCTTTCACTCTTATCCCATCAGCTTTGCCATTACCGAGCTCTCTCTCTTTCCCTCAAAAGGAAGTCCACGCTGGGTGGACGAGGCCTCACTGAATGATATCTCTCGCCTCTTTGACCTCGGTTACTTGGATTATTCGCTGTGATGGATGGATGGTGGCCCACATGTGGTCCACTTAGGGCGAGGCCGTGTTTAGGGTCACGGGTTGGGGCTGAGGGCTGAGACACAAGGGTGCTCAAGTTGGGAGCAGTGTGAAGAGCCATAGTAAGGCTATAATTTGAGACCCAAATTGGGACACTGAAGCCACCTTAAAAATAGCCTGCAGAGTACGCCGTTGGAGGTCGGTGAAAACCAACCGCGGCTTCTTGGGGGCGGGCGGGTGCTCTGGTTGGGTCTGTGGGTCTTCTTTCCTCTTGCAAGCTGTAATGGAAAAGAGAATAACAAACATCCAATATTATATGAAGTTGCAAGAAGTAATTGTGGATATTCTAGAACATATTAGAGTTTCAGAATACTTCTTTGAAGTAATAACTGAAATAACTTGATGCAATTATAATTTCTTGATTGTAAGTCAGGGGAAAGCTAAATTGAGAGACAGTGAGTACATTTTTATCAATTAGTTAAAAGGGTGATAATATATTAATTTCATGGCAGAGAAATGTCCTCCTCAATGTAATTCAAACTAAATGCCTTCAGGTTGTGAGGCAAGGATTTTACCGCCACCAAACCAAACTCAAAAACTTCCTGTGGCTCATTGAAAGAGTGAATGGGCCTAAAACTTATGTTCTATGACAGAAGATCTTTCAGTATTGGAGAGAGGTCTTTGGGAATGGAAACTAAAATTTTAGCAACATCAGGAAATAGAATTGATACTTCTGCTGAAAATTACAGTTATGAAATACAATCAAATAGATAAAAGAAATGATTACAATATTTTCCAGTCAAGGCAAATTTTCTCTAATGGAAATTCAAGCTTTGGCAGAAAATTTTCATGTGAAACATGGCTGCATAAAATACCTATGCCAAAATCAGTGTTGGCTCCTTTGATTTAAGTTCATTTTTTCCCAACTAAACTTGTGAAGTTCTGTAAACTGAACTTACTGAAAATTTTTTTATTTAACTGTCAAAAACTCTTAGTATTTTGATTGAATAATATATTATTAAATAACATATTTACTTCACATCTAATAAAAGGAAACTACAAATTCCAGTCATGTAACTACAGTAAGCAGGAATTAAAAATGAGCATGCACTACACATTCATCACAATTCAATCATTTTTTATTCCGGAAAAAAACTCTACCTGTAACATGTGCAAAACATATCCATGCTGTGATTAATTATCATACAAGCAACAACCACAATTGGAATAAATGTTTCTCCGGTTCATATATGAATGAGAATAAGCAAATGTTTAGAGCTTTATTACACTTGATTACACTAATCTTCCAATTTTGTCTACTAGCCATAATTTATCTAATAAGGGTATTTAAGTTGAATGAAAATAGACTCTGAACCACTTTCCAGAATATTTATGGATTAATTATGCAATGGAGCTGTCGTCCTGATACAGATGCTACAAAGTTCACCAAGGCACATTTTATAAAATGGGTTATGAATCAGGGTTGTAGTTACCAGCTAAGGCTATGTAATTTTACTAAATGCCGAAATTTTAAACAATATTTCACGGAAATGTGTAAAAAGAATTGATCAGAGATACAGCACATCATTTACCCCATACTTTCCATCCAAATCCACCATTTACCTAAGTCATGTGTACCATTTGCAACAAAATATGGAAGTATCGAAGTATGTAAATATTTTTAATCAATGACACATATTTTCCAAACAATATCATGAGATGGATTGGCAGTAAAAATATATCAATTAACTACCATCTTATTCAAGCATGTAGCACACCGTAGTATTAACAATGACATGATTACGGACAAGTGGTAAGCTTCACTTGCCATTGGTCCATTGAGAAAATACGTGCATATTCTTTAGCGAGGATATTTTTTGCCAAAATAGAATAATCTGACATTTATGCAAGAGTCAACATATGGGAGTGTGTAGTGCCATTCAGTATGCCGGAAGCCTTTGGCAATGGGTAAGGTCTGTGAACTAAGACCCAGTGCTCCTTCCTTACAATCAAGTTTGCTGGGGATTGCCAGTCAAGTGCCACCAACCATAATATGTCATACCATGAGAACTAAGCAGCATTGGGATATGACAAGAATCTTTATTGCATACGAAAAAGTGTGTACAAATCTTAATTCAATAAACAACTGCCAAGAGAACACTTCTTTGAGCAAATACAGGCCTCCAAAGGATTATACCTGATGATTCTAGTCTCAAATCCATTCCAAAATTGTCAATTAACTTTGCAAAACATTACTGCACCTCCAATTATGTCAAAGGCCCTGAAGGTGATGGAAAACTCTTCCATCACAACATTGGGGTAGATGGAGAACCTAACCTAGTCAGAATACAGAGGAAATTCCAAAGTTCACCAGTAAAGCATCCCATATTTTATCTCCAACATTTGCTTCAGATTTAAAGAGACTTCAAATTAATACCGAATGTGATCCGGGGCTTTAATTTTTTTTATTTTTAATTTGGATTTAGTAAATAATTTATCACTTTTGTTGTGCCAGATGCATGACTATCTGATATGTAAGAGCATACCAGAGGTAATTAGTCATTTAACCACATGAGTATTATGAACGAGTAATAATGGCAAACCCACAACATAATGATTATCAAATTCTTTAAAATAAAATGATAATCAAATTATTTAAGCTCTAAGTTATACAATAATAGTCATTTGATTCTCATAATTTCATCATTAATTTATTAATGCTGGGTTGATTTTAAGTATTCCTTTGAAACTGATATGTTTTCATGAAGATTCTTGCAGTGTTGCATTAGTAACTAGGCAGCTTATTATAGTGTACTCTGATGATCACCCAAGTTTATACCAAGAAGTCATGGGATTAAACTAGGGGATGGACTAAATAAAAATGACTTTGTTAACTCCACTAGAGGTTTATTGGCACGACCTAGGTTTCGACACTTTGTGTCATCTTCAGGTCTGACCTACAACCATCTCCTTTGTGAACTAGGGGAGTTACACTGATATTTTGGATTGAATGGATATATGTAGTATTTTAAGCTGTATACTACATTATTGCATGACAAATATGTTAACCAAATTATCTTTGAGAACATGCAGAGGTATAATGGAAAACAGTTAGATACAAGATGTTTTGTTCGCCCTGGTTCATGCTCTATCTTTGTGAGAGGAATTTTAATGTACCATCCTATTTTGATCAGCAGAAGATTCAAAGAACTGAAAATTATGCCAAAGATATTATCTAACTTTCATTATTATAATTAGTTCATTAAATTGAACAAGATTTACTGCATAGGATGTGAGTTTAGATTCCAACTTCATACCCTGATATTCATAGAGAACAAGTTCTTTTTAGCTACTATCATTTTTAATGCTTCTTTTTAATAATACACAAGTTTGCACAATAAGCAATGATTATGTCTATCATGGAGCCCATTATAGGTAAAGACAGACAACTTCACACTATCAGATAGCAAACTAGTGAAAATCATAACTATAGGTGCTCTTTATTCCACCTCACCCTTATGTCCCAAACAGGCCTGAATGAGTTTGATCTCAATACATGACACCCCTGCAACACTCACTGAATCAATACCCATGACAAAAGATCTAGATTCCACATCATCCCTCGAGCCATGACTCCACTCTGCTACACGGCGCGAAAATAAAGCGGTTACATTTGACCACGAGGAGATTGCAAAGCTTTTGTTCCGGAGACAATCACGCAAATATACTTGGCTGAGGGGGTGCAGGGAGCACACGGTGTCGTAACCTTTTTAAACACTCGGGGACGGGATTGAGAGCCGAGGAAACAGAAGCGAATCACTCTCCGCGGCGGAAGGTATGGAGTGTCTGCCTCTTTCTCTCTGGCGTCGACGACGATCTTAGCAGCGAGATAGATCGCTCGCACAACACATCCTCGCCCCTCTCCCGAATTGAGAGAGTTCGGAAGTTGTGGCGATGCCATAAGCAAATGACGTTTTCACGGCGATTAGTGGGTGGAAGGGGTGGGTGGATAGTTGGGGCGAGGGGTGAGTGCTCACGCTCTGGCATCGGGGAATTACAACACACAGTGGAAACTCCGCAACTCATCAACAACGGGGTGGGGGAGAGGCCTGACCCCGCGCGCAGCATGTTCCATTTGGTTTATTGTGTACGCGCAAGAGGAGGTCGGGGATGGGGAGGGTCACGATATCCCTGGCGTCTCCGCGGCGCAACCCATTCCCCGACCCCAGCATTGCAAAACCCTCCCCTCCCTCCTGCAACCAAAATTACTTCCAAAGATTAATATCAATTTCCGATACCAAATCGAATTTCCAAGAGCATCCCTGAAAGGTGCGTTTGGGGAGCGAGGAAACACGGGAGCGCTTGGAGGTCGACGGGTGGCTTCAGAAAGGAACGGAGGGGCGGGGAGGATAGGGCAGGGATGGGATAGGGAGACGGGGGAGAAACGGTGGGGTGGACGCACGCTGACTATCTTGCCTCCCTCTCCCCTTCCTCGGCCACGCACTCGCCAGACCCCTGTGGCACGCCCGAGTGAGCCGTCCGGGTGGAGAGGAATTATTCACCCGGAGCGCGGAGAATCACTCACTCGGTCCCTTCCCAGCGTGGCCGCTCGACCCCATCTTCGCCTTCACGCCACGGGACACCCGGGGCGGCGAAATCCGTCTTACTGGCCCGGCCCACTGGAGGCCGATTATAACGGATGGGATCCGGGCCAAGCACCCCCAACCTCGCGTCTCCAGAGGGCCGCTCCTCGGGATAAACTCATCCTGCATACTCCACCAATCCGACTATTCCGTTCTTTCTCCGTTTGATCAATTTTCGCGTGATCCCTAAAAATCTGGTTTACAAGGGCCAAGAAACTTGTCTGCGCACTTGCTTGGTTTTGTTTTATTCCGAATTATTCGACTACAGCTCGAGCAAAAATATTTACACGTGGTTCAAGTGTGGTGTGAGAAACACGGCTGTATGTCCCATTGGCGTGCGATATTGTTTAATTAATTTCTCTAATCTTCTCTCTCTCTCATATCGAACCGGATGGTCTCTTATTCCGATCACCTCATCATTCACACACCGCACAATATAAGGGAGCAGATGCAGTAAATTTACAAAGGCCTGATAAGGCTACAAAACCCGCCTATTTATCTGTTCATATTGGTAAAACGACTGGTCAAGTAGGCTATCAAGTAATGAAACTGGCGGGAGGAGAAGCAGTCAAGTTAAACCACTTGTACGCAATGAACAACCATTTGACTTCCCTCACTGCATGACGCACGAGTCGGTACACGACTTGACCGAGACTGTTTACGTGATGACGGCTGAGTATTTCTACTTGACCTCACCGTTCAAAATGACCGTCCACTTGACCCGCGTAAAACAGTCTTAACTTGAGAAGGTTTCTCATACATGGTTGAATTCCATTGAGTCAGACATCGCCCACAATGCTCCATGAGTACATGACGCAGGAGAGGGAACCACGGGGGAGGGGGGGGCGGCGGGGTGCGAGCTTTTCCTCACCGCCCCAAGAGGCCCCCATCGGCTATTACGCATCATGGGGAGGGGGGGGGGGTCACTCATTTCTCGCCGGCGACTCATCGGGTGGTAACTCAACGTATGAGTATTTTCCAAGGGATCAGCTGGTAATTATCCGAGCCATGGACAGCCTAATACGAGTCACATGGTGCAGCAGACATCTCACTTCGCAGGGCACCTGGCTATATGTCGACTTAATTTCGCTTCTTTTTGTTGCCGATCTTTTCTTTAAAATTTTAAAAACTGATGTACATTTGGAGAGTGGGCCTGCAGAACTGAGAATAATTTCATTTTCGGTGGTCACAATGCATATCTCAATTGAATGGTAGGAAATTCCCCCGGATATGGCGAAGCAACAGCTTATGGGAGATAGATAAGGTAATTGACGGATACGAAAAAAATTCGTTAAAATAAAAAAAAATGTTCGTTCCTTCTATCATTACCGTGCCCGAGTTAGCTAAGATTTTTCGCATAATACTCGTAAATTACTGTAAAAAATAATTACGAGTCTAGAATTCATAATATGATATACTTTAGCGTACAACTTAACGGTTTCTTGGATGTCATGGAAAAATGTCTCGCGAACGCACACTTTTCTAGGAGAAAAATTGAAGTGCCAATTACATTAACTATTCATAGATGAACGCTGGGAATTGACTCATAAAGTGACTCACTTGTGATATAATTCATGCTCACATGCTTTTAAGGATTGATATCATAAGATAACGAAAGTTGCGATTCACACAATATAAACTTTCTTGCACGGGTGATGTCACTGAAAATAAATTGTGACACAAAAAAATCTTCCTCGCCTCACATTCGTCCTCAGATCCTGCACAGTGGCCAGTGCACTTCTAAAGAGATCGGGAGCAGAGTTGATGCGGTCACGAGAAGAAAAGAACTTCAATAATCACACCCGCGATTGCTGTGTCCAAGTTGGTTTTCAGCAAATCCGTCAAGCAAGGGTAAGGTGATGTTTTTAAGTACTTGGAGGCATAAGGTTTTCCTTTTTCAGCATATAGGTTGAAAAGTTCTTTCAATATGTTCAAAACATTTTTCGGCTTTGACTTTGCACTCAGAGTGCGACGAACTGGTAGGTTACCAAACGTTTCGCCGGCGCATGCCAGTCCATTCATTAACGCTTGAGTGCGCGGCTACGCTCCGAACCAGTGTTGCCAGATGATTCAAGCCTTGAGTCCCTGAAGGAGCTTGATCAAAGTCGCAAAACATTTTTCCCTCTTCAAAGCTCTACAATTTTACGTCAAAGCTTAGTTGGAGCATATCATCAGATTTTGAGTTTAATATCAAGGCAAAGAATGGACATAATACTTATTTTCATGTCGGGATTGAAACTTTGCCAACACTCTATACGGATTCCTCCTTTTATATTAGACCTCAATCTGTCATATCCCTGAGCGGATGAAAAATCCGGATAAGCTGTAAAAACGCGAGATGTTTCACTTCATGATTGGTTGGGCTAATTGCTCAAAGTATCCATGGCCGTAAAATAGTAATTTGGACCGTCAACAAAGGATCAGCCGCAATGTTTCCAATCACCAATGGACTAGAGTCCAAAAATCGCTCGATCTGGAACTGAAATTGCCGAAACTGTGACTGGCGTAGATTCTTGAAATGTGGTTGAATTTTGACAGCTCAAGTAGCCCTCACTGCGATAAACCGGCAAGCCTGTTCTGAACTGCGCCCACTTCCGATACCTCGAGCGAACCGCCCTTTCACGTGAGAAGCGAGCTGCCGGCGACGCACCCTCCTCCTCTGGCGCCCGGGACCCCATATCACCACCCCACAAACCTTGCCGCCCCCTCCTCCGCTGACCCCCGCCCCCCCCCCACCCAACTAACCCTCCACGTGGGCGACCGTCCACTTGTCCCACGCCCCCCTCGACGGATAAGGAGAGTATTCTCCCTCGCGCGTGTATTCCTCGGAAATGTCTCGGCGTGTGTTCCACGCGTCGGCGGGCAAACAAGTCGCCCATCGATTGATTCCCTCGACCGAGGAGGCGCTGGAGATGAGACTAGTGGCGGCAGAGTGAGTTCTTTCATCGTGCGATGCGATATCCACGTGGACGGGGAGGACGTGGACCGCGCTGAAGGCGGAGAGGGTCCGTTTTGACGGGAGGCACGTGATGAGCGACCCACGCGATTCCATCCGTATCTCACGAGCACATTCAAGGACGTGCCTCCTACCCGTTCTTCCCACTTCCTTTCGACAAACACCTCCTCCTCACCGTCAGCGGTAGAGGTGATGGGATAGCCAACATGATTTAAGGATGAAAACAATTCTACAAAGTTTCGGCTAATTGGTTATCTTAATCGGTGAGAAATTTTAAGCGGGACGCAACCTCTGGCGTCACTTTGTAAACGTTTTTCGTGAGCACATTGGTTAAGTTCAATAAGCAATACACACTGTATTTCTCATAGAGTAATTAAAATACCAGGGGCGGCGCAGCGTATACTCAAGAGTGAGTCAAGGTGATGTCTCTTCCACCATATAAAGTGACCGTTATTTACCATTAGTATACTAGGCGTAAACATTTATTTACACGTTTGCTATTCATAACATGTTGAATAACTGACAAACTGGGATGATATCGGTTTAGTTGACAAATATATGGATTTCCATCTCGAACAAAAAATCTCAAAGAGAAATAGAAGAATTGAAAAGAATATTGATCGCTCTTTAGTGCCTATGCAACTAGTAGCCTTCTAGACAGCAAAAAATAGGAAAATACTTCACTTTAAGGCAAGAAACAAATACTCGTCGTTAGAATATGCGTCTCACATCACGATCTCATACGTTATTCACTGTATTCAAGGGACTCTCAATATTACCGACATGGGTTCACCTGGAATTCGTCGCGCCATCTCTGTTTAACAATATTCTCCAAGGTATTATTCTTTAAGGGCGGATAACGCAATGATATGAACTCAAACGACGACGGTCAATTGAAAAAGGCATCCATTTGTCGAAACCAAGTTCTTAGATAGAGATAAAACAGCATTTACTTCTATATTTGTAAGTTATCGACGGCGCGAACTTCGAGGAGTGTTTGCTCATGGGAGAGCCGGATGAGTAACATAAAACTCTGTCATTTTTCATGAGAAATATTACGCCACATTAGATGTGTGTCAGCAACGTATGAACTTCGAGAATGAGTGTTTGCTCAAATGAGAGCCGGATGGGTCTTATAAACCATGAGAGGCGAATCATTGGTAGTGAGGCACGGTCTTATCTTCTTGAATCCTTGGAGGGGAAGAGATCGGAGGAAATCCAGAGAAAAATGTAAATAGAAGGGAGTATAAATGATCACAAGGAGTAATCACTCAGAGACAAAACCCGGACAAGCCAAATAGAGCCCTAATCTACAAGATCAGTATCTGAGTTCATGCTAAGCAGCATTGAGCGGCCCAAAATCTGTCTACAGCGAAGAGGGCGAAACATAATAGATATCGCACACTTCCACTACATTGATTAAGTGAAACAGACTGAAAAATCAAATGAAAATTTTCTAAATCAAATGAAATTCCAGGAAAATGCGGTGAAAAATATTTTATTCAACCAAATGACGCGCACTAGAAGACGAGAATGACTTACGTTTTGCAGTTACGCAGTGATATCTTTGACGGCGCAGTAGTTGAAATGCTAATGGTACTTTAATACCCGAGAGATTATCGTCCATGACCACTGGATCGAAAGAAAGGAAGCTTCAAAAGGCGCTTCGTCTTCTTTCTACAAAACTACAAATGCAAACGGACAAAAGATAGCGAAGTGAAATTGCATCGAACACCAACAGTAGCTCAAAACGACATAAAAACGTATGTAAAATACTCGAAGCGATTATAAAAGAGGGAAGCAATTAACAAATTTCAGGTTAGAACTATGACATTATGGGTTGACTCTGCATCGTAATTAAAGTTCTCATTCACATTTTTATTGCAACACATCACACCAGTTTACTAGTCAGTCCAACTTGTGGTATGGCTATGCCATTGTACAGCTGGGCGGATAAAGCCCTTGGCCCTTTCTTGCTAGAAAACATAAGTTATCATCATCTGTTTCATTGTAATCTACGGTGACATTACAAAATATTTAATTCTCTACCTTGATAGCGACCAAATAAATGCAAGGAATGAAAGTATTGGGGCAAGCGTTATTTACGTATCACAGACAGTCTTTCCTCCGGTTTGGTGAGATAACTGGGTCTATGATGGAGAAAACGTCAGGAAATACCGAATGTTAACGAGGGAAAATAAACGCCCCTTTACGCACCGTTGACTATGATAACATTCTTGCAAATCAATTCGCGTCTTCCGAGGTTATAATTGGCACACAATAAAAAAGTTGTTAAGTATATCCGTAAAGGGTGGTGATAAAATCGTGTTTCAAAATCTTCCGATAATTCACTCAATAATAAAAAATAGGCTTAAGCAGTTTACCTTCCGAAATGTACACAGAAGTAGAATGTTACAAATAATGTTATAATTTTGGCTGTCGACCCCAGTTTCATGGGAAAAAGGAGCTTTTGAAAGAATACGGTTCACAGAAACATAGGAAAAGTAAAAATAATATGCAATAAGGTAGGAGAACATTTTGGATCGGAAGAGCCAATGTTTTTCCATTTCAAATACTTGCAAATTTTACGGATTATTTCACACATTAAATGTGACTAGTTAAACTTATGAATCAGATTGGACAAATGTGGTTCCAATCGGAGCGCTGGTGAAACTGTAAGAGCTGAAAGCTAGTTTGAGTTTTGTGAGGACTTGGACCGTTTATATTCTGTACATAATAAGTGTGGCAAAGGAAACAATCATTTATCAGATGTACCCAATGAATGTCCTCTGATTCCAATCACTAATCAAATAAGCACGAGAGACATCCAGATCCTAAGATTTGTAGTGGTAGCGAAACTTGTGGCTGCGACGTAATGGAGGGGAAGACTCGTGAGGACGAGATTAGCCATGGAGCAGAAGAGAGAAGATAGTATGGTAAACCACGCCGCCAACATCACTGCATTTAACTTGAGAGAGCGGAAAAGTGTCAACAGAGAGTATAGCGACATTTTCTACGATCCAAACTTGCTAATTTCAAATACGTTTACATTTCTCGCAAGATATTACCCTTTGGAGGAGCCAATCTAAATAACTAATGTAAGAGCCGTAAAGATTTTGAAAGTAAAAGTGAATAGCAGATTGAGTATTTTAAAGCCGGAAATGAAAGCTGGCGTCGTAGGGAACTTTGATAATCAAAATACGGAGACTACCGTACAGGCCCATGCAGAGATAGTCCTTAGGCAATGGACTCTTCCACTGAAAAAGGCCAGCAGCGCAACTGCCACCATGTTCCACAAGAAATGCAATAATTTACGGAACTCCACGGAATCTGATCTTAGTTCAACATCTGGGGCGCTCTTCAGTCAGAGCTCGGTGTCATTAAACCTCGACAATATCCACTATGTGCCATCACATTCTCAACTAAACCTAACCCCTGTATTGCAACAATCGATACAAAACGGTTACGAAAAAACTTTCGTTATTAACGAGACTACACGATAGCGAGTCCTTTCTGAATAAGACCCTTGGGCTCGGAAACATCAAACTCTCGCCCGATTCCGAGGAAAAACCCGCCTTCTCGATACCACCTCAAGAAAAGGCACGAAACACCTCCGATCAGAACGGCTCGACCCGAAGATGGCCCCCTCTAAACGGCCGGGGCCATAAATTACACACGGGGCTCGCTATTATAAAATTTCCCCTTCGCCGGACCGCCGGGAGAAACCTTTTCTTCATTTCCCAAGCCGTCCTTTACACTCTCGCAGCGGCGGTGCTTCCGAGTCGGGGAGGGAGGGAAATGGTTATCGGTTGGTCAGCGGGGAGGAGAGGCCGTGGGTGGTTGGAAAAGGCCCTTTTGCAGGAAGCGTCCCGGCTCCACCTCTCCCTCCCGCCTCCACACCACTCCAACGTGCACATTTCCCATCACCAGTCCATCCGGAGGCAACAACAAACAGCAACAACACCGGAGCCCGCCCCTTTCAACCTCCGCCCGCCCCCACTGGGCCGGCCAATCCTTCAAGCGACCCCTTTGTCGCGGGGGGCAGCAAACTCGGACCGGACGGCGCAAGTTTTCGCCCCAAGATGACCACCGGGTGGCGGGGAGGAGGGGGGTGGGTGGGGTGAGGGCCGGCGTAGGCGGATGGGTAGTGGTCTCGCAGAGCAGGTGGGACTATTCCCAGGGGGGGGAGGGGGAGGACCGCCCCCTCTATTCGTTTCGCCGAAAAATACCCAATTTATATTTTTCCCTTGTTTACTCGCAAACGGGGAAAAAGGCGATTTGAAATATTGCTCTCGTTACGCCATCTCCTCGTCCGCCGCCCTCAAGCGGGCACCCCGTCATCAGCGCGCACGGCCTCCACCCCCACAACCCACCGCCCCCCCGCCTACTCTCGTTCGATTGGTCCCACGACACGGACGAAGGAGTGCGTCGTCGGAGGCAAAGCGAGGGGCGAGAGGGTCGACAGACGGATGGGAGGAGAAAGAATACATGCACGCACTTTGCTCCAGTTAGGCCTCACCTCGAATATACCGCGATGAAGATTTAACCCAAAAAATTAATAAAATACTAAGTAAACCTTCGCTCGCCTAACGCCCACGCGGCGGCACGCAGGGTTTTGTGCAGTTGTATCATGTCAGAATTTATCGCAGTCGTGGTATCACCTTCAGTTAAACACGACATACAAGCTCCTTTTGCACTCACTGCCTGCCCTTTCGTAACACTCGGGAATGGACGAATAATCCCCCCGGGATCCGAGCCCAACGACTCTTCACCACGAGGCCGAGTGAGAGACCCCTAATAGCGTTTGTCAGGAGCCAAATATCTGATTAAGGGATTGAGCGACTCATCCTCATATGCGTCGTACGGCGAGGGTTGCCACGAGGGCGCGCTCTCGGGTACTAGTCACTCAGGATCATTCGATTCGACATATTCGTAGCTTTATCGTTATGGGTCTTTGCAACCATTTCTACCAGATGGCCACCATCAATGTGCTTAATGAGAATGAACTGCCTCAGTACACCCAAGAAAATCAGCAAACACGCGGCGCAAGTCGTCATTTCGAATACAAATGCAATGCCAATTCGACAAAAAACTCTGAACAACCTGCGTTATGCTTATGAAAAATATACCAAAATTAGCGTATTAAGGGTGGAATGGTTCATGTTTCAAACACCTACGTCGAAGGAAGAATACAACTGATATTCAACGACCTCGCCAGTCATTATATATTGGTCATGAATGAAAAGTGCTTAACGAGCATTTATTTATGTAGTAATTAAACATGCGCGGACGCGCTAACGAAAGAAGTTGGCACCCACTCCGCATTACCGCCATTACCATTTCACCCACCTGTCCTCGACGCGCAATTGGCCCCAGGTCGTCGATTCGCCTATCGCTGTCTTCACAAATAACCACCCAACCAACTAACAAATTGATTTGAATGCGACTTCATGGATTTTTATACAGGCACCATACTTTTTCTTCAATAAGTGCGAACTCTAGTAGCTGGAAGATGCTAAATTATTGAGGATTTCCTATCCCCACAAAGGTTGTGAGAGGAAACATAAAGAGAACATTACTGGACTTCACGCGGCAAGGATGATTTCAATCCTTAATGCTACTCTTTTTCACTGAGTCATCACCGATAATGATTGCTTAACCGGTTGGTTGGGCTCAAAGTTGAGTTTGACGGCAACCAGTTTTAATGACGGCATTGTGGTTTTTTCACCCGAGGTCGTAAACAATCTGCGACGAATTACAGCGATGTAAGAACAGCGTCACATGAACTAAGTACTTCAAAACATTTACCCTATCTAATGAATACTAATGTAACAACAACTCAAATGCTTTGAAAGGTACAAATATGCAAGTTTATTTTCCGGGCCGTGACTAGGGATTATATGTAACAAAACACGGGTAGAAATTTTCCCGTCGTACACGGTGCAGCGTAAGGGCTAGGGCATATGATGTAGCTGTGATTTGAGAGACCATTGTGAGAGCTTTCTATTTTAGTCGTTCTTAGGATTTGAGCCCCTACGTCACTTAGCGAGAAACAAGAGTTCCAGGAAATTTAACAGCTCAGGGAAATACCCACGGCGACGTCTCTCTCATTCTTCATCGAATGGACTTCGGGAGAAATATTTCTTTGAACGAACTCCGGAGGCTAAGTACACTAATTCACGTGAATTATTCAATAAAATCCATAATAAAAAAAAACACCATCGTTGACTGAAAGAGGGTTAAAATTTGCACCGGGTTAATTCAATGTTATCCGAGAAGCGGAGTTTCGCTCTCCCTCCTAAGACGGATTTCCAATTTCAAGATGTCACATATCACATACCTAGAGCGCCCACATGTTTCCTAAGTATTTTATAAAATACCTGCCCCCCTTTCCCCCAAAATTCACACTTTTTTCGTTACATTGTATCCCATGATAATATTCCAACTCTTGTGAGTCCTAACGTATCCTTTATGTTTATGCAATCCACATCAAGTCTTTGCACATCCAATTGCCTAAACCGCAGGGAAACTCACGCCTCAAGTTGCCTCGTCGAAGTGCGTTCCCGGCATTAACATATATCACCACTACCGAAAAAGTCCATGGAAATGCGTAGAAATTACCCAAGACTGAAGTCCATTGGGACTGGCTATCGAGCCACTGATCCCAGCCTTGCGGAGCCAATGCGCAGACCATCACCCGACTGTCTGGGAAATCCAGACATGTTGAAAAAAATTATTTAAGAAATGAGTACCGTGAAATGGGATTTCTTAGTGACAGATTTCGGACGTTTTCATTCTCTCGCTGAACAATTATCAACATAAGCGCGAATGGATAAGGTCATAACATTGCAACAACCTTCCCTCATACGACAGTATGTTCCACAAAACCGCATCTTTAATACAAACAGCTATATTAAGGTTAAAAGTTGCATTGTATTTGGCTGCATTTGGTCGGGAAAAAAAGACTGGCATGAAGGTATCCCATCAAAAGTTTATTTACGTTATCTACAATTGGTTTTTGCTTTGGCAACGTTACAATTGTATTAAAAATCAGTAATACACGTACCTCCCCAATCAAGATCTTTTACCTCAAAGAAGCCTCGCTTGACTACTGACCTAGGGGGTTCAATTGTGTACAAGACCAATTCTTTTGAACCTACGTTTCGTGGGCGTTAAACCGAGACTGAACGTAGCTCTTTCGATGTCGTAAACTAAGACTTACGGTGGCTTATTTTTTTTAAGATGGCTGCCCATGATCGTCAGACAAAATGCTCCACAACACATCCCCTATTATTTCCAGAAGTAACGCATATTCCTCCTGAAAGGCACTCCTTGATTTAGCCATGGCGAGAGAAAAGATGAGAGTCGAACAACGAAATTGATAAATGAAATTCTAGAGAATGGTTTCAGAGGAAGAAGTACTCCGAGAAATTCATGGGGATGATTTGGCGGGAGAAACTTTTAAGAGGAGTATACGGAGCGTGTACGAAGTAATGAAGAGTGTGATAGAAGCAAAAGCGGTATGCATGAATAGTTGGATATGCAATTAAAAACATGGCTAGTTTCGCACGTCTCAAGGGTTTCCTGTGCTAAAAATCTCGTTTCAGGCGCTCACCACTTTATCGGCAGCGGATTTACCGTGTTGATACTTGCGGTATTTTTTCTTCGGTAAACGAAGAATCATAATATATGTGGAATAACTTTCTTATAAGGCGTACACACATTGCAAATAACGATACCCCAATTATCTGTAATAACCCTAGGGATGTTGCCGGAGACAGAAACAAGGATAAGGATTTCCTATCCTCCTCAAGTAGAGATAATGCTTCATCGACGCATAAATTCTACTGTTTTCTACATAAATATATATTCTATATATTTTCTTACTAAAATAATACTGTTTTTGAATTATGGCCACAGCAACGAGAATTGTCCAATCCTACATTGCTCTCGGTGCGCGTGACGCAAGAAAAGACTAGAGAGCGAGGATGTCACGCTGATGCAGCCCGTCTACCCCCACTACACACCCCTCAACAGCACTTGTTTACTACACTCAGGGGGAGGATTTGTAGCCCATGGTCGGTGGTCAAGTAGCGCGGAATGGACTGCGCTTATCCCGATTGGAAGGCATGATGTGCATTAGTACGTGTGCGCAAAAAAATCCGAATCGAATGCTAGACGATGAACTAAAGCGCCATTTTATTTCATATCAAACCATATCTACATCCACATACTGGACCGATGGACTTTTTGGGAGGTGACCGACAGCTAAGGTCATTTGCGCCATAGGGGATAGGTAAGGGGGGGAAGGGTGGATGAAAACCCGGCGTCGGCATTAGCCTGCTCTTAACGAAAGTCGCCAAGGGGACCACGGTTTAACGTCTCATCCGACAGACGGAGTACTGTACTTGAAGTGCCCTCCACAAGGCACTCAAGTAAGGATCGGGTTTCCTCTGAAAAACATCCTCCCCTGTAGGGATTTGAACCCTGGCCGTCCGTATGGTTAGCCAGTACTCTAGCCACCACACCAACCCGATCCCCCATCCACATACTACCTGGCGAGCCACCACATAAGCGTGTGACGGGGGGTGTTAGGTCACCAGCCGTGTAAAGATGTAAGGGATAAGGTTTTTGGAGGAGAAATGGTGACGTGTACTATGGGAGTGTATTTAGTGAAGCTTAGTTTTATTGTGGTCACTTATTATGCGCGAAAAGAACGAGGTTTTGTACCTATCTGTTCGGCAATGTAAGTCTCTTATTTAATCTCTTCTGTCAGACCTAGAGATGTTGTGAGACTTCGTAATAATATTCTGTGTCACTATGAAACACAACAGTTCTGCATTTCTCAAGGAACTTAAGCCTAGCGTGTAGCCTCAAGGTCTCTAGGGGCTCCCACATTAATCCCTCTAAAAGTTATGAGACACTATATGTTCACTCATAACTGTGTTTAACGAAGCGTGCTGCTTTTCTTTATATTTCATTAATTTCTTGGTTAAATTTTTATGACCGTATGATATACCGTACACTATTAGTCACTTGTGCATACCTATAAGTACATTCTCACGGGAAATTTGGTCTGAAGTTTAAGAATAAGGTGCAGAATGACCGTTGATATCGATGCACTCTATACTTACACCGAGCCTCCAACTTCGACAATTATGGCATGTCTATATCATAAATCATTCACATATTACGCCGGACGGTATCGTCCGCTCTATGTGCCCACCACTGACCAAGACAGACTATGCAAGATTTCAAGAAATCTTCATTCTTCTGCAATTGTATACGATAGTTTTATGTTATGTAAGCTAGATACTCTTCTCAAAAGAAATTCGGTTTCCGCAATCTCTTGTACTGCGGCATCCCTTGGGGAACATTGATCTCTAGCCATTTAAGGCGTCTCGTCTTTCGTTACTAGGAGTCCGATTGCATTTTCCTTCAATAAATGACGACGAGGAACTGAGATGACACCCAAATTCACCGCCATTAACTCAAGAACTGCCCTAGAACCGGGGATGGGTTTTTATTTACTCTCAATCCACTCCTTGGGTAATCTACCCCTTACCATCTGATCCACTTTCACTTCAATGGCGTACATAGCTTTAGCAATTGGCCACCTCCTCAAATAACCAACCGAGTAAATAAAACCAGATGTAAGGTGATCCCAACACGAGACAAGGCGGAGAAAGCACAACACACTTGGCCCTCCATAAAGTCTTACGAAATACACGAGTGGCCCCCAAATACAGCGAATGGGCCCGAGCGAACGTGAACGAAGCGCCTGGGGAAGAAAGCATTCACTGCCTAGAGAAGGTCTCAAATGCTCGTGAGCGGACTGATTCACTCTCTATAGGTTGGAAAGTCCCTCCTAAGTGGCGTGGGCGAGGAAGAGAGAGGTGGGCCGAGGGAGGGAAGGGAAATGGGGGGGGAGTCCAAACACCCCCCCTCTCAGTTGCCGCGGCAACGCCAAAAAGTTTACGTTCGGTCTGAAGGAAGCGGCACGCAATGGCGAGGAACTCGCAAGGGAGAGACCAAATATGATCGCACCCAATTATTCATTCTATTCACGGAAATCTCGCGGATGGAGGATCGGGACGCGGTCGCGTGCGCCCTGCCACGGCGCCCGGGCGCGTGCCACGCGGGTCGAAAGGCCCACCGCGTGCCTCCCCGGTTCCGAATTCTCGGGGGCCGGCCCTTCTTTCCGCACGCGCTTTATTCGCGGGTTGTCGCGGGCGAAGGATTTCGACGTGCGCTGAGGACCCGTTAGGAGTGGCGTCGAGCGGAAACAGCAGCCGCGTTCGCTTTTCTACGACTCGATCACGGTTTCCTATAACGCCTGAGCTCGCGTTATAGACACACTCCAACGCGCTTCCGTATATAAGATGATGAGAATAAATTTACGGAAATAAACTGCAGAACGGACAGGTTTAAAATGTCATTTTTCCCGCAAACGATGTAAGACCAAAACATTTGCCGATGAGGCTTTTAACTAGGTTTTTCCATATTTATTGTAGCTAACTTGTTGATTTTTCCCCGAACGTCTGTATCCTCATCCAATACCTAGCACTAACAGCAGGCCATGCATATTTGCGGTGTAACCCTTGTACCACTATGCATTAGTGTAGTTGTAATCTGTGCATTTGTGAAATTTCAGTAGGTTCTTGCTAACGTATCAGTAGCTGTTGTTACATTTACTAAAGCCAAGTATTTTTTAATGCAAGTTGATGTTAACTCACTCCCTCCCACTCACCATTGAGATAGCTCGCAGGGAATTACGCAGATGTAAATATCAATCGTCGTCGTATATATCAATCACATCGTTATATATCAATTCCACTAATGAGAGCAAAAACGTGATCGTCAATATTCATTTTTTTCGAATGCTTTAAAGTACTGATGTAGGACATTCTTAATACAGTAACAGCTACATTGCCCTTATAGAGTAGTTTTAATTTTAGGCGACGAAAACGACGACGCAAAAGAAGAAACTGCGATCCCACCCCAGGTGACGTGGCTCATAGGGTGTGGGGCTCACATATCCCGCTGTGTGGATGCCCGCTTCATTGGTTGCCCTGGGAAAATAACCGCTAAAAAGGGACTCCAAAGAAGAAGTAAGTAACTGACTCCATAATAGAGTAATGATTGGGAAAAATCTCCCGGATACTGAGGCAAAACTCACAGCACCCCCACCCAAATGAATGCAAGGCTGCGTAACTTGTGTACATCAAGACAACTCTGAGGACAGTGAGAATATCTGAGAAGTTTTTTCGATAAAACTAGAAGAATGTGGAATGGATACTGGATTCTAGGTAATAGACATACACGAAAAGGGTGTTCTTAGTAGATGTCCCTTGCCCCCCGTGATTCCTCCAAAAATAGGGAAACTGGTGGTTATATGGTATATTCCTCCCCTCCAAATTCCCATGAAGTGGCAACCCTCCCCAAAAACAACGACTTTGATCCACCCCTGGTCATGATGCAGTTATGCCCTAAGTTACCTCGAAAATATGCGGAGTGAGACTTGTATTAAACGCCCACCACCAATGAGATAATAGCTTTTTCAGGAGGTGACCACCGGAGGATGGGAAAATTTAAATTGTTCAAATACATGGAAAAGTCATTCCATTCCCGAAAATAATTAGCCACTTAGATTGGTGACCGCTTTAGGGAGGTGGCCGCGGAGGTAGGTTTCACTGTGCTTAAAAACACCAGACGTCTTACCGGTACTGTAATACTGTCATGTAAGTCTTCGGCGAACAGAAACTCGTGAATATTGTAGGATACGGTAGCTGTAAGGTGACATATCAAACCCAGCATAAATGTTTCAGTAGATCAATATGCTCAGGTGTTTGAATATATTGATAATTGGAAGAGTTATTCCCGTAAAACAAAAATTGACTTTTTCGACGAGACAAAAGTGATTATTCTGTTCGTGCAGTAAAACAAAATAGACACACTTAAGCTAGCGCCCAAGGTAAGGAGCCTATGAAGACGTCCAAGGGACATAACCAAGTGACACATTCAAGGAACACGATTGCATCTGAGCACGGAAAGAGCAAGAATATGATCACGTTAGCGCTAGAACGCTCACAGTTAGGAACTTACAAACTTCATTAATTCGGAGTGTTCATCCGCTCCGACGAAAGGAGAAATGAATCCTTGTTTTTAAATGAGTCAGAGGAGGCTCTTCGGAACAAAGAGAAGGACAAACACCAGAACGTCAGAGATCGCATACTTCTTAGCGGGTGGGGGAAGCAGCTTCGCAACAGGCGCTAGCTGGACAAAAGTGGGATGGATGAAGCCACAGCTGTGTGGTTCATCTCATCTCTGTTGAATGCTGGCTGGGGCTTCTTCCGCTGCCCAACTTGAAATGTCCGAAGCAACTCGTTTCATGTTCACATTTCATGGTTGTTGGCGAGATACAAATATTTTTCCTCGCTCATCAAATTGATGAACTTGTAGTTACAATGTAATTTACATTCTGATCGTATGCATTTTTAACTCACTTGATCTCCCCCGTGGATCTGCCCCTGGCATTTACAACATAACACTAATATATGCCATTCCCGTGGCTCATGCATGAAAACGGAAAAATTGTGTCCACTTACACCGCATGGTATCGGTTTAGACTTGGGTTTTGGAAACATTTGCGGGCAACGGAGGAAGTCTGAAGATAAACCCTTATGAAAAGTTCAACTTTCTTGCCTAAATTTTGTCGCGTTTTAAATGATGAACCCGTCCAAACGCAAAATAAATATACGGCTCCACTCATCTCCTCACATGCTTTCCTTCCGTCCCACCTCTCTGGTCAGTCGTTTGATACAAAACGGGGAAACTGCCGTAATGACTTAGCTAGTCGGTTGTTCTTCAGATTGTAACCCGGTGCTGAAAATATTGAACCTTCAGCTTTCACCAGATCGGATCACAGGAGTCAATTAGGGCAAAAAACGTAAAAATAAGCAAGTTAATTTTCCGAGCGGACCATTTCATAGGCTTGAGACGGTTTGAGGACCTACCCCCAATCTCCATCGAAGAACTACGCCCGTGTCACATAAACAGTTCGTCCACAAAGACTGTCAATGGGTTTGAAGACAATATAACGTGCATCGTTCACATGAAAATGGTTTGGTCACTGACATATCACGCATGGCAGCTTGATTCATTCCGGCTTCCTGCGTGAGAAAATTTATCCAAAAAGCCGAAAATTTCAATAGAAACTTTTTAATGTTTTCCTCCACCTTATATTCGAAACAGTGCAATTGCTACCAAGACTTGTGTTTTCTAATACTCGAAGCGATTTCATTTACCCAAGAGCCTACAATCAGAGAATTGATAAGAACGTACGTATTAATCCCAGCATTACAGCGTAATGAAAGCGCCGCGGGCGTGGTATATCTCAACACTGCTTTCAGCATCCATCCAGCCGCAAATTTCCATGTTATAGGCAAACAAAATGCCAGGAAACACTGTTACTACTTACATTTTGGGATTTATATTAGTAACGAAACAATCTGACTCATCAAATGGCCTTCTTTGACTGAAACCAATGATTGGCAAAAAATGCTATTGGTTAAGATAGGTACGTTATCATTAAAAGCATGGATTGTTTTACATTTCATTTCAGAATTCACCCCAGTTGAAGAAAATACATGTCTGAAGAACGACGTTTCATTTGCTTCATCTTCATCTGAATACCACGCCTACTTACAGCATCTTGCATCCACAAATTTCAATAAAAATCCAAACTTTTCGCAAGGACTTACATAAAAACCAGAAAATGCAACGAATATTTATGTTATACGTTATAAGTTTACACTTAACATGACACTCATGTTCATATGTTGCACTAGTTTCACTAATTTCCTCAAATGTAGCGTTTTAAAAAGCGATAACTATTTATCTCTATGATTTTAACCACGCCATACGCTATTCAAGTACCACAGAAATTCGGTACAGGTCCACTCCCAGCGTGGATAATCATTGGCGACAATTTACGTCAACCAATACTAATATTCCTCAAGAAAAGGTGGACTTTCCTGATCTCAATTTCGCTCGAAGCTTTTTAAAGTGACCCTAAGTCTTCTTCCTCTGAACATCCAAAGCCTGCCTTGCTGAAATGGGAAAGCCATATATCACACATGCATAAAATTACGCGGAATAATTTGAATGTACCAGTGATAAATGACTATAAGTGTGAAATAAGATCACATTTTCAGCAGAAAATGTGGGCCAAGATTTTATTTATTATTTGCCCATTTAAAAGAAAAAAAAATATATATATACAAATAAACATTCAAACAGAAAGGAAGAAAGAAAGTGGATAGGAACACATAAAATTGATAAAACACATAGGTGGTGTGAAGATGAATGATGGCCGATTCCAAGCGGAAAAAATTTGACTGGACCGGGAATCGAACCATGGACCTTCGGATTTCGGATTGCCGCTGTGCGGTCTGAGTGAAACAGATAAATTGAGAACGAAGGAAATATAAAAGAAACTAACGCTCATAATTTATTATTTCACATTCCAATATTTACCCTACGACCCAGGGAAAACGAGCTTAGGAGTCAATGTGCACATATCCTGCCGCTTCGTAGTGTACTTTTATATTTCTATACAATGACAGCACCTAAACAGCGTATTCATGATGACGTTTGCCCTTCGATAACAGCGCGAAGCCCCTTGAGAATATCGGCACCTACGAAAGCCGTACTGTAATGCGGTACCATGGAATGTCAATGATACGGATGTCACTAAAATTTCAGGAGGGCGTCTTCATATTGGTAATGATTTCTATATACTAAGCATTCACTATGATTGCTTTTGCAATAAAATTCGCCTTAAGGATCCCAAACTCCTTGTAAGTAGTAAAAGAAACAATCGTGTAACCATGAGAAACCGCATGTTTCAATGACATTATGGAAATTTGTATTCATTCGATGAATAATATGGTAACCTTGAATTGAAAAAGATACAAACACAACTACTGGGCACATGCCACATGACGTTGTCAGAATAAATCGAACGCCGATCATTATGGAGGTCTCTTAATGACGCCGCAAAAGTACAGCAGAGACTTCGTTTCGTCCGATACTTTAGCAGTAATCTCCGTATCCCGTTCTTATAAGAAAGCATTGAAGCCCGTTCCGTCCAAAGAGCAAAGTGCAGACACGGTGGAATTTGACCCAATCCACCGCTTCCGGCAAAAACAATACACATACAACAACCGGACGTCGCGTGGGGCTACGCGAGTCCCACTGCGTGACGTGCTATCACGTGGAGGGCCGAAACGGATCTCCTCTCTGGCGAGACGATCGATACACCAAGTGGGTGCGATTAGGCGTCCGAGCCGTAACCTTATCTTAACTCCCGCGGCCGCGCGCGACGCCGAGAATTTCGGCCCGAGTGGCGGAGTCGCCGCACGTCCCGAGCAGCGCTGCGCCAACGCACTCGATCCACGGACTCTCTCGCTCCCCTCCCGGCCACTCACCTGCCGACCGCTCCCCGTTCCACGCACGCCAAAGCCTTTTCATCGGATGGAGTTTCTCAAGATATCGACACGACGGGGAGAGCGGCCGAGTGGCACTCCCCGCGGCGACCCCTAACCGGATAATTACAGCGGTTAGCGGGACAATGGCGGGGTCGAGACCCAAGGGGCGACGGGGTATTCTCGCTGACAGCTTCTTAGGAGGGGGGAACGGGAGGAGGAAAGTGCGCTCCGACGGGGAAACTAGAGCACGCGGAGGAAATAATTCAGGAAATAATGTGGGTGCTTATCGAAGAGCCGCGAAAAGCATAATTGTAGTCCCTTGGGGTGAAATGAATCCGCTGTTAAGCTGAAATTTTTTTGTGGCCGACATTATCGCATTTACTGAGTTTAATCCGGGCTGAATGAAACAATCGACACGAGGAGAGGTTTTCATTCGCCAGCGACCTCACTTCACAGACATGTTCGTAAGTGGAAGAAAATTATGAGAATCGGGTGACTGCGAACACTATTGAGTGCAGGCCATGAGGAGGGTCCGGGTATGAATCCCGGCAATGCCGAGGATCTGTCGTTTCCTACTCGGTAGCCAAGTGGAGAGTCATTCGCGAAGAATGTCAAACTGAGGGCTCCTTACGTTTAGAGAATGAAATTGCCGACACCAGGTTACTTTCAACCCTTCCTTCACTCTCAAGTAACATTATCTGTACCTAACCAATGACGGAAACAACCTCGAGAATCTTGCGTCACACCTACATCAGCGTAAGATTGGTAAAACTAATCATGAAACAAACGTATAAATAAATAAAATATAGCAAAAAAGTAGATGTTTTTCGGGAGAGACACATTGAAAGTCATATAGTTCGTGTTACAACACAAATACTCTCAGAACTATGCATCTGAAAGGCATCTGTTGCTTCATACACTAATTGATAACGTCTCTTGTAACCCAACTGAAACCGAAAAAATGAATTCTTTCCACCATAGAGAAGTTGAGTAAAATCATCGCTATCAAGTACACGTGAAGGTCATGCACCTGAAAACCTTGGAACTGATATATTCCGCCAAAGAGGAAAGAGGTCGATTCAGCGCTCTTACATTCACGAAATACTTTCAGAATCACAAACACATATTTACACCCAACAATTAACAATTCATTGATGTGGAAATGAATTACGTAGTCTAGATAGAGTATTTAGCTATTAAGTTCCTCGGAAACCGAGACATAAAGCTCTGCTACAGGGGCTATTGTGAGACCGAAATATATCCGGGCACTTCTTCCATTCTTCGCTCGAATGCCTCCACATGGTTGACGAGCCCCAGGGACAAATGTGCAATCCCTGAAAGGCACGAAAGGATGAAAGAGGGGCTGAAGGCCCAATATGCCGGGCGACGAAGAAGTAACATTTGAATAAAATTGATGTGTGCTAAGACGAGATCGTAGTTTAAGGTTCGAATCCTCAACTCCTCGGAGACAACCACCCCACGTGCTCACCCTAAGGCAAACAAAACACGAGAGAGATATCACACAACTACCCTCGCTTCCCCATCAAAGAAACATTCTGTCGGGCTTGATATGCGATTTCCTCAATAGAGGGAGGGGAGTAGACGGTAAAAAAAGGACACACATAAAAATAAGAAGATCAGGGGGCGTGCAGCTGACGGTGTGGCGAATACGGCCTCGTCCCGCCGGGGCGCCGTTGCAAATGGGAGGTTGAGTGTGAAGGGGGGACGAATGAGGACCATAAACCCACCGAAAACACTATGCATCAGGGTGACTCATTTCCATAATAGTTTCCTGAGTGATTTTCGACGTGGGGAGGGCTGGAAAGGAGCCGTAAGCGGGCCCAAGAAGGGTGCTCGGAAGAATGGCACCACACCACTGGGTATATTGACCAAGGAGGAGGCCCGCTCGAGGAGAGTGTACGCCCCTCCCCGTCACACCCTTAAAGGGACATAGAATAGCCACGCTACAAATTGTTCCATCGATAGAGCTGCCATAAGAGGGCGAGGACAAACTCGGTGGCGGCATAAGGTGCGACAGCTTTCTCATCCCGACTCGCTTTCATGTGGCGGCCTAAGGGTAGGGCTCTTCCGGACCTCCCTCATCTCCGTGGGCCATCGCCCGGATAAAAGACACCCCCGGAGTCACTCGTTAGACGGACCTGAGGCGCGTGGCTCCCAGCTCGCGTCCTCCCCTTCCATGAACATCAGCCCGTCCCAGATTTCCAACCCCCCATTCCATTTTTCTCATGGAAGATAAGGTTCGGCTCTGTTGGGATCCGCGTGAGTGAGTAGTTACGTGCGCGACCGGCATGAGTCAGATGCTGCAAACCCAAATCTCTTTTGATTTGATATACTCTTGGTCACCAATATTCCAAAATTGTACCTCTTCCATTTAAAAAGTGTTCATCATTCATGTTTTGACAGCCACTATTAACTTTTCTCCACTATTATTCAACTTTTTTCGCGTACCCCTTAACATCCAAGAGCGTATCCCTTCCATGGGTGAGTAACGAGGTCGATGCTGGTCCAACGGAAGACGCTCACGATAGTTTGAAGAAGGTCACTGGAAAACCAGACACTTACTAAAAGAAGGAAACCAAACTTCTCACCATCCACTTATCTTATTTAACGGCAGAACGTACTTAAGCGCACAAAGCATCACCTTAAGGCATATTGTTGCTATTGAAGTAGCAAGTTAGAAAAGTGCATCAGAAGAGCACGCTTAGGACGTCGAAAGACGCGTTTTGATCGAGTGGATGACAATTTTTTTCACGAAGGAAAAATGAACGTCAACTACCGCTGATTTAAGAGCAAAACTGATATTTTAGGAAACAGCAACTGCAAGATGGAATCCCCCGTGATGTTTCGAGTTCCAAAAGCGTTACATTTGTCAAATTACAAGGAGCCAAGAATAACTCACCGATACATTCCATTAGCATGTATTTTCTTCCACAATTGATGCAATTTTCCCAGTCATCCAATACAGTACCCATTTTCGAACTAGCCTAGATCTTATACAATGACAAACAAGGCTCAAAAACTGAAAACATTAAATCACTGGAGAATGTGGATGTGAAAGAAGCTAGAAAATTTTCTGTAATTTACCAGATTCTCAGACAGTTCAGTTTTCCTGATTACCGTAAGTGATGGCATCTTAGTAACAGTTTCGTTCTTAATTTTCATTCACGATTTACGAGGCAGCTTCCTCCCCATTTTCGGTAATTTTTGCACTTTCCTTGACCTCATTTCAAATAAAATAAGTATGAAAATTCCAAATCATTCAAAACTTAGACGAACATCGGGGAAACCGAAATCGGAAAAATACATACCCTGATGCATCCCTACTCTCCAGCGAGTTTAATTCTCTCTGTTTGCATCCGCATTGACACCCTCAGCCACCCATTTTTTATCAACATTCACGAGACAATTTTCCGCCCGTCCACCAGTTCTACTCACGCACTGGGTAAATATGCTCCGAAGGATGAAGAAACGGCAAATGAGAATTTAGCGTTAAAAGAATCAGTAAAGAACACCAGATAGCATTTCAAAGAACTCCATGATCGAAAAATTGAAACAGATAAAGTCAATGAAACAGCTGGAGAAGAGTAACACTAGTGAGACAATAAAATAAGAACACCTCAAGTCCGGATAAAATGTGTAATGAGATAAGAAGTTAAAAATGTTAATTAATGAGCGATCCAGGAATGTTATGAACTATGAGCATTCCGAGGGTAATATTCAACATAACTATTAAAGAGCGGGGAATGAAGACGAAGCATACTTGCACCCCTTTTTTAAAATAAATGAAAGATAGGACACTGCAAATTACAGGGGTTCATTCATCAAACTATACACAAATATTATATCCTCAGAATTAGTTCACACTCAGACAAACAACAAAGCTACCGAGAAGAATCGCTTTCAGCCTTCGAATGACGTCAAGTACTCGAGAAGTCATTGGAATACAATATGCTCGCCTTTCTTTGTTCTATCTATCTGACCAATTCAGTCGACCGAGCCCAACTGCTAAACATCATTGGCATACACAGACATAAGAACGTGCCAATAGAATACATGAGCATATCAGCAACCTCAACAAAAAACTCAAACAGTAAAGAATACAGCAGAAATTAACAGAGGAAGTTAGCACTTAGATTGGATTAGATATTTGGGGAGGCGACCGACGGCTAAGGTCATTTGCGCCATAGGGGATAGGTAAGCGAGGAAGGGTGGATAGAAACCCGGCGTCGGCATTAGGCTACTCTTAACGAAAGCCGCCAAGGGGACCACGGATTAACGTCTTATCCGACAGACGGAGTACTCTACTTGAAGTGCCCTCCACAAGATACCCATATAGGGATCGGGTTCCCTCTGAAAAACATCCGCCTCTGCAGGGATTTGTACCCTGGCCGCCCGTGTGGTAGGTGAGTACTCTAGCCACCACACCAACCCGATCCCCCAGTTAGCACCTAGGGGCGGCAGTCTCTGTCCATTACTATTGAAGATGCTGATAAACGACATAGACGGCATAAGACATAATGTGGGCGTCGCCTCGACAACCATTAGGTTTAACTGTCGAGTTGTGACCACGACTACTCTTATGGTTGCCGCGAAAGAGGATGATCTACAACCTCTTCCGTTTACCTTAAACCATTCTAATACCAAATATAATAAGATAAATTTCAAAATCGAACCCGTGACCTAAAGTTAAAACCCTCTGCGACGTAGAAAAACCATTGAAAATACTCCAATGAAATAAGTAACGCAACTCAACTACTAATGAAACGAACCATATGTTTACGGAAACCTGAAAAACGAGTTGAGAAATATAGTGATTTAGGCTGCCTCGGTCACAGAACACTTAAATGTACCAGGAAAAATAAAAACGTACGATACGCACGGAAAGCTCATCGCACGTACACAAAACCATAAAACCTCACGTGTCACAGTCATCAGGACATACTGTGCAGAAACGACAGTTTAAATAACACAACCTAAATGACTATTGAGAAAGACAAATATGCAAAAGATAAGGACCATGAATGAGGAGTGCACTTTTGGCTGGAAATAACATCGATTTACTTGTCTGTGTCGGATAATGATATTTTTAAAAGTCTGGGCTTTTTAACTGTTTGTGACCAACCATTATTTGGTGTTTTTATCTCACGCCCATTTTAATGTGAGTTTTGTTGCTTTTATTTGTCTATTTAATTATTTATTTGAAATAACTTGACATGACGATGTTAGGTTGACGTGATGCAAATGACCTTAGTCGTCGAAGCACCCTAATACTACTACTAACATCGATTTACAGCAGCAAACAAACACAAGCGACTTGGTCAGTTAAATAAGCGACCGTAGAATACCTGGTGATTTACACGTCAGCAGAAAGCAGACTTCTCCGCATTGCAAGGGAAAACAAACCCATCACAGTATTGAAAGAATTTCAGGAAGATGTAGTGGGAACTGGAAATCCAGCTTCTAGGATTAAGAAAACCCCCGACTGAAAACCGAATCTAGCCTATTTCGAGAAAAAGAAGCATAAGGTGAAGACTTTTTCAATGATAACCCGTTTCGGATACCATGAAATTTGAAAGCATTGGTGAACGCGAAGGGAAAACGCTGAACGAAGGAAGTACCCGAAAGTTTCCTGATACTCAAGAGCTTCATCTTTTCACAGCCTCCATGAATTTTACTTCCTCAGCGATATTTATCATCAATTTTCTTCACCAGACTTTATTCTCTCATCACCAAGAACTATCCATATTAGCCAAGAACTTCTTCATTGATGATTACCATATTAGCTACATGTAGAGGGGTTAACACCTAACCAGTACAGATGAAATGGGAGTTAATAATAAAAAAACTATATCTGTTGTCACTAATAAAGTAAACGACGGCTTCAGTCGTGCGGGCGAGGACAAAGGTATGTGAGTGGGGATGAACAACGTTTTAAGGAATAAGAAGCATTGGCCAACTCGTGACGAAAATCTACGGTCCACAACTTCTCACCGCAGAGGGAGGAAGTGTGATCACGGTGCCCTTTCACGGGCGCACGAAACCTCTTGGCCTAAATCATTAGCCTGCCACAGGGGAAAGGAACTTAACCTCACTAAGTTGAACGTGTGAAGCTTGAAGCGTCTAATGCCTTCCAATAAGGGCGGGATGACACTTATGTAATAACATCTTTGGAACCAACTTGGGTATGATCGAGGGACTCTTTCGGAGGGGTTCTTTCGTGCCCCGAGCAATTTTCCGTGGCTCGCGAGAGGAGGCGCAGGAAACACACGCTAGCGACGGAAGAGAAGGGAATTAGGGATCAAGACCTCCGCCACAAACACCACGCCATCCAATTAACAACCAGGGGTGGTTCGTCTTCCAGTAGAAGAGGGGGGGGGACGCGCGTCAGGGGCGGCAGAGGGATGGCTAACAGGGTAGGGGGCGTCAGAGGTGGCAGGGGGTGGGGATTAGAGGGTGGGTGGCACAAGAGACCGGGCGTGAGTGACTTGAGGAGTGTGGCGTTGTGGGTGGCCCCTCAAACCCTCTCACTGGCGAAAGGCGTTTTTAACGAGGAGGCCCGTCATTCGAATGGCAAAAGCGGGGACGGAGTTGGGGGGGGGGGGTAAGGGGGGACATGGGTGGAGGCTTTCGAGTCTCATTCGTGGGGCGTGGGGTGGAGTGGGGGAGGAGGCGGCGAGGATATCGAAGTGGAGTACCGCAGTGTGTGTGGCGGGGGGTGTCCAATACGTGACGCCGGCTTTCTCTCAAGGTTTACCTCCCACCCGCACACCCGACCCCAGCGACTTGCGAACTCTTCCCAGCCGTCGCGTTTGAACCTCCACATTCTTCTCCCCCTCCTCCACCGCACGTGACATCACCCCACCCCACCAATCTTGAAGAAGACATCCCCTCACAAATGGACGATCCAATTTCTCATGCCCCGTGCTTACTTCCCGCACATTTTTCCGGCTACGCTCCCCGACCCCTCCCCGCCGATCTCATTGTGTGCGACTCCTCGGCATGAAACCGCTCGGGAGGTGAGTCTCTGTGATTCCGGCACCATTTCCCCATCTTCCACTTCCATAACCCACGGAGACACCCCTCGAATTGAATACGCAACCACATCCAATACAACAGTTCCTGAATTGAAGAGTGGAGCCGTCAATGCGTGGGTCCACTGCGGGATGGAGCCAGTTTCGTTCGTGCACAGATTAGGGCGAGACTTTGTTAACATGTGCTTTACAGTAATATGTATAGATGAAGGTGGAAAAAATTGCATGCTACAGATTTTTCGCAAAGTCATAACCTTGGGGCATTTCACATATATTTCAAAATTATTCGATGAATAATATTTTCTCCATAACTCGAAATAATGCGTTTTACAATATTATAATTATACAAAACAAGAATCACAGTAAACAGTAAAAAACGCGTATGTACATACGATTTTCGCTTATATTTCTATTATACGCCGATCATCTGTAATTACAGTGCCGTGATTAAAACGAAATTATTTAAGATAACTCTTGCATTAATGATACTAATATATGAAAGGGGATATCCACCGTAAAAATTGATGTACTTCAGTAAAATAGCGGCCCAAGGACTTTTTTCGACCTACTTGAAAAGTTACTAAAATTTGCACTCGATGACTGACGATTAACCCTCTTACCACCTTAACTCCACGTCACCGCTCAGTTACTGCCGTCGGAGTCGATTTTTAAAAACTAGTCTCTAGTGCTTCCTTCATTTAACGAAATATTTACATAAAACAGAAGAGTAAACAGGGACAATAAACTTAAAAGATAATAATCACGTAAAGCACTAACGAATTACGAAAGTGAAGCTCGTCTTGGTCAGAAATAGCCCTCCGATTTCTTCATCAAAGAGTTTCATTTGCCGATCCGATATGAATGCTCGATCGACCGTATGTACTTCATTGACTGAGGACGTTTAGATATGCGAATATCCGAAAAGAGATAAAAATAATACACATATCTACAAAAACTGGAGAAATTCAATGGCATTTTCCCCCATTTACATCTAATCCTGTAACTATTCTCAAATAGAGAGCGTTTTAACTGCACTGTTTCCTGAATTGGGAGGGTACAATGCATGATAGGCGGCGATAGAGAAATAAGTAAAGCAAGAAAAGTCATTTTGGATTACATTTTCCCTCGCCGATCCACGTTAGGATACATGTCATTTTTCTCAATCTATCGTACTTGGGACCATCATATCTGCTGCGTAATACCCAATCATTTAATTATTGGGATGAAGTTTCAATTAAAAAGCTTCCAAAATTTCATTCTATGATTACTACCACTGTTACGACTACCTTATCTCTATGTCGGGGGAGAATCATTGGGCAGAACATTCCAAAAGTTCCGCCATTCAAGCAAGTTATAATATCAATCTCCGATGAAATTTCGCCCATAAAACATTCACAAGAGAGAGAAATTGATAGAAAGTCAAAGCCACAGTAAAAATCGTGTTCCTGGAATTTATGCCTTAATTTTCACAATACCATTCAGAAATAAAGAACTAAGTCATGAGGCTGAAAATCAAAAATCCAGTCCCAACTTTCATTTTTCCATGGTTATCCATTTGAAAAGTTGTCTCGAGTAAAAAATGTATATCAGAATACAAAATACATAATCTCCCGGTCGTATTTCCCGATACCTAGAGCGTGGATATATTAGAAGGACGTGACATGTTAGCCGCAGGATACGTGTCTGCAACGTCGAATTCGCGGATCAACTCACAGCAAAGAGAGGATGACAAGCGCTTAACTCAAATTTCTAACCGGGCATGACATTCAGGCGGCCCGCGGGCCGCATGCGGACATTGGAAGCACACCAGCGGCCCGCACCAAGGAGGCACATAGGCGGCTCGCAAAGGATACTTTACGGAGAAGACTGATAAGCCGGCCGAAATTTCGTTTCAGTTTTTACAGGCAATTTTTATGTAGATGTTACTGTTGCATACACGTCTATGTTGCAGTTGAAAACATTTATTTTATGTTTTGTCGAAATATTGACTTAATAAGCACTGAAAAAGGAAGCTAACCACTAAACCATTTCGTGATACATTACATGTTTCTAAGTTTGTGTGATCAAAAATATTCAAATAATTTTTATTGAACGACTGCAATTAGTACAAATATGTGGCTCTAATGAAACACAAAGATGACCCTCACACTCGTATGGTCCCCGCGGGACCCTCAGCTTGGCATGTCCGCTGCAGATTACGGAGAGGAAGCCATCGCGATCGGCGGCCATCGCCGCCGGAAATTTCATAGCACCCTTTGCAACAAATCGGGCAAGAATTGCCGGCGAGCCAAAACACGCTTCGCTCCCTTCCCCCCCCCTTCCCTCCTACTCCTCCCCCACACCCAACTCGCATTACATTCCGCACGCGGGCCTCTCAGCGCTCAATGACCCGCGAGGAATATGTGAGCGTTCACACCCCGATACGCATTCCCTCGGCCCCCTTGCGTGGAGCCAAAGCGAAGCGTGACACCAAAACAGTTATATTGTACAGAGCGGGCCCCCAGGGTGCCGTTTGAATGCTTCCCCGTTTCCGCCTAAACAGTTCTCCCCTCTTCCACATCTACACCCCCTACTCCCCAAACCTCACACCGCAAAGGTACAGATAAGATGATTTCGTAGACTGCATCTTTCCACCCCTACATTGGAATGATTTCGCCAAGGGCTACCTTTGCGCGGATTGAATAATCCGATCCGCCTGGATATTGAAAAATGTCATCACTCTATTCCTGTTTCACGGAGGGCTGAAGGCGGATACAGCGTCCTGCAACGTGAGGAGCGGGAGGAGACAGGTCACAGGGTACCGAAGAAATCTAATTAGTGACAATAATGGGTTGAAGAAGAGATAATCCTTCATGTATGCGGGCGAGATTGCTCGTTGATCGTCATTCCCCTAACTTTCCAAAGCTCCAAAAGTTTCTAGCACGTATCTGCGCACTTCTATAGATTATCTCGTTTCCCTCTGGTTTACCACCACCTACTTGAAATGAGCAACTGGCTCAGGTTCCAAAGAGAGGGGAGAGAACTTCAAGGGTGATACCACTGGCGTCAGATGACACGTTTACCGCCATATGCAACCCTTCGGCGCTTTTCGTCAATCGGCGCTGGGTTTCTCTCTGCCCTTCCTCCCATCAGCTAATCCCGTCGACGCAAAATACTTAAGGTGGCTGCAGAGGAAATCGTGAGTCATTGAATACACATTTTAATAACTTCCCACGGAAGCTGATAAAAGTGTAGCACTACATTGCGCCATATTACATGGGCTCATTCGGTGGAAAACACCATGAATGGAGCAATATAAACGATACGAGAGTTATACTTGAAAATTTTCGCTAAAATGAAAGCAGCGTTTTGACGGCGCTTGGGTTTCTGGTGCGGTGCAATCGAATTGTTTCGAAATAAAAGTAAAGCACCATAAGGGTAAGCATAATAATAGCATTAAACTGTCAGGAAACAAAATCGGTAACAAGCAATTTTTTCACTTTCGTCTGTGCCTATTAGTTAAAAGTACACGCACGTCACGTTTCACTCAAATCCTTTTTTTAACGACATTACTACAACCGGCTTAATATGTCGGTTTCCTCCATGAACAACCAAGCGTGATCCCCTCGTTACACTATCAATACATTAAGACTGGTTTGGCATCACTCGAACGCGATGAGTCCCTCCTTCGGCTCGCAGGTTCGATGACATCGAGGTTCGAGGCCCATTGCTCAATTCGTCCGTCCGTCCACTCTCGATCCACGGTAATGCCAACGTGAATCCCTTCGCGAGACGCCCCTATTTCACGTGTGTTATTATTCTCCACAATGTTAAGGATTTCGAAAACCTTCAGGTTGTTGCATCGGTAATCGTGGTTCATTGAGACTATATTTTTATATTGTGTTAAGAGGCTCGAAAAAAAATCTACGACTCAACACATACTTAAATTAATATATTTTTACACCATTAGTGCAGCAATAGAAGTGATAACAGTTTTCAATGGATTTATTATAATAAATAACTTTTACAATCCACTGTGGTAAAAAGCAACATGCGCAATCCGGATTTCGAATGCTAAGGCATCATCATCAGGGGCTGAATGACCACAGTGGATTGTAAAAGTTATTATAATAAATCCATTTAAAATGGAATTCCACAAAGTTACCACAGTTAGCATTTCATTCATTACAGTTTTCATTTTTCCTATGATTATAGCACGTTATTGCTTCAGTTTTCGGAACGTGTAACGTCTAAATGCTGGCGCTCCAGTACGCCCACTGTTTTTCTTTTATTTTGTACGTTTACCTAAACAGCCGCGGAGACCGCTGTTGGCAGAGAGGGGAGGTATGAGCTACGGCTCGGGTTGAAGGAGGCAGTTCGTCCGTGAGCTCCGTCGCGAGTGGTTTCGCTGTGAGTCTCGTTCTCTTCTTGGCTTTGGTTAGGTTTGGACTCCCCTTCAGATTAGTAGCCAGGGTTTTCCGTTTTTTAGAAGTTGTTCCTTTTCCTTTTCTTTACCTTTCCCCTTATTCCTACCCAACTCCCATTCTCGATGAACAGGTGTTCGAGTCAACGAGTGGTTGACTGACACTGCCTATACTGAGAGAATTCCTAATTTTTTTTATTTAATCTATTTCATCCCACAACCTTTCCCTCTTCCGAGTGCGGGCGGAATCCATTTCCCGTACTGGCGCCCATTATGTCCGATCTCAGCTGAGCCCTCCCGGGTGGAACGTTACAAACGGTATTTGAAATTAAGGCAAATACCAATCGAATTTTTTTCCGTATCGGCGCGGCACCTTGATATTTGATATAAATCACAATAAACACATGAACTGGGTCATTTTGTGATTAGAAGAAAATCTTTACAAATTTCATCAAATTATTACGAAATATATGCCATAAGTCATTAGGCTACGTGTTTAAATAGCATTGAATTGCCAACAAATACAATCGGTAATGTGCAATTGCTTTTCAATAGCATGTAAATACATCATTGAGACGAACACGAAAGCGAAGTTTCCCGCAAATCTGTTCATGAACAGAAATCGCTCCAACCACTTTAATAGCAAGGATGACGCTCATATATAACTTTCAGGCTGGAGCTTTGGTGTGACGGCTAATGGCTTCCAACTTCGAGGGCCCGGGTTCTCAACTGGACTATGTCGGAGATTTTTCAGCGAGGGGCACTTGGAGGGCGCTTAATGCGCTCGACAGAGCGGGCATTCCGTTGAGAAGTTTCTGTTTCCTAACATATCCGCACTTCTCACAATCGCAAATGGATCACATGATCTCGGTTGCAGGTGGGTTTACCTAACATTAACGGCTTTTTTCTCTCTTTCTTCAGCGCCTGAGTCATGAAACTATATCCTCGTCGATGTTAGGCACAAGTCATTTACTCTCGGCAATATATTAGGCCTCAGACTGTGAGAACTCAAAACTTGCACCGTGACAATCGAGACCGATTTTCTCTATCCGCGAACAGAGGCCTCAATTCTGTCCTTACATCTACATACTGCCCTGCGAGTCGCCGCATTGGCGTACCGCAGGGGTTATCAGCACTCCAGCCATGTACAGGCCTAAAGGGAAAATATGGAGGTGAAATGGTGATGTGTATTTTTGGAGTATTTTGAGCGGAACTCAGCTTTTATAATAGTCTTTCATTGCGCGAGAAAATAATTAATTTGTGCAACCATCTTTTCAGCAATGAATCTCTCTTATTTTATCGCTTCTGTCGGACCTAGAGATGTAGTGTGGCGTCAAAAATATATTCTCTTGAGTATCATAGAAACACACCATTTCTAGATTTCTCACGCAAACTAAGCCCAGCGTGATGCCTCCTAGTCTACCGACTTAGTCCCTCCGAATCTACTAACTTAGTCCCACCGAGTCTACCAACTTAGTCCTAACGCGGTCAAACACTTTAGTGTTCGCTCGTAGCAGTTTATGAACTTCACCGGTGAGGAAGAGACGCCATCCACCGCAATGATCCATGACCTTACAATTAATACCAATTTCTTTTACCTCCCCTGAATGCGTATTTACAAGGGTGACATTGATACTACGCGCGAAAGAGTTCCCACACTGTTTATTTGGTATTAGAATTCCAAAACCCTCCCTCTATCCCGATTCAAGGTCAATCGATAAAAATTCACGCCATGATTTATCAACCATCGTGACAGCGTTTATTATTTTCCATTGTAATCGTTTTCACAACTAAAGGCAGTTGGGAGGTTTAGCAATGCGAGGATGATCCACGGAATGGAGGAAGTTTTAAGTGGATGGGAAAACCGGTATGAACCTGAACGAGAAGCAACATCGCCACGCACCCACGCAACGTGTATGAAAAGTCGTCTTTCCTCGCTATAAAAAATACTCGAAGTGATCAGTATTCAGATTTCAAGGGATAAAAGCATTTAATTTCTAACTACACTTAATATTTGTTGCATGCAGGGCGCAGGTTTAGCGCGCTATTATGAGGAATTGACGGTAACCTCCCACGGCGTAAACCTCGGTTACGGGTACTATAAATTATTCGTGGATAAACGAAAATAATCATTTGAAATTTGGTAGCTTCTGGTTCAAATCCGTGAAACCTCATGACTTCAGCCAAGGAAATAATTCGATATATTGACCGGGTTTCTTTCATCGAGTGGACATAACCGAGTCGATTAATCATATTATCAATACAAATTATAAATGAAAAATTATAAATATACTATCCAATATGATAAATCCATTTTTTATTTACTTTTTAATTTAAAAAATTTACGCCGACGTTATGACTCTTAGCTCAATACGCACAGCAAATCTCATGTAAACGCGCCTGAGGCAACGTTTCTTTTAGATCTATTTGAAAAGCTATAAATAGCGCCACGTTCCAGCGAGCGGCAAACGTTTGGATTTTGCGAGTTCCACTCAAAACTTTTAGATAAGCATCAGGATTCGATCCCGGGACGCGCGAGGGAGCCAAACTGTGGGTGGGGGTGCGTAGGGGAGGGGAGGAGGGAAAGGAGGAAGAGGAGGAAGGGGGAGGGGTGGTGGAGCCGAAAGACGTAGCGCCCACTCGAAAGCAACGGCGGCGCGGGGAAAGCACTTATTATACTTACATTGGGAGAGCAGGGTCGGGGAAGAGGGGGGCGAGGGAGGCGGGAGGAGCCGGCGGGGGTTGCCGCGTGAAGCATCGCTGGGAGTCCCGTGCGGTGGGCGGCAGGGGGTGCGACGAGAGGAGGAAAAAGAGAGGGAGAGAAAGGCACGGGTGGAGAAATAGCGTGGGAAGGAGCGGGAAGATGTGTGTGAGAGAGACCGCCGTTTCTGGGAGAGAGAGAGAGGAGGCGACGTGGCGGAAAAGGGGTTGTCGGAGGAGGAAAGAGAGTGAGAGGGAGAGGATTTAAGGAGGAGGAGGTGGGAGGTGAGGTGAGAGGGAGACACGAGAAGAAGAGGGAAGAAGCGACCCGCATTTCCGCTCGCCTGAGCCCGTGACGCCGAAAAAACCGTAGTGGCTTCATTGATTGCCTGATAAACGGGATGTAGCGAGAGGCAGGGGTCGGGGGGGATGCGAAAGAGAGGTTGGCTTGTTTTTTTTTTTCCCTCCCCCTCCCAGGGCTCGAGGGTGGGGGGTGGAGGCGGTCGCATGCGGGAGTGGGGGGGGGAAAGCGCGTGTTACGGAGCGGGGCGGGAAGAGTAGCTCGCAGTGCGGGAGGGGTGGGCGTGGGGGCGACAGAAATTCCGCCACACGAACGGCATAAAGAAACAAGTCCCCCGGCCTGCCTCTCGCCCCCCCCCCCCTCCGCCCTCAAACCTAATCAAGGGGGACGGGGGCTGTGCCTCGCACTCGATTTCCTCCCTGGCGCTCAAATGGGGGGATGGTGGCGGGTGCCAAGAGACGGTCGGAGGAGGGCCGCGGGCCCGTTGCCCCGCCGCCTATTTTAGGATTGCGAGCTGCTTGGGGCACTGGTTTCCCAACCTGAGGGTGTAGGTTCGAATCCCTGCAGTGTTGGAGAGTCATCACCACCTCTCCCCGACTCCTACCTGGGTGCCATTAAGAAAGCTCTTCAAGTGCAGCCGTGTGCCCGCCGAAAAGCCTGCTTGGGGCCTTCCGCAAAGATTATACCAACGGCAACCCCATTTCTTTCTCCACTAATCTACCAATTTTTAAATACATTTTACAATTTTATACTTTCACGAGACGTTTTCCGGGAAACAGCACGTGAAAACATTCATGCGGAGCTCCTAGGATCGGAAGCATGGACCATTGGAAAAGCCGACCAGAGAAGACTAGAAATTTTCGAAATCTGGTGCTGAAGCAGGATGCCGAAGATCAAATGGACGGATAAAATCACAAATGAAGAAGTTTACAGAAGAGCTGAAGAAGAAAAAAACCTTAAGGAACTATATACAGACAAGAAGAACAAGCTGGATTTGGGACTACCTGCGGTACAATGGGTTTATGACGAATATAATGGAAGGAAAAATTGACATAAGTGTCTCAAGGGGGTTGGCCAAGGGAAAAATACGTATGAGAAATGACGAAAAAAGTACAAAAGAGGAACTGCCAGGGAGTTTGGGAACTACCATTACTTAGGCAGGGACTAAAGTTCATCAATCTTAGGATTGAACGACAAATTAAAGAATAAATTATTTTAAACATTTTTGATATTATTTTACCCCCAAACTTTATCAGAAGCTTCTTAACTGAAGCTGAATTTTAAAAAATAATTGACACTTCACTCTCAAACTGAAAGCTACAAATAATCCTCCTTTCAATGAATTAGTAATGATAACAATGAAAACCAAGCGAAACGTAAAGACACATTTCTCTTCCCTGTTCGGCACTGAAAAAAACTAACTCTGAGACACTTGGGAGTTCTTTCCGCGCCGCTTACGGCATTGAAGGACTTTTCGTGGAAACTCGCTTTCACTGCAGGCGGAAGCGGAGGTTGGAGAACCCGGAACCACAAATTGCAACATCATCCCCCACATTCGAGTCGATGCAAACTACACAGTTTGCCCTAAGGCTAAATTACGAAAAGGAAAGGCTAAATTACAAAAATTAATCGCTTATTATTTTATAGGTAGGGAATGCACAAGTGAGCAGGTTTTGGTTATGGGTTGTTATGTACCCAAGTTTCATTTCCCGTGGTTCCTTCCTCAACTTGTGAAAATACTCCATAGGTATCGGAAATGTTTTTGAAGCTGCTTTTCCGACGAAGAAGAAGGAATATGTAACATTGAGAAGCAGAAGATGACAATTTACTTTCTCTTCTTATTTTAACGAACAATATCAATTTTTCGGTTCCAAAATAAATACATTTTTGGCGTATGCAGTAAAAATTAGATCTTATTCACCGAGGCATAGGGTTAAGTTACCCGAGTAATTAAAATGTCGTTAGGTTAGGTAGTAAAAAGGTCAGTTGAAATTAAAAGCCCTTTTGGGCTTTCCCTACGTTAATCGTTTCAACAAAAACGCGGCTTTCAACAAAATAATCCACGATCTACTCAGAAGGTGAATGGTGAACGTACACGACATTGAAATTAATAGTAGCGATTTTTGTTTACGTAAAACTTGCGAGGAACATTGCATACGTGTTCTCATAAGTTATATGTAAAGATAACAAAGATAACTGAAAGATGCCGAATTGGTTTCCTACCATATAAAGCTATTTTAATACAGAGGCACTTGAAATGTATCGAGAAATAATTCGATTATTACGTATACACATATTTACATATGATTTTCGCACATTTCGCGAACAGAGAGTTCCGCACCGTAAACCCTAGTCATAAAAATGCTCTAATTAAGGCGAAAATTTTAAAATATAACTATAAAATCATTAATATTACTACATGCACTACATTTCCTACTAATTAACAGATGAACCCAACTGATCCAAGAATTTTTTCTACTTGCTACGCAAGTTAATAAAATGTTCACCCAATGACTCACGATAACCGATCCAATCACCTTAAGCATCGAACCGGAGCGTGCATAGGTGGGTGGAAGGGAAGGAAAGAGAGAGGCGGTTGCAAAGTAGATCGCGGGCGAAACGCGTGTGGCACGCGAGCAGCCGAGCACCCGCACGCCGTGGTTAACATCCGGGGCAGCCGCGTGCTTCCCGCCCGCAAGAGAGATGCCACTCCGGGAGCAACAGCCACCCTCATTGTGTTTGCTCGCCGGGTGCATATTCACGCCACCCCAACGTCAAGCATCTCCCACCCCCGCGCTAATTGAGTGACGAGCATTAGATGCGAGCAAGTCGGCTTTCTACTGCTACATTTTGTTCCGCGAAAGACTCCCTGGCTCATCGCCTCGACCGATAATGTATTCGTTGATCCTCTAACTCAATCCTGGGCCGCGGAGGAAAGAAACAGGCCGCAAAAAAAGCTCTCTCGCCACGAATTTGTCCAATCTGCCGCGTGTGTGCTCGAGGTCGAACCGAAAGCGTCACTGGGTGTGGAATTTAAAATAAAGTGAGTTATTCACAAGAGGCTGAAAAGATCACGCTCTTTTTTCCCTCCAGAACTCATTTTCATAAAGTTATCGCAAAGAACTTTATGCAAACCGATAACGAGGCTCGTTATTTCCCAAGAAACCGAAGTCTGATTTTTCTTAAAAAATGTTCCATCCGCTATGGTTTCCTTGTATAATTAGTCCAGTAAATTACATTACCTGCTCTCCTAAGTGTCCTTTCCGATTTTTACGATGAAATTTTGCGGTACTAAGAAGATTCTTCAACTGATAACTGATGACGATATATTTGCTGCGAAATGATCCATCAAATACGCTACATGGCGCAGATAAACTACATCAATATTCACCTGTGTGACGAAACTGTATTTTTTTCTGTTGTCCCCTCTAATCTGCGGAATTAGCGTTAACTTTACTCCACCAAAGGATGAAAATTACGTCTCTTAACCCAGTTGGGTTGGGTTTTTCATTGCCCCAACGCTCTATGGTAAGCATGCCTCTTGTACAAGTGAGTCTAAAGCAAAATTTCAAGCATGTCAGAATCTTTTTTATCGTAAGTTTTTATGAAATCGGTGAACTGGTTTTAAAAGGCGAGCGGAATTGAAATATTCCCTCAACGCGGAAAACGTCGCATTCTAAAACCCTCCACGGAATGCTTTCAGCCGGCAAGCATTCCAAATTGAACACCACGGATGGGACGTTATCGAATAACCGATACCTGGCTGGAGAGTGCGGGGAAGTGTATGGTCTGAAAAAAAAACCTTATCACCACGATTCCTTTATTTATTGGCGCGAGGGACCGCAGCGGAGAGAATCCATGGCAACTCTTAAAGCTGCCACTTCCGCGGAGGCTCAAATTAATGCACTCGCTTGTCGTTTCGTCTCGGCCGGGAACGAGGTGGCGGGCCACTGGGCGGATTGGTTGGCATCTCCGCTGACATGCGGACGACGCCTTCGACGGCGGAAAGCGCGGGGAATCGCCGGAGAGAACAGGGCGGAGTCGGGCGGTCGCAACGCGTAGCCTCGTGGCTCCTTCTACCTTCGACAAGGAAGAGTAAAACTTGATAGAATGACAACTGGCGAGTAAATACAGTCCTTTTGTAAATACAGTCCACGCCAGAGAGAGAATTAGATGGTGCATATGCACTAGTGTAAATGCACCATCTAATTCTGTCCGTGGCGATCTAGAAAAATGGATTCACAATCTAATTTTGACGATGAGCGTCCTCATCTTCATCATTAGCCACAATTAGGAGTCTTTAGAATAGATGAGCGTGAATGAAGCTACGCTCGATGTAATAAAAATGGAATAGGTGTGTGAGGATAGGGCGGTATTGAGGAAATAAATGAAAGCCGGTTTCCTAGGCCTGATAGCAGTAACAGAAGTCTATGACTTTAACCACCCCGAAGGGTTATGGTGTGACGGATATATATCACTATGTTTGTAAAGTTGGGGGTCCAGAAAAAAATGTTTAACATGTCGCTAGCGAAAATTTGTCACAGTTAAGCTCGTTGAGTAGCGAGTCATTTGCCGAAGCAGGGTCTAAAAAATTTCATTGAACAATGTCATCAGGCAGATTTGAGGATCTGTGATTAGAAAATCTTAACCTATAACCCGCCCTTCAACAATAAACTTCTTATACTCATATCCAAGCGCTCTGAACTAAAGATTCATCTTCGAAAAAACTTAACAAAATACCGTCATAAGGGATGCAGCGAACAAATCAACTGTCCACAGTGAATAGCTCAATCACTTATATGTTTACGTATCCATGAAATACAACGCTCTAAAACTTAGCGTCAAATATTTTTCCAGCCTTCCTAAGAGGTTTTAAAGGAATCTGCTTTCCCAACTTTTTTTAATCTCCCGTGACTGTGAAAATATTACTTTAGTTCTTATTCCAGTCATGTTGCTCCTCTTGAGATGCCTCCTTATCTAATGCAACGTTATGAAAGCTTTTTAGATATGCATTCCAAGTTTAGACCCCATTCTTAATTCTTGGTTTAATAGACGCATATATATTTACAGCATTTATATTATAGGGGGGAATTCATACTTCCAACATCTCATATTTATTTTCACTCCAAAATTCATGCACTGGCACTTTTTCACATTTATATCAAGCCCACATCTTGATATCCAATCCTGTAATTAACCTGCATCATCGTGAAAGACTTCATAATCCTTGTCGTTATCAATCTGCCGATGACCCAGTAAGCCGTGAAAAAATTAATGCTAGAATCCATTTCGTTCGGAATATCATTTAGATGAATTAAAGACAGTAATGGCCCGAGGACGATTCCTTGAGGAATACCCGACGTTATCCTGGTTTCTTCTGAACACTTAACTCTTACTCTCCCCTCTATGTCCTGCCATAATGGAATCCGTTGACCCTAAGATTTATTATCTATCCATTTGCAGTGAAAATTGGCTCAGTTTGAGCCGAGACCGTCCATGTTAAACTCAATTGAAGGCTTTTGACAGGGATACTATTACAGCACCAAAATCTATTCTCGCATCCATAAAATCGGCAGTTTCTTGACGAACCTACAGCAGAGTTTCACAAGAGTAGTTCTTTCATAAGTTCTCCAAATCCTACAAGCCATTCAAAGCCTGTAAGGCCCAACAGTAAGGTGCTCTTGTATGAGACCCACGTGAACGAGGACCTATAATGACCTTCGTAAAGGTTCAAAGAGAGGTAGCTATGTATGCGCCAGGGAGAGACAAGAGGGTAGAGAACGTAACTGAAATTCTCAATGTACCGGATGGGAGACTTAAATATCTCATGATGATTGTGATGTACTGAATAGTTAGCAAGGAAAGCGCGTAGGAAAAAAAACTCGAAAAGGTCGGAAAGAATCCAAACTTTGAGAGGAAAAAATAACCAATTCCAGATCAAGAGCCGGTCGCAAATGGAAAACATAAACAAAGCTTTCATATTTAAATAGAACCATACTGGATCGAAACGATCTACCAGCAAAGGTATTAGAGCACTTCCCAGAAAACGTTTATATTTTTAAGAAAAGTATAGCAATTTTGTCTCCAAATCTGACGCATTGTATCATAACAGTCAGCTGAAATTTCTCAGTATTCAAATGAAGTTTGTAATCATTTGTACCTTAGTATTTAGACATATTACCTTTCTCAAACTTAGATATTTTACTTGAACCAATTGCCTACTGGGAACAATGCGTAATTCGTAGTTACTACAATGGTCGTGAACAAACGGAAATTATTAGTAAATTCCTTAGCGAAAAGCTAGTAGGGTGGTACCTCATAAGCTCCAGGAAGCATTCCCGCCGTTGGGAAGGCATGTCAATAATCTAATCTTGAATGGTTATAATCATTAATGAATGCCTAGAAAAGCTGAGTCGTTTCGACGGAATCTCAGCACAGGAAATACAAGGACTGGAAATTTGAAGATTTTATATCGACGGAAAAAAGTCCGCTCGGGCGTACCGGCACCTTCACCGTTTTAGAGACCTCTTATCTCCCTTAGGGCACCGACTAAAACAACTGGCAGCCATAGATTGATCGCTATACAAGGAAATAGACCGTTAAGAGGGTCCGAAGCGTGGGTCATTCACTCGTAATCGTTTGCGGTACCATTTACAAATTCGCACCGCGCTAAGCGACGAAGCGGGAGCGGGGGACTTGGCACGGAGCGCATGAATAGTGGCCGACAAACAGCAGCCGTGGGAGCGTGTTTCGGTCGGGTCATCGATATCGCCACGAAATGACGCACGGCTGAGGTGTTCTTGCAAATTGGAGATTCCTCTCTCTCCTTCAAAACTCTCTTTCGAGTCCCCTCGTTCCTGCCCTCAATGGCCGCTTACGACCCGACCCCCGCTGCACCCCTGGCAGCATTCCTCGCTTAACTGCCAATGCCAGGGCGGGGCATTGTAAGGGGCAGGTCCCTCGTATCTGCTGGATCAGCGCTGCTCTGGGCGAGAGAGTTGTGCCCTTAGCGGGGAAAATACATTCCCGGAGCCCTCGAGAGCGGATAAGCGCTCGTTCTGGGTGCGGGCGTATTGGCATCGGGTGCCGCGCACGCCAAATTGACCCGACGCCTGCCAGGAAACCAAATGTCTAAACCCACATCTAAACACCGCCCAGCAAGCTGTTGCAAGGGTGTGAGGCAGAAGGTGTCACGACTCCGGTATTTAAAAATATTATGAGAGAAGAAACGTGCCAGGAATGAGTTGCGTTTCCGCGAGAGAGATCGTCTTTCAGAATAAATGGAAAATGAGACAATATTCGCCTAGTTCGATTTTGAATGATTTAATGCTAATGATTTCGTCTTTTCAGCAACTTCGATCATCTCAATTTTTTTAAATATGCATGAGCAACGCGTATCCTCATAATTGGCGGATTCTAAACCCATAGCTTCCATAAATCATATCTATCCTATTTCCTTTGAGTACAGGTTTTATTACCCTAAGACGATGGGTTGGCTGAGTTCTCGATCGTATTCCGCGAACATGATCTCGCAGGTGGCTGAATTTACGGGGTTATATTTTTCTGAAACAACATTTTGTCATTTACGAATGACACACGAATAAAAGATTGAACACACAGATGAGGAAACAGAACCTACAACGATACTGAATGGAACATAGCTATAGGCCTACCAGGACTAAAATGCCTAAATCATTGCGGAGTATTCCTCGCTGTCTTTCAATAAAATAATTACAATATTTAGAAAAAAATCCGAATTAAATCAGAAAGACCAAGAGCTGTAAGAAAATGACGGAAAGGTTCATGTGACCGAGAAAAATACTGCGGAAGTGGAACAATGAATAGAAAAAGAAATAGGACTAAAAACAGGTTATAATGAGATGGCATCGGAAACGATTTGGAGATTCAACAAGTTATCCATAGCTAAAAATTGGAAAGAGACGGATATATCTCAGGTTAACTTATGAACTTGAATCAGGAGGGTTTACGAATAACCCAAGCTATGAAATAGTAGATCATCAATAATTTGCAAAGTAGACCGAATTGCGGATCTCACTCGCGTTAATTTACTTTTAGATCCAACTGAGAGGACGTTAAAGATGAAGGAAAATTAGTTTTACTACATAAAATTTGTGTATTTGAAATACCGATAAGTAACATTTTCAATTCACAGATTTCGGCCATTGCAGTTCATATATAAGAAGCGTAAGGGACAATAAGATCAACAAATTTGCTTTAAACCAAACGCCCATAAGATAAACTTTAGCCATTTTAATTGTTCAGGTAATTCAATAGTTTTACCAATTTTTACCAAATATGCTTAAAAAAACCTAAATTTGAAATCGAAAAAACTGATGATGCTCAGTAAAATGAGAAGGAAATCTAAAAAGGAATCTTCTTCCTCCCAATCTGACGCTTAGTTCTTCATCAAGTCAACTCCCAAAAAGTTCTCAATAGCTATACGGTATTTGCACAGATTTACACGGAACTAAAGCAAAAGAAATTTTGGTACACAGAGACCAAAATTATAAAACGTTACAGTAATGCATTCCCTCCTTTTAAATAATAAGCGGCTTAAATCATAATTTGAGAGCATCATACAAATGAACTGCAGCCAGATAGCGTCTGCAATGACGCCATACCCAGCATACTCTGAAATCGCTGAGGTTTGTTTACATTCGTTCTGGGTTTTACCGCCTGCCTTGAGCAGTGAATATTCAGTGAAATGGGCAAAATATCGCTGAAATGCGTCTAGGAGGAACTGCATAATTTTCATGGCAAAATCAGTGTATAAACGAAGTTCTATATTATGAAGAATCAGACGGAAATATAAACGATGCAAACCTCATACTGATTAAGCTAGCGAATTAATTATACAATAGCACTGTTGTCGATCTGGCAATGAGCCCAATCAAACAGGACACATTAACGGGATATCGGTGCGGAGAAAACGATGAGCCAGTGGTCATCGAGCTAATAGGCAATGACATCACCCCGCCACTATCTATATTGCTGAAGATACCTGCAGACTATCGCGCACAGAAAACTAATAATGATATCATGAACAGCATAGAGTTGTGCGTAATGTAGGAATTAATTAAAACAATTTGGAGATAACAAAACGTAATCATACACAAATATAAATTATGCTCAAAATAGTTTCAACATATCGAGTTGTTAAATTACTGAAAAAATTATTATTCGTACATTAAACCGTTATATACAACACCTGTAACAGCTAACTGCCCGTCTTTCACATGCGTCATCGATAACACTAGTGTTTTCTCATTAAGAATACAGCGCCTGAGTTCCCACGCCACATGAAATGCTACTATACGTTGTAAGAATCTTTATTTTATTTCAAACTTGTGAATTGTCACCGAGAGCGTTTTTCCTTGAGAGGAAATATTATTTGTTCGTTAGAATCGATTTATAATCAATCCCCATTCATGTAAACACTCCATTGCGTTCCTTAACTCAACACTTATAAATATTTCCAAAGATCTCAATAATGACCGACGCCAGCATGAAGGTTTTTGCACCTTCATTTCGTTCGAGCCAATTAAACATCATAATATGACAGTTGAAAACTAGAGAATTAAAATATTCTCCGGTATCAGATTCATTCATTTTGAGGCAAACTATTTCCGTGGTGAGTGGCGGAAGAATTTTACCAGCAGGCCATTCTGATGTCACATAGCATATTTTCTTCGTCAAGGGGAAAACCTTTCGCCGCTAACTAATTCGTAGAATGTGTCCGAAACTAACTGCAGATTTATAGTACCCAATGAAATAATTCGCTGAGGTCTCTAGGCTAATTATCACTGAACGTTTTCTCCCTAAGGAGTTTCATCTATATTTTAAAATGTTTACGGAGACCCAACACTAGCCCCATAATTTTGGCCCCCTAATCGAATTTCCCGCATCGAGTGCATATCTTTTCATCGTAATTCATTGTCCAAATATCAAGCGAAGTTCCCAAGTACTTACTCCACCATGATGACGCCACTTACCTTATTTGTGTATTCACGTCCAGGAAAACCAAAATAGTCTTTCTGCGTAGTGTTCCTTATCAACAACAGGCATTTGAGCTTAATCGCATGCGCTGCATCTGTGGCATTTACCCTACTCTGAGCGAAATTACGAAATTAAACGTCAAACAGGCATCCATACCAACCCTGGAACAACGGCCCGTCACGGAAAAAAATTAGAAATGGAGACGCCTGATTGCTGTTTCTCACTTGATCGCTTCCTCAGGCATTCATGAAAAAAACGTACTTACAATTTAGTTCACATAATAATTGCTCGACGATACTTTCAAACTTAAATTTATTCATTGCAAGTAAAATCGTTTTGACTACTTTCAATAAAAGGTAATTAAATGGACACGTACTCACAACAGGAAACTACTAGGGCACTAACGTAAACAACTCAAAAAATGACGATCTAACTGGGATCACGGACAGTATTTTTGAGTAAGGTATATTTCATCCCCGGTCGCTTTTCACTTCATAATGCATTTTGTCCTCAACTGTTCTACTGAAACGAGTACGGTGAGATATAATCCATGATAAATTTTAATAAAACTGTTTCTCACTTAACTGTTCAAATTTCACTTTTTAAACTAACTCATATAACGCGACTTCATGTTTTCGAAGACATATTTAGGCAGAAGCAAATTTGACAATAATCAAAGAGTATATTTATCAAACACTTTTGCCCGGAAAAAGTTTTCCGTCCTACCTACCTTTACTCGCATGCTCAAGAATGAAAAAATTAGGCGTCAAAAAATGCATCGATGTTCAAAAAATCCCTCAAAAATCGCGTTAAGGTTTGTGCCAGGCTCACCAATCGAAGAGAACGCGGTCAGTACTTAGAAAAAGCAATGATCTACTCAAGCACTAAACCGTCGTATCCACGATTCATGACTCATAATTGAACAGACTATATGGCTTTTTGCCGAGGAAGAACCGCGCATCCATAATACTATCGCAATGCTGTAGATTACTGAGATTGCAAAATTCAATCACACGGCTTATTTTAGTCACTGAGGGCATTTAACAAGAAATTGGGCAGGTGATAAATTCAGCAGTCTGCTTAGTGACATTCTAAACTCCGGCAATCTATGCTTTGAAACCGAGTTAATACGTATACCGAAAAGTACTCAGGTAAAGCACTTGGGATACTTTATAAGAGTGCAATTCGCGTAACATTTCCTAAGCGTTAACTGATTTCCTTTCTCTTCCGTGAGATAAAACTAAGGGCTTAATAAGAAATAGACCTGGCGGTGATGCCCCATAAGAGCTCCTAAAGTGTAGTTGCATTCGATTGTTTCTATAGAGTGAGAAAAATTATCAGTCGGGTATGTAAAATACTGGGCGAGTTCCATTTTCGAAATGCTAAGGTCGCAAAATATAAACGTCACCTTTGAGGGAAAGCTACGAATCTATTTTCTCAGAGAAAGGTTGATTATTTACCCGAAATACAGAGTGTGAATACGAACTTTATTTCGGATAGCCAAAGGAAACGAATGCCCCAAAATAGAACGAAATTAAGGGGAAGCTACGATCTAAACTCGAGATGCACGTCAAGAATAGATCCATAGTCGGGCACTTAATGCAGCACAGAAGCCTCGGTTAAGAATGGATTGACACAATCAGCCATAGAATGCCGGACATATTACTTCACAGTTTCTAAAAAGTTTTAGCTTTCAATGGTATTATCGTGACGTCAAAATGTCGTCATATCCCAGTCTCAGAAATTCCGAGGCTTTCTAATGTACCACGTGACGTATGGTGGAACATCATCTTCTAACAAAGACACTCTTACAATGGACATCTTCAATCATGAAATACTAATATTTTACATCCACTTTATTGAACAAAACTGTACTACACGTGCTTCGGCTGTTACGCAATCTGTTAGAATAATTAAAAACCTTTTCTGCCGTGTATTCTACATATGGGTGTTTCATTCCTAGAGTGGGACAAAGGGGGAGGGTAAAGAGGAAATTTTTAACATGTGAAAGGGAAACTAAGAGTTGGAAGTAAGGTTGTAACGGGGTTGGAAGTACAATTGGATGGAAGTGCACTCTAGGAATAAAAACTACTTCCTCCTTTCCTCCTCTCCCTCCTTAGGACTGAAATACATATACAGGCAATAATTGGTTGTTTTTCGCTATTCTACCTGATGGTTGCTTCGTGGCAGCCGAAACACGCGTAGCAAAATGCGGGTGGTGCCACACGGGTGGTCATGCCCCGGGCCACCGCGAACCCTGCGGCGAGCCGGTGGGCGACAGGGAGCGCTGCGCGAACGATTGCTCAATGGAAAGACACGATCTCTTCCCACCAAATTCAACGCGCCGGCATCGTCGTACTCCCCCACCGCAAAAAAGCAACCGTGAGCGCTCCATGGGGTAATAATCTAGTTCGCTCCCGGCTTAGGAAACCTTCGAAGCGGGCAATTCGGCAGACGCAGACTGGGTGAGAGATAAGGATTGCGGTGGGGCTGGGGGGGGGGAGGTTGGGTTTGGGGTGGGGAGGAAAGCCCTCCCCACAGTTCGAAGTACCCACTTTGTAATCGCACCCCAGCCGCGCTCACCCGAAACCTCCACGGCTAAATCACTTCCTCCCACCGCGGAGCCATCCCCAATCGCCGAATTGAAACAAATTAATTCCGAGATAAAATGTACCCCAAGTGCAGTTAAGGCGAGAAATCGGGAGCGTCTAGTGTGAGGATATTAGGGATGGGAGAGCAACTCCCAAGTCTTTTGGCGCTCCGCGACCAGACCATTGCTCGCGAGCGGCTACGATCCTACAGCCACGACGTCCGCGATCCACCCTGAGCCACGTCGGCAAACTGAAAGGGGTGACCGTTCGAGGAGCACGGCTCTCCGCTCGCGTGAACATCAAGCGAAAAAAAGGAAGATTCTCCGACGAAAAATGAAAGAATCTACTTCGCTCTCGTTTTACCTCACCTAGAATAGGCCCCAAGCCTCTTCAGACCCCAAGTATAAAAGATTAAGCAGGCGAACTAAAACAATACAGTAAGAGGTGCCGCAGCCTTTAGACAAATCAGTGAAAACACGGAATGACGCAGTTATTGAAAGGACTAAGTTAGGATGTGCAAAATATTCCTGAGGTTTCACGCAAAAATGAAGCCACGTAAACAATTCAGAACGTAAATCACTTCCACCATATGGACAATTCACGACTATATAAGAAAACTGAGGGAGAAACTAGATGATCAGAATCAATTTTACTTTTCGTCTCTTTCCTCTTAAAATTCCTTTTTATATCTCCATTCCTTTTTCCAAACTATGACCGAGCGGTTCATGCCATCACGTCCGCGTCTCGCAGAACAGTATGCTGGTGTATCGAGTTGTGGGTAGGGTAGTAACTGGACGAGACGATAAGATTGATTTCGGGTACAATCTGTCGACAGGGCACAGAAATCTGGGGATCAATAGGGAATTTAAAAACGGAGTTGAGGAGATCACAGGGACAGGGTATCACTTACCTTGAACAGAATATTCTAGCACCAATATCAAACTATCCTAGAATGCTTCGGTGGAGGTTAACCGCATCAAATATTTCTAGGTAAAAATTTTGGGTGTTAATCACATAATGAAAGACGATACTATGAACCTCTGTTGCGGTGGAAACTACTAAAATTCCGTAGAATAAAATGCACGCAGAATGTGAGAAGTTATTTCATTATGAAAAGCAGGAGTTTTTGAAAAAAAAACAGATTTAAACGACTAAAAATTAATACCAGTAAGATAGAAATGAGCCCAAGGTTTAGTTTCATTGTTTGTGAGCTGATATGAATTATTGCTCTCTTTAACAGGTAACATTACGGTGAACTTTCCACGTATTTCCTTTTCTGTTTTCATTAAACCTCTAAAATCATTACACCTCTAAAATCATTACCCCACCAAAATTGCAAAGAGCGTAAAGAGAAACAAATATTGTGAGCAAACTTTTAAGCCTTTAGAGACCAATTCTTCCGTCAGAATCATTTTTGACTGACAATGTCTTTAGAGAAAATGAGAATTTTATCAATTCAACTTTTTAATCAGGTTATCCTCAGTATGCTATGTGCTCTATGGCTGATTCCCATGATACACATTTAACTCAAAAAGTATTATTAGGAGCCAATTATAATTTCAGGTAGAAAGTGATATATATCAATCTGTACTACATTTCCACAAAATATCTGTTTTGATTCATCGTCTTACAATTTTAAAATTAGAAAAAATAAGAAGAAAACGACGATCCATAAAATAATCAACAATTAAAATGACTAATTATTTGCCACAGTTTTCTCTAAGGTGTGTCAACGTGGTCCTCTTCCGCTGTTAACACACAATTGTAGTCATTCATACTCTGATCGCTATGACGAAACAGAGCACCAATCTCCAAAAAGTACAATAATGGTACACATGCCAGTTACACAAGGTATCTTGATACGTAAATACATTAATTTTATTTCCCTGAGAAAAGAAATTTTTCAAACAAATCTATTCTATGACCATAAAAAAACGGCATATTTAGAAAAAAAGTTACCGGTGCAACAAGAAACATGTTAACTAGCGTTGAATTATAAATAGAGAGAATAGGTTTAAAAGCTTTTCCCATAGAGAAACTTTCAGTTTTAAAAGGACCGTTAACAAGTGACATGCTTTAAAATATTCGAAAAAAAGGAATGCAAATACATTTAATATGCGTTTTCCCCCCTCTTAGCGAGAGAGGCTGCCAACTTCTGAGCAAAAGTAAATAGTGTACGCTACTCAGAACTATTTAGGAAAGAAAAGAGAACTCGAAGCTTTATTCCAAAAATATATAACAGATCGTGCAAAAGAATTATCATTTCTCTGTTATCTTCGTGACCGTTACTCATACTGCTTCGAGATGAATTACATCTAGCACTACTTGTCTTACTATTTTCGGAGCAGGCAGACTTCAACGGGAGATGAAGGTACTTACTGCCTCGTTGCGGTATCTGCGCAGCTGAAATAAAAGAAATGAAAGCAAACGCTGATCTTATGTTTTCACAAGAAGACATACATCACCTCCAAAACACATATATTCACATGTACACAAAAAACAAGCATACAGGAAACAACAACTAATTGAAATCACCATACCGTCCTGGGACATGAATCCCACACGCAAGAGGCACGGGGTAAAGAACACAAAGGAATAATTATTAGTTCATCAAAACACCATGACACACACGCACGCACACATAATTTACTTATGCATGTATATATATATTTTTGATATAAATATTTTTCTATTTGAGACACATAAAAAGACTGCCTGGGTGAGATCCACGCATTTGACCTCCGCCGACGCACAACGTCAAGAGGGAAGGAGAGGCAAAGTGAGAACGAGGGAGGTCATGGAAAGCACTCCAAGGGGGGGGGGGAAGTTGGGATGTCCCGGTTTGCCCGACCACCCGTACATCCGGCCTCGGCCTCTTCCAGGCGGAGTCGCCGGATTTTTCGGGTGCGGGGACCCCCTTGTTGCCCTCGTCATTATTGTTCGTCTCCTAAGATACTTTTTTAATATTTTTATTTTTCAGCTCGTGCGAGAATAGGTGGAAACACTTTGAGGTGTCTACTCACCAGTCGTCTGGCAGGCTCACCCCCCGGGTCTGCGTCACGCCCACGGGATACGGGGCGGAGGCGGCTGGCTCGACCCATGCCAAGACCGCGGCCCCGTAGCCCCGTCAAACCGGCCGACGCCAAGACTATGGTAGCAGAGTCAAGTGCATTCGGCCGGCGAGGTTTTTTTTTTACGTTTCATCTTTATCTCTCGAAAGTTATAACAAAAATGAAAAAAAAAATAAATAATGACATACATAGGGGAAAGGAAAGCTCAGTGGTTCCATAAGAGTGACCCGCTGAGCGATTCCATTCCAAGAGTCCAAACTCACCTTTCTCCGTGCGAGGGGCCCATGAACGACATCGGTAACGAGCCATCTTCGCCGGGGGGAGCACGCAGATCCTTCTACAGACGTACCAGCATATATTAATACGTATAATTATTAAGTAGATAAAAAAATACATAATTATGGTGGAAAGGGTTTGATTTCTCCATCAGGAGCGAGAGATATAAGGTGGGTCGAATGGAGTCACGGGTGGATGGATGGCTTTCGCTCGAACGGTTGAAGGTTTTCGGAAAAGATTAGAGAAGTGTTTGAAAGAGGCTCGTTTTAAGTTGCTTGCCGGGAGGGAAAGTGGGTGTTGGGTTTAAGGCGCCCGCATGAGGAATTTCCCTTCCCACTCCTTCATAGTTCCTCCACCCACCCCCCCGAGGAGGCTCCCGCCCACCCCCAAGCCGTAATATCATCCTCCCGGGCCAAAAATGCTTTTCACGACTAATTTGCCTGTCAATTTGAAAGGCACCCGCCCCTGGGTGGGAGGGGGGAGGAGCAAAGGTGAGGCACCCTCGCTGGCTTCAAAGGCCACGGCCCCCACCCCACAAAGCGTCTTGCCTCACATAGCTGCGGCTGATGTTTAATTTGAACGGACAAAGGGAACCGGCATTAAGATAAGAAAGGCAAGCCCTACTTCCAAGGCATCCACTCGGATCGGTTACTCACTCTTTTGTGGCCAAACTTCCTCCCATTCGCCTCCCTTGGCAAATCCACCGGCGCCCATGAGCACTCTCCCATCCCCGGGCCCTTGTAGCAAAGTTGGAGCCCCATTTAAAACTGGCGTCCCGAGTCTCTACCTCACCCCATTTTCTTAGGGCCTCATCGCCACCCAAGTCCCTCAAGTCCAGGTGATCCATACCCCAGAGAGCTCGAGCCAAAATCCCACGCTCGACCAGGATGAACATTCATCGGGATCGCCACCGGGTCAGGGAGTCCACTCCTGCCGACGTTTCGGCGGTCGACAATCAGCAACCTTGTGATACGATGGACAAGTCGACCATCAAAACGATGGCAGGGATGAAGTCCGTGGTCCAATCCGCGATCCTGAGAAATCTTCACGCAGAGCACAAGCTGGGAAAGCACCAGAGCCTTGACAACTCTTGACCATAACTCACCAGAGCAGGCAGACCAACAGGGGAGGCAAACGGGTCGTGAAAGGTCATGAGGAGAGGGCGATGGGCTTTGCAGGTACGCGTTCTCCGAAGGCGAGGTCGCCTACACTTTCTGGATGCCTCACAGATTCGCCAGGGGAGGCTGTGGATGTGGGAAGTGAATCTTTCGCCACTGTCACCAATTTTAGTGCATTTCGAGGCCGCGGGGATGGCCCGGGCGTTCGCGAGGACCCCGACCCGGGGGCTGTATCAGGGCGTGGAGGAGCAAGGGTTCCGTGTAAGTGTGGGTCGCGTTAAGAGGCGGGAAGATCAGTTCTAGTCCAATGTGATCATGTTCTGCGGTCACCCCTCTCCCCACCTCCATGGTGTTTGGATTATGTGGGCAGTCAATACAAATTTACATATGTTTATGTATTATATTATATATTTATATATATATACCACAAACAAAAGCCAGCCAGCCAGCACCCTCCACTCGCTCCATTGAGTAACACATCTAGCACCTAATATGGGAAAACATTGCCTAGTTCGCACCACATAAGAATGCAAAAAATAACGAACGAGCCAGCATCCATGTTGCGACAAACAAGCAAAAAAGTAAGGGTAAATAGGTTTACACCACATATACGTACATAATATGCTTGAGACTGAATCCACTTATTAATCGTTCAAGGGATTGGGGTTTGGAGCGGGGCGGTCGGGAGGGTTTTGGGACGCCAGGCTAGGGGTGGATCATCAGGGCTTTTCTTCTATGGGGATGTCTGGTTATGGCGATGAAGGGTAGTTTAGGATGTTGGGATGGTTTGAAGTGGGTTGAGAAAACGGCGTCCTACCAATGAAGCCAAGAGAGATAGATAGACAGAGACAGAGAGAGATTGGGAGGCGGGTTGAGGGGTTCCCATACGAGGGGTTTAGGTTTGACACATTTCTCATGCAAAAGCCACTGGACACCAAAGGCAAGACCGAAGATGCTGGGAGAAATCTAAGCGAGACTGACTATTTTGAGTTTGGCTAAGAGGAAACTGTGACTCACAAGCACGAAGAGGAGGGTGTTTTCCTTCGTTTCGAGTTGACTGCTCTCACGTTAACATTGCGCATCTGGCAGTCTGCAATGAGAACAGAGAGTAGTCAAAATTTAGACAATATCCGGGAGAAAAAAATTGTTCTTTAATGGGCGGAGAGAAATAGAGAAGAGAGAAAGAAGAGGTGACAGAGACAGGAGAATAGTAAAAGAGAGCGGCGGGAAAGGGGATCAGTCACGGGGTGAAGAGGAGTCGCGTGAAAGGGAAGAGCCAAGGATAGGAAAATGAGACGGAGAAAGAGCAGAGAAGGAGAGAAGATTGGAGGAGAAGCGGGAAGGAAACCGATGCATTGAAACAGTCAGAGAAAGACAGTTTAGTTAAGACAATATGCGACTTAATTGAAGAGAATAGTTTGGGAAGGCAGAGCGGATGGGAGAGCTCTTCAGATTTTGGGACACGAACGATTGAAACATGAGAAAAATACGTATGTGGAAATTTCACTAGGAAGAAATAAATGAGAAATTTGCTTGCAATGCTGCAAATTGCGATTTGGTGGCACACAGGAAGACGATGTAAGTAAAAAAGGAAATCCACATGACTGGAGAGGGCAGTGAATGAGTTGCAATGGTGAGATGAAAGTGACAGACAGTGACACTTGGATTTAGACAGAAGGAAGAGAGCCACGGACATTTACCGCCCCGGCAGACCCAAGAGAGATTAAAATTAGAATCAAGGGCGTGAAATAATTGCGAACATCTTGTGAAAAGGGATTTTAACTACACAAGAGAAAAAGGATTAGAAAGAGGAAGGGAACGAGCATGAGAGAATTGAGGAAGGAGAGATTCGAAGGGCCTCGTGAGGATGAGGGGACATGTCTCAGAGGCGCAGTCGACAGCCTAGGGGGTAAAGAAATCCTGACGGCAAACTGACTGAAATGGAAAATGAAATTTGGTCACACAATAGGGAGAAAAAGTGTGAAGCTGCGGGGAAAAGACAGGATAAATGGCACAAGAAAAGAAGCGGAAAGCGTTTGGAGCCACAGGAGAAACATGGGACACTCTTTCAAAAGGCAATGATTGGATGAAAGAAGGTAATGTATGCTTGGAAAAAATAGATGGAAGCGATTTGTTTGCGGTCAGGTGGGAATCGTGAAAAGGTGGAGAGCATGAAGAAGGAGATGAGAAGCAGAAGAGCGGGTGGCGAAGCACGGATAGGCGTGAGCCTTGTGGAAGATCTCGGCGACTCACTGATCCGACTCGGGGACGCTGAAACGAGCAAACGGGCAGAGAGAGAATGACTGGGCCGGGGCACGGAGGAGGAGAGCGGTGATTACACAGCTTAATGGGCGGGAAGAAAGACTCGGCCGTGAGAAGGATGAGTTGGAAAATGTGAGAGACACAGAGAAAGACAGATAGAGAGAACGGAGGTTTTGAGTGGCAGAGAAAAGACGAGAGATAACGAAAGAGAGAGAGAGAGAGAGAGAGAGAGATAAATATGGATGTGGGGTGAGGTTTGAAAAGTCCGGGTGACTGGGGATCACTCTTTTTATTTGCGGATCATCACGCATGGTTATCTCTGCTCTCGTTGGGCTTGGGTTGTGGGTGGTAGGGGGAGTGGATCCCCATTCCTCCTTCAAAAGGCAACAGAAAGACAAAAAATGGGACAATGAGAGAACACGTCGTATATGATTGAGCCGTTGACTCTGCAATCTCCAGGCTAATGGTCACCTTTCAAGACCCTGCTGGGACAAAATGAGACACAGTCACACACTCTGGGGGACGCGCGGTGGGATGGGCACACAAAAACCAACGGAGCGACACCAAACCAATCGCTGGCGAGCTCTAATATTTGCAGGGCGGGGTTTTAGTGACGAACCTTTCTCTTTTTTTTCCTCCACAAAAAAACCTTCTCTTATTTATTTCTTCCCTCCTTCCTGCAAACGAGGATTCCGTAGTCTTTTTCCCCACCCCCTCTGTCTCGAAATGCTGAGCGCGTGTTCGTTCGTTTGAGTATGAAAAAAATCTCCCGTCCTGCAACCGTCGTCGCTCATCGGGGATCGCGACTGGGGGTTGGCCTTTGGGGTGGGTGCTCGGAGGGAAACGCGGTGTGATTGAGAGCACCTCACCCCCCCCCCCTCACCCTTATTCCAGGGCCCCTCCTCCTCCCGGAAGCTGGGGCACGGACGTCTGCATGACGTGCGGATCCGGGATGATGTTTCTCCGATAAATCCAGATGCGTGGAGTCGGACGTCGGTACGCATCATCGCCAACGTGTGCCCTCTCGCGCTTCCCCGGAAAATTAAAAAAAATCTTTACCTTCCCTTTTTTCCACCTCCACGCTCATATACAACCCCCCCGGTCCCCCTCCACGGATACGCCACGAAGAGATCAATCGAAGACGCTGACGCCGACGGGCTCATTGGAGGCGGGGGGCGAGAGCGAAGAGAACTCTCACAAACACGTTTTCTCCAGAGTGGCTCCAAAAGAGCGTCCCATTGGACTCAGTGTCAGTGATAAAACTGACGAGATACGATCCGTACTATTAGTAACAGAGCTTAAGACTCAGGTATACCGACTGCTACGTTATTCTCAATTTTGTTGGCGTTGGAATCGGAAATCATTATGATGCGAGCCCGAACGAGTGAAATAAATCGTTTTACACGGCAAATATCTCGCTCTAGTCTTCCTCCAAAAGTGCTAGCGGATCAATATCAAGCAAAGGGATCCAATGATCTAAACCGCATATCGACTATTTCTGTAATCCAAGTCGTCAGACTGCCACAGACTAAGCCATTTCTTTATAAGCTAAGCTTTTTCTTCATAGACAGAAAAGCGCGCCATGGAAAAGCATGGAAACCAAAAGAAATAATGCCACTCGTAAATGCGAACCCTTTGGGACATGTTGTGTCGTAATTTGTGAAACCCAGTTTCCGGCATCTTCGTTTTTGGCCTATTCTGCACCATATCAATACCGCAGCACGTGAAGTCGAGGACAAGAGATAAACTATTTAAAGTAGCCCTAAATCGCGCTTCGACCGCTGAGATCATTTCGCGCCAACTGAGCGCCATTCACTGACGGGGTCACAATCACCGCTAGACGTTAACTCGGCCAATTGAAGGTCACTCCATCGCGAAAGGCTGTGGCTCGCCATAAAATCAGCCCGTGGAGTTCACGGATGAGGAATTGAACGGATCGCTCGTTTCACACGCGTACGCACCACGCTACTCCAATCGCTGCCGCTAACGATTCGTTTCCGTTTGAAGGATTACGACTTGCCACTTTGGCTTGGGCATGTATCATTGCGATGAAAAACGGCATTTGAACTTAAAACTGATTTTCCGGGAAATGAATACAAAAAAAACTAATACAGTGTCTAAGGTTTTAAATGGGATGCGACGATCAATCGAGTGATTGTGACCGCATGCAGAAAACATGTTTTCTCCCCGCTTGGATTAGTCTTAACATTCTCATACCAATCCTTATTTCCGATTACATCGAATGTTTATTACTAAGGGATTGAAATGGAAAGGTTTTCCATCGCATCACTGATCATGAATCCTTACGTTTATTTCCTAACTGATAAAATATCCAATTAGGCTGTATTAAGACCCAGCCGTTGATGACAGAAAGGCCAGGATTAACTCACTAAACAGTAGATGGATAATTCGAGCTATTACTCGTCACGCGCTTGATAAGGATACTATGCCGGAGTGCGTCGAATTTCACTTCCTCATATTAAGTATATTTATATTTACGCATTTATTTCCATCTTAATATTTTGTCTTTCAGCAAAAGGTTCCCCTGAGTTATCTTCACGCTTGGAATGTCAGAATCAGAACTTTGGGAAGCGGGTGGCGATAAATATTTCTCCTCGATTACAAGGGTTCCTCGTAAAATTAGGCGTAAAAATTATAACGCAGCGTCCCTGAATGGTTACCACATTACGCTAGTTTTAAGGGAAAGTCTGTTCTCGGCTTAACCTTCAAATTCACTCTGAATTATGTGCCCACGTAGCTCGATCGCCGAGTTTTTTTTTAACCTTCCGTCGCCAGCCGGTCAGATCGGCAGCTGATAGCCATGCAACGATTAGTCTGCCTCGAGTGTGGAAATATGTGGTAAAATTAATATCAATAGTGGACTGGGTGAGGGACAAAGGAGAGTGACTGAATGCAACCTTAACTAACGTACGAGAGAACCTACGCGTTTCGGCCTCCAGTTGATTTGGCTCAGAAGTCCACGGACCTACAAAGAAGCGAAATTCGCAGCAGACACCACTCAGTTTCTGCTTCCACTCGCCGCAATGCGCTGGAAACTTATCTCTCCACGGATGAGGGCATAATATACCGCAAGATGTTTCTTACGAGACAATTCCCATTAACCATTTAATGGACATCCTCTGAGCTGCTAAGATTTCGGCTCGACCAATTTCTGCAATGTCATCGTTTGAAATCCTGCCCGTACGTGAACAGATGCAACGGGCTTTGGAGAAAAAGTAAAAATGACATCTCCACGGTGGTTCAATACAAAAAGGGCAATATATTTAACAATTCCGAACAATGTTTCATCTTTTAGGTGGCACTAATTTTACAAACCACCACTCGAAAAACATTCGCCGCTAATACTTAAGTTATCCCTAGGGTTGAGAGGCTACACCCGTAACTACAAACATTAATGCGACTGACTTTCATACCGAGCACAATCGAGGGATTTATTCTGAACAAGCGGCAAAAGTAAGAGCATAGTTCCGGTAAATGACGATATTCATTCACCCAAAAGCAATGGAATAAAACCTAAAAAAACGATCTTGCCCTCTCTCGAACGGATGGCGGTATGGTGGTTTCTCCCGCGCCGATTCGTAACAGTGCTCACTTGAAAAAACGCCCGCCGCGCCTTCTTATCGCAATCATGATCGACAACGGCCGTGGTAATCACAAAATAGTCTACATTAGGGCCCACTCCTCGGGACAACCAACACGGGAGATATTTGGGAGAGCTCCGTTTCTTTTCGGCGAACGCGACCAGTGCTGCGCTCCGGCAGACTCAAGCACAGGTATTTCGGGATTGGGGGGGGGAGGGATGGCTATCAGAGGCAAACGAGGGCTTTGCTGGACCTCGAGGGTGGGTCGAGCGCGGAGGGAGGCTCTCGCGACGAGGGGGGCGCCGCCGCCGCGGTAAGCGTCGCGCAGATGGAGAGGTCGTCTGCGAACAAGAAGGTCCTCGTGCCCGCTCTTTGCTCGCCACATACAATGAATGAAGCAAGAGAATATCCCATTACGTTGAGGGGAAGCAGGGGTTGGTGGGAGGTTAAAGGCAGGGAGGGGTTTAGAGGGGGGGGAGTCAGCAGCCAGTTAGATCCGGAGACGACGGCTCCGTTAACAACTTCACCTCCGCGAGACCGCTCTTCAGCTCGGCGCGGCAGTCTCCGGCAAATTGCACCGCACTTTGAGGGTGGGGTCGAGGGAGGGGCGTGGGGTGTGGAGGAGCGGCGTAATCAACTCTTTAGCCGCTCGCGAAGGTGGGTGAGGGTCGTGTTGGAGGGCACGTGGTGGGGACGGTCTCAAGGAGGACACTCGTGCTAGTTGGTGGCGACGAGAGGCCGTAAGACCGCCTCGAGGTCCCGTCTCTCTCGAGGCGGTCTCCTGGGGGCGGCCGAGACCACGAGCGGCGGTCACGGGCTTGAGACCGACCGCGTCATCGAGAAACCGAAAAATACTTGGGAGGGGTGAGTTGATTCCCTGGGTGGGATTTTGAAGCGCGAGGGTGGAGAGAAATGGAGAGAGAGAGAGAGAAGTAGATAGAGAAGAAGAGAAAGGGGCAGAGAGATGTAGGAATCGAAGGTAGGGCATGACGTTGGCATGCATGGTGTGGGTAGTGTACAGCTTCTCGTGGCGGTGACGGCCTTTCCTCGTCCGTGGATGACTCCTGTTGCGTGCGTCTCGACGGCTGGCGGCCGAGACTCGCCGACTCCCGTCGACGACGACGTGAAATCCCGGCGAGGAGGAGGCCGACCCTCTCGCGACAAACCTCGAGCTCCTTCGCGGGGGAGAAGGGCGGTTCAAGCGGTCTTTCGTCGCTCCCGATAAACACCTCTTTCTCTCCGGCGACTTTAAGCTGCCGTTCCGCTTCGGCGACTAGGTACGTCCCTGAAAGGCTAGATGGAAACTAATTCAACGCGAAAGCTAACACGGCTTTTTTCGCAAACACTCCAATGGGATCCATGGAGGTGGTTTGGAAACTGAAGAAAATGATTGGAAAATAAAATTGGGGCAACACTGAAAACCTCATACTCTCTTGAAGAGGCCATCAAAAAAAACACACAAGTGATTTAATACAGCCTAAAGTAAGGTAAAAAAATGGAGTAATGCAAAGTCCATAAAACCTCTAAGCAGTGATAAAAGTATTGGACTACATGATTCCAAGTATGCAAATGATTAAATAAAAAACTAAAGAACAATTTGAAGAATTTTATGTTTGTATTAAAATGAGCATCAGTCAGCTTAGGAAAATGAAGAATTTGTGGAAGAAACTAAAGAATGAGCAGAGCATTTTCAATAGATTCTTTTAGACTAGATGAAACTTACAGATAGCCAAATTGAGGCCCTTAGTGTCTAGTTTGGTCGATTGTCTCCGTCCGCTTCGCTGCTGCAAAACTCCACGTTCACGCAAGCTTTTATACAGCTGAAATCGCAAAAACCTAGCGCTCCTCACGTCCAGTTGAATGTCAGGCCGGAGAGAAATGAGTGATTTCTTGCTTTCTGATCATTAAGTTACGTTCAATTTCCTCCCGAGTGTCAAAAACAGATTCTTAAAAACATTTCTCCCATCCAAGTTACCAGTAGCAAATTTTAGATCAGGGGTTCAGAACGAAGTGGGAAGGCGAAAAGACGCCAAACCCCATGGGCTCGTCAAGAGTTTAAATTTTGGACATAGAAGGTAGACGAGAGGGGAGACGCCATTAACGAGATAGCGACCGACAGATTGGCGTCATCATACGAAGAGTCTATGCCATAGAAATTAGGCTGGTTCATTTTTAATGAACTTGTGAATGCCACGACAGAGGTAGGTTCAGATTTTTGACAAATTACCAACCCCTTACTCTCTTCCCCATTTCGTAATGGAAAGTTATAACCCACTATTGAATCGGAAACTTCGGTATTTGGTGGCGCACATACATCATTCTGATGTTCTCTTTACGGTGTAATTTCAGGATAAATATCTCCGAGTAAATGCAGTCCAAATGATGGAAATGCATTCGTTTTACTACGCAATATTTAGTTCAACTCAATACGTTACAGCGTCAATCATCCGGACGTCAAAAATTCGGACCGTCGATAATCTGGTTTTAAATCCGGCGAAAAATTAGTAGAAGTGAATGCAATGTACGTATTTGTCAAAAGCATTGATGTGAGACTCGGTCGGGTCGTTGACAGCTACAATGTTTTTATTGGTCTGCTCTAATTATGTAACCACAGTACTGAAGTGAACTACTGTTTATACGGTTTTTAGCAAAGTTACTTTATGCTTAAGGAATATTTTGGTACTGTTCGAAAATCCGGACTTCTTGATAATCCGGACTAGGTCCGGTAACAATTGATTCGGATTTTTGGCGCTCTACTATAATGCGTATTTGCAATGGCATACGTACTTTATGTTATTCCTTTAACGGAGTGTATAAGAATACGAACCTCGTTTGCAACTGGCGGATCGTTGACGCAAGGGTTTAAAGCAAAAAAATACTTCAGTGCAATGGCAGCAAGCGAAACTGCTAACCCTGTGAGGATTATACAGTACTCAGATAACAGTCGTTTAAATTATGTTGACCTGGCCTAAAACGCATCTCATCATTACTGGCCGCTCAAAGGACGACAGTTGGCAATAATTACTCGTAAATGATATTTTTTTTTTAATTGTTACGAGATGAATTTTGATAAGTAGATGCCATAAAACTTCATCGCGGCGTTGTTCATAATTTACAGCCAGCTACGATGAAAGTCACGAAAATTCACGGCGTCAAAATGCTAAAGCACTAAAAAAAACAGCGGTCGGGGATCATGCGGCGCATGACATTCAATTTTTATAAAAAAAACTGTTCGTAATTAATCCTGGATGATCTTCACCATTTAAATCCGGCATTTTATTCGATGGATTCCAAAATTCCGCGCACGCAAAACCGTTTTCACAGTGAAAAAGAACACCACGTGCGTGCAGCGGTCGACTCGTGGCATTCCGACTCGCGAATCGAAGAAAGCGGACGCCTTTTCAGGGGACGAATGCGGTCCCTCATTCAAAAGCGGGAGCGGCTAAAGCCGCAACCCCCAGCGGCGAGAGGGTGGCAAACCCGAGCCCCCGTCTCTGCGGTTCACCTCTCCCTCTTGCGTCACCCCGATCCCCGGGGGGGCGGCCACTCCGTCCGGCCCCCAGCACAGCGGCCCTCCTTCGACGGTCCTCGATTCTACCGGAGTGCGGCCCGCCACTCGTTACGGGAGGAATAAGTGGGGGCAGGAACCCTTGTCAAGCGAAATGGCATTGGCAAAAATTGAGATCACAAGCGGGAGAGGGGGGGCGAGGAACAGTTCGCGCTTAGGTGGATGCTGAGGAGACGGGGAGTGGAGGTGGGGAGGGGGGGTTCGAGCGGGTGGGTGGGTGGGTGGCGCCGTCTTTCCACCGACCTTTCCTTCGTGTCACAAAGGGGGAAGAGGGGCGGGAAAGAACATAAGACAACCATGAACGAGGGCGCAGCAGAGCAGCAGTCGGCGAGATTTCACAAGGGGCTGGGGGGGATGGGGCGGGGAGGAGTTGGAAGGAAGGCTGAGGGGGGCTCCGCTTGACAGCCAGGCGCCCGCACAATTAGGCCAATCTCGGAAACGAACATGACAATTACGGCTCGCCAGACTTGCTGGCTAAGATTTTTTGGATAGCCGAGAGCGCATTTAAGCCCTGGCTCTTGGGGGTGGAGAGAAGGAGAGCTCTTGGCGGAGGCGCCGGTCAGCCAAGGGCGTCGCGAAGCGGCGGGTGCCGAAGAGACCCTGGGCTGGTCTAACCCGCCCCCTCCCTCCCCATGCGGCACCCACGCCTTTGGCCGAGGGTGGCGGCACGCATCGACCACCGGGGGCGAAGAATAAAAAACCCCACGCGCACGGGTTTGAGAGGTCTCCGTCCTTCGGTCGGGTTTTGAGGAGAGCGGGTTTGGCGCGAAGTGAGGGTGGGAGGGATTATGAAGCAAACCCTGGCAAGGGAAGCCCTCACTCCCCCCCCTCGAGGATCAGGGGCCAAGGGATTTAACTCGCGCAAGTCCCTAAAGGCAATTGTTGTGCCTGTCAAGTGGAGCAGCGGAAGAAAGATATCGAGCACTCGAACAAGAAATAAAAAAGGCCGGGTGTTGTGGAGGAAGGCCGCCTCTTCGACGGGGAGGGCTGGACGACGAGAAAGACGTTTCTCCGGTTTGAAAGTGGATGGCGAAATTGTGATGAGGAGTGGTGAGGAAGGGGGACGTATAAATGGGGAAGTTTTGGTGAGACAAGGTGTCGCCGGCGAGACGGGGGAGGCAGGGGAGGTTCCTTCGAGGCTCTGCCGTGAGGCGCGGAGAGCGGCAGCGGAGTGCTTCGCCATCGACTTCGGAGAATTCTAACCTGCGAATGATGGTCCTCGATAAACACTCGGTCATCATACTACTACGAGGGCTTTGATTATACTGGATTTTGGCCTATAAAAACAGCATTTAAGACGTAATTCAAAGATAATGTAGCGGTCTCTCCATTGAAGATGACTTTAACCGCAAAACCTTTCATTGATGCGTGAGGTGACTTTTCCCAACCATATTTCCTGAGCAAAAGGCTCTCGCATTTTCAACTGCGTTTAAACGTGAAAAATGACAATAAATATGAAGGATAATTCAGCCCTCATTCGCTCTTTGGAAGATGAGAGGGCAAATACCGCGATTTGGAGAGTTGGCCACCTCAACGACGGCATTCGACGACTTAATCTGGTTTAAAACCCAGGAACACTTCGGTCATGCTAGATCTCAACTGTCCACATTTTTTATTGTTCAATGAGGTATTTCCTCGCGTTTTTTGAAATACAACGATATTCGAAACCTTTACTCCTACTTGTGCGGAATAAAGTTAATATCAACGTTCTCCTTTCTGCGGCAGATTCCGACAATACATTGCCTCTGAACATCAACACTATTCAACATCTGGGGGATCGGGTTGGTGTGGTGACTAGAGTACTGGCTAACCATTCGGACGGCCGGGGTTCAAATCCCTGCTGAGGTGGTTTTTCAAAGGAAGGTTTCGCCTGCTAAACCGAGGGTCGCGGGTTCGAGTCCCGCCTGGGTGGGTTTTTCACCACCCAGGGCATGGATGTGTGTCAAGTTCTGTTGGTCCGGTCACTGGAAAACCTGATGACAGGCTCAGCAGCCTATCGGGATTCCGGGAACATACGGACCAACAGAATCGTCTGGCAAGCAAAAAAAAAACCCTATCCCTACTTCAGTGTCTTGTGGAGGGCACTTCAAGTACAGTACTCCGTCAGTCGGATGAAACGTTAAACCGTGGTCCCCTTGGCGCCTGTCGTTAAGAGCAGGCTAATGCCGACGCCGCGTTTCTATCCACCCTTCCTCCCTTACCAGTCCCCTATGGCGCAAATGACCTTAGTTGTCGATCGCCTCCCCAAAAAATCCAACCCTATTCAACATCTATGACAGGCGAATATACTTTAGTACACCCTTTGATGTTTTACCATGCTCATCCCCGTTTATGATCCACAGTCTTCCAGAACTATAAATCAAAAATCTCACAGTATTTCCTCGGTATCTAATTTGCATAATCTCGCATCACTTACAATCAAAGGATCAGAGAATAATAATATACCCTCAACGAAATATAAACATCCTCTTACGAAGAATTAAAATATCTAAGCGTAATTAATTCAAAGTATTCGTACATTTGAGCACTACAATCCCCTGAAAAATACACCAACTATATTCAACTTGCAAAATAATACGAATGCATGACGATAAAAATATGCGAATTAGATAAAAACACAAATTACCAAAAATTTACTTCAGTTTTAAATCACAACTAAGGTGCCTTGAATATGTCATAAGACTCGTTCGAACAAGTTAGGCGTCAACAGGCATACGTTGTAAGGAGAAAATTACAGACACCCTACGAAAAAAAATATTAATTAACGAATTGTTTGTGAAAAATAATGGAAAAATGTATTGATTATTCACTCTTTCAGAGAATTAGATAATGTATGGTGTCTCAACATTTATTGTGAGCGATTGAGTATTTGGAACCCATGAAAAGCGCTCTGAGGTACACGCAAAGCCCTGGGTCTAATCAAAATATAAGAACTACGGAAAATAAAATGCGTGATATTAGTTCACTAGACGAACAATGGAGAAGCCAAAAGTAAACTTATGACTAGATTTCACTCAAAAATATTCATTAACAAGTCCCAGCACATTAATACAATTTTTTTGCAAACAACAACACAATAATACAATAGCTTACTGGCTATTTGCCCAATTGGCCTTAATAATTGGTGATTATGAGAATCAAATATACCAGAGAAACTGTAAACTTTTCATATTAAGCAGTGAAGGATTAGTCGTGAGTCGTGAACTTAGGATGTTCTTATCATTGAAGGAGGCACAGCAATCCAAAAGAACTTCCCCTTCCCTTCCCCATACTTTACCAAGCTATCATATGAGATTGACGTCTAGATAATGTAACGACACCGCACAAAGTAATGCCACGAGTTATCATCAATTAATAAAAGTGATTTCCCAAATCATCAATTCCTTTGCAACGCGATACACAAAAGCGATTTCGCTTCAAAATAAAACCAGAGGTAGGAGGGATTTCTTTTATCAAAGTGATCTTATCTTCAACTCAATTACCGAGATGAAAGAATCTTCCACAGTGGAGAAACAATGCGTGGAGGCGCGTCGCCGACTTGCAAGAGAGGGGAGGGAAGTGGATTAGCCTGGGAAGAGACATCAAAAGAAGCGGAATTAATTGAAATCCTTAGCATTCGGGAGATCTTTAATATCTGTTTCCGTCAGGCCCCGAGGGCACAACGGCGTTCTCAAGCACAGAATAAAATACATTTGATGTAGGATTTTGAAGCGGGGCAGGACTAAATTAGCGCTGCCTCCGAAGAAACATAGGTATCTATGACTTGGCTTAAAATCAACAAGCAAATGGTTTTTTGACCCTCTTGAATTAAAAGTAGTGATGCTTGGGAATATTACTTGGGATCTGGGAAAGAGAATCGGAATATATTAAATGAAATCACATTGAAAATGATTCGGGATAAATATTTCAGAATGTTATATGGAGAATATATATAAATGTAATAAAGTGTTCCAAAAGCAATAATATGGCAAAATAGCGAAAGATATTTGCGCCAGGCACATTGAGTGGTAACATTTCAAAGCGTTCACGGAGACAGGGATGCATTTTCGACCCAGAACAGCAGTATCACACCGTGATGCATAGTAAGAGAACACGCGGACGGCTCCCGCAAGTGGGATGTATTTTGAACGGCTACGCAAACTACGGTAGGAACCCCAGAATTCTCCGGACCATCTCCTTCGCCGCCCCTCGAGGACCACGCTCGACTGTGGGGAAAAAATGACACGGTGACAGGTTTCAAACTCTGCCAGCGGACACTTTCATACAAAAGTCATCGCCTTCCTCACTCACCTCCCCCCCCCCTTCCCGACCGAAGGACCGACTAAGTGAGCCAAAGAAACCCTTTGTGAGGAAACGGTCACGCTTCCTGTTGGACGGGGGACACGGGCGGTTGACAGGAAAAGCCACAAACGTGTGGTCCACTCGAAAGCTGTTTACTCCGCCGCGCGGATGTGACACCCACAAGGATGCTGATGGTGTGGCTTCATGGAAGGAGGACGTGGAGTGGCTAAACCTTTCGGAAGAGCTGGAGGGAGAAGACGAGCGCCAAGCAAGTGATGCGGAAACGGACGTCATTCTTCAAACGGCGAGTGACAAGTCAGGTCTTGAAGGAATCGTTTTCAATAACAGGCTTCCGCTCTGGCTACTTGGGTTTGTGATCGATTGTGCAGCTACTCATGTTGTAAAATATTTGTTATCAAATTTAATTCCATCATAGAAAACCAATTTTTGAATGCTGAACACATCAGCATATAACCTAAGGTATTCATTTGACAACTTGTTGGCCATCCTACTGTGGATTAATAGTGCTGGATGCATTTTTGAAAATACTATATGAATAAATGAAATAAATCGCGAAAAGGTATTTGAAATGTACGAAGACTGTTCTGACACAATATTCCTTCACAGCCGCATGAGAAACAAGTTTTTCACGCGACACCTTGCTCATCAAAGCGTTGACATGCAAGGGTATAAATGGATTAATCACATAATGAAAGACGCCCAAGTCTCCATGTACTCATTACGTATGACGAGCGGCAAATATTGATTCTGGAACCCCTCCCTTCGCCAATCTCTCAAATCACCTTTGTCACACCTGTAAAGGCGAATTGAAAACTTACACACTAAGGTTACGTGATGAGACCACCTGGTATATATACGCATGCCCCCTATACTTAACAAATCGGTCTAGTTAGACAAAATATTCTATCTACAAAATCTTAATCTTGGGTTAGAACAGCTAGCAATTTAATTTTCCAGATCATCCGTGGATAAAGTATCGATAGCCAACATGATTTCCAATATCCTCTTTAAGGATATGGCCCGTAGAGAAGAGGATAGACGCACAGTATGGCCATAAATACACCCCTAAGTGTCAGTGTAATAAGAAAAACTTCGTTAATTCCACAGTATCAGGAGGTAAGGGAACCAGCATTAGATAGGGAAGGGTGGAGGGCTGCAGACAACCAATCTTAAGATTGAACAACCAGTGAACATCAGAATGTACTACCAGTCTCAGCTGTTAATCCATCATCAGGTACGCATATTCATTAAATATTCCTGGATAACGAGCGGCAAACATAAATGGAAGAAACCCTTCCAATTTAACAATTCATCTCTGTCAAAGTCAACTTTTTCACGCCTGTGATCTAAGGTTGATGGTGGCATATCAGCCGAAACCGGTAGTATATTTTGTGATAACTTATGGCAGTAACAACGTTTGTGTTATTACAATGCCCAACTTCCACCATATTAGCCCTTCAACACTTACGTTCCATCCCTACCACATTATATTATTCAGCAGATTCTTGCGAGCAACCTTCGTTTCCCGCGCGCCTCACACCAGTCTCCGCAACGGTCCACGCGTTCATTCGACCGCTCGTCGGACGCGGGGTGACGAAACGAGAGGCGGGGAGAGAGACGGTCACATTTCCCGACGGATTTCCAAATTCCATCCGCTCCGAATTCTCCGACGCGGACGATCCAGGGGAGGCGTGAGAAGGCCATCGCAGAGGAATTCCGAGGAAGGAGCAAGCGGAGGGGACGGGGGGATGAAGAATTGGGGGGGGGGGCGCCTGGGGGCGGCCGCTGTGAAAGGGCGAGGGAAACTCGTCGCTTTCGCCGACCGTCCCAACAACACGTGTCACACGGGACACGGGATGGCGCGGCAAGAGGGAAAAGTGGAAGAATCGCCCCGGGCGGAGACAACCCTGAAGTAGTCGAGCTGATTCTTCCCTCGGCGCGCCCACGGGGGCACTCTCCGAGTGGGGGAGGGGCGGTGGGAGGTTGAGTGTGGAGGCGGAGTGAGTTCTTCACTGGGGGATTGAACTGCTGGAGGGGGATTGGAAACGGGGAACATGAAAGCGTCCTGCTGAGGCGCACACCCTTAAGGTTGCCCTGGCCCGACTACGAGAGTCAAAACAACAACTAAGTTACGCCTTTTTTGTTTATTTGGTTTGAAAAATCCTGCTTTCGCTGATTAAAAGGGTTACCTATCACAGACCAAAAATAAGATAAATAATAAGCAGATGATTCCCTGAATGTATTTCGATGGCCACATTTTTCCAGCCAAGTGAGCCGACTACAGCGCCAGTTGTATAGAATATTTCATTTTCACTTAAATAACGGCAGTACTAGCTAATAACTAAAGAAATTGGCGGTAAGATACAAATATTTCACTTTTGTTCCTTTTCCCAGAACTATTTTCCTCTAATTGCCAGCTTAAATTAAAGATAACATATACTTTCCTGTTCAAATTGACGTTTTGATGCTGTGATCTGAGCTATCTCCACAAGAGCCTATGTTAAAATCACCACTTTTGAGACAGAATTACAGTAAAACTAGCTCGGAAACCTTATTTTATTCTCGTTTCATTCTATGAAACCCACTTTAAAGATGCTTTATTCAAGTTTCCAGAATTTATGGAATAATAATCCAGGTGTCAGAGCCACCTGAACCATTGAATGAGGAAGTTCCACATCAGTGGATGATAAAAAAACTGCCGCTCGACGAGTGATGTACGCTGATCAGTACCGCTAGAATGAAGAATCTGGTGTCTTCCCAGCGAATAGTAGTAATAAATTCTACTCGCGCTATCAACCGGGTTAAGAGTTCAAGTACCGACGATTCGATGGGTAAATCAGCCATCTATACCAAGGTGATTGATCACCTTGATAACGATGTCAGCATTGTTCACCGAAACTTCGGTGTCTGAACTCCTACCTTGAATGGAAACCCATGGAGAATTGATTCACCATTAACGTGGCCAACTACAATATTTATGGCAATCTGGAAGTTCTCGACCAGTACGCAATTAGAAAAATATCGTTTCTGCGGCGCGAAGAGCGAACGTTGTGTGCCAAAAAGTGTTTTTATTTTTTTGGCCCAGGAGATTTTTCCGTGATTTTCCCACTGAACTCATGAATCCTGCGTCGACAATTCTTGCGTTTCTTTGCAGACTCGTAGTGGCGCATACCTCAAGACAAAATTGACTCTTCACCTGAAGTAGCCAGGAGCGGCTTCAGTCGGGATACCTCCCGGAATTTTTAGACTGGTAACCTCCGATGAGGTCAGTTAATCAGCGGAAATTGGCCATGAACTACGGAACTCCGAGGAAAGGAGTTCAGATGTGCCCAGATAGTCGAGGAATGAACAATCCAGATATTTATAGTGAGGCTCAAAAGTAGAAAGGCAGAGAAGGGCTAACTTATGCATCATAAATGGTATTGGAAACAAAGTCCTTCCTCTGCATAATGGGCATTCAATGTAATCATTTTACTCTTTTGATCGGTGTACAATGGATACATTTCTTCCTGATAAGTAAATTTCACATTCCCAATCTCCCTCTCACCATACATTTCCCCTCCCCGGCATTCGACAATTAACTGCTTCAGTTTTTTCATCCACCTTCCCCGTAGACTTCGCGCATCACCAAAACGTACAGTGAAAATTATCGATGGTAAAAGGAAAACGTTGGACAATTCTGAAAGCGCTGAAGACTGGCAAACTTGAGAACAAAAAAAAATTGTAAAAAAGTCCCCCCTTACATTTTTACCGGCAATTTTTAAAGGAGTGACCGCGGAAAGCCCCTCCCCCTCAGCCTCTTGGTTACGCGGGAATCTCGTTCCAGAATATACGCGAAGTCGCCCGTCTTAAAAAATGTGCACCCCCATCCATGCACTCCCGATTCCACGGGCGTCAGGGGTTTCAGCGCTGCCAGCCGCAGAATTTAATAGCTAAGCGAGTGATGAGCGAGCGCGCCCTCATAATTACCACATTCTCCAGCTACTTTTCCTTTCGAGGAATTCAGTCATCTCGGGTGTGGGGGAATTTGCGCGGCCGGCGCGCTCCCCTCCTCCCCGCCACCTTCCCTCCCGAATGCCGCACTCCGCAAACATCCGCTCCGGAACCAGCTGAGCACACTCTACGTAAAGACGTTGCGGATGTAAGGGGGAAATTGGGGTTGGGCGCCCCTAAAACTGTCTCACTCAAAGGGTTGTGGGCGCTAAAGGTTGTCTCAAGTTCATTAATACTATAGTCTTCCTCGTGAGACGGTACCTGCATCACTTTCGGAATGATGTAAAGGCAAAAAAATCTTCGCTTTCCTCACCGCTAACTTCGCGTACTTTCTCACCCCGACAGCTTTCCTCACAACCTGTCGCCACTCCAACACCTCTATATACATTGACTTGAGGCTCCAACAATATCTTGAGCAAACATTCCAATGGGGAAATGGACTGATACAGAAGAAAATTCATGAAAAAGTTAATTTGCAAATATACCATCAAAAATCTATGAAAACTTGCGTTGGACTTGAAGTGTTGCTTTGGTCGTTTAGTACTTAATGCCTGCCTCTTGAAGACGGGGACTCATCACTGGACGGGGACGGGGATGGACGTATTGGTCCATCATCCTTCCGATTTCACGCCTAGTCCAACGATGATTAACATGTATGATCGCATGAGATTATTTCTATCGCAAGAGAGTGTACCTATCGTGAATGGCCGCTGACTAATACTTTTTTGCAAAGCTAATTCTAATCTTTGCGACGGTATTTAGCAATGCTACTTTGATATAAATTCAAGGATACGCATCAAAACTCACTCAATTCTTTCAGATGAGCGAATATTCGGATTGAATAATAACTATAGCGTGCACTTAACTCAGTTACAACCGCCTGCCTTGTCTGCACTCTCAACATGTGCCGCGATCTCCCGAATAGTGAGGAAAATAAAGAAGAGATAGAGATTTAGAATAGAATCGTTTGTTTTGACTCACAATTGATATACCAACTCTTGAAGTCACTTTTTTACTATTGATCATACCAAGACCCCACGTTGACTGAATGCCATTTTTTAATTTGCCAAGAAATACGCTAGCGACTCGGAGAATGGCTTTCAATGACCGGAAGACCCATATAATCAAGAGCAACGATTTGCAACGATTGGTGAGAAAGCGATCGACATTGGCTGTGAAATGGTTACTTCGAGTGAACCCTCACGAATGGTTTAAATGATTCATCGAGACTGCCTTGACAATAAGGTGACAAGGTAAAGAACTAAAAAAACGTGGAGTGTCACTTATGAAACTTCATCAGAATTGGATTCCATGGCTTCTGGTACAGCTGCGTGCGTCCTTTTTATATCACGACGTTATGTCGTCTGTTTTTTATGTCCTCCGTTGTTTATGTCCTCCGTTTCCAGAGGCCTCTTCAGGTCGCAGTGAAGACTTCTTTTTATTGCAGGAGGAGAAACGTTGTCAACTAAAATAGATCCACGCTGCTTTGCCTAAAGTCACTTTAAGTAACTTTTAGTGGACAGCATTTCTCCTCCTGTCACGAAGTCTTCAATTTGACCTGAAGACGCCTCCTGAAATGTAGGGGCAGCGTTGTCAAATAGAAGGATATATATATTCCGTTCCACAAACCCACCCAAGCAGCCAGCAGGAAAAACCCCTTCCCCCTTCCCTATCCTACCTCCCCTCCTACCCCTTTCCTCACCAGACTAACCAGTCAGCGCATCTGTGTCGTGAATCGCCTTGAATACGGACTAGTTCCGAAAGCTAGCACTGTAAGTGATCGTTTCTCTTTTTCGAGTGTCTATCTCCTCCACCCTATCTACACCGTGTGTTTATCGCCGCATGGCTGATTCCAACCCGTCAACGCATATATATATACACACACACACAGCTGTACCTACAGCCATGGGACCCAGTTGCTCAAGCCAACTGCGGAAGCCTTCGCTCTAACTTCACTAGAAATGGTTAATGAGACAAAAATCGGCGACCCAAATCATTGCGTCCAAAAAATCGGGATAAACGTCGCATTTTATCGAGAACCCCAGCTCTTCGCGAAGAGGCGAGGTGAAACTTGAATCCGAGGGCGGCAAATGACTCCCCAACCGACCCGGCTGAAGAGCCCACGCATTCCACGAATCCCCGAGGCACGGGAAAACGCCACACACACTCTCACCTGCGCTCTCATCCCAACGAAGGTGCCCAGGGGGGGCGGAGGACGAGAGAACATAACGAACGCATTGCCCTCGCACACTACTCACGTCCCCCCGATATCGAGTTGTTATCTCTGGCGCTTCGCTCTTTGTGTGTGGGGGATGTTTGCGTGGAGGGGGTGGGGAGGTTGGAGCCAGGAGAGAAGGGGGAGAGGGATCGGCGGGAGGAAAGAATCCCGAAGACGTTGTGTCTGGCAGATAAGACGAGCAAACAAAGGGGGCGGCGACGGGGGGGGGGGGAGGGGAGGTTAATAGAAGACTACAACCAACATTCGAGCTTCCATCCTCAAGGGGTTGTATAAGAAAATCTTATTATTGGTTTTGCATGTTGATGGGCCAGTCTAAAGGCCCCCAAGGCCTCCCCCCCTTTCCGAATCCTTATCCCCCTCTCCTTCCTATCGGCACCCACGTGTCTCGTGGATCCCGGCGTACGTGAGCCTCTTGTATTTTTTCCTTCTGTGTCACTCTTCACTCGGCTGCTAATTATTACCTTCTTCTACGAAACGCCCACTCACGCCTGAGAAATGATCAATAGTTACTCGGCGGCTCAAGGGGGACACGTGCATGAACTTACATAGTGATTTAGGATGCAAAGAAACCCCAATGATGGAGAGAAGGAAGTTACGTTGTGATGAAGGCACTCCGAAAAACGGCCTCTGTACCTCGGCTAAATCAGCCAGTTAGTAGTCACCACGTCATCACGGAAGTACCATTAGGTGTGACGGAAAGAGTACAACGGACGTCAACCGAAGAATAGTCCAAACTAAGAAAGCGCTCTTGGTAAAAAGGCGACTAGAGTATTCAAAGAAGACAATTAAGACGAGGAAACAGAATATGAAAAAATTCGTGTAAAGCGGAGCCCTCTACGGATCGGAAGAATGAACCATTGGAAAAACAGATCAGAAAAAACTAGAAGCCTTCGAAACATGATGCTGGAGGAGGATACTGAAGATAAAATGGACGGACAAAATACGATATGATGAAGTTTACGAGAATAGCAGAGGAAAGGCCCTTAAGAGATAAAATATAGAAAAGAAGAACGAGATGGTTTGAACACACCATGAGGCACAATGAGTTTGTAAAGAACACAATTGAAGAGAAATTGAGGGTTAAGCCCCCATAAAAAGACCCAGGAATAAGTTCATTGACCAAATAAGGAGGAAAGTACATAGGAAGAGCTACGAGGAAGTAAGGGAACATATTTGATATGGAAGGAAGGAGGGCTACACTCAACCAATCTTAGGATTGAACGAACGGTGGTGATGATTAGTCACCAGCTTCGCTATCTTTGCGAGGAGAATAACAGGTGGGGACTCCGCTCCCTTCGGAGAAATCGGGAAACTGAGACATGGAACGGCTAGACTCGATGGCGTATTGCCGATTACGTTCCAGCTCGTACAAGCCGATTGAGCGAAAGCATCTCACTACAGCAGCTGGACAGGGTCTCAAAGTTCCGAATATATGGTTTCTTTTAGCACACCTCGTAATATTTGCAGGTACGGGCACTCCGAAACGAGGGTAAAATGTAAAAGAAGAAACTTTAGACGGACGCTAGAGGGTTTCACAGCCTTGAGAGGTAGGCGAGGTTCAGTGTTTGTTCCGTGCCTGGGGCCGTCACAAATAAGGTTATGTGAATTTTATTTCTAAATTTCAATAAACTACGGGTACAAGTTTAGGAAAGGGTTATGATAATCTTATAATTACAAAGTGAAAGTGTCGGAGTCATAATGGGAAACTTTCTTTTACACTCTGGCATTTAAGTATACCTCAATGAGAGGCATAAATCCGCAATTTTTAAATTCAAAGGTTATTTATTCAGACTGACGGTCAAAAACGAGACAATAAATTTTTATCCCCGCAAACAGTCACAACTTTTAATCAGTGCCTCCGCGTTTCTCTTGTCAAACCCTGTATCGTTTCGAAGGGCACGACCCAGGCTCCGTCTTTCCTTTGGGGCCCCATAACAGCCGACCCCTCATAGGTGGAGCGTATCCCGGCACTGAGCACAGGACCATTCCACACTGCTAATCCTCTCCCGTTATTCTCCCTCCCCTCCTTTTACCTTGGAGAGCACCAATCATAACTCATTCGTAGCTAGTTACTTCAAAGAAATACCAGATATTTCATCGCTTTTGACAGAGTGAGCATTTACAGCTCAATCAATCAGAAACAATGAAATGAAGAGCGTGGTGGCTAGGGAATTTGGCATCCCATTCCGAGGGCACGACTTTGAATCCCGGCAGTTGCAGCGATTTTTCGGTAGAATGTAGGTCCCTGCTTTGGTGCCGGCAAAGACCAACTCATAAATTTTATTCCGCATGTAATTGCGCGGCCTTTGTAAAGAGTATTATTTACAAAACGCGAGGAACGCAAACCGAAAAATAATTGGAACCTTCGCATTCCCAGCTTAATGATTTTCACAATTTAACAACCAACTAGTAAACCTATCTATTACAGTTTCCCTAATCAAGACGAAAAAAATCACCTTAGGAATGCGATGACACCTCGTGCGTGATCATCTTGAAATTTTTATGGGTGCCATAACATTTCCCATGATATCATCTAGAGATATAGGCTCGTCAATTCTACTCGAAACAGATTTACAGACGGAATGATCCTCGTTGAAATACTAGCTCGAAGTTTCGGGAGGCAAACAAACTCAACAACAGCCAAAATACATCATTTTCTAAATACAGATCTATTTTAATATAATCGATGTAGTGGAATACAATTTAGCGGTAGCTAAGGAAAGAATTTACCTCGTCAAAGTATTCGCCTAACTAAAAGAAAGCTTAGTTAAAATCAAAGAAACCTGTTAAACTTCCTAAAAGATTGATTTTCACTTTCTGGATATTTATTTACACTGCAACAATGAGCGTCAAGAAAATTTACACGACAGTGGTGGTGCTCGTAAGGAATTCACCCCATTAAATTATAATCTTTTACAATTGGAAAGCAAACGAGGTGATTGAACAAAAAATATAAATGGGGGGAAGTTTAAAGAAGTAATTTTTGCTCGCATGCCGCGACTTATAAACTACTGGTATCGAAGACGCTGGCAGTAATTCTACTTATTTAAATATAGGCCAAAACGTTGGAATACAATCAATGTCATACACAGACATACAATGATTAAGGCAGTCATTAAGCATTATAGTCTATTTTTATTTCTATCAAGGGTCCAGAAATACTTGGAAAGTATGCGACGAAAAAGAATTAATAGTAAATGAGCTGAAATATTACCCGAAAATTATGGAAATGTGCACACTCCATAAATAATCAATTGATTAAAAATAACATCCTCCTGTGATATGATGAACGCCCAATTTTCCTCGGATAAGAGAACTCAATAGCAAATAGGAACCTAAAACAACTGTTATGGAGAGCATCAGTTTTCCGGATTAGCAAAATAGACACTGGCTACCGAGGAATTATGTTGAGCTAGATAAATTAAGGAGAATAACATGCGTACATCATAATGAAAAATTTTGGCGCTCAGATTGATGCCTCTTATTGAACATCTTGACCCAAAACACCCACAGCAAAGTAAAAATTAAAACAAGTTAATGATGAGATTAAGAGAGCGGAATTCACCAAGGTCGGGACACAAAAGAGGATTTCCCTAGTTCTAAGTCTTATAAAAGCTGAAATTTCTGCAAATTAAACGTAGTATTGGACGCTGAGATGGAATACAAAATTGCGGATGGAGTAGTATCATAACACAGAAGATATGAAAGTGTTTTGTGACACCCATTACGCAACAGAAGTGAACGAATGTGAATAAACTACAGAAAGCGGTTAAGACGCAAGACACGTTCCAAGAATGAAGAGAGATTAATGTAATATTTGAGAGAAAGTGAAGATATAAATACGAACAGAATCCTACTGCTTGAGGAAAGATACCAAAATGTGAGCTATTCCATAGGATATTGATGCAGGAAAAGAAAAATAAGGGAATTTGCATTGGAGGCAAGTTAGTTAGTGGAAAATTTAGAGAATAACTCCATCGATGAAAATGGAGAACAACAAGGAAAAAAGTTACAAACATGTAGAACTGGGAGGATGAAGACAAGAAATTAAAAACTTTTGGCAAGTTTAACTCAACAACATTGCCTAAATCCTGTAATGCCGCCGACATGTAGTTTTAGGCCACTTGGGATGTTAGAGGACCTACTGTGAAAGAGGCAGACATGTTCTGTCGTGCCAATAGTTCCCCGTTTTCTGGAACTATCTCATGAATGTGCAAGAGAACACCAGATGATTAAATTCACCTGATTGCTTAACTGTCCAATCTTGCCTGTGTTGTCTAACCTACCGATTTGGTGTGGGTCAACATGTATTCCCCCGTCGTTGCAAGTAAATACACACGATTTATATCTTCCAAATAGGTCACTTCTATTGTAGAGTCCTCTCGTCTCCAGGGGCTTCCATTCCAGATGTCAGGGAAGCAGGATCACCAAGGAAAGGGAAAATAGTACGAGGTTAGCTGACAAATTCGAGATATAAAGAGGTTGAAACAAGAGAAATTTCTATTTTTAGCAAAATAATTTTAGAAATAAGAAGGCATTACAACAAGCACAACTGGATCGTACTTCCTAAGGCAGCACTGAATAAAGAGAAAATGAAGCAATACAATTGTGAAGCTATTCAGAGGAATAAAAGATACATTGTTGAATACTAAGACCCCTTGGTGAATATGAAAAGCTAGTGAAGGATAATTACAAACCATGGCGAAAACCAGATTGGAGGTGGAAAAAGGACAGGACGAATTATGTGGCAGGATACCTCGCTGAGGACATCTGCGCAAGGTAATACAAACAAGAATCGCATTACCATAATGGCCAAGAATGTAAAACACACCTTGGAAGACATACATATCAAAATAAGTAATAAAACATGCAAAATAAGGAAAATGAACACTCCTTTAGACACTAAACGAGGAAAATTTACAGGATACTGCGGCAAATCAACGACAAAAAAACAAATATTATTGATGTTAGGGATAAAATGGATCAAGAATATTCAAGATATAGTATAAACTGAATGATGCTTTTACTTATTCAGATGTCGTGCAACATTCGGCGTCAAAGATAAAAAATAATAAAAATTCACAGTGTAAGGGATAAGATATCTTCAGGATAAACACAATTTAGACATTTGATGACTTGGTTATCAATATTTTATGAAATCGATAAATAATTATACATAACATGTGGTTCTCTGAAAAGGAATAAAGAAAGGGAGAAAACGCACAGCGAATTTTGGTGGTTTTTCGTTCTAGAAAAGTAAAGAGAAATATATTTGAATGTTATCGCCAGCATATAAATTGGTCAAGGTTTATCTTCCAAGTTGACATTAACAGAGATTGTATTGAAATCATGACACGACGAGGAGGAGGAGAAGATGGGACGCTAATATGGGCTTGGGGTCCAACGGCATAGTAAAGTAGGCTGAAAAATCGACAATGACAAGGTAAAATGAAATTTGGAAGGGTAATTTTTCCCTGATTTTCAACAAATCAATAACATTTGAACATAAACAAGATGGTCGGCGAATTAACTTTGTAAAATCGTGAAATATTAGTGAAAAAATAATAACTTTAAAAATTTACACACTTTTATTACAGTATGAATGACCGGTTTCGATGCACGTGCATCATCATTACAGTTCTAAATCTCTTAAGAGCTCTCATGATGATGTCAGGACACAGAAACCGGTCAGTTTTCTAGTAATTAAAGTATGGGAAGTAACAAATTACTATTCTTTAGGTAATATTTGACTATTTTATCTTATTTTATTATTTATATTTATTTATTTATAATTAACTTGATAAAAATTCGATATAATGCAACCTCGTATGGGATGATTTTTGCATGCACACACAATGCCTCTCAAATAGTGGGCGGGGACTGGTTAGGCCGACGTCTTGCGCGTGACTGGCCACCACATGCCACGGAGACCTTCCCGTCCACCCTGCGATCGTTTCGCGGCGATAAGAAGCCGGAGATCACGTACGCCGCGGACGGGTCCGTCTTCTGACACTCGCTAATGACACGGCACGTTCCGAGTAAAAACGCAGCGCGTGCGGGGATGGACCCCGCAAAACGCCAAAGCCCCCACGACCGAACACTTGCCATCGGTAAACGCGGGCAGTGCAGAGTGGAGAGGGCGGGGTGGGTCATCGGACAGCGGAGGAGGAGCCGCCCAAGCGGAGCAGCCGGTCCAGAGGGACGACGGCATTCTTGCAAGACCACCGGAATAATTGATGTTCACTCAGCACTTCGGCCGCCGCCCACACACACGGCTCCGCCGCCATCGAGAAAGCTTCCCACTTTCGGCGCGCGATGCTCGGATACGTGGCTCTAATTTGCCCCCCCTGCCCCTCCTCTTCCCGCGGACATAAAAACCCATCCATCAAAGCCCGCACGATGGAGTGAGAGCGGCGAGGGAGTCCATCTCGAGGCGTCGTGCCCCCGGAGAGCGTGCCCAGCGAGGCGTGCCCGACAACGAGACAAAAAAAAAAAACAACAAGCACTGTATTTTTTTAACAGCGCCGGGCCGAGAGGAGTATGGGGGAGATTTGCGGGGAAAAGGTGTGTGGTGGCCGAGTCCCGCTGGCCAAGGCGCTGGATGGGTAGTTTTGGCGGAAAATTTTTGTGGGTGGATGAGGAAAGGGGGGTGAGGGGTTTGGGCTTAGTGGCAGCCAGGGACGCGTGATAAATGTTTTCCGGCCGCTCGTCAAGGATCGATAACATTTGGCAGGTCATCAGGCAAATTAGCGCCTTTTAAGGAACGGGGAAAAGGGCGAAGCGAAAGGGCGGGCGAAGAGAGGTTAAAGTATTTCTCCCAATCCTCTCTCCCCACACGCACCACCGCTCCAAATGAGGCTCGCTTAATGCACGCACACGCGGCGGAGGAAACATTTCGACCACGGGGAGGGAAGAGGATGTGGGCCCCAACGCGCCGGGCGGGGTGAATGTGCGGTGGTCGGAGGCGCCCATAATTGCCACCTATTAGCTGCTGTTTGCGTAACTTGGAGGAGGCCGCGTGGAGGAGACCTTGACTGGCCGGGATATGAAAGGGGCGGCGAAGCGAGGAAAGATGACCGACGGAGTGGGAGCGCACGAGACGACCATGGCTAAGTCGAAGGAAGGCGAATCGCCGTCGAAATGCGATCGTCAGACGGAAATCCTTACGTGGCGATGACCCGCACGACTGGCGAGTGTCAAAGGGTTGCTTATAACAAGGCGCAAATTAGGAGAACCTCTATTGGAATCCGTGGATCGTTTCAATCTGTCGGGCAGACAGCACACTCAAGTGTAGGCGAGCGGCCACTATATCGTGCGCCATCAAGGTAGATCGATCGAGATATATCACCGAGAATTCCATGGATTGGGTCTTTTTTTTAAGAAAAATATCTCACCTTTCCAAAGTTACCAAAACATTTGCTACCCAACTTTCCAAAGAAACCAAAACATTACTACCACACGAGCGGCCAGGGTTCAAATCCCCGCAACGGCGGATGTTTTTCAGAGGGAACCCGATCCCTAGGTGAGTGTCTAGTGGAAGGCACTTCAAGTACAGTACTCCGTCTGTCGGATGTAACGTTAAACCGTAATCCCCTTGGCGCCTTTCGTTAAGAGCAGGCTAATGCCGACGCCGGGTCTCTATCCACCCTTCCTCCCTAACCTATCTCCTACGACGCAAATGACCTTAGCCAATATCCCAATATCCAATTCAATCCAATTAACACGCTACTTTTCGATCACTTTGCCGACAAACACCAGGCAATTTACATTGAAAATGGTGCAGGCATGCAGTCCAGAGAGAATTTATTTATAAAATGAGGAGTTTCCACCTCCGGAATCTTGTCAGAAATTTAACGCTGAGTACCCAGTAACTCGTCGTAGGGACTTTACAGAATCACGAAAATACCATCCCAAGTGAAGGCTTTTTCCTCCAACGATGCGGAAAAATTAATCAAAGGAAAAAGTTATACATGCATATTTTGTTAATTACAGGATATACAGTCTTATTTAACAATAATTGAGCCGTTAGTGTAAAACTATTAATTAGTCCTTACAGCTGCCGAAATAAAATAGAATTTGAATATGGTCGCTATTGTGACTATGAAAAAATCTAAGGTTGTTAATCTAGTATCACCTAAGGAATTTAGGAAGGACGGAGATCAACCAGGCTTTTGTATGTGTTTAAAGAATGGCCTCACCAACGACGCCCATAGTGGGTCGTAATACCTTTCCATTACAAGTGCAGACGAAACGTCAAACGGCAGGTGCGGGAGAGGTGGTTTACACAAAATTTTACAGGGTTAAACAGCCAAAGTAATACCATTTTCTCAATACGATTTATTCTCTCGGAATTCATTGTTGACGGAAATTGCTACGGTAAGAATATCACATGTATACGCAAATATCTGACCAATAGGGCAAAGAAATGAATAAAACATTACTTGCTTTCATTCTCTGAACAAAACATATTTTATAGTCAATATAGTAATTTCCGATCACCGATCCCAGGGGCAGAAACATGTAAGTTCGCGCGAACTGGGCAATTTTAATTGGACAATTACGATCCGAAAGCTATCATCTTAATATGCTTCTTTTTTGCCCTCGTTCATCTCGTTCCGTGGTAGATGACAGACCATTTTCGGTAGTAACAAGATGAGAAATGACAATGTTTCATGGGTTATCATGCCAACTAATGAAGATGCCTTCAAGGCAAACTACCTGGTCAGACAGAATGAGGAAATGCCGTCAGGGATCCATGAGATGGCTGGGGATTGATAAGGGATGCCACCGCTGAAGGAATATGACGTGAAGGAGCAAAAAACCTCGGCGAGGATGAGACCATCCAAGCGCGAAAGTTCGAGCCGTGATGTAATCATTCGGCACGATCATAATCTCCCAGCAAGAGACGAGGAAAAATAGCATCGCAGGCTGTCAGGGGAGTTTGGGGAGGTTGAAATCACTGTGGGAGGGCGTCAGGGGCGTAATTGATGGGGACTAGTAATGACCGAAACGAGTTTAAGGATTCACTTAATAAGAAGGGGAAGGAAGGGATTGGCTGATCTCAATCCGCGATGCCTTCCCAGCGATCCACAAACCCTTCTCCGAGGGAGCTTTTTTTCCCTCCCCACGAGTGAACGTCAATTAATGCTATCCCTCCCTCCCTCTCGTGAGTTCGCACATTATACGGGACTCTTAACCCCGCGAAACATCCTGTGCGCCCTCTCGCGTAGAAAAAGATCCCGGGTGGAGCCCCAGACGCTCATTCCGATAGCGGTGATTAGGATGAAAATGTGTGAGAATTTTGAGGGTAAGGTGTCCCGGGTGTTGAGAGTTGAACGCGTGCCGAAGGAAAAGCGTTAGGGTTCGGAATCGGAGCACGGGCTCGGCACTCTATTCCCGGAGCGGTGTTGAAGCAGGGGGTGCAAGGACACCATCCGTGATAGATGCGAGATATGAGGAATCGGTAGAGAGGATGGGATGGGTGTGATGTCTCTCCAGGGTTCCTGAGACTTAGAACTGCGATGATGATGTAAGAACATCGAAAACCAGTCATATATACTGTAATAAAAGTGAGGAAAATTACAAATTTATGATTCTTTAACTGATTGGTCACAATCTCAAGAAGTTAACCCACCGACCACGACCACAGACAAATGTAATTGATTTGTGGAAAATTAGGGGAAACTCATTATATTGAATTCTGTTGCATATTTTCATCGCCGATTTTTTGGCTTCCTTTACAGTGGCACTGGGTACCAACCCCATTTTAGCTCGCAACCTCCTCCTCTTCGGCGTGTTACGACATATAGAGTTTGTATCGCTGTCAATTTGTAGAATAAAACTTGACCAATACATCCGTCTAGATCGCAAGGTAATAAAACATTAAGGAAGACGGGAGGACGGGAAGTTCGATGAATGTTGTGACGAATAACTGCCACGCTATCCATTTCTAGCATTAACGAATGGTGCTTGGTGAAAGGAATTTATATTCTTCTCACTGTTCTTAATATTTTTCTCTTCATTCATTCTGAGACATTTCAACTGGGGTACAAATTATATCACCCGCATCATCCTAAAAATTGCGTAATCAGAATATTTTTCTTGCAGTGATCCGTATTTCGACGCAGATTGTTAAAATCACGGTTTAACGTAAGACTCGGAAGTATACTGTGGCTATAGCAATGACTATGGCTGAAAATAGACTGTGCATCCGACCCATCGTCCCACGCTCAAAACTTATCTAAGAGAGTTCCTCGTACACAACGGTCTTCTCGAATTAACAACTATTACGCGACTTCACGCCATTCCTTGAGCGTGGAATTTCCTGCGAGTTCGATTTTGGAATCGACTTCACTTCATTTGTCCAGTTTTTAATCATTCCCAATGATTAAAAAGGATAGAGTCAGAACTGTAAATAACATATTTTTAAACAAGTAGCAACAATCGCCATTTCCGTCCATTTCACAGACAATCATCATGATTCAACTTTTGAATGTTTCGGCGACGTAGTGGCTGTGTGTAAAAGCTATTAGGCTCCGTAATATGTAAATGCTATGGGTTGGACTTATTGCGTTTGGTCAACTAACATCGTTTTACTTACGTACTCTTGAGCGAGTTTTAAAGCTAAGAACACCTATCATACCTAGATCACGGTCAAACAGCCGACAGCATTATACCCTCACTCGCCATCCCTTTGACCTGCTGAAACGAAACCATTAGAGATGTACATGGTAAAACTGTGAGGTAATGTGTAGGAAAATGTAATCATGGTAATGCGTAGGAAAACTTCTCTTTCCAAAACCGCACTCATGGCTAAAAACTAAGATAAAAATATTACTACGTCCACGCCGTTAGTCACTTTTTCCTCAGTCTCTAATTCCCTCAACATAACTTAAGTCAATAATACTCCCAGCCGCACTTTCTTGCATGGTAGTGTAGAAGAATGTGCTATCACGTGGGTTTGGGTTTTTTACATTGAACCTGTCACTAAGAGAACGCAGCGTTATCGATGGAATTTCATATTAACTGTGTTTCTCATGATGAATAGGTTCAAACCAAGATGGACACAAAGAAGGGCATTTTTAAGTACCAAGGAGGGAATAAAAATAAAATTCGCAGGCAACACCTGACTGTGCTTAACTAGTATTCAGGTAAAATCATTTTTTTGTAAATTCAAATGGCACACACCACTTCCACATAAATCACAGCTCTAAGAAAATTCACAAAAATAAATAAACCTCGATGAATAGAAATGCCATTCCTAAATCATGAAAAAGGATAACATCACTGCAAAGACCCGCATAGTGTTTGTTTTCGATAACATTAATCATGATTTTTCAGAAAGAAGGTTGTCTTATTAATATGTCGTAATGCTTTCAGAATAATACCATTATGAATGACACGGAACTTAAATAAATAATGCGTGCTTCCAAAAAAAACCATTTCACAGGCTTCACAAAATATGAGAGATGCATACCGTAGGTAATTAAATCAAGAGAAACATAATCAATATTTAAAAGTGGCTCTAATTCAACTTGTAACTTACTGTCGTATCATGTATTAAAAGGCTATATTTTACACTCGGTAAACACAACCTTTTTGCTTCAGTGCAGGTGGAAGAAATACACTCGTCAACAGCTTCTGAAGTTTGAGACAAAAAAACCAAAACAGAACTTATATGGTACATTTAAAGAATTTATCGCACGTTGATCAATGCTAGTATTATCTATACTACCTCTAATTGCAAGCATATTCTACTGGAAATGATAATTTATAATAAAACCATGATAACAGTGAGGATACGGTGCGTTGAGAGGGAGAGAGAGCTCAGAAAGCAATGAGGGCTTTGATAGAGTGGGTTTTCAGTGCAACTCTGAGAGTATTCTTTCGTGAAAAAAGCTTCAGTGAAACCTGTCGAGAAGCTAATGATCTGTATCGACGACCGCCATCCAAAATCCTCTCGAATGGAAACTTCGGACCAAAGACTGGCAACTTTCGAGTAAATGCCACAACCCTAATATTTCAAGGCACGGAAAACCACCACTTAGTCATTTGATGGTGGCAGCCTTGGAAGGCAGGAGACGCTGAAGAAACGACCACGGGATTCAATCTGGAAAACGGAAAAAATACCTACTTGGTTCACGCCGCGGCATTCGCATGGCAGTTTAAAAAAAGGGTAACACAAGAACCCAAAAGAGACCAACCACCAACTCTGAGAGAAAAAGAGATCTCAAATAATGATACTCGAGACTACTCGCGAGGATCGCTATCGGATGAACTTGGAGAAGAGATGTGTAGAGAGATACATAGGCATTGGGACACGCAGAGGATAAATTTATATAGTTGTATGTACACGTACATAAAATTCCGTCCAGACTCCACAAGGGGGAGAGAAAGCCTATTACAGGGCGCGCGAGAATTGTGATCGCTCTCCCGCTGTCAAATTAATCGGCGCCCTAGATGGGCGACCCGTGGATTCCACCAATTGGGGTCGGGAGGGTGGAGAGGGAGGGAGGTGGGTCGGTGGGGGCCTTCCACGCAGACAAATCCCCCCGCGAATCGGTTGGTGGCTTCGCTCGGGTGCAAGGAGAGTGGGTCGGGAAAGAGATCAGGTGGGGGCTGAGGGGGGTTGTCGGAATTGAAAGGGGGGACCTCCCCCCCCAGCGGTGGGTAGCCCCCCTTCCCCACACTACACTACGGGTCGTCTCCGAGGGTAAAACATACGACGATCGAAGTGATGGAGGGCGAGGGGGGTAGCGGGGCGGAAGTCACGCAGCCAGCCGACGCACGGTGTGGCCTGGAATCGAAAAAAAATGCCCGTCGACGTCGATAATTTTTACTTTTCGGATTGGGTTGAGGACTGTGGCGTTCAAGATGTGGTAATTTTAAAACACCAGAGCATCAAAAAATAATATTATAATGAAGAACCTGAATAATTTCCATAATTTACACCAGACCGGCAAAAACCGTCTCAGTGGAGATAAATATAGTCTAAATCTTTAACTACATGGTTTACGTAACAAGTTGTGTGATGAGTACTTTCACTCCGCGATTAGCAATAGTTTGACAATAACTTAAAAATATTAGTAAATGTAACGATTTTTGAAAGAGGTTCAGAGCTCTTTTTTTAAATTTCAACCTTTATTTCAATTATTAGATTATTTACTGATTCCACTTTAAATCATAAGAACTACAGTCGAACTTTTCAGTCATTTCAATTGTAAGTACTACGGGTTTCGACTCGTGGAGAAATAATTGGGTGCAAGATGGCCTTGTACTCGATGATGACTCCGAGATTCGAAACTCGTAGAGCTTAAATTAAAATCTGTGGAAAAGAGTGATTGTTGTTCTTATTATGAGGAACGTCAACTATGTAAAGCCTGGTAGAACTTATCCAATTAACAAGTGTAAATCACCATCTCCCTTATTTCTTTATGCTATGGACAAAAATGTGCGGTTATCTACCAGCAAAAGCCGTTGTAATTATTTTGCATTGTAGGAGTGAAGTCGCTAATATATTCCGTCAAAGACGAATCCAGCTCCGACTTGCCGCCAAAACGTGACGGATAAGAGATACACATTTAGGTATGAATTTTGGTCGATGATCGTCATTTATTCGGGCGCACTCGGGATGGGTGGATGGGTTGGGCACGACGCCACACCGACCCGCTGACGAGAGTGGATACTTAACGTGTCCAGGAGGAAGCTTCGTGACACGTGCAGTTCACCGACGGGTTATCTGGCCGGTGGCTGGTGGAGGGGCGTGTTGGGGGTCCGGTAAGAACACGGGGGCGGAGAGCCATAAGGTTCCCAGAGGAGGTGGGGGCGACCAAAGGGGGAGAAGGGAGCTCCCGTTCACTTAAGAGAGGAGGAAAAAGGTTACAGAGAAGTGATCGATTCACGTCACCTCCCGTGGAGAGACAATAAATCTCCGGCGCCCGAGAAATGGCTATCCGACTCCTTTGCGACAATCTGCTCGGCATCCAGTCAGCCACTAAATTACTTTATCTATTCACAACTCATTCCGAGCGAAATCGTTTCCTCAGAGAAACGGCATCGGTAAAAGGACCAGCCTGGTTGGAAGATGGAAGGCGAAGAGGTAAAGGTTTTCTTGAGGGGGGAAGAGGCCGGAGGGAGGGGGGTGGGGCAGCGAAAAAATAAATAAAAAGGATTCGAGAAATCCTTCCACTATTGAATACCGCCCGTCTCCGAAGACACCGTCCTCGGGAGCGCGGCTAAAAAGCTCTCCCTTCAGGATTTCACTTAATCTTCCGTTCATCTACAGATGCCAATAAAATGTATCGCCCGGTTTGAGAACCGGGGAGCCTCGATAAATCAGATCGTGGAGGGTCGGCGGAGGCGGGGGAGCATGCGTGTGGGAGGGAGGAGGTGGGGAGAGGGGAGGAAGAGGAAGGGGGAGGAGGGGATACGGGGGATGGGAGAGAGGCAAGTGGTTCCTCTCCGTCACTCCGGCCTCATTCCCGACGAGTCCCGGAGAGGATGTGTCACACTAGGGTCGACTTATTCCGCGAGCCACCCTCGTTGCGTCCCCCTCCTTGACAGACTACGGCCTTCCCGTTTAGATTCGCTTTATCCTCGGGAAAGAGAGGACTTGAATGGGCGGAGGAGTGGCTGGCGTCGTGGCCGCCCTGACGCCCTAAACCGTTTTTCCCGAGTGGAAGTGTTTCGGGCGTAATTTTGCGGAAAAGTTTGATCTCCGTAATGGCGCGAAGAAAAACTCAGCAGTAATTTCACACACGAATTTTTGCGTACCAACCATGGTTTCAATAAAACACTTAATGAAAGATCTTGATAAGAACACTAAAAGTTGAGACCATGGTCAGTGCGCATTAAACGTGTGGAAATTTAGAAGTTTTCCTTCTCGCCATTACGGAGACCGTTTCTCCCGGCTAGCGTCTAACACCGCTGACATTTTAATACGGTGCAGTAAGCGATGACCCAGTAAAAGGCTCTTGTGCTCGAGCTCAAGGGCTAAAGACTAGAATGTTATCATATATCCGGGGTGAGTTTGAAAGATGGACCAAAAAGATTACAGATGAAATTGTGAGAAAATGTCATGATCACATCGCGAACTTACTTAAGCAGTCATTCTTATTACTTGGGTCGTAAGTTGATTAGTTATTACTGACCTCAGTACTGAGTATGGCTTGTCACATTTCGTTCATAGCCTCGGCACTCCTGGGATAAGTATTCAGTGAGTTCATTCTACTCAGATTACTATGCGAGTCGAGTGTCAGCAGAGCCCCTGGGACGCCCTACGCCACACCGATCCACGATGACTTATTTCGTTACCAAGTAATATACCTCCCTTCAGTGTTGTTAACTATTTCAATAGCCGGTAAACAGTCACACAGAACCCACAAACCTCTTCACTCTTCTTTCTGAATATATTTCTTCAAGCTTGGATGAAAAGATAAATGATTTCACGAAGTAAGACTCCTTTTAGAGAGATAAAGACAATGGTGAGTCAGCTTTTCGGTATTCTGTGACTGATACAATAAGCCTGACATCAAGAGCTAGATGGACGAAGGGACTCATGGGTCTCAATATACTCCAATTGGGAGGAGACATCCTTTAAGTGGAGACAATTAATCAACAATTAATAGCGAAATGGCACATATTGTACGCAGTCATGCGAGCAGGTGGAAGACAAAATTCAAAAAAGTTAGAATAATAACCATGGCAAAAAGAAAAATGATTCGACTGGACTGGGATCCGTACCCAGACCTCACCATTCATTCAAGAGTAAGTCCCAAAGGAGTGATACGAACGAGTATATTCACAGTAAAATAAGATGGCTAGCCGTTGCAAGTGTCCAACACATTTGGCCACCAATCGGAGCATCCTAGATAGAATCAAACGCTCCCAGTCTAGTCAAACTATATTTTTACGTTGAATTAACTGTCACTGGAGGATTTATACGGAGATTGGATCAATTTGGTTGTTTTACTTGATTATAACCACTATACATATTAGCATCTTCAGCAAATAACGATGTTTACCTCCAACGATCCTAAACGAAGAAGAGTTGAAAATAATTGGTTGGTCACTAAGGAAGGCAGTTCACCTTATTCAACCTGATTTTGTAAGTGATGGAAGCTCACGACCTCTTTTCCAATAGTCCCAGGAGATCTGCAGAATTGAACATAGCCTCCCGAAAGTGATCAGGGACGTCTCATTAGTCAGCGATAAAAATTCCCGAAAAATTGAACTCCATTCCGTCTGTCGATTAAAATATAGAGAATTAAGCAAGGTGTCGGGTGGTTATAAATTTTTCTGCAGTTTATTATCAGTTTTAAACATTTACGTGTCAAATGAAAAACTGGGTAATGTAGATAAAAGCATTAAATTGTGCACCACTACATCTTTTACGGGATTAGGTAAGATAAGGTGGAGCAGAATTTCGAATTATCTAATAAATACTTAATCCTGTCACCGGAAGATGTTTAACACGCCGCGTTACGGCGCTGGAGCATTTTCAAAAACTTGCACCAATGTCTCTAACTAAAAGCGACGCAAATTCGCCGAATTAGGCCGCAGAGAAAAGGTTCCGCATTGAGTGAAAAGGATTCATCTTTTATTTTATCACCCCCAGTCCTCTTAACTTTAGATGCATTTCCAGAAATATTCCTCACACCATGTCCCAAAATTACCCGTGACTCTCCAGATTCTGCGCTTCTTCCTCAACCCCCCGGCGATAAACCTAATCTTTCCCTCTTCAAGACGCACATCTCCGGGGTAACCAGCGCTTTCTCTCTTCAGTCGCCTATTTTTTAAAAAAACCCGAATCTCCCTCCTTCCGACCACCGCCGCCATCTCCCCATTTACCGAACAGGGAAGGAGCCGTCCTCTGCCTACCCTTCCGTACATCCCTTCCCTTGCCCCCCCTCACCCCAAAGCCCCATTCCGCCAGCCTACACATCCCACACTTCCCTCCGCCAATCCATTACACTTTTCATCTTGTTCTCTCGGCTGAATGAAACGGAGGAGGAGGAGGCAATGCTGGTATCCGCCACTTCCTCCCACTTCCCCGCCCTCTTTGGGAGCGCGACCCTCGATGGATTAGGAAATGAGAGTCGGGAAGGGTGCGCGAGAAAGATGCAGGGGGTGGGCGGGTAGGGGGGGACGGGGGGGGGGAGGTGCCATCCACCCCCCCTCAATCAACCCGTAGTTCCGTTGATCTAACCAACTACTCCTCCTCCTCCCGAGTGTCCCCCCCTTCGAGGGGGAGTCCCCGCTCCTTCGGCGGGTTGAGGGAGGGCGGAATAGTGAGCAATACGGGTTACCACCTCCTCCTGGATGGAAAATCAAGCGAGACCTGACGAGGGGGGATGGAAAGACGCCTTGCGGGGGATTTTTGGTTGAACGACGCACGAGAGCCGTTGAGATGGGAACCGCCGGAGACTCTCTCGGAGGCGATCTCATTTAGCGACTAATGCGCAGTATCGGGAGTTATGAGGGCTTTGACAGATGGAGACTAGCAAGCGAGAAAGACGCCTATTATCACTTGAATGCCGCTGAGCAAAAATATCAGACCCATATCCTTTGAACTTGGAGAAAATATAGGTTTGTTAAATGCTCAAAAAAACTGCGGTAAAATTAGACTCGAGAGAAGCTCTTCCTCATCAGTAAATTCAATAATGCATGAAAATGTAGTTATTATAACACGCGACTTACGCAGAGCATTTCCAGTCATACGGATGATTAAAACGTGGAATCTTAAGCACGTAACGAAGATTTAGAGGCGTTTAAGAAAGCCGCCGTGAAACCATATTGATTCCCGTACATATGGAAAATGATGATTTAAACGTCATCATAGATTAAGAATATAAAAATACACAGTGATGCCTTCGACGGAATATTTGGCGGGAAGAGGAGAAAATAAGGACGTATGAGGGCGATAATACAATGTATCGCCAGTAAAATCTCTTTGCGTTGCGTTCCAGAACGCAGCGTAAATGTAATATCAACAACCGACCACGTGGAAAATGATGATCTTCTCCTTCGTAACTCACTTCACCGAAGAATTTACAATACTGTGATGTCTGTGGAGAAATATATCGCCTCTGTAGCGGGGAAAAACCAAGCAGTTTACAGAGGAGTAGACGAGGACATGACTGTATGGATAACTATTCAGAAAAGCAGAACCAGATGGATTGGACACACCCTGAGCCAAAAATAGTTTGTGAAGAATATGAAATTAGGACAAAAAGAGGGAAAAGTTGCAAGAAGAAGGCGAACATATTAAGTATAAATACATAGACCAAATAAAGAGGAAAGTACATAAGGAGGACTACCCAGGAGTTAAGGGTACGAGCATTACATAGGGACGGTTGGAGGGCTGCAGTCAACCAATCTTGGGACAGAACGACCGATGGTGATGTATACGAACAGTGGAGAGTCTGAAGGTTCGCGATGACTAATGCACCACGAGTTAGGAAGACGCCAATGAGCGCTCAACGCAGGTGCGGAGTACGCAGACCCCGAACCACGCACTTGGTGAGCAGGCGGGCGAAGAAGACGAACGGGGAAGAGTTTGAGGCGGTGTGGGAGGAATGGAAGTCATTTGCCGAGCAGAAGATTCAGCAGAGGGAGTGGGTGGGTGGAGGACGTACAGAGAGGCGATAGCACCTTGAGATTGAGATAACTCTGGGAGAGCAGAGGTGGAGGGTAAGTGTTTTGGACGACATCAGGAAAAGCAGAATGAATGACAACCTTAAAAGAGACTGGATGGAAAAAAATAGGGACGTTACCCGTTATAGATGGCGTATCAAGGCAAGAGGTGAGTAATGGACTATCAAAAAGTCTACCGAGCAGGTGTTATAATAATAAATAAATGAATCCTTGCAAAAGGCGAATGATTATTTACTAAATTAAAGAACTTAAATGCTGTGATTTCCACATCAGTCCACCCTGTATCTCACAACCGTAGACCAGCACATGGGATATATTTGAAATAAGAAAAGGAATTTAAAATATATCCCATACCCATTATATGATTTAAAAAGGAACCACGGTTATTCATTGCCTTTATTTGTGTGGGACGTAAGTAGGGATAACGTCGAAACGATGGTAGGAGATAAAAATTGGCTGGTTCTAATATACGCAGGTGATGCAGTCTCTCCGTTTGAGAGCCGACTGGAGTTACAGGGGCTCTTGTTTAACATCGATGACGCAATAATGAGAATGGATTGGAAGATTTTAAGGCGTGCTAATTCCGGTAGGGAATGACTGAGGAAACTATAAAAGGTAACCAGTTCAGTAGAGCTAACGTGAATAACTACACTCTTCGACTTTGTCTACTATGAAAAGGAATGGCGATATGGGTATGTAAAAATTAAGAATGCCTAATTTCTGCCCAATGCCCAACTTTTATCGCTCATGGAATGGGGTGCATTTGAAACTACGTGACCAAAAATAAAGTGCCTACGGTATATATTTTCTAAAATATATGCTAAGTCTATAATTTACTCGGTATTTCATGCAAATTTGAAGCACTAATTAGCATGGAGTAATGTATGAGCTTTATATGTTACTTCTAGCACAATCATGTTCAACGCATGGTCTTTGAGAATTCACTAGCTCACCCACGTCGTCTACCGTCTTTTCCCCGAGCAAATCCACGAACGACCGAGCGAAAACAAGGGCTTAAGAGCCCTAGTGGTTGCCCAGTGGCGCACTATCCAACTACCCCCGAGATCCCCCCGGGAAGTCCCAGAGATCTCAGCCGTCGTATTTCCCTTCAAGCCATCACACCGACCGACACTAACTGCATGGACTCACTAGCACTTTCGACGGCCGCGGTGGACAATGAGCGCGGGGGTGGATCCGGGAGGAGAAAGAGACGAAAGGAGAAATTCATGTTCGAGATGCGATGACAGGGAGGTTTTCATCACTTCAATATTCCACGGGGGGAAAGGGGTGACGGATGTTTCGCGGGGCCGGTTCCGTCGAGTCCTCCGCCCCTACATCATCCGGCCCCATCTCACGGCTCAGGGGGACTCGCGAGTCCGCGGCGGAAGGGGTGCACTTCGCCCGGCGACTGATTTATCGCCCGAGGGGCCGCGAGCGGGAAAGGAGCGCCCCCCCCCCCCTTTCCTTGCCCTTCTTGTTATTGAGTCGTGTCACTCCGGGGGAGGGGGGGGGTCGAACAGATCGCACCGCCCCCTTTTCCTCGGCCGGGAATACACAAGCAAAATTATGAGATGGGGAATGAGTAACAAGAGCGACGAGCCGCGGTCGCTCGCGTTTACAAATGACTGCCGGTAGAGAAGCGGCTGCTGCCGCGCCCGCGACGATTGGATTTCGACCAACAATGAGATATCCCTCCGCGATATCCTCGGCTGGTTACTGAGGAAGGCGACCGACAACTTGGAGCATTTGCACCATTTAGGCAAGGTGGTCGGTCAGGAAGGGTTACATGGGGATATGAGTGCGGGTGGAGAGGAACCCGGCGCTGGAATAAGCCCACTCTACCCGCATCACGAGATCCAGAGTTTAGCGTTCCATCCGACCGATGGAGCACTGCCCCGGAGAAGTGCCCTGTATAAGCATTAAGGTAATTTGAGCGAAATATCATTCCACCAAGAATTCAATGAATTTGGTCTAAAAAAACATCTCATATTTCCAAAGATGCTAAAATGACCACCGCTAAACGCAATATTTTTCAAGATTTTGAGAACAAACACCAGCAATATCACATGGGCAATGGAATGGGTATGCATTCCAGAGAGATTTTCTTTAAAAAAATGATGAATTTCTACCACCTAGATCTCGTCATAAATTAAACTGTGGGGACAATGTACGTTTTCTTAACTATTTTAAATGATAATCAATTACTTTCCGTTGAAATTTTTACAGGATCGAATATAAACCTTCCGAAGAGAAGGCCTTTTCCCGTAAGACGAGAAAAACTAGTTAAATTATGACTTATGCATGCGTATTGAGTTAATTATTGGGAATTCCGGTCAAATTAAACAATAATTTTGCGCCATTTTTATGAAAATATTTACCTCATATTTCTTCCAGTCGCTGCAATGCAAAAAGTAAAAATCAAATAAGACTTGGGAAATATTTCGCTCTAGCTACCGTAAGTAGGGATAGGCTTCCAGCGGAAAAATAGTCCTATACCACTGAGATTCGAACCCGAGTCCTCTAGAAGGAACGCCAGTGCTCTAAGCACCACGCCACCTTGGTTCCCCACAATATTCCCCAATCACACGCAACGCAACCGCTCTCCGTGGCCTATAATCGTCGCGTCACTGAACGAAACTCGGGAGTTTTGGCGCAGACTTTGAAGGCGCAATACTGTGGCGGGTAGATCGCATCGTGTCCCTCGCTATGTTGTGAATTAGCCGTTTTGCACGCGTAACGCCCTGCACATGTAATAACTCAGGAATACAGCCACAGCTTGCTCACTGCAAAAATATGGGAATTTAGGAAAATTTAAAATGGTAGCGTGATTGACGTGTGTCAGTACCGCGAAGGCGAAAAACTTGTGGACTTAGCTACAGACTGCATTCGCGGCCGCTTCTCAAATCACACTACAATACGTAGCACTATCAACAATCTTTTATTTTTGAAACTGTGGTATAGATTTAGATTGTCTCTCCCCTTTTGGTGTAGCTCTTTCCGCATGTAAATGCACACACACTAACTGCCTCTTTAGAACCATTTCATTACGCCACTCTCTTCCGCTCATGCGCAATGGAAAAATAAACCTTTTGCCCATACTTGAAGTAACCCTCTGAGACGATAAACGACATTTTATGGAACAAAACGATTTGAATTCATATTTATGGACCTTCTTCGGTCATCTCTAAGCGAAATGAAGGTTTTTCTTGTTTCCATAAACTTAGAAGGAGCGTATGTGAGTATATGAACGTTATTTTCAATTCAGCTCTGACATTTTTTATAAACTGTATAATAACAAAGCTCCACCACGTCTCTGTAAAACATACGACAAAACATTATCAATGATAAGAATAAGTTGCAATCAACTAGCATCACGTACTACGTTTTAAATCTCGTGTTTTCCCTGCAGAGTAGTAAAATGGCCAACATTTAAATTGGTTTTGATCTAAGGAAGATCGCCACTAGATGCTGGAAATACTTCCAATTTTGGCTAAAAATAAAAAGTGCACTGATATCAGAGATATCAATATGTTGCCATTCCCAAGATACAAGTTACACAAGGTCATTTTAAGAGCGGCAGAGAATTAAAAATAAATTTAAATGGTAGCCTTGTTTCCCCAGATATGTCAAAACAAAAAAACTTTCCGTTGAAATTTTTACAGGATCGAATATAAACCTTCCGATGAGAAGGCCTTGTCCCGTAAGACGAGAAAAACTAGTTAAATTATAAGACTTATGCATGCGTATTGAGTTAATTATTGGGAATTCCGGTCATATTAAACAATAATTTTGCGCCATGTTTATGAAAATATTTACTTCATATTTCAACGGACGTCAACGTCAACATACGGGCAAGCAAAGACCTAAATATTCCCAAACATTCCTAGGGAAAAACGACGCGAGAAAACCTTACTCATCCACGGGCACAAATCATCCTGCCACCGCTAAGCGCATGACACACTACGTGGAAATGTTCTGCGATTCGTCAAGAACGATTGCCTGGGCGAAATCCGCCAAATCGAACCCCCGGACTTCAAGAGAGGTAGCAAACCTGAGGCCCGCTCACTCAAACTGCCCAAGCCGCTGCTGCCGTCGACAAATGAGAACCACTAAGCATTCCTTCGCTGACGGCCGACTTCCAAAGGGTGGGCCGGCCCATCCACACGCTCAGCCACTCGGCAACGATTCAAAACCCGATAAAGAGCGGGCCAGGGAGGGAGATACGGCAGTACGGGTGGAGGGACGACGGGGATCCACTAAGCCACCAAACCCCGGCCCCACGCCACTCGGCTCCCTTACGCTACTCCCACGGGAAAGAGTCTCCCGAGTCAATGGTCCAGCGCCGCTATCGCCACACAAAATAGTGAAACAATTGATCTCTCTCCTCCTTCCTCATCGCCGACTTCGAGACCCAATCAAATCAGGAAGGGAGAAAGGAGAGCCCAATCCGATTCCCACGCCCAGGTTTCCCGATGCCTGGCGGGCGGCGATACCGTCCCGGTGGTGACGGCTCAATAGCGCGCGCCCGGTGAGGGCCGGCAATGCAAGCGCGATCCCACAACGAGGGAGAAACTCCCATCCTCCCCCTCCCCCTGGAAACACATCCGATACCACCAATTCGATCTCCCGCCTCCCTCCGTCCCAACCTCCCTCTTCCCCCTCGACCCCACGTGATCGAGAAGCGATCCTTTTTCCCCGAGACCTCTTTAGAAAACTCGGCGAACGACCCTCTCCCCAGTAAATCGGTCGCCCCTGAGTGTTCCCATAAAACAATCGAGCACCACCAAGCGATTAGCGAGACCGAGGGGTGAGAGAGCTCCTGCAACCGCTTCTGTTGGCGAAATTCCATCAATGGACTACCACACCACGACGAACGGGCGGGTCGAGGCATTCGGCCGACGCCGAGCCGAACCTTTTCGGCGCAAGAACTCTCCCGCGACACCACCCTAGAACTAAACGAGCTCGCAATGCTCGCCAGAAGCCATCAATGTTCGCTCTGGTCGCACACCTCCACTCCCCGGAGGTCCATCTTGGGAGTGAGCGTCATGCTGTGACGAATTTAGTCGGCCCCGGTGGCGGCGGGGTAAAGTCCTCGCCTGCCAACCCGAGGGTCGCGGGTTCGAGTCCCGCCTGGGTAAAATATTTTCTGCCCAGGACATGGGTGTTTGTGTCTCGTACGTTGTTACTGTTATTCACCCGACGTAAACTGGCCCATTGTGCTGTATTCGGGGTAGTAAAGATAAATAAAATAAAAATAAAATAAAATAAATCGGCGCGGGTCGACCGCCACGGGAAAAGATGAAAACGACTCATTTTGGATTACGATTTACGATCAGCTCGTTTCTCTTATGTAATTCCACCGATATTTTTTTCGGCCCGAATGTGAGATCCTCAGGTATGTTTCAGTTCAAATGTGTGACGAAATCAGTCGAGAGTTATTAAAAAGTATTTGGAATGAATAACGTTTATTATCCTATGGGTGTTTTCGAACGAGACACCTTTGCAGAATAAATAAATCGATTGTTCTTACAAGAGACAACCGAAGATTGAGCCAAACATGTAATGTAACATTGAACAACCTTGTATAAAGCTAAGCGTCATTAGTTTTTAGTCTCTTTGAATTTCCACCATGTATAGATTGAAAAACCATAGGATAAAACCGAATATTTCCATCCACCATTAAGAAAATGGGATGAGAATGGATTTTAAACTCTAGCGACACATGTTTTTAGGAGAAAAGAGGAAAGAATAACATAGAAGATGACTAAACAATTTCCGCCTTGGGGTAGAGTTTGACGCGAATTTCGTAAGTCATCCAGTCTTGCACGACGCAATCAAATATCGGATAACGGCGGCAGTAAAGTCAGAGCAGGATTGCTCCGCGAAAATTCCTTAGTATGCCCGCATTAACAGGCACTGATGACTTACAGCAAAACGTGGGTATGACTGAGCGTATTCCTACCATAGAGAATTTTGGCACAAATGCCACGTTCGCATTGAGAGAAATTTACCATGCAAATCCATTACAATGGTAAGAATTAGTAATACGAATGTCCGGTTGGTACCTACCATGGTAAATTTTTCTATTCGGGTAAACTTACTACAGTTATCCATATGCAATATTTATTTTCAACCATCTGAACGCACATTACATAAAATTGTTTAGCGACCAATTTTCATCATATTCAAGTAATTGGCAGGAGATATGAACAAAAATGGAGTGCGTTCAAGATTGCAAATGCCAGTTTTACCAGGGCAATTAGATACCGGTGCAAATGCGGGTAAAAATAGCAACGTATTGTGCAATACTATGAAACTGGTAATGCAAACGGATCAATACTCTTGCATACGTTGAAGAGTTAACATTACCTATTATGTACAAAAGTAATAGAAAAAGAAAGAGAAATACATGACCGCGGTGAAAATAGTTCCCAAGATAAAAGTACAGTCGCGATCACTGTCGGTCAAGATATCACTGTCCCCACTCCGATACGGGCATGTTTAGGAATCAGGAGGGACGGGGAACCACTCCAACGATCGGCACCGAGGATTAAGCCTTCACCGATCACCCTGGGGACACCCTAGGGTCCTCTTCTCATTCCAATGAGTCCGAAATTTTAAAGATAAGAGCGGATGCAAAGCAACGTCTATGACTCTCAGCCCCCTAGAATGCTCATCAATCACGCTCTATATGCTCAACAGTTTCATCTGACTGTAATATATTGAATCTGTATAGCGCAGTTGGAGTTCCCCATTTATTTCATTACATGCTCAAAAGCTCTCAGAAATACATCATCCCTCTAGCTCACATGCATTGGCACGTGGGCCTAGGTGACGGCAGAGAATATACAGAAGAGCGTTCCTCATTAAATTAACAGTATGTATAGGCTTCGTAGAGAGCTGTTGCCAAACTTACGCTCCGTGCCCGCATCGATAAGCCATGCAGACGACCATTTCTAACTTCGCGCAGAATTAAGGTACGTAACTTCATGGTAAAATAATTGCACATCAGAAGACTGCTTCATGCGAAGTTGGTAAACTGCATAGCATTCTGATAATTTTCCTGTAGCTGTTGACATCAACGAACCTTCTGCCTTAAGAACATTAACACGAGAGACGCCTAACCATAAGAGCCCATGCCGTCAATTGAATGTGGAACGCCCTTGATAAAAAGTAATGACGCCTCGCCTAAAATGATTGCAATGACTAGTTGAGAAAAAAAATTATAATTCGCTCTTTCATCCCTCAAGACATATTAAAACCCATTGGTGCAACCACCTTTGGAGGCTTCCCCCGCTCCGACTCAGTTCCTCTCGTTCTTCGTAGGTCGGCGCCATTAAATTTTACAGTATCTATCAGTATTTCGGCGCAGATCGTAACGTCCGATTCGCCGGTCTCAGGGACTTGAAGTCCTCGCCTGCAAATTCCCACGTCGAGGCTCGGAGTTCCGACTGTGGAATGTTTTTATTCCCCTAGGTATGGTTGTGCTTCCTGGTCAGGAAGAGCTAATAACCTCAAAGTCAAGGCCCACGCTACCAAATCCAGCTATACTTAATTAAACCCCTGAAAAAATTATACAAAAAAAGTAAATTCTCACTCACACTCATCTAACTAATAACATTTATTTACAAGAACTTTTACAAAACTGAAGATATACTGCCCGGGTGTCGGTGCTCATTTTTTTCTGATGACAATGGTTAGACATCGAACATCAGGCATGGATCTATATAAATCCGTGGTTTTGCATAAGTTATTTATGATAAAGAAATAAACGACAGCGAACAGGAGGACTAAAGAAGCCAATCGAGGAAAGGTGAGTGACAAATGAGCACCCAGAAATGGTGGCCAAGGTAAAGTCGCTCACGCAGAGCCGACTTAAGTTTGCCGACGGCAAAACGTACACGAGACCGCCTGACGGCAGAGGCCATTCGGCATGACAATGGAATGGATATGAGCTCATCATTCCCTTCACTTGTAGTACGTTACTTCACATGTAGTATGCTACTTGAAAAGAACACAAGAAAGTCGAAACCGACTGTAGCAGAAAAAATAAAGATGTAGAAAAGAACGAAGTGTTTTAACAACCATGCATACAATTAACTTCCACAAGGAAGATTTCCCACAAATCATCTATATTCGATACCATTCGGATATCAACAAGGCAAGTTTTTTTCCAAAAGTGTACCGAAAAGCGGTTTTTCACACGTTTTCACAAATTTTCCCCATCCATGCTTTGTCCATTCATCTTCCGAGGCTGTATCAGCTCATTTCCAATTGGAATGATGAAAGTGAGCAGAGGTTCCCGTAACATAGAGACAATTCGGGTGCAAAGCGCGTGCAGGCAGTTACCGCCGCCGCGAACCCCTCCCATCGTCGGGGGCGTTACATTAAGAGGGGCGGGGGGGGGCGTGAATGGGCAAATGCGGCGTCCGCGAGACGTCAATCAGACGGAACGGAGAGAGTGCGAGCGCGGGGGGGGGGGGGGGGGGGCTGGAATTTCGACAGCGGCGGACGGATGGTGGGTGGCAGGGGGTGAGTGGGAGAGGGGACGGGGAATTTCGGCAGGATTTGGCGATGGGAGGGGGGAAGAGAGGCGGCGGAAAGTGTGGGGGAGGGGTGGGGGGGTTTGAGTGAGCGAGCGGCGAGAGTTGAGTTGAGCGAAGCTGTGTTGGTGGTGTGTGCGAGGCAAGGGAGAGGAATTGAGAATCACTTCCTATCCCATCCGCCTGCACATTGAGGAGCACTTCATCTTGGCGTGTCAGATAACTTGCGGAGGGGGAGAAGAAGGCTGGCTGAGGCGGGGGAGGGGGGTGAATGGCAGCCAAGTGTGGGGGGAGAGCCCCGATGGGCTGTAGAGATGGGAGGGAGCGGGGGTGCTGGGAGAATAGAGAGGGGGCGCGGACGAGGGGAGGCGGGGTGGCGAGGAAAGATTTTTTAAGGGGCCAGGTTTGAGGGATTCCGACAAGGCTTTTTTCCCGAACTTCCCTCTTCTGCTGCTGCCCCCCCACCACCCCACATGCACGCACGCTGCCTCCGCACCACCCCCGCCTGCTTAAAAGCCGTCGAGAAATAGAGCGGGTGGAGGCGGGGGAGAGCCGTGGGTGCGGAGGGTAGCCGAGGAAGGGGGCATGAGCGGAAACCACACCACTCGTACATATCCGCACTTCGCTCCGCACCCACAAATCCCTCCATGGGGAGTACACCTTCAAAGCTGCTATATGGCCCTCGTACGTTCTCCACGGCCCTCGCACTGCCGCCACGGCCCTCGCATTGGCTCACGGATATCTGTCCCGCGGTCTACGCACCGCTCGGGCGGTCGTGAGGTGATCGACAAGCGAGGCCCTATGCGCCAATGAGGAGGATTGGGTGAGGGAAGGGTAAAATGAGGAACGGCAAGCCTTAGCCAACGTGCTCCTCCAACGTAAGATGCCCAGAGAACCACAGATCAATCCGACAGACTGACCTATCAAATCAGGATCGTCTTCTTCACTGAAACTTCCCAACAGGTCCCGACATTCGAAACTGGCCTCCGGTATTTGAATTCCGGTCGACGCACCCGCCCAATTTCCTCCACTGACTCAGATGACAACAACGGGGACTGAACATTTCCCAGCATTCTTCAGAATATCTGCACCCAGCAGGCACTAGCGACGTGTGCGCGATTGCCCCATAAGATTTTGATACCTTTTCATGGAGTGCGAAAAATATCGGAGCGGAAAGGAAAATCGGTTAGGCATTGGACCTAAATAAACAATACCCCCATCGTCTAAGACGATTGACTTACGTTAAAACTTCTAATCTCCTAAAAAACGATTAATAAACTAATTCTGACCACTGATACATCCATTGTTTTTCAGCTTCCACATTGATCAATAAGCGGAATGTACATTGATTTCAATCGATGAGATAAAGATTGCAATGCTTAATATGGTAGCATTATTTGACGACGAGAATATGACGATAATAAGCCATTTTGGGGTGATATGAACCCAGTCATTTCTAAAACGCAGGAAATACTGGTATTTGCAAGTGTAAGGTTTTAAACCTCCTTCAAAGCAAAGCAAAAATATATCCAGAAAATAAAAAAAATTCAGAGATAATTCTCCCTCGACGTAAAATTCAACGCACAGAAATAACTAAAAGTTTTTCTTCCAAGTCAGTAGTCCAATGTATTTTTAGGCGAGATTAAAGCTTCGGAATAATGAAAATGTAAACATGAAAATATGAAACTGATGAAACATATTTTCTTGATAGCCAGTCAAAATATTTCTGTGAAGGATATCGAACGTCCCTCTTAGAGATAGCGTTTGCATTTCTAAAGCCTCAAACCCTACTTACAGTTACCACTTTCATCAGTTTAAAAAGTGTAGGCAAATGTGTAGGCTTCCACTGCAACCTTTCACATCCAGAAGATCATATTCAGACGACTAACTAATAGACTGAAGGGTGACCTCATGAACAATGCATTTCAAAGTGACCAGGCTATGGATGAATGAAAAAAGTGGAACGCTCAGTGTCGGCCCCGGTGGCGGCGGGGTAAAGTCCTCGCCTGCTAACCCGAGGGTCGAGGGCTCGAGTCCCGCCTGGGTAGATTATTATCTGCCCAGGACATGGGTGTCTGTGTCTCGTCCGTTGTTACTGTTGTTCACCCGACGTAAAATGGCCTTGTGCTGTATGCGGGGCAGTGAAAATAAATAAAGAAATAAAATTTCGCGAAACGAAACACCTTCCAAGAGAGCAAATAAGGTAGCAAGTCAACACTCAAAAGCTTATCGTTTGTAGCACTATGTTACAATAATACATACAGGTGACGAATATGCAATAAACAAGGGAAATGAAAACTTTATAACATACAATGGCCAACGAGTCAAGGGAGCAGTACGCACGGATTTGCCCCGCCGGCTGAAATATCTAAATTTGTACGTTAAGATACGAGCTGCCTCAAGGACCTGTGCTATAGGGTGCAAAGGGCATTGGCCACGGAAAAGGAAGGGAATAGGAAGGAGAGAAGGAAGGATGTTAACTTTATGTCAATGGAGTGTCTTCGATCCTTGACGTCATTTTGCCTTCTGTCATGACGGATGCGGTGGAAGACTGGACTTTACTCAGTGGATCAGTTCGACAGCAAAACCCTCTTGTTTTTCGCTTCAATCAATTCTCGTGATTAATAGCAGGTTTGAAATAATTTTATTAATGCCACTGTGGAACAGGCGTAACATGAATTTTTCAAGTATCGTGAATTTACGTATGAAGAAATTTAAGAATGAAAGTAACATGAATTTTGTAATGAAAGTAGCATCCGAAACCCCAAGGATTCCGAGCTCAGTTCTTCATTTAAAAGCTTTGCGATCACTGTTTGCTGATAGCAGCATTTAATGTATCCCTCGGCTTCTGTCCGCATACCGTCCATTTCGCTATTCGAATCTTTTCGTGCAGTTTCACAAGTTTTTTCCAACTCCTAAGCGCGAGTGCTATACCATGGCCGCTCCTGACAAATCAAATGAAACGAGACGCCACTGAGCTCCAATTTTTGAGTTGTTTTTGTTTTACGATTCCAAATCTACAACCGCTGGCAAAAAAATTTAATATAAGAGACGTTATTAAGGCTCAGAAAAGGTGAAATCCTAAAACGTGGACCACAAGATTTCGTTCATTCATAAGTATTGTTAATATTGAAGTTAAAACTGTGTACATGTTGTAACGAGAAAAATAAATTGAATGAAGAAAAGGTATGAATAAGGGTCAGAACTGCTAGCGGCATATTCTAGGAGTGGCCTCACATAAGATATTGCAACACATTTTTTTTTACTTCCCATTCGACGACGTCGCTACTGTTCACGGCATAAATGCTACCCTATTAAATGCAGCAGACCATTTTTTTCACAAGCGTTTCCCCCACTGCGTCTCAAGTTACAGAGATTCCCATGCATTTGACTTTACCCGATACATTTACAAATGTAGGAGAGTGAAACGCAGCAAAAAGTGGGATGAAGGTGAACTTTTGGAATGCCTTCGGGAACGAAGAGTTGGCGCCCGAGGAATACACCTCACTGGGGGAGGGAGGGGGGCAAGGGAGGAGCGGCACTTCCGTCTCACACTTCCGAGCCGGTGGGAGGGAGGAGGCGCGGATAAGGAGGGCATGGGAGGGCTGCCGCAAGGGTCGAAGGGCCTCTTTTGCCTCCTTCCTTAGGAGGGAAGAGAATGGGAGGTTGGCGAGGGGAGAGCGGGGGGTTGGGGGGCTGAGGAGAAACCGACCGAGGGAATACCTATCAATCTTGGCCCGTAAGACAGTTCATTAATTGCAAGTATTAGCCTTCCACCTGCGCCCCATCGCAACGCCCCCACCCCCCTACCCAATTCGACCGCCGTCCCCGCGCTCAAAGCCACGGGTACCCCCCCACACCACCCTCGGGGGCGGACCACCCGCTGACTACCCGGCGGGGTACGACGGGTATCCGGTTGATTTGGTGGCTGAGAGGACTGGCTTCCCATTCCGGGAGCCCAAGATCGAATCCCGGCAATGGCGCCGCTTTTTTTTAAAAAGTGAAATCATAATCCCCACTTGCGTGCCATTTGGACGGCACTCCGAGTCAAGAGAGCATTTCCGTCGGATGGGATGCGAAACTATGTGCCCCTTGTGCCTTCATCGATGAGTTGGCTAATGCAGGGCTTTCCCCACACTCCGCCAGTACCAAGAACGTGCTTTTCCAAACGACCGACCAGCCCGCCCTCAATGACGCAAAATTACTCAGTTTTTGCCTTATATGCAAAACTGGAATATCGAAAATCAGCTAAAACCAAAGGCATCACTTTGAATAATGATTTGATTTATTATTTATAATGGAGATCAAATTATTCCACCACGAGATATCTCAGTTTTTGATATCCTCTCCAAACTAACTTCCGAGGGATCCCGATCATTGCCCTCGTCCGTGGGTTATTTAGCCAGGATTTGACCAAAAACTGGAGTCTTCTGCGCCTACCAGAAAAGATGATCGGGTTGGCGAGGAAAGGATTACATGGGGGTTGGATGAAGGGTGGAAAGAAACCCGGCGTCCACATTCGCCCGTACCTTGGCTCCGAAGGCCACTGAGGGGTCAGAGCTTAATGCCCATTCCGAAAAAGAGATCCTTTGGCCATTCGCAGACGGAGATCGAAGGGCCTCTCAGTATTAGCGGCAGAAATTTACGGATAGCTGTACTTCGAAGAGAATTAAATCGCTTTAACCCACTTGGATAAAACTCCTAGGACAATTTTAATGGTTGTGACTCCCTAAAAGCCTTGAAAATCACATTCAGGAGGAGCACCCTACTTTTAACAATATCATACTCACAGATACACTACGCAGTGGTCCATTCATTTGGACCGCAGTCATGAAAATATTTCCCCGATGGCCCCAAGCGGATTTTTGGGGAATTTATACGTACTCGGCTCTCAAAAAAGGTTGCCTCACGTCAGCATACGCTTGAATGGCATTTTAGCCGAGCTAATGGACTCCAAAATACAAGAGAGAGGAGAAAAAAACCCTAGGACCGATAATTTTAAATAGAGACGCAGCTCAGCGACACATTCAATTCCTCGCAGCGACCCCCGCCGTCGGAGCGGTGAGTGGGTGCCGTCCGCACCCCGGCACTCGTACAAATAATCCAACCCCATTCCCCGGAGAAACTTCCGCGCACGAAATAATGATAACTCTACGGGATCCGCCGCGAGCACTCGACGCGGGGGGGAAGGGTGGCGGGTGGAGGGTTGGGAGGGGGGCTTCATAGACTGGAAGGATGCCGGAGTTCGCCGAGAGAAGGCTCTTTCGCTCTCCGGCCTCTGGATTGGGGGAGTAGGTATGGCTGGCTGCTAAGCAAATCCTCCTCCGGCGGCAAGCGAACGACCTGAGATGCGCGAACGCTGTAGGCCGTCCAGATTAGTCGAAACCGTCGCATGAGAGCAAGGGGGCTGGAGGGGGCGGAGGAAGTGGCATTTGAGCGGGGGTCTTCTCGCGGAGAGGAGGAAAAACGGGAGTAGGTTGTGTTTTAGGACGGCGGGGGTGTGGGGGCAGACGACACCCCCTGCCCCTCACCATATCCACGTGTCCCCTTGCCCCTCCCGCGCGGGTTGGTTCGGCAGGAGAATGGGTGAGTGGCGGGGGGTGGCAGGCGGAGTGGGAGGGAGAGAGAGAGAGAGAGAGAAACTGTTGAAAGCATCGTGGGAAAACGGCCAACCGGCTGCAAGCAATGCCCCCGGACCCTCCTCTTCCTCCTCCCAGGGCCTCCCCCCCAAACGCCCCTACCGCCTCCCCGATGGTGGCTCATCGACTGCGCACTCGGCCGAGGACCCGAGCCGTCCCCGCCGGATCGTCCTCATCGGCCCGCGCCGCCGCCGCCGAATCCACGCAGCCAGCCGAGGAGACCGGGCGGAAACAGTCGGCCAAGCGCCGCGACGCACGGCAGAAAATGACGCCAACCGACGGGATCCGTCGGAGGCCGACATTATTCGCGAATCCACGATCACCAAGCTCTCCATTGTGAGTCTTTCGTCGCAGTTTTCGGCACCATCCACCCGCAACTAGGGTAATTACAATTGTATCGGGCTAGACTTAGCGGCACTTGTCGATATTCATGATGAAAAAATTCACCAAGTTATCTTCAGCGGATTCATATAGTATTTAGTCATGTCTGACTAAGATTTATTCCTCGACATAATAGAGACCATATTCGTATTAATTTTTCAGTTCATCGGTCGTAATAAGCATGAAGCATATATTTTTTTATTATTGACATTAATGCAACAAAAAATTGTTTTACACGAGTGTAATTCCCAGCGATTAACCAGATATGCATGCATACGTTTTTAATTTGACTCAGCTTTCACGCCGTAGGAGGAAACAGTATTCGCATTGATAGTTTTTCTTGCAATTCTGTTAAAGTTTCTGCGAGGAACTGATTTATTTTTTTAAATAGTTGAGAAAACATACGAGGTACCGATTGTTACTTTTCTTACGAGATCTAAATATTAGAAATTTAGATACATCAATTCTCTCTGGAGTCCATACCGTATGTCTTCCCATTTAAAATGGAAAATCCAGCCACCAGAGAATCTTGAAAAAAAGGCAGTTCGTGATAGATATTTTGGTATCTTTGAAAAGATGATATATTTTTCCATGAAATAAGATCAACTTCATGGAATTTTAGGTGTAATGATATTCCGCGCAAACTATCTGAAATGACAAAATACGTTTCATCACTCAGTGGCAATAGCTGTGGCGTAGCACCACTCTGTGTTGCATGATTATGTCATGAAAAGTGTCGTGCCATCTAAATAAATTCGTGGAAGATTCAAAGTTAAACCTCCTTTGTAATGTGCTGTCGCCTCATCTATTGGTCACTCGGGGAAAGCGACCGTCAACTGCTGCTATTTGCGCCACGCAAAAGTGTGTGATGGTAACGTAAAAACGTAGACCTGATAATGGGGGAAAGATTTCCATCTTTGACGGAATGAGCGGAGAGAAATGAAGGCGCACTATTCGAAGGATGTGTAAGGGTTGAGAGACTCCAGGGAACACAACTGGGTAAATAAATAATATAAGTTCCTCGGTAACTTTGTGGTATTCCATTTTTTCAGAGGATTTTATGGTAACATTTACAAAACCACATACTAAAAAACACACACGACCCGGGTTTCAACGCTTAAGCGTCATCTTCAAACCCGGAAAAAGCACCGGGGTTTCAACGCTTAAGCGTCATCTTCAAACCCGGAAAAAGCACCCGGGTTTCAACGCTTAAGCGTATTTTCAAACCCGGAATAAAGCACCTGAAGATGACACTTAAGCGTTGAAACCCGGGTCGTGTGTGTTTTTAAGTAAGTGGTTTTGTAAATGTTACCATAAAATCCTCTGAAAAAAACACAACTGGGGACTAAAACTTAAAAAATTCGGAAGATTCAAGCGATATTGCGTGGTTCTTGAGCAATATGGATGATGGATAAAAGGGCTGTTATTGTCAGCGAATAAGGAACACTTTAATTACGACCGAGGTTTCGGTGTATTACAAATTCAACATCAAGTGACGAAGTAGTAAATCGAGACCTGGGTTGTGATTGAAGTTGATATCATGTGTGAAAAATTGCGCACCCTTTTTATTGTTCAGAACTTCCAACTACCATTGCCATACTGCGTTGTTAACGTCCTCTTTTTATGTCCTACGAAGATGAGCGCATGGTACGTATTTTCAAAAGGGGTGTGGCTACTGTCTGCTGCTACGCTACTGGTTGTAGCGCCACGAGAGAGGATCGACCTGAGGAAGCTGGCAGAGATCACCAGGCGAACGACGTAAATAAACAAGACACGACGCCATTGTTAATAAACTTTGGACACGCCATTTCTTACCTTCGGAATAAATCGTTCTCATCGAACTCCGTTTTCTTATATACTCTCGCTCAACAAAGTGGTGACCCCGACGTGATCTCTCTCATGACTAGTTTCATCTATGTACCAAGGTGGCAATCTTTGACGTATTCCAGAGTATACGGACCCGCGAGCGGGCGGCATGGAGCCTGGCATGAGACATCGGATCGCTCACCAAAGGGGTAAAGGATCCCAAACGGTGAACTACGGACCAGAGTGACTGAGAGTCATGCGTCGCAAACCCGGCTACCGAGGATTTAAACAGCCTGCAAGGAATTTTTCCGGCTGCTTGAACCGGGGAGAAAAACGAATTACGAGCAATAAATTAACCCACGGCGTAGCTTTATCGATGTAAACACCCGACTTTCAAATCATTGACGGCGAGATTGTGCCCTGCCAAAATTCGGTTTCAAATATTTACTCACTGCTCACCAAAAATATTTACAGCTTTCAATAAACGTCGGCCCCGGTGGCGGCGGGGTAAAGTCCTCGCCTGCTAACCCGAGAGTCGCGGGTTCGAGTCCCGCCTGGGTGGAATATTAACTGCCCAGGACATGGGTGTCTGTGTCTCGTCCGTTGTTACTGTTGTTCACCCGACGTAAAATGGCCTAATGTGCTGTATTCGGGGCAGTGAAAATAAATAAATAAAATAAAATAAATAAAATAAAATAAATAAACAAACACTGAATATGGGGTAAATGGGAGAGGACATTGCGTTATGAAATTCAACAGAATAAGAAGGCATCATGTACCGCACCACAACTGAGAAGACTGTACTATGATTTTATCGTCTCGAACACATAAATCTTTTCCTTCTTATTTATGCATGAGAGGGCCATTGAAAGAGGCTTATGCCCCGTTTCCACGACTAATGCTGGTACCGGCGTAACAACCCGACTGTATTCCCATCACTTAGGCGTAACAGGTGTTATCAATGTGCTGTCCTCTCCAAGAATTTGAGCGACCAAAACAAGCACTTAATTACAAACGAAATTAGAATAGCCGCATATGGATGAGATACCTTTCCCTTTGCAATATCCAGTATGACGTACACATGAAATGTCACTCTTCTCTGTCTATCAAACGCTATAACATACGCTAATCTCCTTTTAGTGTTCATTTTCAGGAGTATTGCGACTCAGATATCCGGTTGCTCTCTCGCTGTCGAGTTACCAGCGTTGGAAACTACGAGTCTCAGCTCTACGGATGTCCATTCCCGCGACGACTCTGGCCCTGAGGCGTCAAGAAAGTCGGTCCTTGCGGCGGTTGTCGGAACGAAGCACGACGAAATAAAGGAAGTCAACTGAGTATTTGCCGTGATTGATAGGACAAAATTTAAAAAAATATTTTCATCTTAACAGACATCAATACCCAGCACAGGTTTGAGTTTTCCAAATGGATATAATTGGACATGCCACACACCACGTGGGAAAGTAAGGGCATGGCAAAGGAAAATAAAAAAACAGGGCATTCTAATTGGGTTGGTGTATGAATAAAAATAAGTAATTACAAGGAGAACCAGTCCGTAATGTAGTGTAATCTATGGTTCCCAATATGCAAATGGACGTGCATTCTATAGTTTTCAATTCGTCTGAATAATCCAAGAATGGGATGATTGGGTGCTCTCTGCAGTCCCACAGCAAAATCAAAAGGTGCCTAATACAGTAGGAGGATTCCAGTCATGGGAGTAGTTTGGTAACAATATGTGTGTAACCTGAGCGCCTGGAAATAAAATTTTCATTTGGGCTAGGGAACGCAAAAATATCTTGGAACCAACAAGACCTTGAGCCAGAACAATAATAATTGCATGAAAATGAACGTGTCCGGCGATATCTCGTGGAAAGAGAGTATAGATGACATGATCTCAAAATGACAGACTCCCACTAAAATTTTCACACCATTTTATTTCAACACACCGGGCAAGGTCTAGACACAACTCATACAATTTTCACTCTCACCTTGAGAATGACATGTATTGTATCGAAACAAAGGTCGGTGTGTTCAAGTTTAACGAGGTATGTTATTTTGAGATCATGCTATTCAAGGATGAATATCATAAGAGGAAATGAGAGAAACAAAAGGAAATTATACGGGCGAAGAGTACGCAGGTATTTCGTTCTCATGAATTGGACGAGTGGAATAGAGTCCTTAATTTTTGTTCTTTTCCACACATTCTAACAATAAAAAACCACTAACTTTGTCATTCTCCGCTTGAAACATTCTTCATCGACGATGCACCGAGTAGACGTCCTTACCACACCGTGGCATCGTACTCAGCATCATCGGTCAAGATCTATCCACGGATAGATACTTCCTTGAAGCAATACTCTTATACCGCCTCGGCCGAGGCGGGATAATGGGACTTGCGACTGCAAGTCATGGCAGAAGGCAGTTTATCCTTCCTCAGCTTCTACTGCCGTATTCAACCGTTTTCCATGGCCAAATATGCAACATTAGTTCCAATATATTGAAAAAAATCACTCCGGCCTAGAGGTGAGCGTGACCTAAGAAACATGTGAACAGTGCGAGTGAGATAACGTGCGGACAGAACTGAGAATACATGTGGGAAGACATTCGAGAAGTCAAAGTGCAAGTGCTATTCCGTGGTGTCGTGCAAAGTGCATCCCGACCCAGTGACTCCCTGAAAGGGCACTCGAAGAGAGGCAGACAAATCACCCGTGACACTAAGGCCCCAAATCACAAACGCTGGGTTGCGCTTCACCAACGGTGGCAACGGCCACGCAAAAGCCTATTTTACAATCAACGTGATCTCAAAACGTTCACCGTAAATTGTAGTTATGTAGGCAATATCAGTTGCCAATCGCATGCCAACCGGAGGTAACGTCGCCAAGTTTCGTCCGTCTCAGTAAATTTTCGGCTGCGAAACCACATGAAGATTAACATAGATACGACACAAATTTCCTTTGCTTAATTCATTCGAGTGTGTATCATGATGGATGGAAATAGTTACATTAATTTTAGCCAAATTTAAAGTTATCAGCAGGTCATGGCATCCCAGCCCAGGAGATGCGAGAGACAGGAGAAGGCTGACAAATGAATAGCAATATTGAAAGCACGCTCAGATCACTCACTGGCGTCAATCGTGCACCGTAAGTGTACAAATTGTGACTGATTGAGCTTAAAAGGTGACGTTCACGGTTGCAGCTTTCACGCGATCATAAACGTTCCCGTAAGCAATCGAGAGTACGGAACATGAGGTTAAAGTTAAAGATCATGTCGATATCAATCGTGAACAAGCTCTCAGCGAGAGAGATGCAGCCCCCCCGACCACGAATGGAAAACGATCAACGGATATCATGATTCTTAATGCTCAGGAATTAACAAAACTTTGTAAGTTATACGTAGAATTGGACGACCGGTTTCGTCAAATAGTTGACATCATCAGGTCCAATGTAACCTGATATGTTGTCAATTCGACGAAACCGGTCGTTCAATAAATATGCTACGTAAACATACTAAGTTTTCATAATTACTGATAATTATGGACAAGTTTTACCAAGTTAAGGCTGAAACTTTTGAATTTATCATGATTCTTCGCGACACGACCGATTCCTCACGTGGGTGACATCTAATGGCAGAAGAAACCAAAGCCAAAGAACCAATGAGGGGAGTGCTACCACGAACTTGTACTTTATCAATCGCAACTAAGCCATTCGTTACCATTCTTCTATTTCTTTAAGGGAATATAGAATATATGGTGAAAAGATGTCCCGCGGTCGAAAATTAGACCTAACGGACTTAAGTAAGTATCGCCTGTCAGTCAAAATTTGTGGGAAATATAATTTACTTTAAAGTTACATTTTCTTCAGCGGGTCTGCAACACGACACCATAACAGCTTAGTCGAAGTATCATCAAACATGTCGACGGTACAGCGGCTGTAGACGTTCATACATCTCATGGTAACATAAAATCATTTGGAGACGGTGAGTTGAATGAATGCCCCTCGTAATAGCACAAGCAGAATGTTAAACTGTTTCGTACTTCTCGCGCAATGAGCAAATAAATGAGTCGCTTCGTGTGACCAAATAGGGTATACGGTGTTTAGAGCGGTTTTCGTTTATGTATGGATTTGCGAGAAACATATCATATGCATACTCATAAGTAATAAGAATTGATAAAAATGAAAAAAATTGCATGTTATCGAATTGATTTCTGGGCAATTAATGCTATTTTAGCACGTAGCCTTACGGCACTTGACAAACATTCCGAAATAACACAATTCTACACGTACAGATTTCCCCGTGAACGCCAAATAACATGTTTCATATTATTATGATGGTTACTGAGAAATCAAGGTATCAAGCCGAGTAAAAATAAGGTTTTACATGAGATTTGTGTTTAAATTTGATTCTGCGCCGTGAACCCAAGTCAAAAAATGCTTTAAATAAGGCGAAATTTTTAAAAATATAACTCTTGCATAACTCATAATGCTGCACGTAAGGTGATTTACACCGTATAATGATATGTATCCAAGTGAAATGTCTCCCAATGTTTTTTCTCGAAATGTCTCGAATGTTTTTTCGACCCACTTGAAAAGCGATTAAAATGCGTGCATTTCCATTTCTCGTGTGTCCACCGCGTAGGTTGTTATTGAGATAGCAGTTTCGCCGGTGTTGCAACGGACATCTCAGGTCTTCACTTCGAACTAAAGACGCCCGTTGGAACACGGGCGAAACTCCTGTCTCAAAAAAAACCCACGCGGTGGAAACCCGAGAAATGGAGAAGCATTCATCTGAATGCCGCGGAAACTTACGATGAAACAATAAAATGTGCTCTAAAAGTCTCACGATTACCGCGCCACCCACTTGAATGCACCGAATATCTTGAGCGTGTCACCCTGTGCAAGGAAACCAATCGTGCCGCCATGGAAATTGGCCAAAATCCTCGAAGTCGTTCCGGATGGGAGTCGCGAGGCGCCTCCGCGAGGAGTCCGCCCCCTTGGGCGAGGGGCTCGGTGACGCGAACCAAGGTCGGCGTCGTGCGACGGTACCGTCGGAGTGACGACAGAGTGAGGGGGACAAAGTTGAGGATACCGTGGAGGACAAAGCGTCCAAGTGCAGAGTGAAGCGGAAAATGAACTTACCGTCTCGCCTCAGCTTTCGTCCGAACTCCTCCAAAAGAGATCGAATGGCTGCAATTGTAGCGGGTGCGATGGGTGACCGCGACGGCCCACACCTCGTCTCTACCACCACAGCCCTCAAACCAATCCACGCCCGCTCTAACGAGCCCTGCCACTCTAGAGTGATCTGTCCCCCCCGCAAAAAAAATTAAGCTAAAGTCGAACGAACGGCGAAATTCCGACGGAGAGAAGGGACACAGCGCAAAAAAACTACCAAAACATTCTATAGCTGCTATCCTGAATGGTTAGCAACCGCGCTATTTCCTGGAACAGCGTCTCAAGGCCGCCTTTTTCCCTGTATATTTAGGAGCTTTTTGACGCTAATCAGACGAAATACAAGGTCGCATTACCATTCAGAATACCAGCCATGGTACAGCTAACCTCGTGTAAAAATCCGCCCCCCCCCCTCCCCAACCCGCTGCTTTTCTTCCACAAAATCCAAGCATTCATGACAAAAAATTGTTTTTTTCTTTTTTCTCCGCAGCAAAAGGGCCTAATTAATTGCAATACATCCAGCAGAGATTTCGGGAGGGTTCCATCCTTGATGAGGAGGGAGTGGAGAGGATATGAAGAGGACAGTGGCGACGCTAGAGCGTCAGTATATACATATACGGTCTTTCATTTTTCCCTCGCTTCATCCGGGACGGGAGGGGTGGATGGGAGAATTGGGAAAGGGTGGTCCACGGCCCCGCGACTCGTCCGAGGGGGAGGCCGGCCCCGCGGAAGCGCGCCCCGCCTCCACTCCTGACGGAGTGACACGTGCCCTCCCCATTGGCTCTCAGCGAGCACCGAGCACCTTTGAAGGCCACCGGAGCCACGGTGCGCGTGTATAGATGTAGTTTTTTTCACTTAAATGGAGTTCCACGAGTGACAACGAGCGCAGGAATGCCTAACTGCAGCCTTCGTCCGCCTTGGACGTCTAATTGTGAGGGACTATTTGATGTCCTTTCATGTATATATACCTCTAATAGTGAAATATACGAAGTTGCCTTATAGCAGAGTTCTATCTTCATTACACTCGACGCTTCGAAAGCACATTAACCCCAAAGCAAGTTTTATGATGGGCACGGAATTGCACAGTTTTAAAACTGCACGTTTTTCTCAATTTGGCGTGAAATAGTAATGGACTTAGAGATGGGCTATTTGGCTATCACGTATTCAAGTATTTGCGCATGTGTTCTAGCAATTCACCTTTTCACACGACGCAATTTGAAAGGAGCGTTCGTACATATCACATTGTGCAACTGTGCCCCGAGTTGAACGAGCTTAACACATGTGGCATGTGCATCCGAAAATAATAGGAAATGCCAGAGAGTGATAGGCAATTAGGATAAGCGCTGGTATGCTTGCGCCCGAATTTATGCGTTCGCTTCCAAAAATACGCACGATCTGAAGGATCTGTTCACACAGATACCATTTTTGAGCGACACGATTCGAAACAAATAACTGGTTTCCTGACGATGATGGAAAATCTATTTAATTCTCTCTCTCTCTTTAGTCATGACGCGGTGACACAAGGTATCGCCAACAGTAGTTCACTTTATATTACAGAGTTACGGAGTTTCAAACGTAGGAACAGAAACGAAAACGCAGTCGCAAAGTAGGATGACACGTTTCACCGCCACTTCCCACTTCAAGGATAGAGCGACCGTGCAACTCTACTTTTATGGTGTTCTTATTTCATAGCTTAAGCTACAGTTTACAAACTTTTTTTGCAACAGCTCATCTCGTACTGGACTACGAAAAATACTTATGAATTAATCATGATAAATAAAGAAAATTTATAGAAAAAACACAAAGTGTGACTACTAGCAATAGTATTTCGTGTGACACCGAAGCTTGCTACATGCGAGGGAGATAATGATTCTAATACGAAAATTCTTTCTCTCTCCTACGAGGAATATTTCAAGACTATAGGAAAGTAAAGACCTTTTTAGGGAAAGTAACTCTATAAATATATTTATTTGCATACAAAGTTTCCTTTATTTATTATTCAATTTATTAACCACTTCTGCAAATTCACCTTTTCACACGACGCAATTTGAAACGAACGTTCGTATATATCACACTGTGCAACTATGTGCCCCGAGTTGAACGAGCTTAACACATGTGGCATGTGCAAATTGAAAGGCTTTTTTCTTATGAATGCATGTACGTGCGTTCCTGAGAGAAGGTTTAATGACTCTAATGTACACAGGAAGACATCACATAATTAGACAGAGCAATCGTCAATGTACCCGCGACAACTTCTACCAAGGCTCTTAAAAATTTTAGCATAAGTCGAAAAGAGCCTGAGAGCAACATGTTACCACTTCAATTGATTCAAACCTGGATTTCATAACATACTGTCTGATAGTGTTGGGTGATAGCAATATGCAGTGGAATCCAGGTGGAGAATCAAAATATTTTAGAGAGAATGTAATCAAATAGTTAACGTAGGATGTTTATTTCGACATAGATATTCATTGATTTCCCGGGTCATCGACCTCCCTTTCTCAGAGAATGAAAATTGATGAATCTACGCCATAAAACTATCCGTACAGAGACAAATAAATCTTCTCAATTACCGACAAGTTTCCCACGTCTAAGGGGGGAAAGCTCAATGAAATCAAAACCCAGCGAGAACATTTCCGTACGTCTTTTACGGTCGTCTTCCTTTCTTTATTTTAGTCTGCAGATTTACAACTGGCTGCGTGAATCCAAGGGAATTTTATAGCTCACTTTTAAGGGTACGAAAATATATCCTCTTGGTTATTCGCTCCCGGTAACAACAAGATACACACGAAGATGGTATATTGACACTTAGAAACGGAACTACAGAATGGCTACAAAAAATAAAAGAGAAAGTTTCGGTGGTCAAGTCGAAGAGAGGTCAAAGTCTCTTCTTTGCTTTCCGAGGCGGTCCGACCGCCAAAACATCTGACTTAACGTTATTTTCTATTCTTGGTTCCAATGGCTAAACAGTGATATCGCCCAGAGCAATTGTTTACGGAAATTAGGAGAGTTAACTTTTTATTGCGGGCGTTTCAATGGTTTAGTCAAATTTCTGCGCAAACATACTACGATGGTGAGAGCCTATAAAGACACGAGCAGTCACTTGATTGAGCGGGGCGCGCTGGAAGGGAAAGGTTGCCATCACGGCTGAGGGTCCACGCGTGGTTTTCAGTGGGAGGGAAACGTGGGGGGTGGGTGGGAGGGAGGAGAGACGGGAAGGCAGATTTGGGGGCGGTAGAAGGGTGGAACGCGCAGTTGGCGCGCGATTGGTGTGCGAATTCGATCCGGGGGTGGGGAGGTGCAGATGAGAGAGGGAGGAGAGTGGCGGTTGATGATGGCGCACATAAGGCTGGCAGCGCACGAGAGACGGGCGAAGGCGAGCGGAGAGAACGGGGAGGTTTGGTGTCGCAGGCGGGGGCAGCGGTGCGGGGGGAGGAGGAATCGGGGAAACCGCCCCCGGGGAGATTGAGAAGCGCGCGCGCGCCCACCTCCACCTCCCCCCCCCGCCGCCGCCGCCCCCCGAGTCGGATAGAGCGACGGGAAAACTCTCTCTCTCTCTGAGGATGAAAACGCAAGAGTCCGCCCCACTCTTCTGCGCCTCCTCCCCCGCGGAGCAGCGAAACGAGAGCGTCTTTCCCGCCGCCCTCCCGCCCCCGCGACCATCAACAGAGCCTGCAGATGGTTGGTGGTGTTTCGGCCGCGGCGGCGACGGATGTGCGGACTAGGAAGAGCGAGAGGAGGAGGTACCTCGAGGAGGGACGGTGGGGGGAGGGTGGCGATGTTGGAGGCAGAGCGGTTCCGCTTCCAACCCTTGCGGGGGACGGTCGATGGGATTTTGCACCACCCCCCTCCCACTTCCCTTTGCGACTTGACGTCACCCGGAAAGGACTGAAGTCTTCACCGTGCGTCGGCTCGTAGAACTCTCTAAACCACTCGTGTGCCACCGACGTCCCCATTCCCCGTAACCAGAAGCACATATACCGTTCTCCCACCCGAACCACCCTCCCGACCCCCCACCCCCCGCCGCCCAGCAAACATCCGAGCAACACTCGAAGCATCGTGCATTCACTCACCGCACCACACACAATCACACACACCAGGCAGTCTTTTTAGTGCCACTCCGCTCACGGGCGGGACTCTCAAATCTCTTGCTATTTGAACGAACTCGAGTCCCCCCGCGCCGAGAGCAACAATTACACGTTTTGAAGGAAGGAATGACAAGAATAGAATGTACAACAGAGGATAAATTACAATGAAACATGATGCAAGGAAGTTTTGAAACATAACTCTTATTTTGCCAAAATAAAAATAGAGATTACGCTGCGAGTGCAATAATTTTTCTTTCAATAGCATCCTCCCACAAGTCATAGACACAAGAATAATATGTAATTTAAGGCACTGGCGCGTCCTTAAGGATACAGATACATAGAAAAAAAGAGTATTAGCAGGTCATGTGGAACACTCCACCAGCACAGGTGGAGCGTTGCATGTTATTCATAGTAATAATTAGTATATGCATATATAAATAATTATAAAATATGGTGAAATTAAAGAAACGAATTAATTTTTGTTTCTTACCCTGCACATAGTTGAAGTCCATTGCGTGTACGTTCCATGGTGGGGTAGTGGCGTTCCACTTACCTGTAACGAAAACAACAAAAAGTCATTAAGCACTACAGGTCAAGGATCATCGCTTTGGTGGGTCGTGAAGGACTTTGTTGCTCTGGGGCCGGAGAGCTATGTTTTGGGGGGTCTTCCCCCAAAGGGCAGTGAAGAACTGCGACCTCCGAAGGCGATCGAGCGTCTGCAGAGGGCAACTAGTCTGCACTGGCTCCACGGGGAAGGCTTGGGGTGTGCTCAGCGCCGACGTCCTCGAGAGCGCGGCAGCCCCCTGGGGTCGTGGCCACTCCCGCTCCCGCTCGGCCGAAGAATATGGTTTTAAGAGCAGGGGGGGGTCAAAATGGGTTTAAAAAAGTTGGGAACGAGGGACGGGTACCTTGGAGGCAAATTTGGTTGACAGAAACTACCAATTAGAAAATCAAGACTTGCGTTTCATGGCAAGGCGTTCTATGAGAATCAACCCTTGGCGTGAATGAATGCACATAAAACAGGAGCCGATAATGAGAACTAGTCCACCTCACCCGAGCGATCCAAAATGAATACGGAAAGTAATAAAAAAAAATTGAGCAAGAACCAAATGGTGACAAACCAAAAGTATAGAGTACTCTGTGTTTTCCAAGAAAGGAGTTTTATTTCACGACTGCAGTTTCACTGTGAATTGCACTCATCAAGGACGGGACAACGGCCTGCCACGTGAGGGAATCCGCTCCCTCACGATCACCGAGGAGAAGCGTCGTTTGAATCCGGTCAAATTAGAATGCATCGAAGCGCCACGGGTGCTCGTGCCCCAGTCTGCAAGGGTCAGACATCAGTTAGAAGCACGCTAATCGGAAATACCACAACACCTGCAGTTTTTCCACGTGAGAATGCATTCCATATGGTATATTAGCTTACGATGAATCCGAACGTTTTCAGGCAGAGGTAAATGCTCAACTGATGTTACTGCCACACAGTGATAGCTGGGCAGTGAAAGAAAAGTCCTCAACCGGCAATGCAGAGTTTGACGTACATTTAATAATTCAGTTGATCAACAAATCATTCAGTTGATTCCCGCTTCAAACCGTTCCCAAAAATGCAACATTATCAGGAGAGATGTGGTGGAGCAGTACTTTGTAATGCCTAATTATTTTGACCTGCCCACATTATTCACTACGTGCAATACTTGCATTGACACAGACATCATCAGGTACGCTTATGTATCTGATGATGTCTGCTGAAACATGTGTTGCACGAAGTGGACAGAACAGAATTATTTTTTGTCATAACGCTCCCATAAAGGTTTTGGTAGTTTGACTTAGATAAGTCGATGATATCCGAGTATTGATACTGGGCACTTAAAAAACGTGTTGACATGGGAAGCGGAACCAGCTGAGTATTGGAGAAGAAGGAAATGTTGGTATCCCCTGGAGGGCAGGGCGTAGTAAGTCATCGAGACACAGATGGCACAGCTGAAAGTCATCGCCGTCTGGCTGAACGGCGAGGTTAGGCAGGTAAGATGGGTAACGGCGCGTCGTCTGAAGGGGTCAAAATGGATACTGTCTTCGCACCGCTCCTCTCAACTCCCGCAAGACAATCGGCGGCCCCATTTTTCTCCCACCCCGCGCAAGAAGGCGACTCACACACCGCACACAACACCGTCAATAATGCATGCTGCCACTCCCCTTGAACAACTTCCCCGCTCGGAAAAATAAAAAATATATATAAGAGCAACTACAACCTAGGGGTTTCCATTAAACAGTCAAAGTTGTGCGCCCAAACTTTCTAATCCCGAATTTAGATGAGCATAAACCGTGGGGGCTGGAGGAATGAACGGGGAGAGGCGGAGGATGACGGGGGCGGGAAAGCCGGGGCGCGTTCTCTCACTTGGCGCACGCCGTGCGGGGACGGAGTTAGATCAAGAGATGCATTGATTATCGGACTGCATATTAAAATTTGTAATGTATTCAAGAAGAGAGCGAGGCACATCGATATAAAGAGAACAGAATTTCAAGAATTCACAACCTCCGGAGGTGCTCGGTTTCTCCACCACCGTAGCGCGGCACAGCACCACCAGTCCGTCCCCGCCCCCTCAGCCACCCCCCGCCGTAAGGTTTGGAGAGGCGGGGGGCGAAGTGCGGCCCCCGAAGACACCACGAACACCGCCCGCCCTCCCTGTCGTGGGGAAGCCCTCCACAAGAGAGGGTGGGCGTGTCTTTCCTTCACCGAAGACACTCCGCCCTTCCGAACATGGAATCCGAAACAAGGGGAGACATGCTGAAAGTACAAACCCATGGGACACCCTCCCCTCCTTGAACTCTAAAGGTGCTCCAAAATTACCTCGCCAGTTAACGAAAAATATGATTATATTGTACTTTTGATGGGTATTCGAACCACTGGCGCAAGTCAAGAAGGGACCTACCGTGGACAAATTCAAGAAAGTCGCTCTATAGCAAAAGAAATATTTCAGGAGATGAGTGGAGCTGATCACAATAAAAACTTTTCTTTTGAAAGGGTTTCCTGGGAGAATTACTCCAAAGGATAACGTGGGATGAAATGAGTCCACTTAAAGTATAGACAAACTAGAAAAATAAGGGAGAAAGAAATTCGGATACCACAAGTACATGCTCTGACAGCGACAGAAACTGGGATTCAAAATAGAAACTATCCTGATTTAGGAGTTTGCAGTGCTTACCAAAGATTTTATACTAAAAGCACTTCAGATACAGTTTTCTTTCTATTATTTTACGGCTATTGCGGGCATAAATTGGAGTTCTTATAAGCATTTGCATGAGTTAAACAAAACTTACTGGCGAATAATTAGTGACGCTAACAATTTTAAAGGGCTATGAACAGGAAAGCACAGCAGTTAGTTAATTTCTCAATAATTCATTATATTTAAATGGATAATACTAACATCAACAGTCATTTTTTAAGAAAATGAATAATTCGCTGAGTAGCTTGCAAATGCTGTTCAAAATTAACCGTTATGGGCTACTTTTGTGTAGACTTTCAACAAAATGACTCCGAAGAAGTTGAAACGATGTCAGTTAAATTGTCATGAAAGAGAATGTTTTCGGTGAAAGGGGAATCTCCCAGTGATATCTACATTGCCCTGTTCTCCAGGTTCTGTCACCAACCAGATTTTTTGATCAAACAAGTGAGACCATTTTTAAAGCGTTTAGTAAGATTTCTCTTTGGGAATGGACGCACGTCAGAAAACCCTGGAACCGGATGAGAACATCGATACGCATCAAGAGAATAGCCACCTCATGCGGCACTCGCTTATTTTCGAGCCTCGACTATGATGAAAAAACGTCGTCAAAACCTCGAAAAATCCAGAATTGCTCACGGAAAAACATGGAATTTGTCGACGTTTTGACGCCCAATCCCATAGACGTATATTGGCTGTTACGAATCCTTTCTGAATTAGACCCGATGTCCAAGGTAGCCGCGTAAGCCAACTTGGGGAAAATGCTTGACTCCTGGAAACATTTGATTCTCATCGGTGCATTTAACTCCACTGTGTCGGCAGAAGCGTTGAAGACGGAGAGGTGGGTAATCGGGCAGAACAAACTGCAAAGCGAACAGCGATGGGGGAAGAGAAACGTTATCACCACCTCTCCTTCCCGACAACTCTTCACCGCTAAGTTAAATGCCGCCGCCAAAGCTCCTCCCCGGACAGCCCACCCACGTGGGGAAAACAATCATGAATTTGCATCTCATAAATGGTCGGTTGAGGCGGCGGACGGGTCCGTAAAGAAAGCAACCTGTTGTGTGCGAGCCGAGTGCTTGGAGCATTGCTCCTCGAGGAGCGGGGAAAAGGGATGATTCGGGCTTTCTTCGCCCGTCGGGAGAGGGGCAGGTGGCTCGAGGGACGGGAGGGAGAGCTTTGGGGCCGCGCGCCGCGACCAACTTTGCCAAGGAGTTCGGAGGCGGCTCATTAGACGCCGCGCGCTCCCTCGATTGAATTACAGAGTTGCGGGCCGAGAGCGCAAGAGGTCCGATTCCTCGGGGTCGTCCCATTGAAGGGGGCGACCCCACCTTCCAGCAGCCCTCGCCCCGCCCGTAGGACATTTCCTTCTCCTCTCAGCCGGTACAAATTAGATTTACCGGAGCAAAAGCAAGAAGAAACCTCTTTCGACAACCATGAATATGGATTCTTCCCCCTCGCAGACCTTCCCGCACCAGCCAACACGCCACCAGGAGGCAACTCCCATCCCCCCCACACGTCCCGAACATTCCCGATCGTACATAACCCAACCCCTAACTTCTATTTATCCATCCCACCCGGAGGAAAAAAAATAACCCCAGAAACAATGGGAAATCTTCTCGCTCCATTTCTAGCGAGCCAAAGCGCCTTGGAGCCCTTGTATCTCTCTCCCTCTGCCCCCGGCGTTGCTCATTCCCCCCGGGCCCCCCACAAACCCATTCCAGCCCTCTTGGTCCCACTCCACTGCAACCCCTTTTACAAAGATTATTGCTTCCTCCTCCTCCGCTGGGGCAACACGCAACCAAATACCGCGGTCACCTTTCATAACCCCTCACCCCCATCCCAACCCCCCCAGGAGCCGTCGGAACTCAAAACCCCACCCACTATAGTAGTCCCATCATTCCGTTAAAAAAAAGAACACCAGCGCGCCCGCCATATGCAAAATCCATTGGAATTTTAGTTTTAATTAAAAGAAGGGTGTGGGTGTGGGGGAGAGAGAGAGAGAAGGATTTCATGAACTCTCTCAGTCTCGATATTAATTATTTAAGCATACCCGGAGAAGGTATGGGACCCTCCCCCACCCACACCATGAAAAAACCGAGGTAGTGAGGTGAGCGGGCGGTGAGGAATGAAAGCGCGGGGGAGCAGGAATCCTCCGCCCACTCACCCACCCCCGACCCTCACCCGCCCCCCCCCCGTCCCGCCGTTGCGGGTGGAACCCCGCGACGCGCCACTGAAAGCAAATTGGTGATTGAGGGAAACGTAATTTCTTTCGTCTTGAAAGAAAAACGTGCTAGTTCCCCGCAGAGGGGATGCCTCTTGATATGCATATTCATGATGCCGTCAACCCTTCCCTCCCCCACTGCTTTATTTTTGAACAAAGATTTCGTCCCGTTTTAAACGTTCTCCCGAACCCTTAACTCGATTCTCGATTCGCATCTCCTTTTTGACTCTCCGTCCTTACAACGGCTGAGGGATCCCCAACCGCTCCTGGATTTACCGTGGCGTCGTGAAGTAATTTTTCTACTATCGCGTTTTCTCTGAATCTTGAGTTAGACCCCAACAATGTTTATAACATGTTTAACCTCATTTGTCCTTTTTATGATGAGTAAACTAGCTTCATAAACATGTTGAAGGCAAGGTGATAGGCAAAAACAGTGATTCCATATGCAACTTTACTCCGGGAAATAGCTTCGTCCTGGTACGGCAACATCAGGTTAGTGATGCCGTGTCAAGGCGAAATCGTGGCTAAGTATCAAGTTCATTTTGAAATCACTTAATTTTGGTCCTTTTTGTGCCTTCAACCTAAAATATCTCCAACAAGATCGGCTCGATATATTGTCTGGCATTGCAAAAACATGAATTTATCTTGGGCCGACAAAGAAATCTACCCTTAGGGTTATCATCAAGACGTGAAAACCTCGGACGGTTTCGTGATTATTTACATAAAAAGTTACGCAATGAGCCCATTCAAAAAGCAAATTCATGTGGTTAACACAGAGAGGTGCCTACAATTATCCCACTGCGCAAAAGCTCATGCTATTTAGAACGCACTTACACGTCAACGACTTTTCCATAGCATGAAAATTAACCAAAGTTTATTTCCCAAACGGATGCCACATTCTGCTGCATCTAGTCGATATTTGATCAAAAAAATTATGATTCCATATATCCTTGTCAAAGACCACAGCCAATTTTCTTGAAGACCATTTGAGTGCACTACCACGTCATATAGAGAATGTATTCCCATGATCGGTTCCAAAACCGTCGTAGGCTAATATTTACGGTGACAATGAGACTTAATCTTTAAGATTTCTAGTAATCCTGAAGTACCAAGAAACGTAGCATTCCAAACTATGGAATATAGCCCAAATAACACCCATTTAAGTTTCTCAGCAGCTCAGGAGCTAATTCTTCAAATTATACCGTCAAAGAGAATAAGAAGCTACGTAAAACACCCCGAAAGGCGTGTTTGACAGGAGGCATTGCTCAATATACTTCAATACACTGCATAACGAACGGGGAAGAGACAGACTTTTCAATGTTCATATCATGAATATATACTATTTTTTATAATATGAGCTACTAGCAGAGGCCTGAATCACCATGGAAATTGATATGAAAAGGAATCTCAGGGACAACAATATCCGACCAAATCTTTTCCGGCGCTGTGTCTCGATAAAAATAAAAAGAAACAAATATCGACAAAAGGCACCAGAATGTCCACACGAATGCAGAGGTTAAAGAGATGTATTTTACTAACTTAACTAAACTCACAGAAGTAACTCCTACCTATTTCTCTTAAGGATTGAGAAACTTGTTCCAGAAATTGCTTGGCAGGACTAAAAATGGTTCTGAACCCGATTTCTAATTCATCCTGTATTTATAAGAAATACCTTCCCTCCTACTCAACTGCCAACATAACTGCAAAAGAGATTCCAACGCAGGGACGCCTACTTCAACGAAACCACCAGGGAATCGATCGCTTGGCAACGAAATATTCTTTTCGTTCATACGGAGGCAGTTTTTCGTTCCCAACTGGAGACCCTGGCGACTTCATGCCTGCCCTCTAGATCACGCTGAATCCGTCGAAGCGATCTCTGACGACGGCCTCCTATCGCCGCACAGCGGTGAATATAAACCAATCAATCCCCTTTTCCGCATGACTCCTTTTCGGGGTGCAAGCGAGGCGGCGGCGAGGGGCGGCCACGACTTCGAGGTCCTCCGCAACAGCACCGGCCGCTCCCAAGGCGCCGGCCGGCAGCTCCGCCCCCAACTTGCCGCCACGATGTATGACCCCCACCCCCGGCGGCGGCCACACCTCTCACTCCCCCCCAACGAAGGCAAACCCTCCGGCAACGAAAATTCCTCTGGACCCCCGAACTACGTTAGACACACGGGGGAAAACTCGCCGGAGAACCCCCTGCCGATCGCCTCACGCCTCCTCTCCTGATGCGAGTAAGCTGATTAGCGGGGCGGGACTGGGGGAGGTGGGAGGCCAGGAGGAGAGGAAGGGCCGAGTGGGTGGCTGCGGGGTGGGTTGGTTCCACGTTGGGCGGCTCTGGAGACGAGTCGCACAGTAACGCGGAGGGGCAGAATTAATGGAAATTTGTTGTCGTGATTGAGCGTCAATCCGGATGGGATGGGGGAAGGCCTACCATCTCCCAGGGTCGACACAGAGGTACTTACGGACCGTTCTCCCTCCCCCTACGATCCTATCCTTCCCTTGAAACTGACCGAAATTATTCCACCACAGTGGTAGCCTGGTCACTACTCTCTTCGCTTCTCTCCTATTCCAATTCTCCTCGCACCAGGGTCACACATGCGGATAAAAATGTTAAGACACACTCGGGGCTCATGCAGACAAGACGCGGAGCCTTCCCTGGGAGGGAGCTAACCGTAGGAGGTCGTTGAGGCATCGGCGGATTTGGATTTCAGTCGGCGGTTCTATTCTGCCCCCCGGCCCACTATGCCCGCGCCGCCGGGACAACACTGTACCGGGGACCGAGGGAGGAAGAGGTGAGAGGCGGAAGGAAATTCTCCTCTTGCTAGACCCACCTCCGTCATCGCCCATACACTCCTCCCGATAGTCGTCTCCTCTTCCGGGGCCGTAGGTTGCTATCGGAGGGATCCTCCTCCCAAATACGGGTCCCACGCGCTCTGGATGAAAGGAACACCATTCACATTTATCATTATTTCCAGGAACTCTTAAACCTCTCATCAACTGTGAAATAGCAATTCAGCAAATGATGAAATGACCAAATAGGGTACTCATGAAGCCCCCTTATTATATTCAAATTGGTTGCACATAAATAAGCATTAATTATATTTTCAGACGAATTACGTCTCTTTATCAAATGACTTATCCACTACTCATTCAATGGTCTTGAAACTTTTACAAATATATTAATTAATACATATTTTCGCATAATTCAATTCACCAATACATAATCGGCGTCATGAGGCAGGGATAGGGAGAGTTTAATTTTCGTGTAAGGGTAAGTGAGGACTTCAATGGTCGAGACCATTCTGTTCCCACAATTACAAAGTTGACCGGGAAAGTAACCTTCACCTAAATTTTTGATCAGGAAGCAATCGCATTTCCAATCGAAAGTTACTTCACCAATGGAAATCAATTCACATTGCTGAAAAGAGCGAAAAGAGTGCAACCCTTGGTTGCAAGTCGCCTCGCGGATGCACGCGAAATACACGGTCGGGGTGGAGCGAAGGAACTTTTCCCCTTGAATCACTTTATTCCAGAGAAGGCGACTCAATGACGCCTGAAGCGATGGCACCGGCCGCTGCAAAACGAAGCAAAATGACCGAGAGTTTCAAAGTGTTCTCGGCTCCGCGACACCTCCAGACGACATTCAACGACTCGAATGGATTTCATAACCTCTTAGAGTCCTCGGCGCGGCTCATGCCCGGGGCGCAAAAAAAGAGGGTGAAGAATACTTTTGCACATCCACTCGAACCCACTAAGAGGGCCACGGTTCTCCGACATCCACACCCCCGCCCACCCACACGAGACCCTCTAGGGAGATCCAGGGGAACATCTTTTGACCCGAAACGGAGCAATCTCTTTTGATCCCCCCCTCTGCTCTCCACCACTTGAAGATGACGGTAATTACACCCTCCTTCCTCCTCTCTCCAGGATGGCCCCCAACACGGCACCGACCCCTGTACTTCGGCCCCCTCTCCTCTCCCGGCTGAAAAAGCCCCTCTGCCCCCGCTTAAAGTGGAGCACAGCGTCGGTGAGCCGGGGGCAGAAGAGATCGAAGCAGCAGCGGCGATTAGGTGCGCCACATTACGCTTAACTGCCCAGCTGTCCGCGAGTTCCATCGAACAAAGTGTACTGAAATTATGACTCCTTGTCAACGACTGCGAAATTACTCGAATTATCCAATTTTTGGAGAAAATTGCACCTTAATTTCCTGGAAGAAGGGCAGGGTTTCGTTCGGGGAAAGGGGGAGTGGGGGGGGGAAGAGGGGACAAAATGAGGAGTCTTTTTACGGGGCTGCTGCTCTCTCCGCGCTCCGACGATGTCGGCCGGAGGACCACCCCCTCCCCCCCCCCAAAACTCCCCCCGGACTCTTATCAATCTCCCGCGACCCCTTCCTCCCTTCCCGACCCTTGGGCCGTCAGACCCACCCCCCACCGACCGGGTGAAGTGACTGGAAATTCAACCGTCGCGGAAATGCGAAGTGGAGGAGGAGGTGGGGGTGGGGGGGGGCACGGGGGCGGGTGAAGATGCGGCCGTTGCCGCTCCGCCGGCGCGGGTGCGGGGACGAGGACGACCCTCAGTCGGCGAACAACCGAGCGGCTGCCACCGCGGGTAAGGGGGTTGATGGTACGGCTTAAGTGCACGCATTTACCAGTCTTATTTTGCAGTTATTTCCGTAATGCCATTGTGTCGTGTGGGAGGGAGCGAGAGAGAGAGAGGCCAAGTTACTCACGCGTCGCTGGCCATGTTCGAATAATGCGTGCGCACTCGGGAGAACTAGTCCTGTCCCTTTCTTCTCACTTCACCCGGCCTCTCTCCTTTTTCACATCCACCCCCCATCTCCGCTTCCTCGCCCACCCCCACCCGATTCCATACCACGTCACCGCACGAACCCTGCCACCATTCCACTACCCCCCCCCCGCCCCGTCCGATCCCGCATGCGGCCTCCTCCGACACGACCTGCCCCCGTCAATTATGCATCTCCCAGTCGTATAATCGCCCCCCACATAAAATGGATCCCGACCACCGATCACTCTTTCTTTCCAACAATGTTACCAACCAACACTTTCCCCTCGGCATTCAGCAGTTTCCTGCTGGCGACATAAAAATCTCCTCTAGGCGATACTGATTTCGAGAACCTACTCCTCCGAATTTCTTAATATGATCGCGGTAGGTTTCGCACGCAATAATTTAACCAGCAAGCCAAAACAGCTCAGCCTAAAAAATGGAGGTCGTAGCTATTAAAAACTGGCAACAAACATTTGAAAACTCTCCACATCAACTAATGTAAAAATATGAACATAGTGATAATGCATGTGATGATGCTTTTCTCGGATTTAAGTCCCATGGACTACGTTAGAGTCAATTCTGTTTTAAGTCTGATATTTGATACTTTACCGGTGTCGGTAATTCCTCTCATTAGATGTCTATTGAAGTCTGTTTCGTAACCAATCCAGGGTACATTGTTACATTTTCAGGTCGAATTGATATATCCTGAAGCGGGAATAAAGTTGCCATAATCAACTGACAACAAACGAGTGAATGCACTCAAAGCTTTGTTCTTTCTTGAACTAAAAGCGTGGAAACAGCACGGGGGCCTTGGCTAGACCTTATTTCTAATATACACTCCGAATATATACGTCATAGCTTGTGAATAGGTATTAGAGGTAGCACTTCTAATTAAGTGCATACAAACTCAGGTACGGCCACACCAAGTAATTCTTCACCAGGATTCTATTACTCCCCGGGGGTTGACACCACTTCTTGCATTACAACAGAAGCGACAGGATTACTTGTCACGCTAGGAAACTGGGAGTTCCATAGTATCTAATCAGTAGCAAGAGCCTTTTTCTCTTGGTAAGCATGGGTGATACGTTTTGATGTAGATGGGATAATTGGGAGGGAGGGAGAAGAAATCAGCTGGGAGAGGAACCCAGCGCCTGAATTGGCAAACTCTCGGCAATGTGTGTCAATAGATACATGGATGCCTTGCACTGTTCCTTGAGTAGCCTAAAGAGGGGCTGGGGTTTTCCTCTATAATACCTGCCCCACGGCAAAGGTATCTGCCCAAGTACACGGAATGAGGGACAAGAACTCAAGCCTCCACATCCATCAGTTTCCCAGTAAAATTGCCTCTTTACTTCATTTTCCTCCAATCGTCGTCGGTCTTGATACCCTCCGGGAGCCATGTCTAAACGAAAAACATGGTCATGAAACAGAGACTTTTCAAAGAACTTATGTTTCGGAGGTTTGTTCGGTCCTTCCGATAAAATTTCCTGATCATATGCTGAATTATATGTAGAATGTTGTTGAAAATGTTGAATCCTTTCCTGGCCAAAAAATCTGCCCATTAAGTTTATGTGAGCAAGATATTTTCCTAGCCATTGATGAAGCCATATTCGAGTTTTATTTTTTAATTTCAGCAGCCGTAAGGAAAAATGTTAAAATTTAGATATTATAGGTGCAAAAAGAGTATTTTATACAACTGAAATCCTCAGTAATTAAATAAATATATCAATAAAAATGCTTAACGTGACTCATTTTTTCACGCAGTGCCTACGGTGAAAACGCTTACACACGGAAGGTTCTGTGAAATTTACAGCGATGAGTAACTGAGTTATTCTAATAAATAATTGAGAGAACATCCGGGCTACATAGTTAAATTGCTGACGAGATCTTCACGTTTTTTAAATGAAGTATCTCTGGAATGCATACGCGAACTCCATGGAAAACAGCTTCTATTTCTTGGAACATATCTCGATACTTAGTGCAGTAGGTGGCTGATATATTTGAAAAATGCTGGTATGTTTGGAATCAGGGATTTTTTCCTTGAAAAGAGATCAAATTTATTGAATTATGGGTGATAAGATACCTCGCTAAAACTAACTTTTCCCTACTTCTAAGGTATAACCTTGTTGTTATCCGTGAGTAGGAAACTACGGATTTTCTCTCAGGAGGCCAACTGGGAGAAGGGATTACTGCGCGTATAAATTGCGTGTGGATTGTTTCACCCTTGATGTCATACTGACGACCGTGACGAGCCACTATTTGCTGGACCACCGAGCTGGAAAAGTGGGAGAATCTTTCGGGGAGGGATCTCGAACGGGGCATCCGATTTCCATAATCGTACCCACGGACGGCGGCAATCAGGCAGAGCACGTAACACGGGGCATTATGAATTCAGGTATGCTATAAAGTGTGATAGAACATACGATCTAATAAATCCAGTAACCGTCCAGAGCGCGAGTACTTATGTTTCCAGATGCGATGAGAGATAACACATTCCTTTTCCTTTCTTGCAGGAGGTTTTTTAACCAGTTCTGGTCTACAATAGCGTGAGGGAAAATGAAATAGCAGCAACAAATTCCACCGTACGGTTCACTTTCCGTGAATTACGACTCGCTCATGAAGAAATATTTGGAATTGAACTTTTCTGTAAAGAGCCAAAAACTTAGACCATTGGCATTTTACTAATATAGATCGGAGATGTACTTTCAAAGTCTGGTGTATGAATTTTCTAGTGGATCCCAGGAATGTCCCCAATCGGACTGGCGGCACATTTCATTCGCGCCAAGATAAATTGGATGAAACGAGAAGAAATATTTTTGTAAGGATTTATTTAATTCATAGAGATTGTTTCAAAGCTCATGGGGTAATCTCTCTGAAACTGTTGTCCAAGAAATGCATTTTCTCAGCTTTGCCATGTTTCTTGACATTTCGGGCATAACTGTGTGAAGTTAGCCTTTACTATAACAGTTTGGGGTTGTTCTGAATCAACATTTTAATCGATGGCGAAAAGAAAATGCACTACCTATTTTTCTATATCATAAGTGATTCGAACGGTTTTCACAATGCTGTTTCCTCGCAAGAAAAACAACGTTAAGCTGTTTACAATACTTCTACCGGTGCTTTTTCAACCGACAAGTATATTAATCGCTATGGACACACGAATCTTGTCGTTATACTCTCATACGTAAAGCATAGAGAGGTAAATGCTAGTTTCTGCCGCTGTTATCCGATTTTAGCAAATAATATACCGCGATTACGAATATACACATCAACTAAAGCCACAGTTTGATTGCAAGAAGTTTATATGGCACCCAATCAATGACGACTTCCAAGCGTATATATTATCTCTGATTCGATCAAGCGTTATGCTTTGTAAGTAGAGAGGAATTTGTTTTCTCGTAAAATTAAGGTATAATACGCCAAAATATTCGCGCAGTTTGTTACTCCGTTGAATGTAATCACCGTTGAAGAAGGTCCCGAAATTCCAGCCAGATACGCATTAAAACAGACCGTTGAAGCGGTAGGATGAAAACGAAAGGCCATGGGGTCAAATCCCGCTCAGAGCAAGTATGTTCTGTTTCTAAAAACGAAGCAATGACATTTTATCTTAGGAGTTGAAGCACCAAAACAACCAACAGCCGTATTCACATACTTCACTGTGAATCGAAGTTCAAGAGATTTAGCTTAGTCCGAACCTGAATGGGGATCCCAGTGGAGCTAAAACGTTAGTGGCACAGCAGTCTATTTAACCTTTCCACATTACCCCACAGCACCATGGGCTTAAATTCCTCCGGGCCAATTCTGCCGAGAATGAGGACTTTCTAAAATAAAACGACGCCGTGATAACTGATTCCGTTGACGTGTCAGACGAACCTCCTCACACCTGGTGTGAAAAAAGGGCCTCGCACTACACGGGAGAAAATGTGCTGCATCGATACATATAGAAAACTTGCCCGCTACCCTTCCCTCCCCAAGGATGTCAAGTCATCATCTTAGATTATTTTCGGCGGCTAAACATTTTTAGCTTATCAGAGCCGCGCGCCTTTCACGTCGCTCTCGCATTAAAAAAACCTTTGCTCCTTCTCAAAAGGCCAACGGCCAATGTTTGCCACCGCGCGTAAAAAAAAATAAAGAGCCGGTGGGGGGATGAGGACGCTCCGACGCGCGTCCCAGACATTTCGCCGAGAAGTCGAGGCTCGCCTTTGCGCACGCCTCATCTCGTGCCGAGGAGGCAGACACACAGGGCGTCGGCGGAAGAGACTCGCGATTAAAAGGTTGATACAAACACAACCCTTGGCGTGCGAGACTTTTCCGAGGAAGCAGCAGCTTCGCCACTCCGCCCCCTCGCCCCCCGTATGGGCCCACTCCCTTTGAACAGAGCCAAATCAGCAACCCATTTATGCCACCAAGGCTTTAAATACCCTCGCCCATTAATCAACAAGCTCGGGCGCCAAGGTGGAATTTTTGCGTACACTGCTGGGACGGTTTGAAAGAAAAAAAGAGGGAGGATTGGGTGCGGGGTGGGCGGTCGGGGGGGGGGAGGGGCAGGTGGAGGGGGAAGGAGGGAGGTAGGCGAGGGACGAGTGGTGGGGCAGTCGCCACACGCGAGCAGAAAACGGCAAAGAGCAGGGCGAGAGAGAAGAAGGGGATGTGGGCCGGGCGTCCGGGGCGGACGCCGACGGGGGCAGAAGAGGCAGGGGTGTATTTTGTGGGGAGGTGAGCATTTCCAACACCCTTCTCTTCGCCGCAGGACGAAGCAAGAGTGGACCCTTCATCCCTTCACTCCCTGCGTATTCCTTCCCTTCCCTTACCGCACACACACGGATGCAAACCACACCCAACCCTTAAACGCTCAAATGTTTACTCGGACGGCAGGGACTCCATTCATTCCCCGACTCCGGAAGAGGCCGAGAATATGTTTCGGCGGCGGTGTGCGAGGCGGACAGGGGGAGGGGGAGGAGGAGTTGAGGCGCTGATACAGCGGTGAGAAAGCAGCTTCCACGCAAACCCCGTCCCCCGGCCCTTCCACATACACCTTAACCCGACCTGACTACACTCACTACGCCTTTTCCTCTCTCTAAAACCCACACCCCCTGCCGCACACCGTCCGGAGCCACTCATCCACTCCACCCCCGAAACGGCCACTGCGATTTGCTCAACAACTCAGCACATTTTCCGGGAGCCGCTCTCTCGTTAGGCCCATTATTAAAATGCACATGGGGGTGGGAGAGGGGGGTGTAGGGAGTGAGGAGGCAGGGGGAGTGCGTGCTCCTGCGATGTTCGAGGGGTCCCGGGTGCGGAAGATGTGGGAGGAGTGCGGCCGTGCGCCGGGAGCGGACGGCTCCGGAGGTTAAGGGCTCCCCCCCCTCCCCCGCCTTCCCTCGCATCAGGGATGAAATGGCTATAGGGCGTAAGGGGTGGGAGGGGAATTGGGGGAGGGGAGCCTGAGTTGAAGGGCTGTGGGGGTCCGGAGGAGGAAGCGGCCCCACTCCTGTTGGTTTAATGGAGCCGATAAATTAAGCCAATCTCCTCCTTCTCACACCACGCTCTCATCCGGGCCGACCCCCCATCCCCGCCCCCATTCGCTCCCACTTCTTCCCTTAACAGCCCCTTAACGCCGCTTCTCCCCTCACCCTACATCCTCACCTCCAACTTGGCCCTAAAAAATATACCACGACCCCCAACCCCCAAAAGCCCCCCACCAATGCACATTAAACCTGCCACCTTTGAACCCGACCGCATCGGTTAGCAATTAACGCGGCGAAAATCAATGGATCGGCTCAATTCTTCATCCTCGCACACCACTCCGCCCGTGGGCCAATCACCGGCTCAAACCTCCTCAGGAGAAACTCTTCCCGTGACTACCGCTCCTCCTCCCACCCCCCAGGAACGCACTCCCATACTCCATGCAAATCTCCCGAGCAACCCCTTCACCCGGAGCCGACCCTCAAGTCGCGTAGTATTTCGGTGTCCTGGCAAGAGCTGCTCACAGCCCGTTTTCCAATTGGCGTCGACTTGAATACGTTGACCGCGATTGAAGCCGCGGTCTCACGGTCGCAATTCTTAACAATTGTCATCGCGACACAGTCTGAGAGTCGTGAGACGAGTAGAATTTGAACAAAATACAATTTTTATTAAAAGTCATTGGTCAATCAATACATTTCTCAAATTATCCGTATACATTTGTCTAATTCTACCAGGCATAGGATACTCAAAACCTGGTTGGTCAAATTTTGGACAAAAATCATCCGGGACGTCCACGATTTCGACACAATGAGAGCCTGCAGATGTGGTAACCCAGCAATAATCGCCCGTCTTAGTTCACATTAGGATGAATGCGTGAGAGAGACAATATAAGAAGTCATACACTTTGTTTCTATGGTTTACACTGATTGTGGGCTTGGAATGCCACGGTCAATACTAACGGCAGGAGAGGAAATTGGAGAAGCGCAATTGAGACAACTTTACGAACGCGCAATGCTTGATTGAGCGACCATATTAAAGACACGCACTGCTCATGCTCTGACACTAAGAATTTATAGCTCAAAAGTGGTGGGGTGAAGACAATTCCGCCATATATATAGTCCCTCGACAACTGTGTGACGGGACGCATATTCTAACGACGGGTATTTTTTCCTTCTTTAAAGAGAAATATTCCTATATTTTCAAAAATTTAGAAGGCAATACCGTTAGCATAGTTACCCGAGAGCAGAAGCTATGCTACTCAATGCTTCCAGACGCCTTTTTCTTCTCGAGATCGGTAGTAAGATATGAAAATATAATTACGTATCAACTTAATCGACATTATTCCAATTTCTCAGTGAATCCACATTCTATGTCGAGAAAATGTGTACAAAAAATATGTTTGTGCCCATTACGCTAATGTTAAATCATAGAGAATAAATACGGCGGAAGTGGCTTTGCTTGGTTTACGACAGGGTATAGGCAGCGCCGCCTCATGTGCTTTAATGACCCCATGCTCTGACACGTACCGTGAGCACGAAAAGTTGGGACCGGACGAAATTTGAAGTTTACGGCTAAACGATCACGGTTTACGTTTAGGCGTGGTTGCATACGTCTCCCTAAACGGCGGTTGACTTTGCTCACGTCGACGCCAATCGTAAACAGGCCTTAAGTACGTCCATCTATACGACGGAAATCACCCACCCTGTAGTTATATCATTGATGCAAGAATAATATTCTTATACATTAGCATTACTTACAGCAATGTTTAGTCTTAGATTTACAGCGAGGAATTTGTCATTTAAGCATAAGTCATGATAAAATCCGTGCTTTTCACTTGATATGACCCCTTAAAATTACTGTTCGCCACCATTATAATACTATGAAATGTCTTATTTTGCGTTTTGGAGAAAAACTGTCCACACGTAATCGAATTATTGTGAAATATACGTAAATCTTCAGAAGACTACAAGTTGAAATGGCATTAAATTGCCGAGAAAACAATTCGGTAACATACTATTCTTTCACTTTTAACTCTGCAAATTACGCATAACTACCCTTGCGTACAGTTTCACGCTAATCTGTGCGTAAACAACAATCGCTCCAACCACATTAACTGCGTTCACTACTGTATCCCACTCTTAAGAAAAGAGGCAGGCGGGAAATGGTTGCGGGGGGGAGGGAGGGACAGATAATCTACCCCCGTTCTGCTTTTGCACCACCCTACGCCTTCAACTCCATTTCCCAGTTGGGGAGGGGGGTGAAGGAAAGGGAATGAAGGAGGCCGAGGGGTGTGGCGGAGGCCTTTACTCTCTCACGCCCGCTCCCCTCTCCCTCTGCACCCGAGTTTCCCGCGGGGCGGAATAGGCGCGGGCGTGTGAACACTCGGGACGGAAAGAGAATAAAAAAATTGTTCGGAGGCGAAAAGTGGTGCGAGTTAAAAGATTCGGGGAACGACTCAATTGTCGCGTTCGGTTCGAATTGGGCAGGAGGGAGGGAGTGGGGCGGTGGGAGGGAGGAGTGGGTCGACCCCTTGTGGGCGAGGACGACGAAGCGGCGAGCCGTAACAAGGACCCTTTCAAGCCCAACCTCTCGCGGTTCGTGCGAGAGAGGTGGGTGATTTCTGAATGCCAAAGGATGATCGGAGAAAGGGGAAGGACAAGGGCTTTTCTCTCGGCATTTCGCATCCCCCCGTCCTCAGCGCCACTTCGGTGACTCAAAAGAGGGACGAGTGAACATGAAGACGTCTGTCTGGAGATATGAAGCACGGGTACACGTAAATTTCGACCTTAGGACCATAATTCACTCACTATTAATAGTGCGTATCTAAAAGCACCTGAATTACTTCATAAACAGCATAATACAAATTACAAAAATTGATTTAACCGATTAAAAATGTCCGATTGGATTGTATAAATTGTGGCTTGACTTCCAAAATTACGACGCACCAACGCCTGAAGTCCGTCCTACAGAAAAACGCAGTTGGCATAAATGCAACTAGCCTGTAAACACGTCCAATACCATTTTTGGAAGAAAATCACACGAACGAAGAATTCATGATGGCGGCCTCTGTTTTAATCATATGATCGAGAAAAATTTTATAATTTTCTTTTATTTCTAAGTCAAATATGTATATTTCAACCACGACATCAACTAGGACGAACTCGACTGCGATCGTAATGCCTCCGTGATACATCTTGCATATGACCTGAGGGCTCCTAGCCACAAAATTATTTCGTTTTTGAGCCGTGCTTGAATTAGTATGAGCTAGGAATGCTGGTATGGCAGAGGAATTTTAGTAATGTAGCAATCAAAGCGATTGTAGTGGAGTTCATCAGCATTGGACGTGCGCAACTTATTCACATAAATTATCATTAAAAATGCTCTGCATTTGGCAACCTATCGCTTAGAAAGCATTCACGCACGTTGGAGCTCAAAATGCGCAACTTGAACACGTTTGCGCTCTATCGGTTCGAATATATTGTACATTCCAAAGAGACGTGTTCAACGGACAGTCGGCGAATATTTGATTAGTAGAACACATGAACTTTTGCTGCAAGTTTTTCATGCACCTGAAGTATTTTCTACGTATTAATGTGACCGATAAAATCTGTCTTACCCAGTGGGGAAAGTTGGTGCAGGATTAAGTTTAAAGTAATTCTAAGTCTGTGCAGTGTTGCCTTAATGTAGACTGGACGTGCAAAAGACCTGCAAAGGTTGTTCCTCGCTGCACCAACTTTACGCATGTACAGCGTGAACAGTGTTAGCATATGCACTGAGCTAACCAAGGGGACTGTGACAAATACGCTTGTATTAGCACATTCTTTGATTGGTGTATGTTGGACGTACGGGCTGAAATGCCAAAGGAGCGCGGGCACGCCTCAAAATGGATGTGGAGGTCGAAGATTATTTCATGTTTTCCTCCGAAATGTCTACATCTTGCGAGTGACGCACGCCTGAGTACTATTGCCTTTGCTACTATTTTTCATGAGTTCTGAATGTGAAGTAATTTTAGATGTGGGCCGAAAATCTATCGTCAACAATTGATGTATTCATCAAACGTTTTATATGCGCCTATGCCTATGCAGTATGCACTGCCTCGGATGGAGGTGGACCAAAATGCATGTAAAATGAACATCCTTTGCACGATCTCCAGCAGGGCTTTTGTATAATTGACCACGCTAATGTCTAAAAATAAGGTGTAAACATAAATTTAAGGTATAAAACGAGACAACATATATGACAGTTATCCGTCTTTAAATGTTTTAATACAAAAGCAATGTATTTTAATGTGTACATCTAAAAATCAGATGTACAAGAGTGGGGCATAAGTTAGTATACACAATGTGAAAGTTACGTAGTTGAAATGGTAAGCTTGGGCTTATCGTCTGTGGGTATATACCTATCCGCCTTCATCTCATCTTTGATCAATGAAACATGAGAAACCAAGGTATCGCCAAGTTGTGTGCCAACTCTCTACGATGAATCCCAACTGGGTAGTGCATGGTGCGCACTCCGTGAACGTCCGATCAAAAATTACGTCGGATAAAGGTAGACCTCCATGCACAGACTATGAAGCATCTCTGCACTTTCATCCTGCTGGATGTGGTCAAAAATAGGGCACGATGAACATCCTATGCACTACTGCAGGAGCATGTACTTTGCACTCGGATAGTGCGCCATATGATACTACTTTGGACGTTCATGAAGAATATTCTCAGCACTAAAGATGCTACACGAAAGAATATTCTTTGCATATCTTTTGCATAAAATTTTCCCCGCAAGGTATTGATTTCAAAGATTACAAGGTAGAATCGCAGAGAAAAACTACTGAAAGACACATGTGATGATATTCTTCTTTCAATTCCTGAGATAGTTGATTGTGGCCCTTGAATGTGGATACCGATAACTTAGTAATAAGTTTTTTTCCCTGCCAAGATGTCCAATCATGAGAACAAATTGTGGCTTTCAAAGATTTAATATGAGACCCTTCAGTACGTATAAAGAAATTTCAAATCCGCAATAAGACCAATCATTTCACAATTTCAAAAAATGAAAATAATTTCAGAAAGTTGTGTGAGGACAAACGTAGTGGCACATATTCATAGCAAAGGAACAACTCTTTGTGGTCGCCGTGGTCGCCTTTCCTTGCCATAATGAAATAAAGACTTTCGAGAGGGGCAAAACAATCCAAATGAGCTCCCGAAGAACGGTGAGAATATTCCCGTGCATTTACTTAGTGGCTCTATCCCGACCACGGAGTACCTCTTACTTATATCAAACTTCACCACACGCTTACCTACAGGAGATATTGGCGATAATATTAATGCAATAGAGTATAAAGAAGCATATATGAGTGAATACATTACATATACCCCGCTAATGATGGAAGCCCTTCCGTAATCGACTTACTAATAATGACTCTTGCCGTAAAGTTGAGAACTGTAAAGAACGATAGAAATAGCCTAAACACGACAGTTGCTGAAATGAATCGTCATCAGTTCCGAACCAAAACAAGGGAAGGCATCTTTATCGTTAGGCATGTGAGCAACATCGACCGCTCCCTCCAAATCGCCGGGGAGAGGGCTGGCTCCCGGCCCGCGACCTCAAGCCCGCCCGACACAGGAAAGCTTTACCCTTCGTCTTCATTGGGACGGAAAAACAACCCATTGGATTATCCTAGACAGCCTAGAGAGCGGTCTTAAATATATTATCATCATCGAGAAGCTAATGGAATACTCCCCTCGGTTACAGTCGGGCCATCGTGTTAAAACAAATTGGTGTTCTGAGGGCAATCCTTACGAACACGCGATATGTTGAGAGGAGCAACGACGACGTTTACCGACGGAGGAGACACTTGGCGGAGAGGAGCTTGGCCCGTCCGCTGAGATTAGAGTGAGACCGCGCCCGAGGTCGTGGAAGAGTTGCAAATTTTCGCCAAATGCGGATAAAAATGAAAAACCTATCACAAATGTAAATACAGTTATGAAACTAAGCAAATGTCTATCACTTTCTGGGCGAAGTAAATATAATTACCAGTGATACTTTATAAAGCTGCTAATAATTCAAATTAGTCGAGGGTCACGATCAGATATAGACTCAAGTGCCATTTTCACTCACTTTCAACTTGGGATTGGGAGGTATGAGGCATCACATTGTGGAACTCCTTTACGATGAATCAAAAAAAGAGATAACTTTGCTGATTCCTCAATTATATTTACTACATGCAACCAATGTCGAAACGAAAACGATGTCACCTTGTTTCGAAACCAGTGGCAAGTAAAAAATCGAATCGTGGAACCAGAAAAGTTTTATATTTATTGTGTAATCCTTATCATGAAAAAATGCTGGGAAATATATTTCAGGAATCACCACAAAAATGTTCTGACCAGAGGCCTCCTTTGACACAGAGCTAATATAACATTCGTTGTAAATATGTCTCCATGGCTTTAACCAAGAAGTGAACAAAAGTCATAAAAATCATATTTATCAAAAAATATAAACTAAAACGCAATTAAATGCCACTGCGAAAAAAAACCAAATCAAATCCGAATCCAGTGTCATTTTATTCATCAAAACTACTAAGAACCAACGGGAATCAGACTTCTAAAAAATTATCAGCGTCAGGTCACTATAACGCGATGAAACCAAGAAAGTCACTCGTGGCTGCCTACGCATGTTCCCTGAAATAAGATCAGAGTGGAAAGAGCGAATGATGAAAATGAAGCGGTGAAAAACAAGAAGCAATAGACTACGTACATGTTAGATATTACGGATATATATAAATATAACTGTTATCTACATCCGTGTAGCATACGTGAATAAAAAATTACACAGCACAAAAAACAACTTCCAGTCAGTTTGTCTCTCACTATTCCTTCACCGTTTCCCAACGACGGTAAATGGGAACTCGGGAGAACGCAAGTTGGCAGGAGCCAAACTTCTACCACGAAGTATTCTGACATTTCCATAGAAGTCAAACATTATGGTTGAATGTGGTGCGAAGATTTTATTCTCCAGAAAATACCTTGGAAACTCATATTTCCTTATATTAGAGCACTGGTCTCTAGAAACTCATATACACATTCCCTTTCTCCGTCCGCGTTATAACGCGCCCAATTAAAATCAGCATTTTGTTCATTAAACATGCATCATCCTGCGACGTTGAACTGTTCGCATTATCTAAAAAAGCACTTTGATGGAAAATTGAAAATAGGTGAACAAACAAAGATAATTCAAAATGGGTCTTTTTAAATTTCCCTTGAGAATACTGCGTTCGCACTTATTCGGGGTAGCAGTAATCTCAGGACAATGTTTTTTTCACAAATGAAATTCTTATCCATTCACAGGCGTGATTGAGGGGTGACAATAGAAGGCAGTTGCCAGACAAAACATTGAAGAAAAACAATTTACGTATAGTTCCTAACTCGGAAATACAAAAGCGCGTTTTTCGTTACTCGGCTTAATTTTGCTCAATGGAGATATTAAAGTGGTTAACATAGAATATGTCGGGGAAAATAGAGAATATTAGCAATAATTATTGGGTCGCTAATTGCTCTCAAAAGGCATCAAATTTCCCTACATGCTCTGATCCCCCGCTAATCTTTGCTGCTCCCCCCCCCCCAACCCATAAAAATAATCAATCACACCCAAACATGGACTGAATTTGTAAGAAAGGTGTCATCAGGAATGTATGAGGAATTAGAGGGAATACGCGGGAGATTCTCCGTTCAAATCAAAATCCCCAGCGTTGGCGTGCCGTGCAACGACGGCGGAAATCGCGCCTCGACTGGCCGCGCAAACGGATGACGAAAACCGCGACTCGAGAGCGTGAAGCGCTGGTCGCGTGGCCGTCGCGAGCAGCGGCCCACCTCCCCGACAAACCATCCCTCCTCCCGAAACCGGATTAAGAATCAGATGACGGGGAGGAGGGGGGGAGCCGCGGCACGCAAACTTCCGAACACCAACACACACCCCGACCACATCCCCACCAAAAATAATCATTCCTCGCACAAAGAAGCAGTCAATCCCGTAAATGGAACAATATCCACACCCGGAACGGCCACGCGCGGCCACGGAGAGCGCGCCACCCCGACCTCCCCGACACCCTCCTCCCCTTCCGTGATTGATTTTCTATTAAAATACCATTAATCGTGTGGGCGCGGGCACATCGCTAATCGGGAGGTTTCTCACCCCGGCGGCGCCCATCGACGCCCCCGTCGACTCCGCCGTCGCCACCGCCGACGCCCTCGGCCGACTCTCCTCCGCCACCCTTACACGACCCAAAACCCCCAAATCCACGAGCAAAAATCCCTTTCTCACAGAGCGGCGATTAGCTCGCGGTATCTCGACTCCAACCTCCGACCCAAACGAGGCGGTTCGATGGGGGGGGGGGTGGGCCGCCCGCCCTTCTGCCCCCAAACTCGCGCCCCAGTCTCGTGGAATGAGGGGGAGCCAATTTCCATTTGCCCATCAAAGGCAGCAGGGGAGGGCCTCCTCGGGGGAAAACTCCACGGTCGACTTCCATCGCACCAAGTGGAGATCGGGGGGGGGGGGAGGAGAGAGAGCAGCCCACCCCTTCCGAGACACTTCATGCACCGCCCAACTCCGCTACCTCCTCCTGATCGCGTACAGATTAACGATTCCCGGGCACATAAATCACGTTGCCGGTGCCAAAGGGAAAGAATGTGGCAGAAGAGGACGCCCTCCATTACGTTAATTGAATGCATTATTAATAAAAATGAAATGGGTGGCGGGAGAACAAGCGGGCTACGCAGGAAGGGAGGATGGGTGGCAACATTCCTTCCGCTCCTTGAGTTTGGATCGGCCCAGATCCCAACTCGTGGTGTTCACTCCCGACAGGCACTGGACGCAAGCAACCGGACGACCTAAATGCGTTCCGACTGGCGAGGAGCATCGCCGGGCTAATCGGATTCGGGTACTCGAATGGCCTCACAATGAAGCACACGCGAGATGGGAAACCAAGAGAGTTCCACATTCAGTTGATAAAATTGGCCTTAGAGAGAACTACTGCCAAACTTACGCCGAATTTCCTCACCTCTAGTCCACAAGGACAATCGTTTTGCAACGCGGCACCAAATTTAATTAGGGTCCTTGTGTAAATATAGTTCACCGATTGGAATATTTCCAGATATGCAATGATTATATGGCAAAAGCACTATATTTGTTTTCCTGCTGCTATGGGTAAATTTGCACCTCAGCCGTAGAGGAGATTTACAGAGAAAACGAACCTCCATAAGACCCCGTAATGACAGCTACAACAGACTCTCCCTCTCTCTCTCCAATAGCGCTACAGCCCGAGTTAAGCCTTGGCCTCGTCTATTTTCCACCTCCATCCATCTCGATCTATTGACTGTTCTCTCCAGTTCCTGATCCTTAGTAGATCTCCAGCATTCTTGCTTATATTATCTTCCCACCTTGCCCTTGATTTTCCCACTGGTCTCTTTCCTCCCATACTCTCAAAGACTTTTTTTGCCACCCTTGTCTATGGCATCTGCTGGGCATGTCCTGCCCATTGGAGCTTCATCAGCTTAACAGACTAGTACCACATTTTATAACAATGCGGGATTAATTAACGATTACTTTAAACAAACTACGATTCCTAAACTTAACTAAAGTTAATAGCTTCACTATCTACCTAAGTGGTTGGCATGGATGGCTGATGGCAATTCATGGTTTCAATCTCGCCCTAAGAATGCCGACTCATTATCATTACACAGATTCTGTCACAGATTCTGATTCGACATATGTACGTTGTTTTTATTTTTATACCAAATGCATTATTGTGAGCTATATGGAAAGCACTTTACGTAATCAAAGTACGTCACTTTCCGTGAATCGATGATCAAAATAATGACTATATGAATCGAATGACGAAAAGAAGTCACTGTCAAAACTTAGCTTAACGGAGGGAGCAGACAATGTTGAAATCCTTCCAAGTCTAACATCCAGCAAAGAAGTCTCGTAATCACTGCTTTTTACGAAATTATGATGAAAAAACAGGCATTACAACGTCAATCACTTGCGTGAGTAGACCATCTCATCCCTTGGAGCCTTTCCTGAACGTAGTTGGAGCAATTTTCGTTAACGTACAGATTTTCTTGGAACTTTGCATAAGTGTACTTATCAATATTTATCCATAAAAGTTGTGTGTTACGGATTTGGTTTCTTGGCAAATTAATGGAGTTTTAACACGTCGCATCATGGCACTTTCTCGAAATGATGTGATTATTTGTGTACATGTTTCCTCATAAACGCGACGTCACACATTTCTTAAAATCTTTATTTCTGTTAACAAATATCAAGACATCATGCCGAGTAAAGAATTAATAATTACATATAATTTTCGCTTGGAGTTCGAATTTCGAGCCGAAAATCAGGGTTGTAACCAAGTTTCCACTATGAAGAACATTTAAATTCCAGCATCATTTACTTTACTAATACTTTTGTTTATTTATCCTGGGTTGGATGAGACGAACCGTCCCCTCTTCTCCCAACCCGGTACATACACAAACACCCATGTCCTGGGCAGATAATATTCTACCCAGGCGGGACTCGAACCCGCCCCTTTATTTGTTGACAATAAGTGTTTGTTCTCTTATCCTCGGGTTAGCAGGCGAGGACTTTACCCCGCCGCCACCGGGGCCGACTTAATTCTTAATAACATGCAAGATAATTTCAACTCTATAAACAGATATACTTATGTCACGTGTGGTCCCAGAATTTTTTCTCAACTTGTTTGAAAAGTTACTGAAGTATTCCTTTTTAATGATTCACATTTAAAGGTAACTTTTAAAACACCATATGAATAAAAATGAAACACGACTCAAATTCCGACGCATGATCATTGTCTTCAGGTGGATACAAAAAACAGAAGCTTCCTCCTCCTCTCAGACTTATGTGTTGCCAATAAGTGTTTCTTCTCTTACCCTCCCCTGTCCATGCGGCATGAATTCATTGATTCGTTTCTTACTTCCTTAAAAATACCCTAGTCCCCCTGCCCCTTTCTTCCTACCCGCCTTTCCACTCCATACATAAGAGAGCTTCCCTAAGTTATGCTTGCCTGAAGATCAGACTGGCGTGTGGCAAATCCCGGTCGCGTTGGATGCTAATTCATTTGCTGTACTATAAGTTACCAGTTAATGTCAAATGGAATACCCGAATGTTAACAATGATTATGTTTTATTAATTCAACGACTTACTATTAGCCCTTCAACTACCTTCAAAGAGTTTCCCAATCGTGAAGGGAGTTGCTTCGCCCATCCACTCTTCGCGACGAAACAGGTATCATTCGCGGCGCTATTGACCTCAGTAGTCAGTCGCCTCACCGATTGACCAACCAACGGACAAGTTTCCTCCATCGTCCAGCTTAATATCGAGCCAGCTTTTACTGGCTGGCAACACCACCCGAAAGCGCGATGAAGGCGATGCTGTGAGAAACTGATTTCGCAGCGAAAGGAGGGAGGGAACACAAGCTGAGGCGGGACCCTTGTGGCGGTGGTTGAGAACGACGTAACGAGCCCTTATCGTACTCTTTTTCAAAGAAAAGGCCGAGCCATCTCGAGCCGCGGCCTGGACAAGAGGTGCCCACGGAGGGAGAGAGGGACGTATGTAAGAAGAGATGCGGGAACAAAGGGGCAAGAACAGATGGAGAGAGGTACGCAACAGTCTCCATACAGGAAGGAGAACGACTTGAAACGAGAAAGAAGAGCGGCCGGCCTGGGAGGACACGCACGAAAATTAATGCGTTCCACGTTATCTTAAGCTAGTTGGAGCGAGATATTTCTCTAGTCATAAGAGAAACTATATTTGAATTAAATTTTCCATCGCGGTAGCTTTAAGAAGTATGAAATAAATATTTTTATATTAATGGCGAAATATTATTTAATATGACCGAAATTCTCAATAATAAACTGAGTTTGCATGCATAAGTATTTAATTTGACTAATTTTTTCCTCGCCATAAGGTGAAATTTCCTTCACAACAGAGGGATTTTGTGCGTTTATGTATAAACTAATTAATTTCTCTTAAAAAATAGTCGAGAATAAAGACAAACTATTCATGATACACTACGACGAGATCTAGACATTAGAAATTCGTCATATTTTTAAAACAAAGTCTCCTGAGTGCATGCAGGTACCATTTTCCATGGAATTTGACGGAGATATTTTGGCAGATTTCTCGAAAAGAAGTGATACTAGTATCTGATGCATTGGCATCTTTGGAAAGGAGAGATATTTTTCTTGAAAATGAGACCAAATTCATTGGATTCTAGGTGAAACGAGATCTCGCTCAAACCACCTTAAGGTTTCCTTCATTTCTTGAAGGGATTCAAAAAATCCTCCGGTATCAGGGCGAAGGGATGCCTTGCAGGAAGGGAGATTCGGGGGGTCACGCGATGGAGTAGGATTGTGGAGAGGGGGGGGCAGAGGTGGAGTAAATGAGGAAAGTCGGAGGAGAGGGTAGGAGAGGACGAAATTCGTGCGGAGCAGTGGGGTCGGCGGTGGGGAGGGGATTTGCCTGCTTGCTGCTGCTGAGGGCCGCATCAGGAGGAGTCGGACGGGCACCAAAACCGCACTCGGATGGGAACAGTCTTTTGTGTTCCGGGAAAGGAGAAGAGATGTATACGTCGGCGCGGGGAGGAACGGAGGGGGATGGACGTCCCTCAAGGCGGACGGCGAGGTGTATGTAAGCACGGCCGGAGAATCCAGCCTCCCCCCCCCCCCCCCCCGTTTCCCCCCCCCCCCCGTCCACCGCATTGATGAGAAAAGGGGAAGGGAAGACTCCAGCAAGCAATCTTAGCCTACTGTCGGGAGGGAGAGGAACAATCGACGATTAGGGGACCAAATTCCCCCACCTTTTATCCTCCAACCTACCTCCTCCACCGCCCTCGTGTGGCTCATTTTCAGCCAATCCCCCTCCCCCACCTCCTCCCCCCACCTCCTCCCCCCCCCAGATTCCTTTCGCAATGCTAGGAGTAATGCACCATCGCCGGGGAAAATTTTCGCGGCATGTGGAATGCGGGGAGGTGGGAGAGAATGTCTTCATTCTCCTGCCCCCCAAAACCCCCACCGCCTCCGAGGTCCCCTGGGGGGAATGCCGACCCCCCGCGGCGGCGGCGACTGGGGAGGCGGGGGTCGGGGGGGCGGGAGAAGGAGGGGAGATGGTCGCGAGTGGTTGCGAGGTAAGAGGCAGGACGCCCTCTGGAGAGTAGAACGAGCTGCTGCCTGATCAGTTAAATTATTCCTGGAGGCACCGTTTTCTCCTCACGACTTCATTAGCTTCCAAACCTCGAGACATGAAAAGAAGTACTTCCCAGCCCAGCATCCTTCTCAAATTAGCTTCCCGGGCTCCACAATAGGTTAATTTATTCCAAAGTTGAAGCCAACCCCATCCCTCCCACCCCACCCCCCCTCACCCGAACCTTCCCGAACCAGGCGCGTATTGTTGTCAACTCCCGTGGATCCAGCCCACATCCCAGAATCCCCCGCCACGGCCTCCCGTCCCCACTCCACCCGTCGGGGGCGACTGCGTACTCCGTCCACAGATTTTGTGTATAGTTTGCTTTCAGCTGGAAGGTACTAAATGTCACTTATAATGGAGAGCAGGGAGAAGAATGGTTCTGCAGGGAGAGTGAGATTGCCTGCCCACTCCCGCTGCTTCCCATCGCGTTCCTCCCGATGTTTTTTATTCCCTCTCTCTTCTTCCGACCCGCGCAGAGGCATCCATCCGTCTATCTTCCTCCCCTTCTCAACCAGTTCACCCTCGCCCCACCCCCCCGCTTCCCCGCCCCACGATCCCCCCACAAAATCTGTTCGAATGAGGTCTACTACGTAAGAATATTGTGGCCCGATCGAGGGAGACGATAGCAGGATATTAAACGAGAAGTTTTCAAAGGAACTTTTTAAAAAGCTCAATCCGCGATAGTAGTAAGAGACCCCTTCGCGTCTCCCCCCCAAAACATGTAATCCCTGGGACACGAGAGGTGGGGGGAAAGCCCCGCCGATCCCACATGTACACGGGGTCCCGAGGACTTTCGGGTCCGTCGACCCCCCTTCCCTCCCTGATGGGGATGGCACAGACAGAGCGGCGAATTGCCCGCAGGTTGGGCGGGGGACGGGTTTAGCGGATGTGGGAGGGAGACGGTAAGGAGAAGGGTATAAACTCCGAGCAGCCGGGGCCGGAGGGGGCGGGCGGTTTGTTCGGCGGGCGGACGGGGGGGGGGCAGCCGGGATAAAAACGGACCAAATCCTCCCCTTCCGGAGTGGAGGCGGGGATAATACGAGCGGAATCCGAACCCGCGGTGAGGGCTGTTTACCATTATCGTTATATTGTAACTCTAAAGAGTGTCGTTCTTATTACGCGCAATATTATTATTACGCCCGCAGTTATGGCGCTCTCCGGTCCCCCCCCCCCCCAAGCATTCGAGGGTTTGGATGAATTCGTGCGCTGGGGAGCTCCGAAGGGGGAGGTTGAAAAAACCTCCCCTTCTGCCCGTCTTTACGAATCATTTCCCCATCTTCTGCCGAGATGCTCGAGAGAGAGCGGACTCGTCCTTCCCACTCTCCCGATGCACGCCCACAAAAACGCGGGACGGTAAAACGGGGAGGTACATTTGATACACGGCCCCAACCTCTATCGGAAAAGACCATCGGAATGGGTGCGGGCTCTGCGGCTGAAGGCAGCAGCAGCCAGTCGGCAGCCCGCTCTCCTCGTGCCTCGCTCCGAATGGAAAATGCCCGATAGTGCGGAGGCCCATTAGCCGCGGTGATGGTGTGGGGACGGAGACAGACTCGCGAGGAGCTGGGGGTGAGGGGCAGGGGGCGGAGGAGGTGGTCCGGGGGGGGGGGGGGGGGGGGCTCGAGAGCGAAGCGTGAGCAGCGATTCCCATACCGGACAAAAAAACTCAATACCGACATTACGGCATTCTTATTTTCAAAACCGGAAAACCGGTGTTGAATACCAGTCTCTCCCTCGTAAATTGCGCGGTAGTTCAGCGGAAATACCCCGCACTAATGCCAGTAACAAAGCTTTGCAACCATGCGTATTTACTGCGAAAGTATAAAGCACACAATGAAGAACACAAGAAATGATACCTCAGTTTATAAATCATTTTACATGCATGAGTAAGTCTGAAAGGACCAACAAAGAGGTTTCTGTTTACAAGATCAACAAATATAACAATTAGCATTAACCCAAATACTTCACAAGTCCTCAATCCACCGTAGTCATATTGAAAATGGCATTTTTACGAGAAAAACCGTAAAAGCAGCTACAATAAAGAGTGGAAGAATGCAAACTTATTTCTTTGTTGAAAATAATTTGCCGACGGTGAACCTAACTGTTACGATTACTTGAAAATGAAGTACACCCGTAAAAACTGGACGTAAAATTGAATTGCCAAAGTGGAAAACCGCTCACTCTAAATTCATAGGGATAGTTCAGTTCCACGATATAGATCTGCTAACTCCACAAGTTAGTCAGAATGTTTTCTTTGTCAATAACTTTGATCCAAGGGTTTACAATGAAATGCATGATTATTCTTAGGCGAGTATACTGGGGAGACATTAACAGTCGACGACAAAAGTAGCCAGTTCGATACGGCAGATTTTGCATGGCTTAGAATCAAGCACCATTTTCAAAGCTATATTAAAAACCGGATAAAATTTTCATTTTTCTTAACAAATCTCAACTTTTTAAAGTTAAACTAAAATTCTCAACGAAAGTTAACAAATAGCACAAGAATGGAAAGATTGCCTGAAGTATCTTCAGAGTCCTAAAGCAATAACAGGAAGCAAGAGGAAGAGGACACAGAGGACGAAGACGAAAAGGGATAGCACACATTTCGATCCGAATATGCTCCTCCATTAAAGGACTTAAATGAGGGATGCGAGGAGTTGATGTTATTTCCTTTGAAACGTTTTGAGTACACATGAGTTAGGACGCTGAGTACGCCTTTAGAAGATTGATTTGTGACATTGCTCACTGAAGGATGGAAGAGAAGATGCAACATTTCGAATTATTAGACGAATAATTCGATTTGAGCAAACGTTGAGGAGCGATAAACAAAATTTCAGCTCTAATCATTATTAAAGAGAGGATGCTTCAAAAGGATCAGCTCACAAACATTAGCTTCATCGGCCTACAGATAAAATTAGATAAAATTATTTTTATTATTAGATAAAATATTAGATAAAATAAATTTGCCACAGATTGACGAGTATCGAAGATTACAGGAGATTCATTGGACGACAATTGAGTAGTATGCAGTCATTATGAAAAACAGCTGGCAATGATTAAATGTAAAGCGATAAAGAGGAAGCAGAAGAGAGGAAAGGAGTATGACAACGATGCGCTTTGTCGCACATAATCTTCATAAAATACATTCAAAAACCTAGAGATGAAATAGTTAAGTTTAAAAACAGAAGTACAAGCCCATGGAGAAAAACATCAGCGTGCTACGTTTTGCTGACGAAATTCAATTTTCGCAGATAAGAAGGATGATCTGACAAGGATTTAAAGCATCACTGCCAAAGAATAAGACAAGGGCGCAATGTATTATGAGACGTAACTGAATCATCGCAGGGAGATAACCAGCATTTTGAGTATAAGCACTCCGATACAGAAAAACTATGTAAGCTGTCACTATTCCTGTTTCGCAACCGATGCTCCATTTCCCCAGTAAGAGAAAGCGTATCGTAAAATATTAGTATTCCCGTTTCATTTTCAAGTGCGTTGCGTTCAATTTAACCATTTCCCATTACCCTTGCACGCCCTACTACATAAACGCCGATCCCTCCAATATCATTCAGGCCTGGACAAGGAAGTAAATTTTATAAGGCAAGCATCTTGAATCAAGCTACTTACAAAGCATTTTATTCTGGGAAAATTATTCTGCATGCTATTCGAAAGAAAGATAACGTAGACGCACAGTTCCAAGGAACACTTAATATATTCAACAAATATTAATGCCAACTGCGCCTACGCACAACTAGTCTCTAAATGCGAACGCATACATGCGAAAGGCATAAGATAGCTGCGCATGGTTAGGGTGTGATGAGGAGGCGTTTATTCCTCATTCCGCAACTAAGTAGGGGAATCGTCATTTTCCATGCAATCAATGGATTATACCGCGCGACGTTTTCCTTCACAATAATACCAGCACAGCCGTTCAGGCGAAATTTTCATCGGATTTGATTCAGTCGATATTGGAATTTATTGACCTTCAGATTTCAGGGGTTTCAACCGTGGAGTCAGTCTACCAAGCGGAAATAGGTCTTCATATAAGAAGTCGAAGGGATTCCCATACTGTAATAAAGAGAAGATAACTCGAAATACGGATACAACTTAGCAACAAAGAGCATTAACATTGAATTGTCTTGGCACAATTTATTAATTGTTTCAAAGCACATCTGTACGTCTACATTATTGTACAGTGAGTGTGATAATTTATCCTCCGAAGACTACGGATGATGATTCATACAGTACGCGACTTTAGCGCTTCCCTTTAAAGTAAAAAAAAAAAACAAAATATTAAGTTGATCGGAGGAATAATCAGTTTTAAAAATCAAAATGCGGCAAAATGAAGTTAAAAAGACACTAAGAGACTCTGTAAGTCAAATATCTCTTCACTAAAGAGCACATTCGCGTTTGTAAGTCGATGATCTGATTTGTGTCAACGAATAATTTTTGAATAACAAATACTTGGGACGAGGATCAAGACCAAATACCTTAAAAAAGCGATACCGGGGTTTTAAATGAAAATAAATTCAAACATGAAATTATTTCTTTTTTTAATCAAAAGCGATAAAAATAAATTTGTCAAGGAAAAATTAACGCCCATTAAATGCGGCCGTAAATTAACCATTGAAGTTTAAACTAATTCGGACACTACACAACATGACCTTAATTACACAGTCACAGATTAAGTCACAGTCAGACCATTTGAATTTTACTGCCGTCCAATATCGCCGTCTCATCCACCTCTTGATTCCCTGTTCAGTCGTTGGAATTCCCGAGTCATAATATCATATTTAGCAATTAGCCATTCCAGAAAAGCGAGAAGATTGCACTATTACCAGAGATTGACCACCAATTAGGATAATTCTCATCTATTTGCACCAGCCATGTTTTCAGCAATATGCTTCTAACAGCGTCAGATACATAAGAGATATGTACATTGATACGTTTATATTTTTAGTAGTATACTTTATACATGTTTTACTAAAGCAAATTGTTCGACTAGTGATATTTTTCATTGTGAGAAAATAATTACAAACTAAAATACGCCTACTATTATGAATTAAACATTTTCTATGGTTTTCAGCAAGGTCGTAAGAAACATCAGAAAACCCTAGTCTAACATATTTATCGCAAATGAAACACAAATAATCACCGTCACAACTCAGATGACAACGCAACTTGACTTTTAGCAAACCAACTCGTTGTTAATGAACAGTGGAAGAAGATTAAACGATATGGTCCACCGTTAGAGACATGAGCATTACGCATTCCTTTTACACGGCGCGGCGCGAAACTTATCGTCATTCTCGTCGTGTCCTCTCCATAAAGAATTCTGAAAACGATCAGAAAACTCATGAGATCGATGGCGTAGAATCTGAGGAATAACGCATAATCGCGGAAGTTCTTGAAGCATCGCGAGTGTAATGCTCCTGTTGGGGAACACTTGAGACTGCAGAAGAGAATCTAAAAATGACAACGCCAAAATTTCAACGCAGAAACAACATAATGTACGGGATGATAGACGGGACGAAAAATGAGCGGCAATGGACGTGGATCGAGAACGGGACGCCGGGGGAATGCGGCATTGTAATGACCCCATTGAGCATGGAGCGAGGGTTTTATTTCGCTTATCAGCCGCCGCCGTCAAGTGGAGCGTGTAAGACCAAAACCCGCGTTTGAAGCGTTTCGCTCGATCGCTCGTAAGACTTCCGTCGTTGCGCTCGCAGCGCGGACTGCTTATACTCTTGCTCGTTCGGAATTCGACAAGGGTGGCTCAATGGGGCTGCACACCACGGCCAAAAACGCTTCCGCAGATGTCTATGTCCCTTTATTTTACGACTCCGCTTTGTAACCAAACGTAAATATGTTTGCTCGGGCCACTGGAATAAGGATTAGCACTTAAGTGGTGAAACTTTTCGCTTTCTCCTTTCTGTAAAATTGTATCGACCGCGGAAAAAACGTGAATTTATTGTGAATCGGGTGATCGCCATGACGAGTGTGACGTTATTACTTTTAAAAATCTTTTCATGTATTCAAAATAGGAATGCTTCATTTCTATGTTAGGCCAGCACATTGTAGCACACTGCGTTTTATAACGTCACAGTGAACATCCTGTGGAAGCCATGCGATGCATATCACACAATACCATCAGCTGCGCTGTTGTCCGGGCAAGAGAGGGACGGGCAAGAGAGGGACGGGCAAGAGAGGGACGGGCAAGAGAGGGACGGGCAATAGGGGGCAAAGCGACAATCTCTGCAAGGTTCCGGCAGAAGCCAGAAATACAAGGGCGTTTTCGGCCCAAGCATACAGCCCTCTACGGTGGGACGCTGTCGTGAGCCACACCATGACGGATGGTAGCTCCGTAAACACAAGTATGACACATTACATTTCCGAGTTTTTCTCAGCCTTGCCCGAAAGGAGTCGTGACGCGAGGGCTGCGTACGGACGCGCGCACACTAGTAGCGACGTAGTCGAAGACGAAGAAGAATGCTCGGAGAAAGGTTCCGAGTTTTACGGTCGAGGGGGATTTCGTGAGATAGGAAAAGGCTTGCCGGGAGTGGCTTGAGGAGTAGTGAGGGGAATTAAAGACTGGAGGCTGCAAAAATCCAACCCCAGCGCCAAAAGCCCCTCCCACCCACGCCTGGACCCCAACCCCTCCGATCCCCACGGCACCCTTACCTTCCTACAGACTCGACGAAAATTGGCTTCGTTTTATTTTGTAGCGCGTTAATGCCGCGTTCCGGGGGCCACATCGACCAGCTGTGGGGAGTAAGGTGGCTCACTCCCCCTTCTTGAAAATAGCAAAAGGCACCTCAGAAGAAGGGGCCCATTCCCTCCCTGAGCCCACGACCACCCCCCACCCGTGGCTCAGCCATGGTTCAACAGGGTTTCCCGGGCGCCAAAAGATACATTATACCATCGTTAGGCTTATGTTTTGGTTTCTCCCCGGAAACCTCGGGAGCTGATCGTTTTCGCTTAGTCAAATGACGCATAAATTTTGATAACGTCCCCGCATTGCTTTTTAACAGAGAACAGATAAAGTGGGGTGGGTGAGGAGGGGGGGGGGGCGGGCGGAGCAGTGTTCAGGGTTGGCTAGGGGCCGTGGAAGGAAGGATTGGTGCACACCCGCACCCACCTCCCGCAAATATTAACCCAGGGGAAGACACGACCCTCTTCCCTCGCCCCTCAAACGGACGACGCGGGGCCCCCAGGGGAGGAATTTTTGAGAGGGAGCCGGGCAGTGGGGCGGAAGGCTAGCGCGGGGACGGAGCGTGCCCCGGCAAGAGCGGCTCCCTCGGGAGACGAATAAGACGACCGCCTGGGCCGCGTTGGGGATTCGCGGGAGCTGAGACGTGCGTCGCCCGGCGACAGTGATTCCGGCGGTTCCGCGGGGGACTAAGGTCGCGGACACGGGGAAAGAATGACGAGGCGAGGCCCCACGGCATCAAGAATGGCATCATTTACTCCTCAATTGATTTGAACAAGCATTTATTTCCGCACTCGAACAAACACAACGATTAACAAAAAAAACAAGTGCGGACCCAGCGATAGGTTTCCGCCCCTTCAAAGGTCTGTATTAACTTTGCTGAAATCGGTATGTAGCGATTGGAGGAGCAGTCTTGGCCCAGCGTTTTCCCAAGGACGGTGGGAAACCCGCAAAGCCAGCGTCAGGCTACCAAACTCAGCCAAAACAATACCAAAATATATAAATCAATTGATAAAATATGTAAAATAATAACGGATCATGGATAGAGTGGCATTGATAGTTCGTACAGTCTCTGGGGGTTGATCGATATGCTCTTTATACACAGATAAACAGAATTTAATGAGTTGGTACTACGAAGGCAGTGGGGTAACAAGGGGAATAACTGGAGTGTTCTCAGCATCTACTCTTAGGAGCAACTTTAGAACGCCGTAAGCATTTTGATGAAAGGATTTTATACGTGGCACAATCAAAACACAAAGGAAAGCCACACGCTTCGAGAAAACTATGGCGAGGGAACAGAGGATATGACCTGCTGATGGAAGGCCAACGTAAGGAGATGTTGAAGACTCAGATGCAAAACGCTAGGCTTGGATTACAGGAAAAATTCATACCGTGAGTGCTGCAGTGCGAAACGGAGAGTAATATTCAAACGCCGCACTGAATCACTCGAACCGCGAATTTCTAATTTACTTCCCGAAATGCTCACATGTACCTCTACTTACGTCTAGGTCAACCTGACTGATTGACACAAATCGAAGCCCAAATTTCAAATGCATCATTCGTATTCAATGGGAACCAATTTAATTACCCATTGATTAGCGCCAGCAGATGAATGTACGCCAATTAAGGGTAATAATCACTGGCAGAATGATTTAATTTCAATGTATCTATTTCAGTTGAATCATTTGTGAAAAAATGGAGAAAAGGGGGAAAAAATAGACGTAATTTTGTCAAAAACATTCATCGTCATTATTATTAACTCTTTAAAATAAGGCGATTTTAATTTTTTTCTACTTCACGGGCTATAGCTACCTTATATTCAGCAAAATATGGTTACCGTGGTAAGGAGAGGCTGGAGATGGTGCAATAACAATACAAGACTAGAGAAGGCGGCATTGAAGAGGATCATCCCATTTTTGCGAAAATCTGAATGTAGGGAGGACTACGGTAGATGTTTACCCCCAACAACATTCAAAGAGTGATTTTCTGAAAGGCTTCACTTTGTTCAAAAGAAATGGACTATCGCAGAAGTATTTATTTGCATTGCCCGATCGTGAGGCACGTCATTAAAACAAGTTTAGCTCTCGTGTGTTGCCATCAAGTGCTACGCTGATCCGTAAGGAAAAGCTCTCAGAGAGACCTCCTCTCGATAACGCATGAGGCAAAACATTTGGAAAAGAATCATCGCAGGTGGAGTGGAGCAGCGAAAAAAAGAAACACTCGAAGGAAGTCGTATTCATCCCTCTTTATTTCACAGCAAACTGGCTGGACCGCCACAGATGAGAACCTCTCCCGTTTCCTCGCCGAGAGATTATTAGCGGCAAAATTACCCGCTTCTCACGCAGTCCGGAGAGCGGGAAATTGAGAGATGTTGCCGAAGGAGGGGAGGGGGAAGGTTTCCTTGGACGGTAAAAAGAAACCCGGAGGAAGAACGAGGGGGGTAGATTAGGAAAAGAGGGGATCAGAACGATGCCCACGTAAGGGCGAGGAGCGAATGGGGGAACCCGGTGGGGGGTTGAAGGGGAGTAACGACTGAAGGGGGCATTCCCCCCCCCCCTCGGAACAAAAATGCTCCAAGATATGTCCAACCCTCTGCGTTCAACCCACCGCGAAGCCTCGAGATACGAGACGGAAGAAAACAAAGGCGCCGTTATCGCTTTTATGCTAGATTAATTATTTAAAATCGTTCGGATAGACGGGAATGCTCGCTGCCTCTCGAGTCTTATCGGCTCGTGTGTGCAAGGATTCGAGTCCTGATGGATAGTCGCGCCGTTCCCCCTCGACTGGCGAAGAGGGCATCACTTCCCGCCGAAGCAGCCGTCGGGCTCCCGTCAAAAAAAGAAATGCCTCCGATGATCGTCAGCCTCGCGCGAGGGAGAATTCCGACCGTATCGACGAGAAAGAAAACGGCCGAGACTCTCAACGGGTGTCCCGCGGGCACACGGATCGCTCTCTCCGATCGGAACGCGGGACCTCGGGAGCGCTCTCCGTGGGGAAGCGAGTCGACTCGCGTCGCACCTCGGTGGGGACTGGGGGCGACGTGGTGTCCTCTCGAACACCCAGTCAAACCGTCGATCGAAAATTAAAAATTAATCTTTCACAAAAATTCAAAATCAATATATATTGACGACGTTATTAATATCTAGCGAAATCCAACGTGCTACGTTAGATCAGATCTCGAGATTGGAAATAGGGATTTAGACTGTAGAACAGACAGGTTTAAAATGTCGTTTTTCCCTCAGTCAATAAGAGTCGATAATGGCTGCTAATGAGACTTAGAAGTAGATTAGTCGACAAGTAGACTAGCTGATTAGGTGATTTGCTCACTAATTCTCATTTTCTAGTCTGCAACGTAGTGCTAACATCGTGTTTCGTATGATCCCTGAATTACTCGTATATCTCGTTTACGTAGTAGCGATATGCATTAATACAAATTGTTTCTGTACTATTGTCAGCATACTTATTGTGCAGTACGTATTGGTGAAAGTTACCAGTACATTATCGCGTATTTTGATGATATCTCGCCCTTTACCACATACACTTAAGGCGGCTTGCAGGGTGATATGAAGATGAAAATGTTGTCCACTTAAAGGACCGAATGGGATGGGTCGGTCAAGTGTTGGTCCATCAAAAGACGACAGCTTCAAAACCCGCCTCGGGATTGAATGTTGCAATTGTCTGAAGCAATGGCTCACAAAACCTTTGGTACAGCGGGCCCTTTTTTTACGAAACACTATTTCCCATAGCCATGAGATACCAAATTACTCCTTCAACGGCCAAATATAGTAGGGAAGTGACGGAAATGACACGAGTGAAATAAATTGAAACGGTATAGATTTTGTGGAGCATCGAGTACATATTTTCAATTAGAGTATAAAAACCTGATAATCAGTTGACCGACAATATAGTCATTCCCCATTGAATGTTAATAAATACGGGGATTTTTTCTTCGCTACTCTTTGAATTCAAAGATGTAACTTATTAGTTCAGAATCACCTTCATTAAGATAAGGTATTAAAAATTATCGGACGGCAGTGTAATGAAATATTTCTTCTGCTGCTATCAGGGGGCTGGATAAAATATTCGTAAATTGACCGCCTCAGCTCGCGCGTCGGACTTTGCGTGTGCCCATCTAGTGCATAAGGGTTAAAAGGCGATCAAGCACCCTAAGTAGTTGACAGTATGCTTAGGAGCTAAAATCTAAGACAACGGGAATAATCACATCCGTCGAATAATTCACTCCTTCGGATGAAAATGGCCAGCATCAATTTTCAAGAAACCGCGACGTGGCAGGAATCGCGCCATCCCTAAGTTGCCGCTTTGAATTCCAGCACGGGAATAAATTTTGAATGCGTCTCAGAGTTAAATTCTTAGGATAAATTGCACCAATTGAGGCGTAACTAAGTACCAAGGTAACCATCAGTATAAAAAGACTATTGTCAATGCCAATGTTAAAGAAACCCTACTGGAGGAAAACTCCTGTGCGAGAAACAAGGCGTAAACAATGTCACAAGTCGAATGATCTAAGGCTTTCCCGGCGTGTGAAGTCGTTGAAGGTTATTCGGGTTTCCCACCGGGTCAAACTATCCATCTCGGCCGACGTTTCAATGAACGAGTCGTCCATCGAAACGTCGGCCGAGATGGAGAGTTTGACCCGGTGGGAAACCCGAATAACCTTCAACGAATCTCACAAGTCCATGGATACGCGAAAAATAAGCGTCATGCGAACTTTATTCCGGAGATATTAATCGTGCGATTTCACATACAAAGCTAAGCGTACAACCCTTGCCACACTTCACCATAAGCATTATATGGGCAAAATAAGGAACACATGATTTCGGAGAAATTGGTCCAAGATTATTTTCTCCTGTCAAGCGTGCCTGATGTGGAACCCGTCCCGAAAAACGAAAAAGCTAGAAAACAAATGCAGAAGGAAAAATGCCATTGCCGAAAGAACTTTTGACACGCCAAGTCGGACTGGATACCTGATAACGGATTCTTTCGCCCTGACCAACAACGAGACAGACCCGCGAATGAAGTAGGCACATCCCTCAATGAATAACGCCATATTTCGTCGAAGTCAACCGCTCTTACAAAATTATTCCAACGTACCCCCCTTTCGATTAAGTACGTGAAAATGTATGGAAAATTAATAATGCCGATATTTACAATCCAAAACTTATCCGAAAATACGTAAGGCATAAGAAAAGCCTTAGTAGAATTTTCCACATAAGCGCACAAAGTAAGCGTCAAAACCTACGCATTCCCTCTCCGCAAGTTTGAACGTATCACATGCTTCTTGAGAGTTGCAAACTTAATGAAAAACATTTTTACGTGGACTATTTATTTACTATCCTCGTGGAAAACCGTGAACAGATTTACGAGACAAAAAATACTCCTTTTCCAAAAAGTTTAAGCCTTCGTCACCTTACCCGCGGTCAAAATGAAAAAGAGCTCATCTAATCGGAAATGAAAAATTCGGATCAGGGTTGCCGGCACCACTCATGAACGAGAAAATGTGACAGAAGATTATAATCTAACATTTCCTCATACTCAAAGACACCTTTTGAGATTATCATTTGATGTAAATGAATTTTTATTATGATTCTCCGCACGATGGCGAGAGAAGAAGCAAATTAGACAAATTCTTAAAACTTTTTAAACCATTATACACAATCCACACTCCAGTTATTACATACCTTGTTTGAGCCTCGTTCGAGCACTTAAACCCTCCACACAGGACAAATTAAGCGCCTAATTGGCTCCTCACTTAGAGCCTTGATGATCCCTCAAGCGTCAAAGGATCCCCTGCAAGCTTCACAAATTACTTCAAACGGAAATTTACATCCTGTCCTTCTCTTCTGACAGCCCATCCTCAACGATTTTACTCGAAAGTAACACAAAAGCGAAGCACGAGCCGTTAGTTTCAGGAAAAAAGGATCAATATAATTTCCAAATGACTTAAGCTGCGTTGAAATGTCGCCCCAGCGATTTTATCGAAGGCGACTTGAAGGCTAATAAAAACTTACACAATCAAGGCGGTCGGTGCCCTTGCTGGAGACCGGAAATGTTTCGCAGCTTGCTTTCCACTCCTCGAGTCACGAGCAAAAGCCGCGGCGAGCACGACAACGAAAGTGAACTCGCACTTATCTCATTATAAACCAACCTCGTCTAAGGTTTTCAAATCACGACAGCGATATAAGGCAAGTTCCAATTTCGAGGAAACGCTTTGATTTCACTCAAGCTCGAAGTCGAAAGAGAAGAAACGATATCCTCCAAATCGTCTCGGCTGCTTGCCTGCGAGGGTAAGTTAGTCCGTGCAGCACGACTTTAACCGTTGAAGCACGCTAAATTAAGTACTACAAATAATGTCTTCACTCAGAGACTATAATAATTGATTGCAAAGCTTTACAAGGCAGAGGCAAAAAAGTAACATCTCTATTCCCTCTACTAAGCCCTCTCTTTGGTAAAATTGGAAGAAAGACAAAGAATTTTTCTCACCTATAATGAGTTAACAAATGTCTACTCCATCGTGTTTTCTCAGAATTTATCTGAGATTGTTCGGCCAATTAAAAATCCCTACATGAGAGATGGTAAACCTTCTCAGTAAGTGAGAAATGAATTTAATTTACCATTAGTTAGGCCACAATTAGGCCACAACTAGAATACGTAGAAAGTAATACGAACCTATTACATGAATACTAAAGCAGCTAATTAGGCTAAGTTAAAAAAGACATTATTCAGATTAGAAAAAGAAAGCACGGAGAAAAAGCTGATTGAAACTAACTTCTTACCTTTTAAGATTGATTCGGACTCTTCAGTGCAGTTCGATACTAAGAAGAGGCTCAAATACCCAATATTCCTCCACCAAATTCTGGCATATTAACAAAAACGCTATGTCAAAGTATTCACATATTAAGTCGACACGAAATGATACTAGCACAAAACTTTTTAATACATAAATAACATAAAAAATGGTGGCGTCCGAACACTCTCGTCGCCAGCTCAATTTAACTGATACCTAGAGGCACGTATATTATATTCGTGAAAGAATTTGGTCGTGACACATTTAACCTCAGCAATCAACATCGATTTTCCATTCGCAATACTTGGCCTTCTAATGTCCACTAAATATTTCTAAAGGGCGGTCTCTTTATCTCTCGTCTAATAACATCTAGCCAAAGCCGTTAAGCGCCAAATACATCCAATAATTCTGTTTCCTAAAATCTCTCCAAGTCCTCTACAGCTTTCACGCATTCTCTAGCTTGGTCCTCTTTCAATTCAGCCCAATACTTTTAGCATGCCAACCACACATTTCAGCGTCCCCTCGTATTTCCCACCATCGCTTGCGAGCACGGCTCGCGGCAGACACCGGTTAAGTAAATGATATGTTTAAAGTACAAAGTATTTTTGAAAATTTTCAATTGTATTTTTCTTAAATTCCTTGATACATTATTTCATGTTTAATAAGTTGCATATTTTCCATATTCCATGACGACAATGAAGATGCCTCGAATAAAATGTGTGTGCCTTCACAAATCAACCAAATAGAGCTAGTGACGACGATGTTCGAACAAAATCCATTTTAAAGTTATTTGTGAATTATTTGTGAATTAAAACGTTCAGTGCCAAGATCACTTCGTGATGACTAAATATATGAGTGCTTAAACATAGTACCTGTTAAAATGTGTCCGAATTTTGTGGATGAATAATGGGTATTTGAGCCTACTCCTCTCAGTATCGAACTCTACTGAAAGGTAACAATTCATAGCGATTAAGGGGAGCTAAGGAGAAAAATACTTTTAATGGAGGAACTACGTAAAGGAAAAAAAAACTCTTCGGACGCATGATGAAGCACTAGTTTGAGCGAGGTTTTTCCCTGGTCATAATGGGGACCGCATACGTGCTTCTTTAAGTCAGTATCTGTAGATTGAAGTTAATATTGAAATTGAATCCAGCCCCGGTGGCGGCGGGGTAAGGTCCTCGCCTGCTAATTCGAGGGTCGCGGGTTCGAGTCCCGCCTGGGTGGGTTTTTCACCACCCAGGGCATGGATGTGTCTCAAGTTCTGTTGGTTTGATCCCTGGAAAACCTAATGACAGGCTCAGCAGCCTATCCGGGGACATACGGGCCAACAGAATCGTCCGGCAAGCAAAAAAAATATAACTGGAGTTAATATTGTAATGCTTATGGCGCAAAAATATGGTTTTAAGTGAGTAAAAATTTACACCTTTTAAATAGATTTTTCCACGTACGTCTCAAACTAGACTAATTATTTACCCGCATTACCGTGAAAATTCCTTCACAACAGATGTTTTTCTCGCGATTCTGTATTAAAAATTTCGGTAAGTAATTGATGTATTTTTTATAAAAGCAGAGAAAATTAACAAATTATCCACTGTGAAATTTCTGACGAGATCTAGGAGTCAGAAATTCCTCAGTTTTTCAATGAAGTCTTTTTGGAGAGCATACGCATACCTTATTCCATGTAAAACGTCTGCTAATTTTGTCTCGAATCTCCTAAAGCAGTGGGATAAGTGACTGAATTATTTGGAAGGAGTGATATGTTTTTTTCAAATGAGGTCGGATTCAATGGATTCTAGGCGAAAAGATGAAAGAAGAAGAAGAAAGACTACCTTAAAATGAAGAAGTATGAGTGAATAAAACAATTTGGCAAAGGGGAGAGTGGAGTGCGGCAGTACACCTATCTTCGGATATTGCCATGTATGACTAGTGAACCACTGACATACACGCGTCGTCAGTTCAAGCGCCTCTATATCTATGGTATCCGATAAAATAGAAAAAACAAAAGCGGAAAGAAGAAATAACTATAAAAAATAAAGAAACAGCAACATTATAAGCGGGCCCGGCTATACATCTAGGCCTCTTCAGGACATGGTTAAGTTATTCATGGGCTCTTTGGCATAAATGGGTATATTCCCCTGGGAAGGTTTAGGCTCGGCGTTCGCCCTCACGGACGGCGGGAAACCCGCAAAAACCGCTGTCAGGCCAACTCCACAAAATAAAGAGTTCTATACATTAATAAATACGGCTAATAATTATAAAATATTACGAATTTAAGGTAGTTTGAGCGAAATATCATTTTACCTAGATCAATGAATTCGGTCTCATTTTAAAGAAAAATGTATCACTCTTCTATTGACATAAAAAATTCAACCTTTTACCATGTTACTTTCCGAGATATTTGCCAAAAAATAACAGCCATTTTATATGGAAAATGGTACGTGCATGCACTCCCGAGAGACCTCATATTAAAAATGAAACATTTATTACGCATAGATCTCGTGAAAAAATGAACTGTGTGTAGTTTATGTGTTTTCTCAACTATTTTTGAAAATTAATCATATTTTCACAGCAGCAAATTCTTCGGGATGACAATTAACCTTCCGTTTTGATGGAGTTTCAAACGTACCGCGTGAAAAAAGATATTTTCATTATTTAGATATTTTCATTTGATTACTTACAATTTCTGTAAAACTATTTTATTGCACCATTTGTAATGCAATATTTAATTCGTGTGTCTCACAGTTGGTGAAATTAAAACGTGTATTATATCGAAAATGGTCTATATTACGATTAGGGAACTATCTCGCTCGCACTACCTTAAAACGTTTTAAAATATACTAGAAAACATAGTTCTCTATGATGTTCTTTGGCTTATGGTTCGCACTGGGGATCAATGGTTAATAAATAAATAAATTAAGGGGGATCATCCACTGGGGGTTGATATTGGGAGGGGAAAAACAGCCGTCAGCGCGGATGGCACGCATTTCTCCGGGCGTGCGTACTCGACCGCAGCCGTGAGTTTCAATAGTCGTGTTCGTCGCCGCCTCGTCTTGGAGTAGGGCTCGAATGAGTGACGCCCATCGCCTGGCGGAGACCCGAGCACGGAGAAGATTGAAGCGCCGGTTGCATCACGCCACAATATTGAAACCCGCCCCAGTTTTGCTCACCTCGTGGTACTGCACTCCAGCACTCCTCCGCTCTCGATCAAAGTTATTTTTTGAAAAATAAACGCACAGAAGAGAGACAAAACAACCTCTCCCGATTCTGAATGCCTTGCCTCGAAAATTCGGGGCAGTAATTAAAAAAAAATGACACGCTTCATTTAAGTACAGTTTCACGGCTGGATGGGAAAATGGGCATCGGGAACCCTCACCCCCCCCCCTCCTTAACCCCCCTAACACACTCCCGCACCCGAGCAAACACTCCGCACTTGGTCCCTGCAAATCCCTCCGCCCTTCGCAGCGTTGTCTCAAAATGAAAACCCAATCGCTCGGAAGTAGAGGAGCCCGCATGCGACAGTCGGATACGATGCACATCAAAGGCTTTGCTGCGCTGCTCACCCGAGCTTAGTCGTGGCACCGGGGACCCAAACACGGCCGTGTGCAGCGGCGTGCTCCTCCTCCTCAGTCACGCTCGCGCACGGCCCTCTAGTCCCTCCCACTCCGACCCCACCCCAATCCCCAACCCGACATCCCCTGCCACTAACACTCCGACCCACGCCGTCGTCTCCACTCGAATGCACGAAGAGCTGCCGGGAGAGAGCGCGGCTGTCGAGGAGGAGAGACCGCACAAAAGGATTCCATTGAACTTTCACGTCGACCCGAGTGATCAACGACCGCTTCGATTGTGTTTCCGCGGCGGCGAGACACTCGTTTTGCGGTCGCCTCGAACGGTCCCGGTCCGCGGCCAACGCTCCGTCGCCCGCTCCATGACGTGCAGCCCGCGATGTGGCGGGATCGTTTTTGGGAGACAAAAGCTTCATGGGGGTATGTTTGCGTGAGACGCGGGGCGAGAAGAGGCCGGTGTGCACCACAGGGTCGGCTGAATGACTATTCAAAAGATGCGACCTACCATTTCGAAACCATTAATTTTGAATTGAACGGAGGTTTACAAATTTTACAACAGCTCGTGTAAAACTCGACCAATACAATTTAGATTCCTTTAGATATTATGTTAGAAACATGTTTAGATCACTGATATCAGAATCACCAGTCACCGTGATTAATATAGAGAATGGCGATAACATGAAGTGGTGCCATCGGATTCTGAGCGCCCAAATCTTTTTTCTCAAATAAAATATCGCATAAATGCAGATTAGTCCAGGAAAAATATCTATATACATCAATAAACTTTGAAATGATCATCGTACCACATTTGTTATTACTTTGATATATTAGGTTAACCCCACTTGAAGAGACAGCATCTTACTCGAGGGATTTGACTTTTTTTAATGAATCGGTCATTTTCATCTTCACGGAGAGATGGCTACGTTATGAGGGAAGGATCACAATGGGGTAGAGGAAGGGTGGAGCAAAATGTTAGATGAGACTTATACTATAAATCCCATCCGACTGACGGGGTACTGGACTTACACTACTCTTCTCTCCGCATAGCACTCAGGCAGGCATACATATTACAATGGGAGATGGAAAGGTCCAGGGTTTTTGGGATACAAAAGCTGAAGACACTTATTCCAGTTCGACTCCGTTCCCTCCATTTTATATCCTTAGTTTGGAAGCAAACAACCTAAAGAGCTATTCGCCGAAAGGTAAGAAGGTGATGCGTGGGAACTTTTGCTATCAGAGAGAAAAAAAATATTATTGCCAGAACGAAAATGCTTAAAGTAGGCTGATTACCTGGTGGCAATAAGCAAATAGATTGCTTACAAAAATTAACATCATACACATCAAAATGGAAACTCCCAAACCACAAAGTTATCAGAGTTAAAATTTGTCGATAGACAAAGAATTACATAAAAATCAATCATCAAAGATATTATGATCTGATCTTTTCTAATAAATATTCACATATTGACAGAGCTCAGAGTGTTCTGTCGGCTGACTGTTTCAATCATCTGTGGAATATATGAATTCATACGTTCGAGGTTAGGTTTTGGAATAAAGTTGATTGTCGGAGAGTTCACTTTGTGGAAGCTGATGAAATTTATGGTGATGAAAAGGACGGAGTGGAAAAGTATTAGGTTTTGGGAGCAATATAATAACTCACAAGCAAACAACATTTAGTTTCAAGATAAATGACACCATTAAAATATTTCTGATGAGATTGTTCCTAAAAGATATTGATGAACTGCCAAAGGTACCTAAACGAAAAGTTTGAATACGCGCAATGATTACTTGAATTCTATATCTCAAAAGACAAACTCTATCCAATTGAAGGTTAAGTTAAAGAGCTAATTAAAACTCAGGGAGTACCACAGCCCAATCCATTTTACTGTTTAGGCTGCGATAGTGACGTCGGTCATGGCGAGTATGAAACCAATATGGTCATGGCTCGTGGAGGTATTTCTCCGTTCATATGATTCTAAGTCCCATTTTTCAAGCATTCTAGTGGCTTACACAACGATTGTAGTTGCTTAGAACTAAATTATGGTCCTTGAATTCAATAAGCCAAAGACTAAAATGAATCAGGTTTTTCGTGATACACAGATATCATCAGGTACCCCTTCGAGGATAGGTTCTTTTATGAGTGACTTTCAACGAGCAGGGCAAAGGAGTGAAAGAAACGGACACGCGCTTAAAACATAAGAAATTGAAAACACGTTTAAGATGATACAGAGAATTGATTCAGGAATATATACTTGTAATCACCGGTTGTAATCGGAAAATCTTCTTAATTCAAACAACGTAGAAACACTATATCTCTATGGTTCATAAAAAAACATTCCAAACCACATTAAGATTTACTGCAGGAAGAAACGTCATTAGAACTTAACTCATGCCCTAGAATTTCTTCATAGATCTTTAGAGAAATACACGACACTCACCGGACGCTAGTCTAGCTCTAGCGGGCCGAACAGCCCTCCCAGGTGAATCCCAATTCAGATACACAATATTTCTCGCCGTCGTAATTATTGTTGACACATATAAAATTCCATTACTAGGCCTTATCGATAAACTACGGCGCTTAAGGAGGAAATTAGCGCCAATTACGTATTGATTGATAGCAAAATTAGAATGATTAGTGGTAAAGCTGGAATTTGTACCATTATAATCATTAAAATACTGAGTCACGGTCACTATCACCCTCTCGTGAGACATAAGTCAAATGACAGGTCGCATTAAAGCATAAGGACAAAGAAATTCGAGAGGCAGACCTCTTGATTACTTCCACATAAGATATTTGAAGGAAACCATTCTTAACATTTTTCAATGAATTACTTTGCGCATGATGCTCAGCCATTCGCTTTTCTCGGCATTAGTTCGCAAGCATTTGCTCGGAAATTACAAATAGCGAATGGTTCGCACTTACACGTTCTGTAATTAAATTTAGATGTAAAGCTCGTTTAACACTTTGTCAGTTCGGAGAAATTTTCTTCGTTCATCTGGGTCGAAACTGAACTTCGCCCGACGCACGGGATGGGAAGCGAACCCTTTGGTCGTCCACCCATTTGTCTCCGGCCTCGCATTTCAACCCAGCCGTAACTAATCGCAGATCATGGTCTTTGGCATGTGACACAGGCGAAGGGATAAGCGAGAAAAATAAAGCCGTCGCCGAAATATCTCAGCTATCAATGAACAGAAAACTGTCCTCTCATACTAGGAACGTGGAAAATTCAAAAGGGATTTCGAAAATACGGATTTGAAATGCTCGAGCCAATGGTTGTGACGAGACAATCACGAAGTAAGAAAATGAAATAGGATTTCCAGGTAACAAATGTCATTAGGAGCGGAAAAAGCGATAACGAAAGTCACGCCACAAATTCAGGCCACCAAACATGGAAAGCCGTAGAAAGATAACGGTTATTTTCTAATCGAATCATTTCCACAAGTTTTCTCAAATTAATGATAAAATATACATAATTTCATTCAAATACGCGTCATTTGAAAAAGGACGAACTCTTGCCTTTGCTAATTGGTTCTATTCTCTACCATTTTGAAGATACCTTCCAATGCTGATAAGGTTATCAATGATAACTAATTGTTTGCCAAAACAACACACGAATTCTATCAGATAATTTAATTCTTTCCGAGGCATTACTTTTGCGACTCGTGTATGGGAAGATAAGTAAGATGCACTCACCGTACAACACCCGAACCCACGAAAATCATGAAATACAAGCTTTCAACGATTCCGCAACTTCGGAGGTTTTTATCACCGACAGTATCAGCACTACTTCGTCCACCAAAAGTAACAACACGATTTATTAACAAAATCTGAAGACGATAATCCGGAAGCACCAATGAAAAGACTGAGGTATTCTCCATTAAACAAAGATTCCCGACGAATAATTGTCTTGGGTCTGGTGCAAGAGCCACAAATTTTATGGATAGGTTGTCAATGTATTTTGCCCATAACGGCAGCACACTGCCTCTCAAACACTTCAAAATCTACGGAATGTAAATGACATTTAAAATATCAACAAAACTTAACAGAACTTGATTTAAAAAACAATCTATATGTCTTAGTATATACATAGATTTTCTTAGATGCCAATTTGGTTTTGACCAACTACTATACAAATTCGTAGAGACTACTTTGAGAGAATGTCGCTGAAATTATGAGAGACTGTCGACTCCCGCTGAAACAGATGCATCAAACAACTCCACGCCAGGACCAAGCTAGAGACATTTCTTCGAGCCGATTAGTAGTAGCGTTAGTTAAAAATGACTAACGTGGTTCACGGAGTCATATATTGGCAGTCATCACGCCATAATACACGGCAAGCGACACGCCTTGCGTGGTTGAATAGAAGATGCAGGAACCCATATACGCATCTCTCATATAAAAGTGGAAAGTTCCCGCGGTTTGACATTCCAGAAGGAGATTCGACATCCGGAAGTATAAAGCAGTATAAAGCATGGACGCGTAATTGCGAATGGGGGAACAGGTGGAACAAAGGCATTGTCTTACGACAACATTTGGTAATTTTTAATACTATGAAAACGACACTTGTACTTTCCGACTGATGAGAAGTTAAAATGATAAAAATGTGGCCAAAGAGTGTAATAGGGAAACAATCAAAACAACTCCCATGCGTATTCATGTCCTGCCATTCCCTTTCAGACTTGGTAAGGTCAAAGGATGTAGTCATTGCCGTTGACACTATAAAAATGGCTCCCTTTTAATTAATTAAGCGAGTTTATCACCGTTTGCAGTACCCACGACATATGCAGCATTCCCCGCAGACGGTTATGGTGTCTTATCGGCCAGTTTGGGCACATCTTAGTCCGTATGCTACAAGAGAAACCGAACCCCAGTAATACACCAGGCCATTTTTCACTCTCCTGCTCGAACTAGAATTCCCTGTAAGAGAACTACCTGCCAGCATCCCGTTGCTCGCGAGCCACAACTAAGATGAATATGCAGTTTACTGTCACACCGGGACGCTATATCAGCATTAAGACGAACATTCAGGTAAACTAATCACCTGTTACATCAGCGAATGGCTAGAAATTATAATTAAATGACTGACTTTGAATGAACTTCCGACAAGGGTCGGATGCTGTATTGCGATTATATTCGCGGGCGAAATAGTGATTACGACAACATTAAAATGAGCTTGCGGAAATGCTGGAATTGTATCGTATACTTAAGGTTTTAACCTGAAAAGGATATGTGCAAGGAGCAGCTGGCGAACACTTATCTTCGAATAGTACTCCTCTACCACAATAACTGAGGGATATCTCCGAATGAGCACCTGTTTTAACATACTACTATACAGCGGCCTCTTCCTCGCATGATTTCCGTCGACCGGCGAACCCGAGAAGTGTCTCGAACAAAGATGAAATTCACCGAGGGAAGGCGCCCTCTATGATCACATATGCTGAAAATATTGATTCGGGACTGATTTCATAGCATATTATAACAAATCCCAAAAGCATAAAAGCGAACAAACAGAAAATTATCTCAAGAAGGGATAATGACGTCAAAACACCCGACGACAGTGATTGGAGGACTTGGGGTCGAGTGGTGGCTTGTGTGATGGTTTGGAACTCCGGGGACCCGGGTTTGAATCCCGACAATGGCGGAAATTTTTTTAACGCAGTCTCTACCCTAGTACCGGGAGGAGAGTACTTCTAATCGCAGTGCTTCATGTCAGATGAGACGGGAAGCTATGGATTTCTAGGACCCATTTGTCAAGCGTAGACAAATGTCGACAACGGACCGGGTTCCTATTCACCCTCCCACCGAAATCTACGAATTACCCTCTTCCTCCAGCTTTGACGATGTTTTGACGGGAGAATTTTCACATGCGAACAGAAAACAACAAAACCAAGAACACGATTAAATACGTTAAGCCATCGGAATATAGGATTTGATGTGCCAAACTCTTATCATTAGATCATGTCGGCGAGGACTAATTCGTCTTACGTTTTTCTGCCATTTTCAGGGTACGCAACAGCTTCCAAGATTTTAGCCTTGCATCCCGTTGGAATTCCTAGATTCTAGGCCGACATCTGACAAGATACGGCATCAGCAGCTTCGATGGTGATAGGGGACTGCCGTCGAAATGTCGACCAAAATGATGAACTGAACTCGGTGGAGGGCCCGAGAAGAATTAACCATAAATACTCGACGGGAGAGAGTAGAATCTTTCGTCAAATCATATTTGGCTTTATATTTTTCGGAGTATTGAAATGAATTCGGACGCGCGGTCGGAGAGGGGGATGGAAACCGAATAGATTCCCCTCAGCGGGTCTCAGTTGCGAGGGAGGGATCGGGGTGGGGTGAAAGCGGGTGGGGCGGGGGGCCCGCCCACGACGACACATCACCGTCCCCCGCTCTCGCAGCCTCCCTTCCCGGTCGCCCGATCCCGTGAAACCCGCGCCCGCCACCACCCACTTCCTTTCGCTCCCGTGGATACGCGACTAATGAGCCGGCTCCCCCGTGCCCCCCGTCACCCTCTCCGCCCCCCCCCCGAAAGAAAAATCTGAGAGCGAGCGAGAGAGCTGGTGGTGCTGCTGCTGCTGCGGAGGAGGACGACCCACCCCCAACCTTAATTACAACGCCCCGAAACCCGATTCGGGGGTGCAAGAAGAGAAGGCGACTCGGGTGGCGATGAGGGGACGACCCCCCGGACGCGCGGCGGGAAGGGGCGGCGCGGGGGCCGTAGAAGGGGGGCGCGCAGCGTGCACGAGGCGCCGCCCCTCGGCCCACCCACACACACCTGGCTGCGCGCCGACTCGCTGGCGCCGCGCCACTGGCGCTCGCGGCACCAAAAGGGGCGGGCCGAACAGGGGCAACGGAGGCGGAGCCTCCGCGCAGACGACGATGCTCGTGGGGGCGGCGTTTTGATCGATGGGCCACGCGGCCGCACTCTCTCCGGTCGCGAACCCGCCCCACCTCCCCGCCTCCGCGGTCACATACACGTCCCTCGGAAGGAGGGCGTCCCACCTCCCGCCCCCGAAACGCACCCGACCCCCCCTCTTTCATCCTTCCCTCCTCCCGTCGAATTCCGGGGGTGTCCTTCCTTTTCCGGGGCGTGCGCACGGCTCAACCGCCTCCGATGGGCTCGGCGGAGGCGGGTGGGAGGTCGGTAGGGGATGATGCTGCCCCCACGGGGGCGGGAGTCGACTCGCCTCCTTCACGGAGGACCGCCCCGCGTCGAAACCCGGCGCCGGCCACGGGGACGGCGACGGCGACGCCGACTCCCCGGGCGGGACGTCCTGCACGCGTCCTCGCAGGACGCGGCCCGCGAAGACGCGCCCGTCCGGTGGCTCAGTTCGAGAGCGGCCGATACGGGAGCGGAACGGGTGCGATGGTTAGACGGCGCGGCGGGATTCCTCCGGTAATATTTCCATTCGAGAAGGCGAAGTTCTTCAGGATTGCGTTCATCGGCTGCAGAGGTCGATGGCAGACGGGCTTTCGGAACGCATTGCCGCTCCGAACACGAGCCGAGCCCATGGCCGCTCGAGTTCAGCGAACGAGCGGGAGACATCGTCCTGTTGAAACGTCTCCTTTACCGACCTCCGTACGGACCAGAACGATGACTCGAGTACAAATTCCCCTCACCCATAGTTCACATTCGAATACCGATAGTGGCACGGTTATTTACGCAGTGGAACAGCGAAAGTTGGAGGATAGGGAGGTAACATTCCGCGTTCGGCAAATTCTCTTTTAAGATTTCCGTCTGCGTATTTTCTCCGGACAACCAACAATTGTTCCGTGACCGAGAAGGAGTGGTGATGCCCCAAATAGCGGCGCTCCTCATCCCCAGCACCAACAAGTTTCGGATGCGGGCGACGGCGACGGAGTCTTTACAAAGGAATCTTTCGGTCCCAGCACGAGTGCCGTGAGGAGAGTCCTTCGAGGGCTGGCTCCGTCGTTAGGTTGGAAAGTGAAACTGTGAGCCCGGTGAGCTTTCGTGAATACTTTGTCGCTGCTGCTGCTGGGTTACAAATTTTCTCTGCCTTACTGGCTGAAAATGGCATTGATGCTCATTTACCACTACCCTCCTTGATATTTTCAGCAATGGAGTCTCAATGCCTCTCATATAATTTTACCCATTCCTTAAGTTTTACATCACAATACTCATTTGTTTGTTCATGGTACCCATAACAAATTTACTCTTCCAAACTAAAGAAAGCGCCATTATTTCACAGAGATAATGTACTAGGCGAGGTAGAGGATTTATTGAGAACACACCCACTGCAAGCATCCAATAAGGGTAAGGGTATTCGAGGAGAATATCTCATCTCATCCCCTAGCCAGCTAATCGAGTGAGCGTTCGGAGGTGTGTATAGCATATATGATTTCACCGATTGCGTGGGTTTATAAGGCGAGACGTACGCTCATCAACCCTTCCAATTATATCAGAGTTAGATTGCGTGCAGCGAAGAGGAGCTAGGTTTGTGAAACGATGCTACGATAAGTTGGCTAGTGTGTCTGGACTGTTGGAAGAATAAGGATGGGAATCGCTATCGCAGCGTAGATTAAATTATAGGCTTAACCTCCTAACTAAATTTCATGAAAAACATTTCTCTGACGACGAAAAAAACATACAATTAACCCCCTCGTACTACGGCAGATTAGATCGCGCCAATAAAATTAGAGAGCTAGATTGTAGAACCGATAGGTATAAAATGTCATTTTTTCCGCGTACCATTCGGGACCATAACAGCTGTGATCGTCGTCATGAATAGTTCGAATTGTGACAATAGGCAGACAGAAAATCTTTCTCTTTATATTCTCTACGTTCTTATTTATGCTTGATGTAAATATTTATGTTCTTATTTATGCATGATATTTTGAATATGTAGTAGTAGTCTTTGTATCCCTTGCATGTTGGAACGATTGACGATAGAATGTTTCTTGGTAAGTAGATTTTTAATTGGAGCTTTGCATGTGTGGTACGCGGGTTTCAATGTAATTTCGGTGTTCTACCGTATCATTCGTGCCTGCCTGGTGTGGAAGCACCCCCTGCCACACACCCTTTGGGTGGCTTGCAGGGTATGCCGTGGATGTAGATGTAGATATATTTAGAATAGAAGAATCACATATATTTGGCATATACTAACGCACGATGTGTTTGTGAAGAATATAATGAGAGAAAATTATATTCTTCAAAAACTACATAATAAAAGAAAATTAGAGGAAAATGTAAAGAAATTATAATAAAAGAAAATTAATGGGGAAAGTTGCAAAAGAGGATGATCTAGATATAAACAAAGAGACCAAATAAATACGAATTAACCTACGAACCAGGTAGAGATTGAGAGAACTAGTATTAGAGAGGGAAGGATGAGGGGATGCAGTTAGCCAATCTTAGGATTGAACGACCAGTGATGATTAAGGTATGAGAATGAAGCGATTCCTGGCATCATAGATTTTGAATTCCATGGAAATACTTATTGAAATTGTTTTAATGATCCATGGCTCACAATTTCTCTGCTCTTTATCCGCATTTAAATTCGGCATCTCGCTGTAATCCCGCAATTACCAGGATTGAATACCCTGTTATGTGCTCGCTGAACTGCGTGCGCTGCCACTTTACTGTAGTCATCCGCCAGCTATTTTTGAAAGTCACATTTTAAAAAATAACTGTACAGGATCGGCAAATGATTTTTTAACGAAGAACTTGGTGCATTTTTTTGCCTACTGTTTATCAGCATCATGCCCTTGGGGAAATAGTGGCATGGTTTCTCGTAGTCTCCCTCAGAAATTTTTGACGCCATTTTTGACGCGGGTTTCAATGTAGATGTAGATGGAGATGAATTCACGCGAAGATCAAAATTTTTACTGAGCGTTTATCTGTTCTCGCACGTGGTCCTTGAATAACACCAATTCTCTCAAAATAATACTAAGAAGGTAATCTCACTTATCTCGTCGAGGAATTGGTATTTGGGGCCAATCCGAATTCTCTCCATTACCAAACAAAACGCCGTATGAAATTCCTATTTTCGCCGATAGAACTAAAATTTTTGCACATGATTACAGTAACATTACACAGAAACAGAGGGGGATAAAGGTTGTGGTAACCACTCCATTGTTCCATTACCAATAGCCTGTTGCGGAGCGTTATGACGCATTTTATAACCCACACATTACCACCGATCATTCTTACGCAATAATCTAAAAAGACATACGTCTTCGATTTGCGATGGAAGTGCAAGAAACCAGCAATTCATGCTTTTCGCTTGACCGATATTTCATCAGTCCAACAGTGTACAACAAACAACAAGTCAAATGTCCTAGTACGCAGCACAAACAATGACTGCGCATTCCACCGTACTCTGTATTAGTGCACTCGATCTATACTCTAATATAATTGATGCCTTGAGCACTAATGAGCAGCCGGCTAAAAATTATTCGACCCACACCAAGAGAGAGACAAGAGCGAATATTACAGGGTTATAAGGACAGCAATCAAGATTTCAAGGACTTCAGGGCCCAGACACAATTTCGTAGCAACGAGTCCTTACGCAACCAAGTCCCGACGTACGCGCGCGATTTAACTAACGCAATAATTACACTTTCGGCCCGAGCTCATCGAGTCCACGTATACACGGTAAAACAGCCGGTTGAAATGTGCGCTTCGGGAACGTAAATGTAAGGAAGCATCCGTTAGAATGAGAGATTTGGACGCTTGGCGCCGCGCCTGTCAGCCAGCCCCGAGAACCTTCATAAGAAGGGTACACAGAGGTTGCCACCACATGTCCGGAGGCGGATTGCTGGCGGCGTTGGCGTGACAGCGACCGAGCTTTCGTCGGCCATAACGCAGCAAGCCAAATACCGGCACCCGGAGAGCCATAGAGTCGCTATTCTTCTCCTTGGAGACCAGTGCTCGCGGTACTCAGCTCGCCCATTAACGACGCATATGTGGAAATAGATTAAGCTGTTAATACTCTATATAACCAGATCTCTAACGAAAAATAAATTATAATAAAACTTGACTAACTCGCTCAGATGATTTCCTAAGAGCAACAAAATTAATAAACCGTCCCGGTTCTTTGAGCAATTGGATTCTCGTCAGGGCTACATAAATTGAATTGGGAATGTTGCTCGGAAACTGCCATCAATCAAGCGAACTAGGAATAGAACACGATATTGGTTCAGTTGAGAAAAGATTTTTTTTAACTGGAATTGAAACCTGGGCATAATATAAGGGGCGCCGAATTTAATCTGCATTCTATCATAAATAATAGGCTTTTAATAGTTTTATCGAAAAAAATGCAACCCCTACAATCGAAAGGTAGGAGTAATTAGTTACCCAAATTAGACTGCATTTGACATATTTTCGGTGAATTTAACTGTTGGCATAAAATGGATTAACTGGCTGATCATTTATTGAAATTTAGTCACTACAATACCACTGGAAGTCCCTGGTAAGTGTCGGGTTTCATAGCCATCACGATGGCCGGAGACTCGGGAGGGGTCGCGTACATTTAATGGCCAAGTCCGACATCAATCCGAAATTAATTGATTATCACCAGCGCATCATCCGATACAATTCGTCTGAAGCCCCTTACATCTACAGCTACGTGATACCCTGCGAGCCACCATGAGGGTGTGTGCAGGGGGTGAAGATCAGCAAAGAATTTTTTAACGATGAAAAAAGAAGAACCTTAGAATGTATCACGCAGGTAAGTGTCACGATTTATTTGAACGGACTCTTGTTTCTAGCTCACGAGAAGGGACTCAATATACAAAAGAGAAAGCGACGTCGTCCAATTGTTATGTACGGCCTTGCACACGCGGTTTGCAGTCGTTATGATAAACATTCCGGGCGAAGAATTTCAATCGATAGTTATCCCACCATGAGAAATGAATGGGATAGCTCTCTGTCGATCTCTGACGGCCATTTCCCATGATACACTGCACAATCTAATGCATAAAAGAATGTAAATTGCAAATGCGTCGTGCAATGTGATGAATTTCTAGAATGCATGCGCAAATTCATGACGGACAGACGGGAACGTAGCCCTTACCCTAATTCCGTGCCCACGTTGTTGCAATTTTTGTACATCAAATTGAGTTATTAAGTTTATCGAGAAAACAGCCTAAATTACATGGATTCCTTCTAAATTAATGCTGGAATACGGTAGAACTATATATATTTTCTGTTACAACGAATTTCGACACCCTAATTCGTACCAGTGATGGCATTATTATGATTCTTCACCTCAATCGATCGGCACTACTCACAAAGGCAGAAATACTATCACTATAAATAAATATCGACAATAACATCACAATTTGAGTTCGTAAAATGGCCAATAGAATACATTTTAGTTTCATTGAACATCTAAATTTTATAGCAGATCCTTTAATCCCATGCTGTCATTGTAGGGCCAACTACACGCTCGGCTATATAGCTTCAGCTGAGTTCAAACTCGCCAATCTGTACCCAAATCCCGAAATTTATGGGGGGGAGGGGCTCTATGAAGGGCTTCTAAACTCGTTAGGTATTATGAGGATGCGGATATGGGTATTTTTCTTAGCCACATGTTTAGGGTAGACAAAATACCCTAAATCAATACACACAAAACAGATAAGTTGTCCATGGTGTAATTAGCGATTCATATTGAGATAAGTATCAAGATGACACTTGTAAAAACAGAGCAATCACATTTAAATCACGACACTTCTGAGAGAAAAAGATTATTATTAGTTCGTAGCAATTCAGCCATACTACTTAAGACGTATTTCTACGCGTTTTCAGTCATTGATATTTTATTTAAGCGATTGGAGCACATAAATCAATGGGCTTGGCAAGTTATTGACGATATGTAGTTCTCCAGTTAATTTTTTTCATTAAAATTGCTGGGCATGTACATTAATTAGGCACTCAATCCTGATAAAATTTCGTACAAATGGTGACGACGCACAGCCATTTTGCAGAAAACTCTAAAATGTACATCCTAAGATGACGTCTCATGAATATAATCACCGGCAAAGTATTGACATTTATAAAAACTGATGTAATAATATTGATTTGAATGTTAAAAAATTACAATCCATCATTTTGTGGGATCGTCGAAAGTGGAGTTATGCCTATTCATTGTTCTCATTTTTCGCAGGTCCTTTATTTGCTTTGAGCTCATTGAATGGCAGCACTACTGGGATAGTTTGTACACATCTATATTGAACCACTCAGTAAAATGGTGGTCACTGACTACCAGTCCTTTTCCCGAAACGCGTTCAAGTACTGAATACAGGATCCAATCATCACACATACAGTCACTCCGAAACTCGGTCTGGGTCTCTGGGAAATGTAGCTATTATTTCCTTTTAGGCAATGTTCTCACTGTTGCCAAAGCCTCGCCAGATGCAGTACACTCGACACAAATATCTCACAACCGCGAACAATATACCACGAGTGTACAGTCACATACACGGAAAACTACGACAGTGAGGCTACCCTAGGCTGCATTCAAGATCCGACAAAAGATACGGGGCCCCACCACTGTCCACTGTCCCTCGCTCATACAGAACCCTTTACCCTTTGTTTAGTTTATTGATCTTAGCGATGACGAGTATGAAGCTTGACTTTACCGTGGAATTTACAACTATAGTGCGGAAATAATTTCCACAGGACAATATTCACCAATCCACATATGAATCTACTCTCCGAATCTCTCCGTCAGCCTCCCTCAAATGTTTTTTAAAATTCACATGAAAACCCACTATTGGGCTGTATTTTATCTATTGTAAACGTTTAGCTAGTCCAGATAACATGATTTCCCTCTTAAGCATCGGCCAGTACAATCCTACCAGACACTACACATTCTTAATTCTAGTAACAACCACCAGCGAACAATATCATCGGAGGATACCATTCGTGACTAAGCATTAAAACTCCAACGCATTCAAAATGAAAGACCCATACACAATAAATAATGACAATACCAACTATGTTTAAATCCACAGTTCTTTATTGGCACACCTAGTTTCAACGCTACTACGTCATCTTCAGGTGAGGTTCAGGTACCTGAAGATGAAGCAGTAGCGTTGAAACTAGGTGTACCAATAAAGAACTCTGAGGATTTATACATAGTTGGTAATGTTATTATTTATTCAATAATGGACTTCCACATGGTGACGCCTGAAAGTATTGAATTGACCCATACACACTCTCATCAGTATGATTAGTTGGTAGAGACTTATTTTATCTGAGCAGTCAATACTGAATTCTCATTTTAAAAAACAGGCCTTAAACGGCAACTACCTCTCGAAAGCGATATAGTAATCCCTAGGAGTAAAAGAATTTAGCTTTTAGAGCGGTTTCACTGCCACAGACCTACAAGCAGTACTAATTCCTTCATTCTCTACTATTCTATATCTGTCACGATTTTTCCTTGTTGTCTCAATTTTTTTCAGTTGCCAAATACACAAGGTGTTGTGCTGGGGCGAAGACATAACGGAAAAAAAACTCGAGACAAAACTATTTTTACGGAAATCCTGAAAGGCTACCGCTGTTTCGTCTGCTAACCATACATTTACATATACAGAAACAAATGTTAACATGTTGGTTGGAAGATTAAAAATGTCAAACCGGAGAAGTATAGGACGAAGGGCCTTCCTCAAGAGAGGGTCAATGAATAAAATTAGGCAGATAATTCACACTGGAAAAAAACCCGACAGTTCCAGAGAACTGTATCGGGATCGCTAAAGATGAATTTAGATGCCAGTGGAATTTGTTACCAAAAATACAAAAACAGCTACTGGAAGAGAAATATCTCATCATTTTCGTCGTGTTAAAGGGCTATTTACCGTCGCCAACGGAGTCACAATGGAGATAATGACAGATACGCAGGGAAAAAGACCGATTAGCAATTTTATGAAGCCCGATAAACATGCAGCTGAGGAACATGATATGCAGACATCCCCCGGAGATCAACTATCTAGAATTCCGCCGCCCTATCAATGTCCGACTAAAGCACATGAAAGTAGTCTGATAAAGAAATGCATTAGGTTAATTATTTATGCATGAAAATTAAAAAATAAATAAATAATTTCTGGTGTCCAGGGTGTGTTAGAAACGTATTCCATCAATCATGATGTCAACATTCATGGGAATTTTTTTTTATAGGATTTGAAAAGAGTGGGAATTGTGATCCTGTGCTCTGGGTACAACTGATATTAGGTCGCCCGTTAGGAAGATAAGAATATTCCATCAGGTTTCAAAATATTTAAATCGCGACCAAAGATTATATCTCATTCTTTCACAAAAGGAAGCTTGCATATTCATCAGTTTTACGAATTAAAGCATTTCCTGCATATATTAAATCATTACTTTTCATTCGTCACTTTCAAAACTAATACATTTTCCAACAAAGATTACGCCCCCATTACATTCCCCATCCTTACTTATCTGCATTAATAAAAGCAATAAAATATTTGATCAAGAAGCATCAAATAACCGAAGAAGTAATGAAAGTGGCCTAGAAATGCCTAAAATTTAAATTTGAAATATTGTTCTAGTGTTAATGACGTGGCACAGCAATAGTACAACATGGATACTCATGTTTCCGAGAAAGCGTATTCTAGTTCATAAATGATAACAATAAGCACATGAAGGTTACCGAGCATCAAAAATATATGAAGGAGCGTGATTTTTACAAGTCTCTCTTATAAAGCCTTGTTGGAAGCAGTGAACTTACTACAGTGAAGTGACTACACAAAAAAACTGTTTACATTTCATGTGACCACATAAAAAGCATATGATCTCCACTTACCTCGTAAGGTGAAACCTGTAAAAGAAAATGCTGCCTTACAAACAGCGAGGTGATTATTATATAACAAGTTAAGCATGCAATGCAAAATGATGCTCCGTAACGTTCATTTTTCAAGCAATAATTTGATCCTTATATATTGGATCTATTATGGATTCTTTTCCTCCAGTTTCCTTTGTTCAGAGAAACTGACTGAAGTTAAACCTTCATGATAATTTATACACTAATGAGTACCCGATACCAAAGCTGTGCCGCGTAAAGATTTTAATAATCATATTTGACTTTTTCTAAAGCTTCCGAATCTAAGTTTAGCGTATCACGCGATATTTTGTGGAATTGAGGTACAGATTCCATGATCTCTCAATAAATGATTTTGTTCACTTTTCACAGAATTTCATTTAACGGACCAAGGTTTCGACATGAACTATATCATTTTCAAGGTACAATGTACACGTATTGCAAGCTTATATATATGCTTTTTTGGAAGGGCCGAGGGGGGGGGAGGAAATGGTGGAGTGGGGGGATGGAATGACGGAAAGGTATAGAGAAGTGACGTAATCATAGGGAAGGAGGGGTGAAGGTTTGTTTGGCACAGACTGGAATGACGTAAAGGTATAGAAAAGTGACGTAAACAGAGGGAAAGATGGGGGTGAAGGTTTGTTTGGAACAGGCTTTCACATTATGGATGAGTCAAGTAACAAAGGTAACAATGGTGATGACTGCTCAGGATACAAATAATCATTAACAACGGGTATATTTTTGTTTTAACATACTAACGTAATTTCGTACTTCTTCATAAAATCCAGTTTTTTCCCTTAACACTTTCCCATTTTAACTGATACCATTATCCCGAAGGATTCTTGTCATCATCACAAACATAAAATGTCGGCCTTTCATTCATTAATACACCGCCTGGTCTCTATTCCCAATGTCTAAAATCAATTTTGAGAAAGAGTTAGCAGTAATAAAATCAATTGCCATCCAAAATGGTTATAACATAGCTGTAATTGACAAGATGCTTAAAAGAAAGTCGAAGCAGCGCACGTTAAATTCTATTACGACAGCATTTTCAAAATTAGAGAGAACAGCTAAATCGTGGTGCAAAATACCATTTGTCAGACCGTTGTCCTATAAAATATCAAATACTTTCCCGAAGGGTGAGTTAAATATATCTTCTTACAACCGCGTGATAGTTGGGGAGATACTATTCACCTCTAAATATAAATATGACAACAAAGACCTGAGCGGAGTGTACAAATTATCCTGTGATACACCTAATTGTAGTGTCTTTTATATTGGGCGAAGTGGACGGGCAATCAATCCCCGGATAAATGAACATATTAAGTGCTGGAGCAAAGGGGACTCCAAGTCAAATTTTGCTAATCACCTCATAGATAATAACTAATGCATCAAATTAAAAGCTATCGTTCTACACATTCTATGTAAATGGAAAAAACTGGATTTTATGGAGCAGTACGATTTTATGTCAGAATGTAAAAACATAAATATACCAACTGTTAATGATTAATTGTATCCTGAATTCATTCATTCATCGCCGTTGTTATCTTTGTTACTTTACTCCTTCATTCGGTGAAAGCCTGTTCCAAACAAACCTTCACCCCCCTCCTCACCTCTGTTGACGTCACTTTCCTATATCTTTACGTCATTCCATCCTGTGCCTAACAAACCTTCACCCCTCCTCCACTCTGATTACGTCACTTCTCTATACTTTTTCGTTATTCCATCCCAACCCTCCACCAGTTCTCCCCCCCCCCCGACTCTTCACAAAAGCATATATATATATATATATATATATATATATATATATATATATATATATATATATATAAAAGCTGGCATTACGTGTACATTGTACATTGAAAATGACATAGGTCATGTAGTAACCTTGGTCGGTCAAATAAAATTAAGTGGAAAGTGAACAAAAACTTTTAATGTGAGGTCATGGCTTGAGAATCTCTTTACTCTCGATAATTTTCATTACAGTCATTTAAAAAGATTTTAGATGGCAATTGACTGTCACTTGTAAGAAAAGCCCACGAAGAGTTGAACGGTTTGGGGGGCAGAGGAATTTTGCGGGCGGGCTTAAATAAATAAACTTTGCATAGTCCATGTCTCTTGTCCTTCAACCCAACCACCACTTCCCCAAACTCCACCCTTTCTCGTGCTCGACTGAGAGTAAACATCAGCCCACCCCGAGGAGAGAATGTTATTTCCCTTCAATGAGAAAGCGTTCAAATCGATGGAGGGTGCGCGTCATAAATTTTTGGGTAACACAATGTTTATTCATTAAAGCACCTCACATTTTATTCGGCAACACATTTATACCACTTAACCGAAGGTTGACATAAATACTCATATTTCGCGCGCTGAAGCCCCTTTGGTATTAATATGAACAGAATTATTCTGGAAAAATTTGAAACCTAACGCTATGCGGAATGAGCGGCAGAATAACTTATATTCCGTCGCTTCAACGGTGTTTACTCTCAATATACCTCCCAAGTAAAAACAAGCGAAAACCACAGACCCGAATTTATAGCACAGGAAATTGAAGCAGTGTCCATCTACAGTGAAGAGTAATGTTATTCATGTGTTAAGTCAAGCAAGGGAAAAAATAGAAAAGTAACATATGGATGACATTTAAGAGTATTAAACAACCAAATTATAAAACAGCGTTCATTTAACAACCAAAATATTTCGAAAAAATAAAAAGATAACAGTTACGTCGCATATTAACACTTTTGATAGACGATGCCGATGTTTTAGGGCCTTGATCCCATAAAAATAGGGTTTTCATCAGTGTTAGAGATATTTCTTTTGAACTCATCACCATGTAATGACGGCCGATGAAAAGCTGTGATGTAGTAGTAGTTTGGAATTACTTCATTACCCGCAATCAAACTCTTTGAGGTCGGCCCCCGAATATTTAACGTGCAAGGTTTCAAAACAAACCATTAAAAGCGTATACTCGCGGTTTTGTTCGAAAAATAAACTCTTTTTTATTCATATGTAGTGTTATTGCTAAGAGCGCATGATTTTTAACATCCGTCCTAACTGCCTACGTCAATGACTAATATTACTTTACGCTGTCGATTTCAAGCATTGGTTATCATGAGGTTAAGAATATATCAAAGTATTCCCATCAGTATCCCTTGTCTCTTATCTCTTTTTCCATTATTACATTATCAACTGTTCGCCTGGAGAAATTTCCTCCTGGAGGATAACACACACTAGACCAAATACAGCTACCATTGAATAATACAAATTTTCATCACTACTCCAAACTACTAGCGACTTCATGGTGCAATGCTTCGTGATTCGGGGAATGCTCCTCATAATTTGAACTAATTATTCTTAGCAAACCTACATGCATACTTATTGTTCTGCCAGCGATATAGAGTGAGCATAATGCAAACTGTCAATATACTGGTAGAATTATTTTCATACATTTCCTAATTGTACATCGAGAAGTATAAAATCAACTGATATTCCACCAAACTTCACCATGGACAATATTGTGTTAACACAAGTTCTCTCTCTTCCATCTTCAATTGGGTCCCAATTTACAGAACCTAGTACATCTATGACGAGCGAATCACGCTTTCCTTTTAACTCAGTCTCTATTTCTCATGCTTCTCCGCATATATAACCAGCACGTTTTTCATAAACCTTTCATTAGATCTATTATTTTCCCAGTAATAGGCAGTTACACGCTTCTACAGCAGCAGTTCAATTCACCGACTAAGTTTTTTAGCAGGACGCCATTGCTAACTAACCTTTTACAAACCACTCACTAACCACTGAAACACAATAAATGAGTCAAATATAATCTAACCATGAGTCAAAGCTATAAAACAAAGATCGCTGACTGAAGGAACTACGTACACTCGCTGCTGTAGATATAAAAGGGAACGCATATAAATTAACGAATAGGTGAATGCAGACGACACCCGACTGATTATTAATGTGAATAAAACAAAAATATTAAACAGCCATTACCATCAAAAGCGTTTTCCATTCTGATTTCAATTCTTTCTTCATTTCAACGCTGATCCGATCTCTCAGAAAGTTTTGATCAGTCATTGACATGTTTCCAAAACGTAAAACAAAGTTGTCCCTCAGTTCTCTTCAGTAATAAAATCTAATTAACTACAATTTGCCAAATGATATTCAAATAGTCACCAAATACGAAGCCAATTACTACACCACTAATGGCTCGAAAATAGGGTACCAGAAGCGCGGACGCAAGTAATGGAAAACTATTCAACGTTACCAAAATTTGAACGCCTATTTACCAGTCACTATCCGAGTTCTTTGCTCACGGTGGTCCATGTCGCAAACTTTCTCGATTTCTGTTTCCATACTCATCCAGAAACATCAGGCATCTGAAGCAGTTTGATAGTTATATCCCCACACTGACAAGAAACAAGTACATGGCTATCAATCAAACCTGATTACCTTCTCCGTAGAAACATGTGAACTTAAAGAATATTTCACATCATCTTACTCAATTGTAAAAATTTTCGGAAAATTCAGGTCATTTTATTTAGTTAGAAATTATATATAATCTAGAACTGCAAAGCTATTTTCTGATTTGTATTATCTACGATCGCCCTATTTTCAAGATTTAACAATAAGAATACCATACGGCTATCAGAGGCTGTAACCATTTTATATTGCATTTTCGCTAACATTTGTTGACTTCATCCTTTTATACAGCCATGTTCTTCCAAAATCTCGATAAATAACACTTACATTTGGATTCCAAACGTTAATCTTTTTCACCTCCAGCCTCCATTTGGATATCTTATATCCACTTACAAAATACAACACCGCTTTATGGTTTTCGGAAACTAGAAAAGTGAACGTAAAAGCATGAGCTAAACACACAAATCCTGAATGCATCGCGTCAGGAAAATAACTAATTCCCATCGGCTAAAAGATAAAAATTTCATCCAACCCACAGCAAAAACATTCATTGCGTCCGCCAAACACGATTTTCAGGTATGGTCAGCAAACGGCCTTCGTGAGAATGGACATCCGCGTCTACGGCCCGCTGTTAAGTTCTCGTAAACGGACAGGAGCTAAATAACAAAAGAGCCGTGGAATCGGCCGCCCAATGACAGCTCAGAACGCACTCCATGGAAAACCCCAAACGCAGCACCCTGCTTTTTGAGAGAGGGGATAGAGAGAGGGTGGGAGGAGAAGGAGGAGGGAGCGGGAGGGAGTGAGTGGGTGGGCGGAGGACAGCAGGACCAACCGCCGGTGGCGGATCAAGAGGACTCGGGCGAAGAGAGCCAAACGAGTTGAATGGAAATGAACATTCACCTCCACTTCCAAGTACTGCGTCAGGCGATTTTGGCCACTGTTTTAACCCCCAATCTTCCTCCGCAAGCCAACGAAAGATTTCTTGAAACACCCTATCTCAAAACCAATCTTACGTTTGTTCCCGTAGTGTTTTGGTAGTTTTTAGGCAGAAAAAAGCTTTTCCATCTACGATATTTTATTGTTATCGTTATCCATGCTAGTGTTGAGCACCAGGAAATAGACTTTTCTTTTTATCCCCGAGGCGATGCATGTGCAATACTTCTTCCATTATAATAGCGTAGTCGACAGAAATGAAGCCAATTAGCTAAGACATTCAGTGCCGCATAGAGAAGTGAATTACATGAACGAAGAATCTATAAGTTGGCCTTTATTTCCACCAAATGATCGTCACAACGATGTTTGATTTTCGTTACCAATTTGCCAATTTCGTAGATTTAAATGAATAAAATTATTGACAAATTTTTATTGTACTCAAAACTAACTACGCGTATTTTTGCCGCCATGATTCCATCTCATTATCCGCAGTGATTACTTGCAAACATTTTACCATAATCACTAAATCTCAAATGTCCTACACTTTTTGCTGGGTTAGTTTCTGAAGTAGAAATAACAAGTCATCCTATGGCAGTGATTTCAGAACATATTTGACAGCCTCGTGAATCGCTATCGTTTTGGACATCGAAAAATATAATCACACTACTCTGTTGCCAACTTTTCAACGATAGTTTATTTATTTTTTTAATAAATATAGTCATGATTTAAAGCGTATAAGAAAATATTAGAGCTGCGAAAGAATTCGCAGCTTTCATAATCATCAAAGATAAGCAGGTGAATCTGTTCTTCCAGGTTCATTTCGTCTCATGATGTTAATCCTAAATTTTGAGATATGGACAGAAATTTCACCTATGTTATATTTGTGTTGCCGCAGCTGAAAAATGTTACATTAATACTCATTTACCACAACATCGCTTAAATGACTTTGATCCGCTTATTTATCATTCCCTTTGGTACTTTTTGCGTTCCTTGTAATATATTATCCACATACAATTTAGGGACCTTAAATTGCTAAGCACGGTCGTATTTACGTGGTAAAGAGAATTTTTCTTCCGAATAATTTTATAACGGGCCTGAAGGGTATAAGGGTCCGGAAGGGTATAAGGGCCCGGAAAATAATCAAATTCCAATATGGGAGACAATTGGCAAGCAACGGCGGTAAAGCAGACTCATCAACGAGACGGATGAAATTTACCACGTGAATTTATTCAACATATACCATTAACACTCATGTTTGGATAATCACGGCCTTATGCCAATTTTATGGCACTGTGCAGGTGTATACACCAGTTCATCAACCTTGCCCCGGTAGCGGTGAGAATCATTTCATTAGATTAGAAAAGTGTATCAGAAATTGTTCTCAATATTAGAACTAACTTTATTGATGTTTAAGAACATGTTATGGTCGTTAAGCACCGAGTTGTATCGAATAACATGACAATGATAACCATACACTGATAATTGCGTCGGCTATCTCCAATCCATGATGGCCAATCAACTATGTCATATCTGCATCACCTTAGTCTCAACTATTGATCTTCTGCTTAAAAACGCTATTATAATGGATAAAGTATAATTAAGTGGTGGTGCATGGGGTATGCTGTCTAGGGAGGTAAATTAGCCATGTTTGCAGCGAGGGCAACCAAGAATCGTCATCCGACAACGATTTCCTTCAGCGATACAAATACGATCTCATGAGTAATTAAATGCTTAACGTAAGATTATCTTGAAACTCCCTGTCTAGAAAAATTTAAAAAAAGCGAAAAACATCAAATATTTGAGCGCAGTGGATGTCACCTCGCGCGGAAAACCATTTCCCCGATTCAGTTTCCGCCCGTGAGAGACGTGCAGGCGTCAATTCCGCGCGACAGATCGACGGCGCATCCAACGTGGCAAGAGAAGCCGGCTGACCCAAACCCGCCCTCGCTAGACCACTCAACGGAGCGACGGAAGCGATCGAAAAGAATTCACGCCGCTTATTGAGATCCCGTCGTGACTCACGACCTGTCACCTCTCCAGAATTCGAGACGAGAAAGAGGAAGTATAGCACCAAAAATCGAGAATTATTATTAGACAGCACACACCAAGAGTCAGTACTAGTTGATTTGATTACATTTAGGTTTTATCCCTAAAATTATTTTAAATATATAGTGTCCATTCAATTGAAAATTTATAAGTTTTATTACTATTGAAGACTCGCATTGTGTTTCTCTCCAAACACAATTTTCATATTCCGAAATATTAAAATACCAGTAACCTTTTTCAATTTCGAGAACTGTTTAAGCATCGAGGGCGAATGAAACTAGTCTCCTTTCATTCTTTGGAACGTCGGTTCAATTTCCTTTCCGTTCCATTCGCCTCTTTTCATAGGGAAGTTATCTTTTTCGGTTTTCCACCGCGTCACAAGCTCTTTCCTCAGTAGTTGTTGGAACTGGGTGACGTTGGAACAAATGGGAATCCACTCCAAGTTTAGCGCACACTTGGTCCGTTACGTGGATAACATTACAGGGGTTAGAATAAAATGACACATTCTTCACTCCAAGGCTATGTGAACGGTGTATGTCGTCCGCCAGGAAGAGCTTTACACACATACTCCCCCCTCTCTCTCTCTCTCTCTCTCTCTATACACATGCCCTGCCAGACGTCTCCCACGGCTCTCTCCGTGGTAGAAAGGAGGACAGGAAGAGAGAGAAATAGAAGATAGAATAAGGTAGAGGGGGAGAGGGAGCGTAAGAGACCTTCCCACGGAAAGTCGATCTAAAATTCATGCGGACGAAGTAGCCTTTGCTTATTCAGCGGCTGGAACTTAACAGGGGACTGTCAATGCGCAGATAACGCGAGTGTGGGCTGGATCGGCCGGCGGTGGGGTCGGGGGGCTTGTGTTTACGTTGCGAGGACGGCGGAGGCGGGGGAGGGGGTGGGTGCGCTGGAAAGCAGGCGGCCAAGGGAGACGAAACCCTTCCCCACCCACTCGCCCCGCTGTCACTTGGGACGCTCCGCGCACCCCACCTCCCCCCGTTCCACCGCCACGACGGCCCCCTCACACAGCACTCTCTCACACTGAATCCCCCCCCCACCTCAGCTCCCCTCCCCGTGAGCCCCCGCGGTGGGAAGGGTCAATCAGCAATCAAACCAGAATATTCCCTTCTTTCTTCCTCTCCAGCGCCGCCAAACCCCTTTTTCCCGCCCCTCCCTCAAAAGGATTCGATTAATATTTCACTCTCGATATATGCGGGGGCCGCCGGCGTTTCTTCAAGCTTTGACCGAGTGCCCACCCGTCGGAATGGAGGCGTTATATTTTTTAAGAATTCACGGAGTCAACATGGTGTCGGGGGAGGGGGTGGGCGGTTAAGAGGGGGGGGGGCCGAGAGCGTCGGCCGGGGACTTCATTGACCATTCCCTCTGAGGCGAAAGAAACTGGAATAATGCGACAGAATGCAATCATATGCTTCCCCCGCGCCGGGAAAGCCTCACCCGCTTTCGTCGTCGGCTGAGCACCTGAAATTCTGAAATGCATCCTTCACTCGATGACAAACGGCTTACGCCTGTTTCACGCTGGGGAGAGTTTTCTCGAATTATTCGATAAAACGTTACGAAAAAGGGACATTTCAAGCTGAACTGCTCAGGCCCAGGATAAATATTCTGGGCGAACCTGTGTTTTAGAAAAATTCTTCCAACAAAACACAGCTCTTTCTCACGACAAAGGTAGTCGCGGAACTGGGTTTTACGAAACTTTGCTATCCTCAGTGTAGCGGAGCTAAATTAATCGCAAGGAATACGCGAAGAGAGGACCTTGAAATGTTAAGTCCCTCGAAAGATGTAATGATCAACTCAACAGCACACGAATAAGGCCGAGAAAATATGCGAAAATTGTATTTCCATTAAAAGTTAGATGGATCTTCACAAAGTTAATAAGGTTCTATAAGTATATCACCGTTCTTAAGCACTAAGTTAAATAATTTTTTTCTGATTCTTTATGCGACAGGAGAAGTTCAAAAGCCAATACTGCAATTTCAAATTGGCAGGTTAATGAATATTAGCACAGATCTAATTATAAAATTCACTCAGGTCAAAAATATGCACAACTCGAGAATAATTTTTCTGAATATTTAAAAAATATTTTCAAGTTACTTCCAGTCAATACTGCAAACAGTACGCAGGCAGCCCAAATTCATTCAGACGTGTTGAACCTTTACGAATTCATCGTGAGTCAACCGCGAAATTAAACTGACAGACTTTGCTGCCGCAAGTGTGAGACCAGGGCGAGTAAAATAACGATGGAGTTTACTCGGACCAACAAAAGTTCACTCCAAAACACCTGATTGTGATGACTTACCTTTCATCCCTTAGAAATATATTGGAGATTACGTCAACACAAATAAGAATGAAAAAATAAGCAATTTAATGACAGAATACCGAAGGTAGAATATGAATTAGGAAATGTAGCACGTACACTCAGCCGGCGTAACCCTCACCACCAGAGATTGCTCAGAAAAAAGGGAGATAATGGAAACTTTGGTCAGCTGCCTTTCTCTCCTTGACTCCAGGGAATAATTCAATTCAATTCTACGCCATGGAGCCATTTCTAACTCGTCGATAAGGGAGGGTCTGAGTTGAGCGCACAGATGGATAATTATTCATTAATTAATACCATATAAGCTCACGCTCTCAGGCTCAGCATTCAGAGATAGAATATTCGTCATAATAATAAGACGAATCCAACCATTACTCAGGTAAAAACGTAGTGTAGGAATGTAAAGTCCTTCCTTTAAGCAACAAATGACAGTCACAGTAGTTTTTTTTTCATTTTTATGATTTACATTGGGTCCTAATTGCAGAGCTACAAAAAAGTTGAAGGATAGCTGTACCATTGCGAATATTTTCTGAGTGTTATAAAAAACTATTAATGAACATTGGAACATTAATATTTTATTCGCAAATACAAAGGTGAAAGTTAACCATAATGTTTGGCAAGATAAATTCTAAGAATGGAAATTGTCGACGTAAATTATTTCTGTGAGCACTTCTAGTAGTGCTCGATATCTGCAAAAGAAACCAATTATGTAACTTGTAACAAACATAGGGATGAAAATAGATACTCTTCGCACCAAGTTAAAAAATCACGTAATCACAATTTTAAAGAAAACAATGAAAAATCATTTTCAACGACGATAAAGCATAAGCATTTCTTAGAAGTTAAATGGATTTCATCCAGCTGTCTAGCCGCAAAAATTAGTTAAGCCGTTTGAATTTATTACTGATGGCATATGAAATATTGCTCTGTATTTTGTTGATATTTCGTTATTCTTAAAAAATATTTGTCATGATCATTGGCCATTATTTTTAGCAGACAGGGAAAGTTTTAAATAAATTAAAGTTGAATCTGCAATATTAATCTATTATGATGAACATATCCCTTTCCTACCCAGTATTAACTCTTGTTCATTCTTATGTTTAATTGGTATTCTTGTGTGAGCACACATCTTCTGATAATGACCAAATATTTTGAGTTCACCGATGAGAGACATACAGCGACATTTCCTCAAGCATATTCACCACATAAATCGCTCCTCACGTGCTGCAATTCAAAAATGGTTTCCAAGCAACACGAGAAAGAGCGACACGCCATAGAAGTATCACATTTGAACCCAATGGTACGGCATGCATAAAGTATTTTCATTAACCTAGGGAAAACTGATATGGAAGAGGTGGGAGGGGGAGCTTGGAGGGGCATTAATGGATGTAACATGCAGAAACAAACAGGCATTATTCAAAACCGCTGACACGCGAGAGTAAACTTACAACATTGGGAGGCAGTTGATTGGACACTATGAGCTCCTCACTAGGCTATTTCCATGAAATCTCGATTCCAAATACATCGCTAGAGCATTCTCGTTAATTTTTCGCTATTCCCAGAGATGCTTGTTATTACGTGCGAAATCTTGTTTAATAGTTTTAAATGAGTCGCCGGTATTCAAATTTAAGTGTCTCAAATATATATCTGAATATCACGCACCAAATTCAGAATAATAAACGAAATTACTTGAGAAGCATCAAAACTCACAGTGAAACTTATTAACGTGTACGATACTTCTCATTTTGTTTGTAGGACTTTCACTAAGTTAATATTTCAGCCCGAGAGAGTAGGTACCATATGGACAATAATACTTTTATAACACATTTTCAAAAAAAATTATGCACGAGACGAAATTTAAAAAAATAAGCCAAGGAAAAATCTGTTAATACACTTCGCGCAAAGGCTGCGGTGATGGGGAGCCTTATTATGCCTGCCCTAACCTGAGAGAGAAGAGGATACCTTATTTAATAAGCATCTTTACTGCTGAAGGGCGTCAACGTGAATGCTGCTCAGAGACATGACTATATTATCAATTTAAGTGTATTTTAAATCAAATAAACCAAATAAAACTAAAAAATCAAGCTGAATCAGTCCACTGCTGGCACATGTTACATATATCAAAATGACTGAACCTAGAGTATAAAAACTAACCACCATTTATGGCAGCTTATAACGATTAACTTTTCATATTTTCATAAGGATTACAATCTTAATAATGACTTGTGCTTAATGCTCAAAAATTTTTTTAATATTTACACTCAATTTTATCAATTCAAAGACAAAATGTCTTCCTAGTAGTTACATTTGCTAATCTTATGGAACCCATCATTTCATCACACTTGACAACAAGGGACGGACTTCAAAGACGAATATATCCGGATCATTTTTTTCAAAAGCTACAATAAAAGCTCATTCGGTTTCTGAAGCGTCTGGCGAGGAATGGCGTGGGTAACTCTCTTCTGATTTCACACCTGCTTCGTAGACCAATCATAATAGCATACATAAATCCCTTGCTTTGATAATACTGCAAACAGGCGGGTACAAATGAATCACTTAAAAAAGTTTAGATGAAAATATGTAAAAAAAAAAGCCCTCGTACCATTTTTCCCTAATTCTTATGAACTATGACGACGAAAAGTGGATTTCAGAGTTTCTTAGGTAAGACTTAGATCAGATCTGAGTATTTCAATGAGATGAAGTGTAAAGAACTGAAATAACAACAACATAAAACAGGATTTTTTCAATGAAAGGCTGTGGTACAACTCTTCTGGTTTCTAAAAACATGTTTCAAATTACAAATTAATCAGATTTGGAATGTAGCGCAACAGCAAGAAGTATTACAACTGCAAACCGAAGTCTTAGCCCATTTTTTCCGACAATATCACGCAACTACAGGCACATACTAATTGAATAGTTAAGTGCAAAAATTACGATTGAAAATTATTTTTAAAGCATATTTAGAGGCAAAAAATAAACAATCCTTAACGTGCGACGGCTCATTTTTTGGGAATTTTTCCCTCACTGAACTACCTAGATCTGATCCACAGTTTTCTGTAAAAATACAGAAAACCACGTTTCGGTACTTATGACCAGAGTTCAGAAAAAAGCAGGGAAAAATGTTACGCCGGTGTTCTATTTATTTTCACATAAATCTCGCCCTTTCTATGATTCATCTATCAACTTCCTGAGTACAATAAAGTTGAATGACAGTTAATTCAAATTGGGGAAGTTGATAAGATGCATGATGATAACAAACTTCGAACTTTTACTGGCTTTTATTTTGTACACTTTGCACTACAACCTGTTTCGACGTCTGTCACATGTCATTTTCAAATGGTAGAGTACATTACTACTTGACTTGGTGCACTGCTTGAAAACTACAAGAAAATAATGCCAAAACCGGTTGTTTATAAACATTGTTCCATAAACACCGTATCTGTTGATGTTTTCAATTACTTGTTTTCGTTACTTCCTTTAGTTTTATTCCAGCCAATGTATAAGGCCTTGGCGCTGATTTTGGTGCTAAAATAAATATATTTAAATAAATAAAATAAAAGTGTTGAAAAGTACCAAGCTTATTTTAACCACTCATCAAATCAACTTCCACAAAGTGCATTAATCTACATTTTTAGAAGTTAGTTAAAATGAAACGAAAAAAAAAAAACTGGAAAACAACGAAAATTTTATTCATCTTGTACCTGTATACAATTTTGTCACGTCCGAATACTATAATGATTGGCTAGTCGAGCTACGGGCTAAATTCACGACCGAAGAACTCGGAGAAGAGGAGGGATAAGAAAGGAGGAGAGAGAGATAAGGAGAGGGCCTGCTGTGCAGCCCCGAAACAGGGGCGGCGGGGGCCCTCGGCCCACTTTGATCCCCGCCCACCCCACGACCACCACCGCACTCGCTCCCGGAAAACTCCCGCGGAGCAGAGAAAGCCTTCCCGAGGAGAGAAGCGGCGAGTGTCAGCTGAGCTCATTGTTTTCGTTCGGAGGGCGAGTGTGTGTGTCGTCGTCGTCCAGAGTGTTGCGAGATGGGACGGGGACGGAGAGAGGAGTGGGGGGCGCTGAGGAGAGAGAGAGAGGGGGGGCTGAAAACCCCCGAAAGTCCATCCTCACCCTATCGAAACCCACTCCACCGCCCCCGCCACTATCGAAAGCCTCTCTCCACCACCCTATCTCACCCGGTCACTTCGCTCGGACCCTGCACTAGGTCTCCGGCAGAGCTGCCGGCCACAGATAGCCAGGGTTCCCCCTTCTTCCCCCCCCCCCCAAGCTCGATACACTTCACCAAACCCTTCACCGAGCGACCCTAACCCTACCCCTGAGAGAAGGCATCCTCGCCGCCTCATTCCGAGAAAGTCGACGTGAGGCATCCAAAAACCTTCCCCCGGGCCACCCCCCTGCTTTTCCCATCAAACATTAGCCCAACGCCGGAGTTGGGTCGCCATATTTGAGAGGAGGACGGAGACTCTCCAATTGCAAGTTATCCCTTGCATCCGCAAACACCGCAGTGGAATCTTTTCGGGAATTCAACCGGGTGAGATTGGGAAAAAGTACAGACGTTTCAACGGACAACGATTACTCCTCCTTTCCGCAGTAATCTTCAAATTTTACCTTCCGACAAATTAGGAGTCACACGATACCCGGAATACAACCCGTCCGTACTTCAACTCAACGACAGTAACCCTGATGAAGATGTACGAGTAGTCTGTTGAAACGTTGGCAATTTTTAATAATTAAACCCGGCGGAATTCCCGAGACGACTTTACGCAAAACATTCGCTGGTAAAGTATTGAATCTTTTTAAAGTGAAGTAAAATGTTAGCGTAGCGTTTGGAAAAGAGAATCCACGCAATACACAGCTGACGCAAATGGGAAACATGAGCGGTGGAAAAGAGGATAATTTTATAAATATTATTTACTATTTAGTAAAGTAACGACAATTTTCACGTGAGAACAAAAATGAGTAATTAAGGGACGTGTTTCTCACCACTCCATGGTAATTTTAAAAAATAAAAAAAAAACACATTAAGAAAAATGGGCTAAATTAACATAAAGAAGACAAAGGAAAAGAAAAATAGCTTTAAAATATGCTTTGAAAATGACGTGAACCACTTCAAAGCATGGTTTCATTAATTAAATTGAGGAAATAAATGAAATCTTATTGGCATGTATACCAAAAATGATATCATTAAATTCGCTTTAAGTGACTATACAGCTTAAGGCTCCCGCTTAAGTCACTCGCTCACAACTGCGCGGCAAGGGAAGAGGTAGAAGTGGAGGACGCGACGGAAAAGACGGAAAGGTAACGATAAAGAATAAGGCAGGGGAACCAAACAACTTCGCAAACCAAGTAAGAAGCCAAAGCTATTAGGCTAGCGGCTAAAATCGCCTAAAACCATTGACTGCATTAGTGACTTGAGGTCTCATAATGAGATAGGTCGAAACGGGACGGTAGTTTATTGTGAGTCAACCCAATTCTCGAAGCCTAGTGTTGGTAGCAATTAGAAAGGTACCTCATTGAACAACCTTCCTCCTACGTTTCGCAGCACTCAAAGTTCGGAAGCCGATGTTCCCAAGTCGTTCAGTGAGCAGCGACAAGAACTTTTACTAGAGCTGTACCTTCAGTTCTAAGTCAGTGAATGCGATGAAAGAAGGGAGCGAACGACAGAGATCTCTTTGAAGTTCACGGCGATCCTAATGAATCTGGTGGGACGCCAAATGGGACCACGGCTAACCGAGTCCCACTCGACGGAAAAAAACAACTTCGCGTTTCTTAATTTCACAACGAATGATCCGCGCGGACGTGCCTCGCCCCGAGTAGAGAGGAAACGCGTGTGAGAGCCCAGTTTGCATTGACTGTACACGGCCGAAACCATATTACCTTGCTTCAGCACTCACACGGAATCGCACGCATCCGCACAAAGGCGAAGAAGGGGGAACCACACACGCTCGGACACGCGCTGCCCTGCAACACATTTGGGAAATTGCAATCGGCGGGTTGGAGGGAGGGGGGGAGTGAGGTGCGGAGAGGGGGGAGGTAAGGCGGAGGGGGAAGTAGGGGGAGGTGATATGGGAGAGTGAGTGGGGGGGGGCGGTAGGGGAGCGCGCTTTGGAGGGGAAGTGGCCCTGGGTTGAATAAGGTAGAAGGTATACGTCATCAGCGGGTTAGCTAAGGGTGGGGAGGGGTCATTGGGATTATTCCACGGTTTTCTTCGCCCCAGCACGTCAGGGGCGACCTCAGCTATACGTTCGCGAAGCATACGCACGATAAAAATACGACAAAAGCTCTTCTTCTTCGAACGATCACCTTTGGAGCTCACGTATTCATTAGCGCATGTAAGAGTTCCAGGCGTTATTGGTGGAAATATTCGATCTTTGTAATGGCAATAATAAAAATCCGAAGCCAGTGTCCATACACATTTAATCTGCACCGTCACTGGTTTCAAGACTTAGTGTCACTTTCAAAGTGAATTAAAGGTGTGAGAATCTGCCGTCAGTACAAATTCAGGTTTAAATTGATGACAAAACTTTCTAGATCCGAACGCAGCAATTTATTTCACACCCTTGAGTTTACTGCCTGCTGAAATGAGGCAGTTAAGCATCGAAATATTTTGATACCCCCCGGAGAAAATGGTATCCTGCCGAACGAGCTGTTGGAGACCACAATCAACGGGAATGTTCATCCAAGGTTACAGTGGAAAGTTTCCGCCTTACTACGAGGCAGTCCAAAACGTTCTAATTGATGACCAAAATCTATTAAGGTCCAATTTTCTGCAATGATTCCCTCGCTTGGCAGACTTTCGAATCCTCATGTAAGAAATGTCTGCGTAAATCATAGAGAAAGAACGCCTATACAGCCGATGGGCAACTTTAATATTTTACTCCAGCTTAAACACATTCAATACTTTGAATTAACTGTCTATGAAAAGGTGGCAATCAGAATCGCAACATTTCGTTACCCTCAGGAAAAAATGATATCAACGCCGAATTAGCTTTGAGAAACACCTATCACCGGGAATTTTCGTCCTGGGATACTGCGCAAACCTCCCGTCGTATTAAGGAGGTAGCCCAAAATGTTCTAATTGACCAAAATCTATCAAGGTCTAATTTTTAGAAACTTATCCTCATAGTCCGACATTCCTTCAACTGTCCCCTCGCTTGGCAGGCCTTCGATTCCTCTAGTAAGCAATGTCTGCGTATATCATTGAGAAAGAACGCCTCAATTGCTCATGGACAACTATCATACTTTCCTCTCGTTTTAACACTTTCAATACTCTGAATTAATAGTCCGTGAAAACGTTGGATATTTCCATAATCCCAGGAAAAAAGGGAAGGAAGGCCAAATTAGTCATGAAAAACACCATTCGCCGGGAATTTTCATCCTAGGATACTATGCAAAGCTTCCATCGCACTAGGATGCAACCCAAAATGATCAAATTGATGAGCAAATCCATCAAGGTCTAATTTTTTTTAAACTTTTCTCTATAGTCCTATATTTTTTTCCACTGTCCCCTAGCTTCACAGACCTCTTGTAAAATATTTCTGCACAGGCCATCGTGAAAAAGCGCCTCTATAGGCCGATGGGATACTCTCCAGCCAAGCCAAACACTCACCGCTTACCGCCCACTCCCCCACCCTCTTGCCACACACCACCTTTCGTCTTTTACTACTCTGAGGTCGGCACGCCACAATACGGCCACCCGCTTCCCTCCCTCCCTCCCCCCCCGCCGCCCTAACTCCCCCCACCCCACCAAATCGCCGAATACAACCTCAACAAACCACGTCTCCATGGTAACATTCACAACAGTGCGAAGGGAAAGGGTAGGAGAGATGAGGGGCGTGGGCGGAGTGGAAGGGAGTCAAGAGAAGAATGCCGGGAAGGGTGAAGGAGGCCGGGGGCGGGAAATATGGAAAGAAGGGACGCGTGGGGTGAGAGAGGAGGGGGGATTGGGGTGGGGCGGGTAGGAGATGGGAGGGAAGCGGAGGTGGGGTGGGAGAGGGTGAGCGTTAGGGAAAACAAGAACGGTTAATTCTCGCCATGAATCAGGCGTTGAAGGGGCGAGAAAAGCAAAATGGCGCTCGAGTGGAGAAACCACAAACGGACTCAGTGAGATACCGGTCAAATGCCCTTCATTCGCTTAGCTGGGGGAGGGGGGGAGGACCCGGACGAATGCCCACCTCTCTCGCGAAACCCGCGGCTAAAGAGGGTACGGGATTGTCTTTCGACTGATTCGCGACATGGGCTATGGATTGGGAGATGAAAAGCAAAGAGTGGGGAAGGGGGGAGGAAATAAAAAGGGCGAAACCCGAAGAGCTGCCGGTGGCGAAGCTATCGGCGAAGGCCGGCTCTTGATCCCCCGGTTTGCCGTCGCAAGGCAACACGAACGCGGTCATCAAGCTGATTAACCAGCATATAAAGAGACTTCGGGACGGACGATCAAAAGAAATCCCCCGAAGTCATTTAGCTAAAATGCTCAGCGAGGACTAATCGTTGTGCCGAGCGATGACAAACCCTCATGAGGCAAATGCTTCAAAGGCAGAGAGGCGAAAAATTTTATTTTACGAAAAGAAATCCCAAAACCTCACTTTAACTTCGGGGCTCATCTTCCCTGGTTATTTTTTTCATTACATTTGCGACCAATGCAAGGCGCGTCCACTTTCATCTCCACTCTCGACTAATGGCACAAACTATCGGATTTAAGCCTGCCTAGCGGTCTTCTGAACTCATCAGCGGATTATAATTCAATTACCCACCTCAACCAAATGTTTCTCCATTGCTAAAGCTTGATCTCCGAAACAAAAACACATTTAGATGGAATTTAATTGGTGACGGTTAAGTTGTGCAAGGATTTTAAGTCGGCCTGCGAGCGACCACATCGGGGAGACCCGCGTCCGGCTGTCGCAATTCCATATGGCTCAGTTTTTCCCGCAGAAGGTTGCCGAAATGCGTGTAGCGCCCAAGATCTCTTAAAAACCCCACCAATAATCTAATCTGAGGCCGACTTTCCTCTCCCAACCGACACCAAATCCCCCCCAACCACGAACAATTTTACGACTTGTACCCGCACGACCTGTCATTGGGTCGCGTGACGCTTGAGACGGGCGTTCGAATACCCGGTTCCGAAAAACCAATCAATGACCACTGGTGTCACTTCTCGGAATTTATTCATGAATTATGAATGCAGCTTGAGATTTCACCGAGAGGTGTTCATTTGCATACCCTAGGCACATTTCACGCTAAACATGGGAAATGCTCATCAAATTCATGCGGATGCCTGAGCCAAAAAGTAGAAAAAGAGAATGCAGAGAGAAATGAGCGGGGGAGACTGTGAACTTGGCAGAGGGGAAAAGCTTGGGAATTGAGTTAGGGACGTGAACGGAGTATTGACTTCTTATGGGGAGGCTCAGGGTTCGATTCCATCGATGGTGGAAAACGTCCGTCGGAATTCCGAACCCTACACGAGTGTTACGTGGAGAGCCCTTCAAGGACAGTGCTCCACCCGTTGGATGGGACGATAAACTGCAGTCCCATTTGGCAGCTTTCATTAAGGCTTTAGACTGACGCCGAGTTTTCCTCCAATCTCCCTCCAGTCTCCATCATATCCTGTCCTCAATAACACAAACGACCCTAGTTTTCTATCACCTCTCCAGTAATTGGGAGAGGCAAAGTAGGCAGATACGAACAACTCTACTAAACCATTACGAAATACTCAAAGTATGGCTTTGGGGCGAAATGTATTTTTCAAAGAAAGAGCCAAAGTACAACACAGTTTGGCAAGATATGAGTCACTGGATTTCACATGCTAACCTTATACATAACAGGTCAATCTAACCTGCTCACAATATTCCATATCACGAAAGAACTTCCCCCTCCAAGGATTCAAATAATATACAAGCAAGTTACTAACTGGACGACTTCAAAACGGAGTTTCGGTATAAACAATCATGCAAAGGGCACGAGACAATCGAGTTACGGGTTCACTGGATTTTTAGATTCCAGATGCATTCGTGATTGATTCACGTGGGGCAATTGCTTGAAGATGAAATTCACATATTGCATGACCACGCTGAGATTTCAACTATTTGGCGCTACCGTCTACCAGAAGCATTCATCATTCATGCCTGCGGGGTGTGTAACTGGCCGAGTGTAGGTACGAGCCCCACATCGCATGACCACAGCGGCCAGGGTTCGATCATTCTCCGGATAAATCACTTGAGAAAAAATTGATCCAGAGAAATACCAAAGGCACTCGTTTTGCCCTCTAGAGTCTCTCGTGGAGTTGATTGAAATAGACCGCAAACAATATGGCGCATTTAGTATGGTGGAACAAGTTGGCACCTACTCCAATGCGCGTAAGAAATCCAGATTTCCATGCTTGAGATTGAAGGGATACAGTCTATAAGCTACGACCTCGAATTTTAAACTCGTATTAATCTGCGCCGCTGTTCCGGTATCCGAATACTGACAATTGCCAACAATTCTCTTGTGAATCAACAAGTGCCAACCAGCCTCAGCTTTATAGTTTACGAATTCAACCTTCAAAACAGTATTGAGACCCACGATATATAATTTCACTGGAAAGCCTCAGTAGTAAAACTAATTTGGTGAACTATTGCAGAGGTTTGTGGTTAAAAGCCACCTCCGCCGAAGGAACGAAATTTATATTATCAATGTAGTATAAATTATAATTAAAATATTATAATAAAAATAAATTATATTAATTGATAGCCGTAAATCAATATTTGTGGACAGTCTTAAAGAATATAATCCTCTTTCTGGACACGAAAGGTGATAAGGAAAACTTTACCATGGAATAATAATTAGTATTAAGGTTTGCTATGAACTCAACATTGGTTGAGTATCCAAAAGCAACAGTGCTAGGGAGAAAAATATTTTTTAACATTTTAGTTATTATATCTGTGGATTTGCACACCATGTGACATAATCTATTCCGGTTCTGAACCGAAAACAACAAGTACAGTATGAAAGGGTTACATCCGGTTTTACCTTACGTAATGGTATTGCTGTTTTAAAAGAATAAGAATCGCGAATAAACTCGTGTCATGAACATAAACTAATTATCATGAAGTTTACAGTTATTCATTGTACGACATTATAGTTCCTGATAAATTATTTCCATTCACGTAATGAATAGTAGTTTTCTCGCATTCAAATATTAGGATATCTAGAATGTTCAAATACCTCGAATATTTTATCACTGAAATAGATAGTTATTTATTAAATATTACTCTGCTTTATTTTTGATCATCTGCTTAAATAAAAATCTGTTAATCAATATAAACCAAGAAGTTTACTCTTTTTTTCAAATTTACGCTCGCTTCATAAATATTCAAATCCGGTTCCATTACATTCGCCTAGAACTCATATAATCATAAAATGGGGAAAATATCCATTCAGAATAACTAATGGCATACTTCTGTTGAGGACGGACGACGCTAGATTTGCACATTTCAAGCCATGCTCCAAGATACGTCGACAAAATGATATATTCGCACAAATGTCACCCCAGTTTCAACCTCCAAATGCCTTATTTCAACTGGTCTTTCCTTTCGCCTTGTTGGTTTCTCCAACACCATCCTGGTCTCACCCACTATTTCCACTTTCCCCTCCCTCCCAATTTGCTCTCGACTCGCTCATAGATCGTCTTCATGGCCGACATCAGAGAATCACGGTAGTTTGTAATCCGAGCTAGTTTCTTACAGCTACCAAAAAAGTTCCTGGCGCAGACCTGCGTGGCAAGGATGGAAGGTAGAAGTGGAGTGGTTGAAGGGAAAGAGCAGAGAGTGAGTGAGTGAGGTAAGGGGACCAAACTACTTTGCGAAATAAGCTTTCACACAAGGATCACACGCAGTTGTTTTAATCACCCATTCCTGTTACTGTACTAGGGACCCAATCATAAGGTCTCATTGTGAGACGAGTCGTAACGGGACGCCAGGTAAGTTGTGAATGAACTCAATTCTCGAAGCGCTTGTGCTCGCAGCAATTAGGAAGGCTCCACAAAGAACAACCTTACTCCCCATTTCGCAACTGTTGAACGTTCAGAAGCCCACGTCCCAAAATCGTTCAATACGCAGCGCCAGGGACGTTTACGAGAGGTTTACGTTACTAATTGCATGGCCGAATCATACGTGCACGAGAAGGGTCGCGCACAAAGTAACAAATTATCCCAGAGCGGTGGAGTAGGAGACTCGATCCTTCTCCCGTCAAACTATGCAAGCGAAAAGATAAAAAAAAAGAGGAGAGGAAAAAATTGCCACCCGCAATTATAAAACACTGCATTCAACGCGAACGCCAGGAGGTTGGGGGCTGAAGTAAGAGGGGGGGGGCAGGCTTCAACAGGTGAGAGGGGGGATGGTGGCTTATAAATTAACACACCCCCTCGCGCTTGCAAAGCCGTTTCTACGGCGCCCGGAAGAGCAAGCCGCCTCGCGGGAACCATCATAAGCGATCCCTCTCCTCGGGGCAACCCCCACCCTCATGCCTCCATTTGCACGGGAAGAAAGAAAACGTCGACACGGAGGGCGGGGGGGGGAGGTGGGGTGAGGGGGAGCGTGGAGGATTATGGGGCGGGATTCTGAGGGAGGAGTAGGGGAGAAGGACGAGCGACTTCTATATTGGTTTGTAATTGCGGTGCCCTCTGACCTTCGCCTCAACGACGGTAATCATCCCCTTCTCGCCAACCCAACGAGGTGATCTAATTAGAGAAAATGAACGATGTATCGAGGAGGGGGAAACCAGAAAAAAAACAATTGATGCCGTGACACTCTTACCTTCCGTAAATGACAAATGGCGTGCTACAGAGCAACCCACTTCTGCACTCACCACTTATTGCTGTCGGCAAAAAGGGAGCAAACCACTTGGTTTCGCACATTTTCTCCGCATTCGTCATACAGGTTTAGCAACGTGAGAGGCTACGTTCCTTAATGTGGGACATGATACTTCCAAAGCAAATAAAACATCGATATTATGGCTTCGTGGAGCAGGAGAAAATTTCGCAACGAAGGAAAACAGTATATTCGAAGACTACACGAGAAGAAAATTCAAGTGTAGGTACTTATATCATTAATATTTCTACTAAAATAAATAAAGGATCCAAAAAGCAACTGCATATCATGTAGTACTGGTACAGAAAACGTAATGATTTAATGTAGTGAGTGTAACAATAGGGAGGTTTAGGTGCTTAAGTGAGGGTAATAAAAAATTGATCCTAATGCAGACAAAATAAACCGTGGCAAAAATATGCATCTGCTGTGATAAGCCAACGTCAGCATTATTAAGTGTAAGAGGAGTGTAATAATATTGCGACTCTTCATTAGATTTGATACTCATTTATTCTGTCAACTACACCACTATTAAGCCGCGTTTCATGTCAGCAAAGATGGGAAACTAAAATGTGAAAACGACTCACGCGAGATACAATTTTATATTGGCCATATTGCGATGATACAAACACCGTTGAGGTTGAAATTGAAGGATTCGCAATTTCCAGAGCCCCGTCCTCACTGCACATCTAAGGATTTTACTCACTCAGACTGGCCCATCCCATCCGCCAATATTGAAAAGCAGGGAGAGTAGGGCAAAATATGACTGAACACCGTGAAAACCAACGTCGCGCTGACGTCAGCTATGGACAACACACACGTCCAGATCACGTTGGCTGGCAAATAACTCATGACTTACAAACACTGGCCATGACATTGACCAACATAATACAGGAATGAGAATAAAACATGAAAACCATGAGATCAAGTCTTTTTTTCATCACATTACAGTGACTGTAATAAAGACCGCTTCGCGAAACTGATTGTGAAATGACCACAATATACTGAGGAAAATTTTAATCGGGTACGGCCTGGGATTTATGCCGAGTACTACTGAAATAATATATTTATGTAAAAGTCAAGGCTGTACTGTGCAGGTGATGTACACGATGAAGAGGTTCAGGGGAGAGCATACGAATGGTTAGTGTTGAGGGATGCAATGAGACAGGAACCCCTTTTTCTTTTTTGAGTGTGTTCCTCTAAACGTTGCCGAGCACCTAAACGTTTACCAACGGTAAGAATCTATTCTACCTCAGAACATAGTCACGAAGCCAAAACTAAAATTCGACTCGCATTTCTTTTGGATTTCCTAGACGAGTGAAAGGATAAAAAGAACAGGAGTTCCTCGAAGCATGAGGGTTATGTCGCCTAACAGTATTTACACCACTGTTGATTGCTCGAAAATGCCACGACAACTCTTCACCCGAAACTTCTCAAATTTGAATTTACAACCAGTCAAGAGTAATGTGACTCAAGATGGTACACAAAACGTAGTGTACATTGGCGAACAATTCCATACACTCGACATACACACAATTCCTCGATAGCCGTCCCAGACACATTTCCCGCCTGTCGAAACGACGGAAACCGACCGAATCGAGACCGAATGGCATAACGCGGACGCCTAGAGAGGAAGGAAGGATGCCACGAGAGGAAGGATGTATCGAGGGAAGGGACGCCTAGAAAGGAAGGGCGCCTGAAGAGAATGGACGCCAGCCACGGCGCTATTAATGAGAGCACAACGAGGACAGATAACTGCGGACCGATTGCTTGCTCGCAATGGTGAGCCCGTGCGAGTGATGCACGAGTTGCGGACTGCGGGCAGTGCAAAGCCATAGTGTGTCGGCTGAGAGAGAGGGTGGGGAACATGGTCTATAATTATACATTTCCGTACTTGAATTACATGGTCTGCAAGGAACCGAACAAAACTTTGGTTTATAAAAAAGGTTACGCTCTGAAAATAAAAGGTGTCAAAAATTACGCTAGGATAAGGTTGTTGGAGCAATTTTCGTTCATGAAAAGATTTGCGTGAAACTTTTGATACCAGGACTATTAATAATATGAATAGATAAAAGTAAAAAAAAATGCATAATCTTGATATTGTTTCTTGGCAATTTAATGCCATTTTAACACGAAACTGCATGAAGTGTGACTCTTATTTCGACATAATTATGCTACATATGCAGAAATTTTCCCCTTAACGAGAAATTTTGCGTTTCATATTATTACAATGGCGGCTAGCCAATATCAAGTCGCCATGTTGAATGAAAAACACGTACTTATATACGATCTTCGCTAAAATTACGAATTCCACGCCGTAAACTCAAGTCACAACAATGCTTTAATTAAAACGAAGATTTTAAAATACATTTCGTGAATTATTTATATTATTACATACATGGCAATTTCCACCGTAGGAAAAGGTGTATGCTAGTGAGGTGTGGTCAAAGAATTTTTTCCGCTTACATGAGAAGTTATAAAACCGAGCACTGATGGGCTCACCATTAGCGCTCCGGCCCCCTCAGTGTGAAATGCGTAAGGCGGAAACGAGGTAGTGGGTTGCGGTAAGCCGGAGCTTGAGCGGAACTACGTCACGACATTCTCTCGATGGTCATGGTCAAGCTTACGCCAAGGAAGCTGCGGGTAAAATTCCGAAGTATTATCCGCGATTCGCCTGCGGACTTTTACGCCTCATAAGCAGTTGACTGGCGACTAGCGCCTAGCATTCGGTTATCAGCTACTAAAAGCTCCATTCAAGATTAGTAGCTATAACCTGTGGGTAGACGATTTCCTGATAGTGGTTAAGTTGTTTCACGAGCGGTAAAGTACTTTTGTGCCTAGTTTCTCTTCGTGTGGATAAATTTTGAGCATAGAATCGAGAGTACTGCACAGTGCAATTGAATCATTTATAAGCCTCCTAGCATCAAGTGACTTTTTCAAATTCTGAAGCACATTTTTAAGGCCATTAATTCCAAGTTTCACGACTACACATAAGTTCATTCTCCGCGCCGAAGGCACTGACAACTGCGACCATCCAGGTGAGCAAAGCTTATCCTAACAGGTTAAATCATGAAATGAGCAGCTATAGCGAACGAGGTGAATATGACGGTGTAGTTGTAACGCTTGGGAAATAGAGACTCTTAATTACCATACCAAAACAGATTAAAAGTAAAGATTTTTAAAATTAGTCCTCTTACTATTATTTCATTTTTCAGGGGTTGCGTTTATTTTTTAACCCAATTCTATTTAGTTCATTCATTCTTCTGTTTCTTTCCCGTGATTTTATTCAAATTTCAACCAGATATCAGATACGACACAAAAGGGTGAACATTCTTCTCTCCATTTTATTTTTTCGGCCTACTCATGGACCGTAATTATAAACACTTCCAAGAACATACATGCCCAAAGACGACAGGAAAAACTTGTAATATAACAGAATAACATATTTGTACTTGTGTGAAAATTTGCTATCAATATCATGTACCGTGGAACACGGAGGGGTTTGAGGGAGAGAGGGGCGGACGGGAAGAGACGGTGAGAGATGTTGCCCCTCGGATTATCGCCAGCGAGTATAATGCGATCGAGGGCCTCCTCTCGGACCCCCCCCCCCCCCCCACTTCCCCCGCCACCACGTGCTCTCTCACTCCGCAAGGGTGCTTCGGCGCGCGTCGAAGAGCGGGATCCCCCACGAAATTCGTTTAGCGAGCCTTGAGCGCCCGCCCAGGTGTAACAAAAACCCTAAATTCACACACACGGAACGTTGTTTCACAGAGCAAACGTTTTCTACAGTGGGATCACTGGAGGACCAACCCCTCTCGCCTACACGGGACGCAAGCGGTAGGCAAAAACAAGTTTTGCACGACGTTTTTCCCGATTTTTTTCAACCGCTGAAGGAAAACACGACATTTCTGGAGTTACCACGCACAAATGAAAGACATTGCTGATGCACTCATAACGCAACAATAGGAAATTACTGGATATTAATTCGCAACAAAAGAATGCACGAAATAAACATCGATTCTACTCCTCCATGCGAGCGAACAAGATGCATGTTCCCTAGTAAAAATGTGGAAATGCCCTGCAAAGCTCCAAATTAATATTTTTCTAATGACCACAGTTATGGTTTCACATGTCAAATTGTAACAACTTACAAGTTTAAGGTGGATATAAACCCGTCAATATGCATATATTCGCTTGTTTTCATCCTTTTATCACTACACTGAATGCCATACAGTTACTGCGCTGCGTAGCCCCAGCGCGGCTGAGCTATCCCTCACAGGAGCAATATAGTCTTATTTGCTACTTTGTCCTTACCAAGGCTTTACTGCAAAAATACGGCTAAATATATCCATATTTTCCCTGTTTTGCACATTTCTCAGGGGGATTAATATTTTCTACTACTTTCGGAGCCGCAACCGACATTAATCATCATGGTGTTCTAGCGCACAGCACTAAAGGAGACCGGAGTCACCTGAATAATCGTGAATCGCCACTGAGTGATTTCATTTGATTATTTTAATGACTTTCCAACTAAGCCGAAAAGAATATTTTGGCCGCATTTCATGTAATAACATTTTTCAATACGATGAAAATCACCATGCATATATTAAAATAAATGATTCAAGCGTTATAATTTAAAATGTTCACCTTGATTACAGCATTGCTTTGACTTGGATTTACGAAATACGTTAGACGAAATTTAAGAGAAAATCAAACATGTAAATACGTGTTTTTTACCCAGCGTGACACCATGAAATTTGTTCGCCACCATTATGACAACACGAAACGTACAATTTCACGTTTTGGAGAAAGTCTCCACATGTTTAATCGAATTAATTTGAAGTGTATTTAAGATGCCATAAGGTTGTGTGATAAAATGGCATTGAATGGCCAAGAAACCACATCAGGAATATGAAATTTTTTCACTTCTATCTATTCATGTTACCAATAATTCCAAGAAGCGAATGTTTCACGCAGATCCGTGCATTAACGGAAGTTCCTCCTACCGACTTTAAGGAAGGGAAAAGGACTACGCATTGAGAAATCGCATCCCGTCCTCATCCTCGGATGTGGACGCGTTCGTCCCGGGGCTTCACGGACGGGGGACTCGCTGGGACGGGTGGAGTAGGGGGCGCCACGTCGAGCACAGGGCGCCCGAGACTGGCGGGCCTTCCGACGAGCGAGAGATGGCCCCCGGAGGAGGAAGAGACCGCACCCTTTCACGACTCCTCACCGTCATCCCTGCCGTCGGAACGGCCGAGGTGGTGGCAGGCGGGGGCTGGGGCGGCTCTCCGGGGCGCCGAGAACCCACTGCGCCCAGGGGGGTAATGCAAAGCAAACAAGGCCTAAAATAACAGTGACTGCCCCAGATATTTTACGCCGAAGACAAATATTTTGATGAATTTGCCCGCGGAGAGACAAGAGGGATGGTAACGGGAAGGGAGCGAGATGCTTATAAGTGGGAGGCAGGGGGCGGGGTGCGGATGAGGTGCGATGGAGGCGTTAACGGGGCGCGGCGGCGAATGCGAACCGCACACTTCGCTCACACGCCTGGAGTATCCACCCGCCGCGCCGCAAGAGGCGGATTATGGGAAGCGGTCTGTCCAGCGTCAAGATCAACCGTAGGAAACTCTTTCTTCGCCGGATGACCATAAAGGCCGCACAGAAAAAAAGAGCAAATCTCGAGTCACCGAGGGAACGACAACTGGTGCTCAATGGCACGCCCAATGACGCCGCATAAATCTCCAGCATCGATGGTAAATTTTCAGAGGGACACTTAATAGGTCTTCCTTTCGTGAAACAAGCAAGTAAAAACTAAATGCCCAAGTTACACCTCAGTATTTCACTGCGGAAGGAAAATGCATAAGGCGGTGGGAAGGCGAAAGTTCTGGGAGAAGTTTTAGTTTTGATGAGTGTGCCGACAGTACGGGAAAAGGCGTCATGGAGGACGAACGGGTCCTTTGGTTTGGGAGGGATCACTCGGGGCCAGAAATAAGGATATAGAGAGTCGCAATCGGTCTCAGCGAGAGGTGCCAATGGGATTTCAACGTCCCACCCGACACGAAATACCTCTATTAATTAGTTCTACATTGAGGTGCCATCCTAATGGCAACACAAGTAGGGTTCGGGAGGCCACTGCGAAAATCCTCCACTACTGGCAAGATTCGTAACCTCTAGATGGGAAGCCTCATGCTCCAACCCCCAACCCGATCCCAGTGAGCCTAATAACTGGGAGGCCAGGGGAGGAATATCTCCCTCAGCCGAGCTAGGTTATTTTCCGCTAATAACAGTACTTGAGCAGTGATACCGTGACAGCAGGTGACTAGTACTTTTGACGAGAGAGTGTCGATCGTTTTTCACTGAAGTTAGACATAGCATTTACAATATGATGGGTCAAATATACTGCTTAAATACGCTTGGATTATACCTCATATAAACACCATTTATTCTTTGTTACGTTACTAATTCCGATTTTATGGCGGTATCCATGTCCTGGCTAAGTAGTTTTTCAGTGAGTTCCTCAACAGAGAATACAGCCATTCTGAATATTACGGATATCGAGGGGCTTAAGTCAGCATGCATATTTTAAAATTAAACCAAGGAAGCGTGATGGTAAATAAGAGACTTGACTCGACCATATGATCACTGGCATTGTAAACAAAATATTCAGACATAGAGAAGATAATATTTACCCAAAGCGATTGAAAAGTATGTTCACATTTAAATTTGATATTGTACGTAAAGCACAAATTATATTTGACAGTGGAAATTAATACATCTTAAACTTATAATCCAGCGCACGGATTAAAACACGGAGGAATGCAGGTCTGAATTTATTATACGAGCTCATTATAGAACAGGATAATGATCTATGCTTTATAGACAATATAAATAACAATGAGTTTCTAACTCCATCGATGATGGAATATCGAACGAAGTCTTGATTCACTCCGAGTATTCATTTTTTTCGTAAATAAAAAAGTTATTTCTGCGACATTCCATGAATGCGTGCACACCCGCAAGAGAAAACTATCGGTATAGTGACGGAGAGGAGTGCGCATAGTGAGAGGCGGTCAAAGCAGTAACCCTCCTCCCCCGAGGACTGGTCAAGGGATATCCAAATAAGCCCTCACTTGAACTAATCCCGGACGGCGCTGTACACGTTCTGGGTTACGCTAATTTTCAATTCCACGCCAGGTTACGGGGCAGCTATAAGCCGATTTTACTTATGGCTACCCCAAGAAGCAAGCGGCTCGCAAGCAGCCGAGGGTCAAAAGGTTCCATTGGATAGATATGGTAATGCGAAGGGGCAGTCATTCGACGACGAGACTGTCGCAGGCACTGGCGGGTTGGGAGATAATCAACCCACAATACATCGACCTCTCCGCCTCCAGACCCCTTTATTAATGCCCCAGAAACAAAAGAGGCCGTCAGCCATCGCAGGAGGACTCGGGACCGACTTGGGACGGGGGCACACGAATTGAGCGGGCAGGACCGAAGGGAATGTTATCGGGAGGGTTCAATAACTCACCGCACTCCTCGGGAGATAATCGAGACGAAGGAAGTGGAAACAGTAGTCCGCGCAGCTCACCGAGGGAAGAGCATCATGAATCCGAAAATTGGTTTGCTTCACCTCACCACTCCGCTCCCCTCTTTAACTACTTCGTCCCAACGTAAGCCTTCATTTAGCCGCCATCCATAATGAGCTTGTAAGGTGGCCTTCTCCGGCAATTCTTTCGATCCCATTTTCATTTCAACATGTTTTTCAAGAGGTGAAAAGATAATGATTTCGCACTGTCCACATCATTATGACTTCGTAATAAATTTATTTCGATTACCAAGCAGTCATGATAAATTATATACACTCAACAGATTCAGACTTCACTTCGTGGAAATTTATAGCAACCGTGCTTAAAGAATACAGTTTTTGCTTTCCCACAGATTTTATTTAACTGGTACAGCGCGTTCCCGCCACCGCAAGTTGGTGAAACGCGTTGTCCAAGCTGAATAAAATCAGTGTAAAAGTACAACTTGTACTCTTCAAGCATGGATCCTAAACTATAGTGCCTGATAATGACTGCTTGACAATTAAAACGAGTGTTTTATCTAGTTATAACTAAGTGAACAGTACGAAATCACCTTTTTATCATTTTAAGATACTGTTCCACCCTATCGCCTCTAATATTGGCGAATTTACATTTTTCAAGGGGCAGTCAAGTCGCAAAATGTGTCCAATAAATTCGCTTCTTCTCCCTATCAGAGTTTCGAATGACGCTTTTCCTCTCTACCTCGCCCTCAGACTTCTCCGCAAGTGATCGTTTCCGCTCATTTGATCTTCATCATTCTTCGATGCCATCTCATCTCCATTGCATCGATTTTTTCCTGCTCCGCAGCTGTCAACGTCAAGGTCTCAGAGCCGTACAAAAGCATGCCCAAATGTATGTTCAAATGAAGTGTTTCTTTGCTTTAAAACTTGGGTTGCTCGCCGCCAGAAAAGACAATTTCCTCGAAGAATAACCTTTTTGCTTGGGCTGCCCACTCGCGGTGTGCTTATTGCTTCGTCCATACGAGCACCTGAGGTTATGAAGAATGTAAACGAGACGTAAATCTCTTCCTGCGAGGTATTCCCGGAAGAATGGCACGCAAGGAGGGGGGAGAGGCGGAAGGGACGTAGCATGCTTCCCCCCGCCCCTCTCGCCGCTATAATTCCTCCCCACCCATTGGACTGGGGGATGCCAAGGTTGGCCGCCCCCGGCCCACCCCCGGGGCCGCCCCGCGCACCCACACACCGCTGGACCCGCTCGGAGTATTATGCTCCGTCCGATCATCAGGTCGGGCGGGGATTACTGGGGATTATTTATCGGCGGGAGCAAACTGGGCGATGGGGAGGAAGGCTGACCGCCTTACCCGACCCACACAGGGGGGCAGCCGCCTTTCGAGGACAGCTCAGACCCCCAACCAACCACTCCCGTGACCGTTCTACCTCCACAACCCCCTCCTCCTCCCGCCTTCCCCTCCTCGACGCTCTTAATCTGACGCCATAAAATAAACCACCACTGCGACGCAGTGGAGATAAGAAACTAGATTTCCACGATTACGGAGCTGCAGACTATCGGATCCCATGGGATCGCTCCCGGGCGAAATTTCCTTATCGCCGCTTAATGAGAGCCGTAGAAAAATAATTTGTCGCCGGGTACGGCGATGTCGTGGTAGGGTATGGCGCTACTCCTGGATTCTAGTCAGCCCGTAGCGATAGCCCGTGAACGTTGAGACGTCCCTGGGTAATGAAGGCACGATCAATTACATCGCTATGGCTCTACTTGATTGAAATACTTAATAACCATTTTTAAGAGAAACTCTGGTACTTTTTTTTACACTCTTTTTCATTCACTCCGACCATAGTTTGTTGCCACCCACACTTCGCGTGAAGGGTAACGTATCTCATTTGTACCGTTAGCAAAGAGGCTGAAAGGATTTATGAACGGGAAAGAGCAGTGGAGTTACGGTCAACCGAAGGGATCCTTGATCAGTAGCCAATATAAATTTCTTTCGTACAATTTTCGCCCGAAACTGCAGCAGATAACGGCATTATAGCCCATTTGGTACTGAGTAGCTACCACTGACCACAGGATCTGACTCCCTGGCCCACAAGAGACGTCTCAGGGGATAACCAACGTGATGCAAACTGCTCGATGCTCAGGATCGGATCTTTCCGGAAAAACAAGGTTTTGCCAGGAAAAGGAACTTATCCCGTGCCGTGAACAGTGACGTTCAAATCGTACGGATATGAAGTTGACAAGACGAATAGCGGTCTAGCTTCACAAGATGATTGCATGCCTACGCAGTAGTCAGACATCCACAGAGCGAACAAAGTGCTAATTAATTCGGCGACACCTTCGTTTTGGCCCTTTTCTTACCTACTTTTTCTTCCCCCGCCATCACTTCAAGGCTATAGACCCAACCCACCCCGCAGCTCGCCTCTGATTTAAATTCGAGGTGATTAAAGTCGTGGAAGTATAAGATTGCTCCGCGAGCCGTATGGCTCAGTGTTTCCCATCACCCATGACAACAAACTGCGCGTCGAACAATTGTCACTAAAGAAAGCTGACCAAGAAGTAGAGTTACATTAGTCCACTTCCACACCTTATCTCCATTTCTTTCCTTGAAGTACCCCACGAGTGATTTCCGAAAGGATTACCTCTCCGAAAACAGCTGGGTCGCTCGCGTTCAGGTTATTGCAGCAATTTTCAGTTATGTAAAGATTTTCTCGTAACTTTGCAAACGTGTGATTGTTAGTAATATGGGCAGATAAAAAAGAAAACATTACGTACTACCGATTAGGTATCTTGGAAATTTAATGCTATTTTAAACGTAGTCATATGGAACATGGCACGTATTTCAAAAGAATTCGATTCTGTATGAAAAGACTTTACTTTAGACGCGAAAAAATGTTTTGCATTATTAAAACGATTGCCAACACATATCAACGTATCATTCCGAGTAAATAAACACGTATTCACACATGATTTACGGATTCTGCACCGTAACCCAAGTCAAACCAAGGTTTAAAATAAGACGAAATAATGCCAATACAATTGATGCATCATTTGTGCTACTACATGCAAGATAATTTCCACCGTGTTAACAGATGTAGTTAAGGGAAATAAGGGCCAAGTATTATTCTTTTGACTTGCTTGACAAATCCAGAAAAAGTGTGCTCTATGACTCACTATCAGGACACAGATTGATAGCTATGGAATCGGATGAACGAGGAAGACGAATATGATCCGGACAGGACGAGAGGAGGAGAAAAAAAGAAGAGAAAAGAAGACATAATTCTGTAAATCAAGAAAAATGCAGAAAAAATATTTTTGTACCTCAAGAAACCGAAGATCGTGGGAAAGAAAAATATGGGAAAAATTAATGAAATGAGTGACAGCGACGGAAGAGAAAACAATACATTTTATGCAATGCTCTGAACACAAATTTTGATGAAAAAATAGAACTCAAATTCATCGGGATAGTTAAAATTGTTTTTGAGACTAAATGGGATTAAATTTTCTTGATCACCCCTGAGTTAATGAAAAAAAGATATTTTTAATTCAATAAAGAGTATAACTCTGTTCGACTCTTGTTAGAGGGTGAACAGGGCATTTATAATTATTATTGCCTCGAGTGCGAGGACGTGTGCAACTCATGGCTGCGTGCCTCTACTTTCATTTGCACGCGCACGCGGCAGAGGGGATAAGAGCGATGACGGGCGTTGAGGTAAACGCGTGTGCATTGACACCTTCAACTGGTCTCCTTCGCCTCGGGGGCGGGATGAGAGGGCAAGGGGGAAGGAAGGAGGGATAGGGAGTGGAAGGAGGGGAGCAGGGGGTTTGAAGGAGTGGGGGGAAGAGGGAAAGGAATTGAAGGAGGAGGCCGGGGGGGAGGGGGGGAGGGGGGGCGTAGACAGATTACTACAACTGTCGACGACGACACACTACTCCGCACGAAGAGAGACGTTAAGTGATAAATGTTTTGACCAATTATAGTGGCTCTGGCCTATGCCAGTCCAAACCAATACTTAACTACACTTCTTTATTTATATAGTTTAAAAATCCAGCAGGAAAACTAGATTGGAAACCCGATTTTGTTTTCACCTCAGTTCATTAAACGCACTTCATAGATGCTGCATTTAAATTCAGAATAACCGGAATAAAATACCCTGAGGTCAGAGCCATTATATTATTTCCAATATCAAAACGAAATTATTTTAATTTTAACGCTAATTTATTCCTGGTTAACTGCTTTCGAAACCTACGAACCGTTTACTATATATGGACAAACACAGCCATGCTTTAGAAGGTGATAAGCACCCAGGCGAAATTCGAACTCGCCACCCTAGGGCTCACCGACAAGGTTCAAGGCTGAAACGATCGGAACGTAATCGACAGCTAATATGATTATTTGTATAAAACATTGACATTACGATAAAGTTAATTTTACATTTTGAATCTACACTTTGTGAAGATACACCGTTAACGAAATGTAGTTACTTCGAACAGCACGTCATAAAAATCCTTAAGAATTACTGGTTAGCCGCTCTAACCCCGATTGGAAAATATCATGGACGTGTACAAAAAATATCAACTTAAAACTGAGAAAAGGTAACATTCATTTGAGTATTGCAGCGGCTGATTGGTAGGTTTGTGGACAATTCTTATTCCAACGTCCAAATTTCCAGCACATCGTTCCGTCTGACCTCCTATACGTGGCCCGCGATTAGATCCCTCGTAAACCTGTCATATCCTCTTTCTCTTCTTACTTTGACCAACACGCCTATGCTCTTCCTCCTCCACGCTTCCTCAGCGTTATCCCGTCTATTACCATCTACAACATTCTCTCTCTTTTATAAAGTTCTACGTTCATTTCTTCTGCATCATCCGGAACTCCGCCAATAGCTTCCTCTCCTCTCTAACCATATCCAATATCTCCTCGTTCTTCCTTCTCTCCACCCAGCTCACACCCTCCATCCTTCTCCACATTCACATCTCAAACGTCTTAAATCTACGTATTTCCTCCCTTCGCAACCAAGACCAAAGACCAGCGCATTGATCCATATTAGAGCCACAAGATAAGAAATGAATATAAAATTAAAGAACTCAAAATTAAACGACGAATTTCGATCGTCTTGAAAAAAAAAAAACAAATTATATCCAATTATTTTTAAAATTTAATGATTCACTTCTTGTCGCATAATAAGTACGTTTTGATCATAAACGCTGTGACGTCTTGCAGTGTATTTGTGACGGTGCGATGTGAGGACTTCATCGGAGAGAACCAACGTGTCCAAGGATTCTGTCTCTTCACGAAGACCGCGGAATTTCCGCCCATTGATCTCAATGGAGTTTTCACCTCGCAGCATGGATAAATATCAGTACGTACGTCTACGTCTACGTAATACCCTGCGAGCCAACACGAGGGTGTGTGGCAGGGGGTGAAGATGGCCAAACATGAACTATTAACATGCAACTAGGATACGTAATACCACTCCAGAAAGGCTAATCTGTCCCTGCGTACGGCATTACAACGCGATGAAACAATATCGTTTGCAAGGACTTGCATAGCGCCGCGTGCGATCCTCCTTCCTTCGTTTCCACGGTCACGACTATATGATAAATAAGCGTTGAGAACGCTAAAATGGCGCGAGATTTGAAAAAAAAAACAATTTGATTTGTCAAGGTGTTACTCACTATATTACCATACGGCCGCGGCGCTATTACGTCGTGAGGAAACAGAATCGCACCCCAGTTTTGACACGCCAACGAAAGAGTCAATTTCTCCGATACGGTGCCCTAATAAAGTGGAGCCTCGTCCAACTTTTTTCCCTAGCATCACACCAACCATAATTCGATAGGAAGCGACCGCAAAAGATGGCCGTGCAGGTAGTCGAGGGGGCTGTGGAGGGTAGGAAGGACACGGGCCGCCGAGGAGGAGGGCGGGAGTGCACACACACGAGTGTGGGGGAGTGTCCGGGAGACGGCCCGCGTGGCGAAGAGAGGGTTTGGAAGTTCGACGGGCGGCAGGTGACAAGTGCGCGGAAACTCGAGGGGGCGGAGGCGCGGGGTCGAGGTAGGGGAAGGGCGGAAGAGGAAACGGCCACCGCGCCACCTCCCCGACCACTCGCGCTCGCCCCTTTCGAAACGACACACGCACACACGACGCGAGGGCACACAAAAGGGCACAAAAGGGCACATCGGGCGCACCCTAGACGGCTTCGAAAGGAGGAGGAGGAGAGGAGGGAGCGGTGGGGGCAGAGTGACTGAGAGACGAGCGAAGGACGACGGCGGCGCGCGAGCCCCACTCTCTCTTCTACCGAACTCTCCCTCCCTCTCCCGCCTCCCCCGCCCCCCTTAGGAGCATAAACACGGGGAACGGGAAATGAAAAAAAAACGTAAACGAAAAGAATACGAAAAAAAAACTCCCTCCACCGGTCTACAACTCTTGAGCAAGGAGGTGTGTGTGTTCGTGTGCGGGAGAGGGAGGGGATGGGAGAAGGAGCAGAGCGGCGGGGGCCGGTTTTTTCCTCTCCTCCCTCCCAGTCACTCTCGCGGCGGGGGCAGCGGAGGCGTCCTCAGCGGCGGCGGCGCGGAGGGGAGACGGGAGGAGGCGAGCGGGAGGGGCAGAATAAATGGTGCCCACGGGGTGAATCACACGCGTCACCATGGCAACACATAAACACACACTAATGGATGGGCCGTGGGGGCGGCGTGCCGGAAATGATATTAACACGGAGGAAGGGGTGGAAGGGAGGGTCGGGGGCGGGGGGGGGGGGGGTTGAAACCAATGGGGTTTGGGAGCGTAAAGGAAAGAAAGTTGGAGAGGGTTTGGGGGGCGGGTCGGGGGTGGCAGAGCACTGTGTGCCCGTGACACGGAAGGGGCGGGGGGTAGGGCGGGTAATTGGCGGAATGCGTTTTGCGGGTCGGAGGGGAATATGGAAGTCGACGCAAGCGACCCCCGAGGAAGGAGGGCGGAGAGGGTCCCGCCGAAGGCTTTTCCTCGCGAGCGCTCGCTTCTCTCCTCCGCGTGGTCTCTCGCGCGAGAGCACGACGTGGCGAAGTGAACTGGCCAATGAAGGCCGGGGATCGTCCCTCGCCTCTAACGAGCCATTTGACCACTCGCGGCAGGATTCGACCAAGGGAAACGGGCTCATACGGACCGGCAATTCAATTCAGATAAAGTTTATTTCCGCATATACAACAATACAGAAAGAAGAATAAAAGTTATGACAAATGTAAGCAACAACAGAATATGCGGACACCTCCATATGCTTCCTCAGAGCGTGGAAAAAAGTCCTATTGGTCTTCGACTTCGGTAATTAACCCGAGTGGTGTTTAAAACCTGCTTTTCCCCTTACTGACGGCGGGAAACCGGATCTTTAGCCTTATATACATGTATTACGACGTACCGTTAACAATCTGCGTGCCAGAATATGCGTTTAGCACGCGTTGCATCTTGGAATGCAAAATCTTCCAATGTTGGCTGATTTCACTTTTTTTTCTCCAAGCCAATAGAGCTAGGTTCCTTTCTCGAATCGTTTATCTGATAAATCTATACAAACTACGTAACATTTATTTACAAGGGTAGCTATTCCCTTATTATCACGATAAATATTTGGTACGTTTCCCAACTGAAAATGTAACAAATTCAATTCATTATAAGTGGCAAGATTTTAGCTCGTATTCCTCACCCCACAAATAATCCTAGGGCACACGCGAGTCTTCCTCCAATAAAAATTATGTTTACCTCCACCTCTTTGGGGCAAGGCTCGGGCTCCGACCCGCACTCGAAGTCTGCCGCGCACGAGGGAGATGACCGTCTCACTGGGTCACCGAACGACGCCAACTTCTGGCGGCATTCCGCGGCGACTCAGGGGGGAACGCCACTGAAGTGGTCGATTGATTCCCGGCACACGACGCAGGTGACGCATCAGTCCTACGAACGGGCGAATGCGACAAGTGTGACAGCAATTTCTCCTACATATCAGCAGACCGATGAATCAGGAGTAACCGCGTCCGAAGTGCCTCCAAGGAGGAGAAAAATTAAGAGGTCTTGGAAGGAGTGGAGAGCTTGTATGAGTCAATGCATGAACGTAGCAAGGGTATAGAGATGTGTGAGAATACTGCGGTATGCAAATATAATTACAACAGAGTCAGTTTCGTATCACAATCAAGCTCATTTGATGGCACCCATCCCGAGACGGAACGACGTGATGAGTACGCAGACTTATTTATATATTCGGGAGCGAGATTAGAAATTCCAAGGTCCGTCAAACTCTGAACGCGATACCGCCACAAACAACCATGCTCAT